>OX422214.1:427284802-428484802 GCA_949130495.1 Sambucus nigra
GGATGTATCCGATTGAAAGGTACCTCCACACTTTAAAAGGCTACGTTGGTAATCGGGCTCATCCCGAGGCCTCGATTGCCAACTCTGTTATTCTTCAAGAATGCATGACTTTTTGTTCCCAGTATGTGGATGTGGAAACTAAGTCTAACCGACCGGCTAGAAATGATGACTGGGGGCATATAAATGGTCGTGCAATTGGGAAAAAAGTTCAATTTGAACTTGATTCTGTAATGTATATGCAAGCTCATCGGCACGTTCTTACCAACACTGAGGCAGTGGCGCCATTTGTTGAGTAAGTTTTATTATAAGTAATTGGTGTTTTTGAAAACCATTTTTATATTTTTTGTGGAATTGACATATGGCTATATGTTTACTTGTAGAAAGCATCTTGCGGAACTTTTATCAAAGTATCCTCAAGATTCACAAAAGCATCGTGTTAATCGTCTTCACAACGATGAGTTCCACAAATGGTTTAAGGATTATGTAAGCGAAAGTATCATAACTAATAGTTGAATTATGAATAAATACTATACTTTTATATTGACATTTACTTTAATATACTATAGGTTAATAAATTGGGACGTGACGGTGTGCAAGTATCCGAAGAAATCAAATGCTTGTCTTTAGGTCCTCTTAAGGATGCGGTCAGATTCAACACTTATATTGTTAGCGGTTTTAGATTTCGAACAAAGAGACTTGATAAGGGAAAGAAAACTCAAAATAGAGGAGTTTTTATAAAAGCCGAACAAATGAGTTATTCTAGCCGGAAGGATAAAAATCCCATTGTGGGTGATATTACATACTATGGGGAACTAACGGATATTATTGAAGTTCAGTATCTTAATGGCATAAAGTTTGTGTTATTCAAGTGTGATTGGGTTGAAAATCGCATGGGTACAAAAGTTGACGAGTTTAACTATACGCTGGTGAATTTCAAGCATTTGAAATATAAAGATGATCGAGAGAGTAACGAACCTTTCGTACTAGCATCCCAAGCAGAACAAGTATTTTACGTGCAGGACCCTATCGATACAGATTGGCATGTTGTTGTTCCCATGACACCAAGAGACCAATTTGATAGGTACACGACAGTTCAAGAAACTGGAGAAGAATTATTGCTTAATGGAGATGAGCCGTTTGTCATGCAAAATTTGAATGAAGATCACAACTTACGGTGGGTGAGGGATGGAGATGGATTAATAGTTGACACTAGTGTTGTTCAAGCTAATGATCACGAAGATGCAGATGCAGATGCAGACGAAGATGGAGATGAAATTTAGAGGGGCAATGCTTGAGGGAGATATAGTTATAAACTAGTTATTTTTGTTTTTGAACTGGAGCATTTGTAGTTTGGTTTTGTACTGATGCATAACTGAGTAGTGTTTCTTATAACAAATGCATAACTGAACAGATAGTTTGCTGCATATCTGAACATATATTTTGTTAGTTTTCTGAATTAGCTAGTTTGCTGAATTTGCTTTGTGATTACTGAATTCGCTATATCATATGCTTTATAATTAATAGTTGTTGAACGTTCACTACAAATTGATCATACTTCTCCTTAATCTCAGTTCTGGCCTTTTCATAATTAGCTTGCGCAGTCTTATGGTGATATTCAACTCAATGAAGGAGCAAATTTATACTATATTTATGTTTCATGAGTCGCACTCAGATGTATGCCCATGCACATAATGATGCTCGTATATTCGAGCTTTATCAGGAGAGCCTCTTAGGAGTCCCTGCATTTCTTCGTCCTCGATGATTTTGGTTACCTTCCGTCTCATTGAGAAGAATTGGCATAATATGAGCCTACCAGTGATTTTCCACCTGAAACTGTGTCCTTACACCTGGTACGTTTAGATGCCAGCATAAATATCAATTTTTTATGGGATTCAGATCTGGGTTTGATTCGTTAAAAACTCAGATCTTTAATACCTCACATATGCCAACTATGCGAGGTATTAGATGAGTCATGGTTATCTTTAATACCTCACTTACACTTATATAAATGAGTCATGGTTATCGCGACCTTGATTCACATGCCTAAGTAGTTGGCATATGTGAGGTATTAAAGATCACATGCCTTTTCCTATGGTGATATTGTGTAATAGTTTTTTAATGGAACTCAACTGCGTGCAATTCAAATTATTAAAAATGTAAAAGACATGATTTTTGCTGAAGCTTAGTCTATTTATTTTACGCATCCATTTGCTCATAGTCATGTTTATCTAGGCTTCCAATTTCGTATCAAGGTGAAAGTGAAAGTGACTAAAAGTATCATCTCTCGATGGTCCTATCTAATATCATCTTAGAAGAAGCTCTATAGAAAGAATGACCATTAACTCACCAAAGTAACAAGGCCATAATTCACAAAATTATGGAGATGAGAAACCCAAGCCCTGGCCTTGGTGAATAATCCCCTGAGACTGCATCGGATGGGGTTGAAGACCTGGAACATATACCGGCTGCTGCACTTGTGCTGGATTTCCCATTGGTATAGGCATAGGCATCGGCATTGAAGTGTTCGTCAAGCCCTGAGACTGCATTTGTGGGTTAGGGCCAGGGAATTGAACCGGTGGTGCCTGTGGCTGGTGAAATGGCCTTTGCACAGAAATCCCAGAGCTTGAGTGAACGTGGACAAAAGGCTTCTGAGTTTGGGTTGCTGAGGGTGCAACCATTTTCATAGAGTTATGTGGACTCCAGCATTATGTTTGGGAGTTATGGTTATAGCGAAAAGGAATAATGGATGAATGATTTACTTCCCCTTATCTGAGAGTTCAGGAGAAAAGAAGGAAATTTTCTTTCGTCTTGTTTGAGGAAACAAAAAAGAAAGGAAAATCAAAAAACTTTTCTTCTATAAGAACAATATCAAGCTAACTATATTCATTCTTCATGCAGAAAGATAAGCCATCCTTTAAAACCTTAACTTGAGCCTCTATGTTTAAATTCGTATGATCACTGTGTGTAGCATCCCAAATAAAAACTCCCATACTATATCTGATTATAACCCAAGTACCAAAATTTGAATGATGATCTTCAGCTCCTGAACAGTTGAGCGTGACTCTGCCCATATATGGTTTCAACCAAGAAATAGAAGAAGGGAGTAGAAATATATGGTTCTGTATATTGATTTTGAAGAAATTCCGGACATCTGTGCTCAATTATTTTAATCCTCCATTAAAAATTATAGGAGAGGCTTGATCAGCAATAGAAGAGATCACCTTTTCAATAATTTTTTAATGTTTCATAGGCTTAGATTCAAAAATTGATTTGTTCCTACTTAGCCAAATATCCCAAAGAATACATAGAGGAGTGATCTTGAACAACCATTTGAAAGAATCTGAATCACTAGCTTGAATGCACCATTGGATCACTAAGCCATGGATTGAATTTGGAAGATAAGTAATCCCCATATGAACAGATGATTCATTGATTATGTAAGTTTAAAGTAGCATACATATCTCGATGCAAGTCTAACTCCCACCTTTTAAACCTTCTCTTCTATAAGAACACATGAAGATAACCATTTCCAAGCAAACACGGAGATTTTTGGAGGAATTTTTGAATGCCAAATGAAATCAAAGGCCATAGATGATAACTTTTTTGGTCTAGAAATCTCATAAGCTAAGTGAAAGGAAAACTTCCCACTTTTTATTAGGCTTCCATATCTGCACATTGCTGACCCATGCTGAATTTGAATCAACAATGTCCCACACTGCTTTAATCCTCTTGAAACGTTTTGATCCCCCTACAATATTCAAATTTGAGTACTTAGCTTTCATAAATTTTGCCCATAAGCTAGAACCTTGTTTAAAATTCCATGCAAGTTTGATATTTGAGGCCATTAACATAGCAGATAAATTCATTATACCCAATCCTCCTACATTTTTGGATGGCACAGAGATGCCCATCTAATCTAATGAAACTTCTTTCCAAAATTAAGGTTGACACCCCAAAAGAAAGAGCTGATTAGCTGATTAATGGATTTTTGGACAAGTTTTTGAGGGCTTAAAAACATTAAAGAGTATAGAGGTGTAGATGAAAGGACAGATTGGATCAAGTTTACCCTTCCTCCCATAGACAAGAATTTGTATTTCTAACTGTGAATCTTCGAATAAATAGCTTGGACAAGAGGATCAAAATGAATTGCTTTGTTTCTTCCTTTAAAGATTAAACTTCCTAAGTATTTTAGAGGCCACACTTCATAATTATAACCAGTGATTTCTGCAGTTTGAGTTCTTGTACCATAAGATGCTTTAGAACTCAGTTTAAAACAACTTTTCTCCTTGCTTATAAGCTGACCAGACTCATCTTCATAACTCTTCAAGAAAGACATTAACTGCTTGAGACTTCTCTTTAGACCCCTAGTAAAAAATGATTATAGCATCTGCATAACACAAGATTATTCCATATAATGATTCCTGCTTCAAAACTTATATATTAGTTACTAAAAATAAGTTACCAATTAGTATATTAGTTACTAAAAAAGAGTATATCAATTACGAAAAATGAGTATATCAGTTACTAATCATTATATCAATTATTAAAAATGAGTATATCAGTATATCATCCAAATCTAGTATAATCCAAATCAGTAACTAATGAGGTATCATCCAAATTCAATAGCATTTACTAATCAGGTATCATCCAAATTACACATCAGTTACTAAATTCCTATAGCAGGTATCATCCAAACTAAATTCGTATAGTAGATATCAGTTACTAAAAATGAGTTACTAATTAGCATATTAGTTACTAAAAATGAGTATATTAGTTACTAAAAATGAGTATATCAGTTACTTAAAATTAGTATATCTGTATATCATCCAAATTCAGTATCATCCAAATCAGTTACTAATCAGGTATCATCCAAATTCAATGGCATTTACTAATCAGGTATCATCTAAATTACACATCAAGATAATAATTTAAAAGTGACTTGGGATTCCTGTGCAGTCATTTCTTATTAAACTTAGACCGAGTAATTGGTGAATTCACGCAAATTCTTACTCAGTTTAAGGTATTATTAACTAGATCCTTCCTTCTATTACAAGTTCGGAGCTGTGGAAAGATAAAATAGGTTTTTTATGGGACTTCTCCTTATGACCCTCTGGTATTAACAATGTGATATTTTTCAATGGTAGATGTGCTCAAGTGTAAAAACTTACACAAGATTATTCCATATAATGATTCCTGCTTCAAAACTTCATTTCCACCAATTCAAAGAAAGATGCTTATTGTTAGATGGATTCCTCGAAAGCATATGTGTTATAAGCTTAATTGTGATAGTAGTTCTAAAGGAAAGGGTTTTGTTTCAGCTTATTTGTTCCACGCTTTAGTCTCTAGTGGGCTGTGATTGAGATATTTTCTTGGGGTTCAACATATTTGGGTTAATCTAAAACCTTAAGTGGTTGCCAACTTAGTTTTTGGACCCAAAAATGAGAGGTTTATTGTGTCTCAGATAAAAAATCCAAAATTCTCAAAAATATTTGTTTTGGTTGTATGGCCCATCCAGTTTTCCACGAAAGCTTGAGTTGAGATCTTTTTATGGAGTAATATTTTAAAGGAGGGAAGAATGATGTATATGATAATGATGCTAATGGATGAAATCAAGATCTCTATGACTCAAATTAATAAGTATTTATCAGTAATGGGTTTAAGTTGCTCCTCTTATTCTTGGAAATGATTTTGAAATGAACACGATCATTTTAATGTAATGATCGATCATTTTACATTTTGTTTCATGTTTGATTAGTTTTATAACCGATGTTGAGATGTGATATATAACTGAAATGTAACTTCTTGCTATGATAAATGCAAATATACAGATCCATGACATTGAGGCGTCGTCGTCGTCGTCGGTTGACTATGTCTGACCTCATAGGCGAGGAAAGACTACTCGAGAAGCAACCACTCACAACTCCAGTGAGAAATGATTTAGAGAGGACATCTCAAATTACTCCCGTGCAACACAACATAAGGGACCATGGAAATAGAGAGATGCAACCACAACTTTCACCAAATATTGAATTAACATACCATAATACACACCTCAACTCAAGAGCTCAAGTTTCTTTATTTCAAACACCTACACGTCAACTTTCCCCAAATATTGAACAGATTGATAATTCAGTTGGGAATGCCAATCCTCCATCCGCTTTAGATGGTGAGGATCTCACAGGTATGCTATGTTACACAGTGTTTGTATATCTCCATTTGTATTACTATTATGTTTATATTCATATTGAATAAGATGTATAAACATTATTTATCAACTTTTTTTCCAGGTACAATGGCTACCCTTACTAGTAAAAAAAGGGTTAGAAAGGGGGCAAGGCCTTGGCTCGAATGGAATGATAACAAAAAGAAGATATTGGAATGGAATGAACTTTGTCAGCCAGTTTGTAAACTTGAAAGTAAATTGATGTCACATTTAGGTTATTACGCAAGGTGTGGAAATTTATTTCCATTGACAATGTTGGATTGGAGAGAGGCGGACGAGGAAGCACTTGATAATATTTGGAAGGAAGTGAAGGTAACTTATTAGTTTGATTTATTTATTTGTTCTGTTGTACATTAGCTGTCAAGTTTTAACTAATTTATTCTTTTTGTTCTTAGAATAACACAAATGCACCAGAAGGTTTTAAACAAATCTGCTTTGCAAGGATGGGACTTGCGTGGAAGCAATGGAAGCATCGAGTGAAGGCGAATCACTATAAAAAGTTTCAAACAGATGAAGAGCGGTTGAGTTATACGCCTGAACGAGTCGAAAAAGATCAGTGGCCTGAATTGGTGAAATACTGGGGTCTAAAGAAGATTAAGATATAAATATCACATTTATTAAGAATTTTATACATACATTCTTCTTCACTAGTATCATAATTTTTATTTTTATTTATTCAAATATTTAGGATATTGCCGATCAAAACACTAAGAACCGTGAAGTTGAATGTGCTTACTCAAGGACAGGACGAAAGCCACATGCTAAAATAGCCAAGGAGGTTGGAATTTTTATTATTATAAATATTTCTGATTTTAATATAAGAGTATTAATATAAATACATTGTTTTTTTCAGAGGATAGAACTGGGGGAGCCCATCGACAATATTAGCATGTGGAAAGCCACTCGAGCTCCAAATAATAAAACTTTTAGTGTTGAAGATGGATCATTTGATAGAGCGGTATGTATAAATATTAATTCGTAGAAGTGATTGAAAGATTTATTTAATATTTGTTATAAATTGTGTTCTTGAAAATTATTTTATGTTCATTAATAATAATATTAATTCAATTGGTAGAAAATGCTTGAAAGACGACTAAATGAGCTACCAGAAGAGCAACAAAATGACCCAGAAGTGCGGAACAAGATTTTTACTGATGTAGTAGGATATGGAGGGCATGGGTATGCTTTATTAAAGGGAGCAGGTATTAGGCCAACGTCGACAAAAGCATGTTCATCTCAGTTATTATTGGAAGAAATTAACCAGTTAAAGAAAGAAGCTGAAGATCGAGAGACTCGACATCTACAGGAGCTTGAGGAGTTAGAGATTCGCAACCAACAAGCTTTATTACAGATGAAGAATGATATGCGAAGTGAAATGCGAAGTGAAATGCAAAGTTTGTTCCAAAGTTTTACCCTTCAGCAAGCTTCCACTACCTCGACGATTCAGTCCGACTAGGTAATACAATATAATTCATACATATAATTACTTATATATATATAATGAAAAATTCTCTTGTTTAAAGTTAAATTTTCAATGGCGGTGGGGAAAATTTGTTATGGTGGTGAGAATTTATTATGGTGGTGGTTAAAATTTTCTGCTGTTGGTGTATATCATTCTTAGAATCAATAATTTTGATGTTTAAAACAGGTTGGCTACCTGTGGTTTTCATGAATAAACAAAGGAGACTCTGTCGAATTTTAAAAAAAATAATAATAGTTGGATATTTATATTGTTAATGATGAAAATATACTATATTGATTCATTTTGCACATTGTATTGTTGACGAGGGGTATTAATTCTGACATAATCGAAACTATATTTTTTTTTTGTGCAGGTGACAATTTTTGTAGAACATGCAAATGTTAATTAGTGGTTTTGGAGGTCGTACGCTTCAGTGTTGCGGAATTAGTTTGATAAAAGCATTTCGTGTTTGGAGTAATAATAAATTAATGTATTTTTGTTGTCAAGTCAAATATTTGAACTTAGTGTTATAATTCTTGTTTTGATGAATATTTGGAGATGGTTGTAAGAACTCTATTTATTGTTGAATGAAAATGATTCGTTCTGTTGGTTGAAAATCATCTTATGTATTACATTTTATGATTATTCGTTGTTTGTGTTGTTTCAAATGTAATTAAATTCTATATTAAACTTTAGCGGTAGATTTTATTCTCCACAAAATATTGGTGCAAAAATTTTAAGATCCCTTCACCTGTTTTGGGATGGATAAAACTGTCCCAAAAATATATTAAAGACGGCTATGTTGCCGTCTCAAAAAGGTTTTTTAAAATAGTAATCTTTTGAGACAGATTAATTTTCGTTTCAAAAACAATCTTTTGTGACAGCTCTTGTGCCGTCTCAAAAGGGTCATATAAAATGAGGACCTTTTGAGACGTATCTGTTCCTGTTTCAAAAAACTCTTTTGAGACGGCTATGGCGTCACAAAAAGTATTTATAACCCCCTATCAAAAAGACCCCCCCTAGCCGTCCCAAATAGCGTCACAAAAAGTATTTGAGACGGATAAATGAT
The DNA here is from genome assembly GCA_949130495.1 of Sambucus nigra. Classification (NCBI taxonomy): domain Eukaryota; kingdom Viridiplantae; phylum Streptophyta; class Magnoliopsida; order Dipsacales; family Adoxaceae; genus Sambucus; species Sambucus nigra. Next base: position 427,293,557 of record OX422214.1, read on the forward strand.
CTTTTAGGACTCTTAGGCCACCGTCTCAAAAGCTATTTTTTTTTGTAGTGACAAGCTACGGGTAGTGTTTCTTTTCAAGCTCCAAGGCAATCCCCTATAAATAATGCTACACCTGTCGCTGTTTCTGACATGTCTAGTGTCATTTTGGAGGCTCAAATGGGTAAAAAACCTTATGTTCCCGGGTCTCTTGGCACACAGCCAAGCATGGATAATCCTACGTGTACAACAAACACATTTGATACATCCCAAATTGATGGTATCCACAATAATGTGACTAATTTTAATCTAGGCCAAAAATCCCATGAACCTAATTCTATGCAACTTTTTGATGCCCCAATTCAATGTGGCCTCGTTTCTAATGGGAATGAATCAAGTGATGATAATAAGGAAGATGGAATCATTATCTCTTGTAATTAGTTGGATACTAATTATAAGGATCTCACGATCAAAGCCCACTGTGACACCCCGCCTAATTAAATATCGGGTGATTAGACCTTTATTAAATTAAAATCAAGGTGAACGGTTAGTTCATTCTTAGCATCACTGCCGCAAAATAAATATTTCCAATTTAAACACCCTAAATAATTAAGCTAAGTGTCAAAACAATTTAAAGTCTTATTTCCATTTTATTAAATTCCAATATGAAAACCTTTTTTTAATAATCCTCAGTTTAAGAATCACATATATGCTAAGGATGGCAACCAACACAAAAGAATTAAGCCATCTAAAATTAACCAAACCAAGTTAACGAACCACAAATGAAATCATCTTGACAAGAGTTAACTCCCAATGAGTACGGAGTACTGGAAATATAAATAAACATAAATCTCTGACAAATTCAAACGGAATAGGAAATCGGGCGACACATGCCCTAACTAAGCAGAACTAAAACAAGAACAAAATCAATGAAGATGTCGTCTAAAACAAGGGCCTGCAACTCCCACATAAGCTGCAGCACGTCCAATCCAAAGAACCTATGCATGACGCCCCTGTGGCTGGGCACTTGTAATACATACATATATATATACAAGAGAGAGAAAAATGACAGGAAACAAGTCAGAACCCGAGTGTAAAACAGTTTAAAATAGTTTAGAAAGTATTTAAAATGCTTACCGGCTAATGTAACAACCATGTTAGTATGCGACACTCTCTTAAGAATTCTCACCTCTCATTTAGTGTGCACGCTTACCGTACTAATAAATCTCATAAGTCTATCTAACTTATTCCTATAAAGTTTTATCTCGAGAGGTAATAAGGCTATGATATTTAGTTTAGAGAATCAATCTCTTCATGACTACTCACGTTACATAGAATATCTCAGTACCGTTACAAAGTTCCCGAACGCTTATTGTAAAGTTTGGAGCATTTATTCAATACTTAACTACTTACACGCACAGTAAAAAGTTTCCATATATAAGTATATATATTAGTCACTCATATAATATATATACTATCGGCACCCCACATAAAATCTATAGTGCTGGCATACTCTGCTATCAAGTCCCGTATCTCTTGTACTAAGGGAAATACTAGTTCGGAATCACTCTCGAACTGTATTAACATAATAAAAATGGAGGCGAAGCATAGTTCCAAGTCACGAAGAGGTCAGCACATACGCCTCATGTCTCTTAGGACCGTCTGACTATCATTCTCAGATAGCCTGTACCAAGGATTCCTATGTTCTAGGGTACAAGTTAATATCCCCCATAAAGGTCCCATCGAGATAAGACTGTCCCGGTGCGGCAACCTCCGTGATAGCAAGTAGCGCGGGTATGATTATTCACAAATAATATTTAGTATATGCACAGTCACACAACCATATATATAAATATTCACATTTTCCAATTAGGTTCGCTCACGACCCATCATAATTATTATTAATCGTACTTAGTACAATTTTTCCTAATTATCTCGCATAAAGGATTTATCTCTTTTATTCTTAATTATAATTATTTCATACTTACTTCTCATCTCTCGAAGTATTCTCTCTTACTAAATATAATTTCACTAGGTACACCCTCTCTAACCTTCTGGTCCAAGTCTTTCACGAGTCTCTCAATTCTTTAGTGAACGTACGCACAATTTTCAATGTGTGACGAAACCCCCCCATTAACCCATAATTTCATCTCATATAAAATTTCACTCAACGGAGTCTACTTAGACCCTACTGGTCCTCTTCACGGCCCATTATACTCTTTAAATGATATTCAAGGGTTCCTACATATTTTATTCAGATTAAACAAAGAGGGGGAAAATATGCAATTTTCTAGGAGGGGTTAATCGATCGAGGAAAGGGTCGATCGATCGATCAAGCAGGTATTCCGAATTCTGCCATTGTTAACTGGGGTTTTATTCTCCAACCTCAACCAAAACTCCATTAACGATCCCCAAACTCCCAAACAAATTTACTACTGGTTACGTATACCTATATACATGATTTCCTACGTGAAGCATGTACAAATTCATCAAAAGTATTGAATTAAAGGGGTAATTCATCATAATTATCAAGAACCCTAGTTTTTACATTAAACTTCCATTATTCTAATTCTTTTTCCAGATTTCTCACTTCTAAATCATTACAATTTCGTGGGTAATTCTCTACATATGTTGAGATTTCCGGAATATATATATTTCCTCCAAAACATGTGATTTAAATTCCCTAAATTCTCAAATTCTTACATGAAACATATAATTATCAATCCTATTCTAACATGGGTGAAACATCGACTACAAAAGTAGCACGATAGATACTTGCCTGGGATTCCAGGATCTGATTTTTTGGTGATAAGGATATGGTTGCGTTCCTCGTCTTACGATCTATGTTTTGGCGGTGGTGATGGTGCAATTGAATTTGTTCTTGGCCTTGGATTTCTTGGAAAGCTTTTTCCTTTCTTCCTCTCACTGTCGTTCTATCTTTTTTAGAGTGTTAACCCTATAAGACTCTTTTAATCTCTAATGATAATGTCCCAATTTTCTTCATTTAATTAGGGCCTAATTTGGAAATGACTAAATTGCTCCTTCGGGGTGCCGGTTTGGCCTAAAAACGCCCCGAGACCCAAACTAAGCCCCCGGATACACTTTCCTGACTATCTCGATCCTTCTATACACGTTGGCGCGCTCGAAAAGACCATATGATCGACTTATAATTTATTAACTTTTTATAATAATAATTTAGTCCCGACACGACACATGCGCGTCCCGACTTAATTTCCATAATTGTCATATTATTCACTCGTGACAATTTTAATAAATTCAATTATACATATTACTTTACTCATTAAGTAATATTCAACAAATTTCTAATAATTACAAACTCTCATCACGCTAGTAAATATTTAAAATAATTCTCCGGATTAATATTAAATTAACATCTCAATTTAAATTTAATAAATTTTCAAATTTAAAAGCCATAAAAATACGGGGTATTCAACCCAACTATATAGGAAACACAATCTTATTAATTTTTCTTTGAGTAGGGCACAAAAAATAGCTATTAATCTTAAAGCCAAGGAAGACATTTGGCTTCATGATGGGTCCAAATTAAAATTAGAATTAGCAAAAGAGGCCATTGACAAGGTTGAGGAAAATTTGAGCTTTCTTTTATCTAAAGAACTCAATGGCATTTATATGACTATTTTGGACCCCAAAAAAGTGGAAGAGGAGGCTATTAAACTAATTGCAACTCTTGAAGTCACCCGCGAAGCAAAGATTCAACATATCAAAAAAGCCTACGAAGGAGCACTATAGTTGGTTTTTTCATATTAATTGTTCTATCTTTTCCCAATTTTGTCTCTTTGTTTTTAAGGTTTGATCCTGTATAATCCGCCTCCTTTGGTGTTTTTATTTTGTTGGGTTTTTTGTATGGTTATACGCCTTGGAGGTGGGATCACTCATCCTCCCCCCCCCCCCTTATTTTCTTTTTTATTTAATCAAATACTCCTTGAGAGCGTAGTTTATTAAAAAAAAATCTCAAAATTCGCCATTAATAACCTAAACACCTAATCTAGAAGCCTCTAATCAGCAAAAAACCCATCCTCCTTTAGATATAAGTTACCTAACATCATTACTAACTTATATCTACATGTTTCAATCACTTATAACATGAATTAAGAGGTTGATTTCAGACTATAAACTTAAGAACTGTAGTTTCATAATTTTATCAATTATAATCTCAAATTGAATAAATTCTACGAATTAGTAAGGGGCTTTTACTTAAATCACTGCAATTAACTTCTTTATAACAATTATAATAATATTCCAATTCAGATTCATAAAAATTATCACTAATATCAACTCATATCATTAACATGATGTTAAATCTTAAATTAATCATTAAATTAATTATGAAAAATTAAGAATTAGATTATCACGTGAATTAGTTGGATTCAAATGAATAACTATTATTCTAACACAAAGACAATTAAATCCCTACACTACGTAAACTTTGTTTAGCCAATTATGTTATTCCAAACTTCCAATCTCCCAAGCTCTCCAATTCTCATGTACCTCTTCTCTCTAAGCCTTAGGATTTCTCTCCAATTATTGCTAATGTGTTTATATCAAGCTTTCTTAACTTAGCTTTCCACAAAATTTAGCCTTAGGCTCCATATGGACATTAACCCAATGAGCCCAAATACCACTATGTGGTCCAAAACTATACCCAAGCCATTTACTAACCTAATAGACTTTAAACCCACTATTTTAAGTCATAAACGGACATTTTAATTGTCCCGAATGTCAACCCTAACTATAGTAATATTCAAATAATTAAATATCTCAATACACCTATATATTAGCTGGTACGAGTCCAATTACCAATTATTTAATTATTTATTAGTTAAGCTACTTCACGATCAGTCAGACTCGAAATCAAGGAAAAAATCTAAATAAGAAAACTGTCGACACATAGTTCCATTCCATAGTCGCCCATAATACATGGTCACTTTCGAATATTTAATTAATGAATTAACATGTATTAATTCCGATTTCAATTATGAATTATATAACACGTATAAAAGATGAATAGTGACATCACATGTCACAAAAGCCAAATATAATAAATTACACATTTTAAATAATGCACAAAAAATATGGGGTATTACATTTGTTGGGAGGTGTCAATCCCAAAATGGTAAAAGCTATTATGTAATATAATCCAAATAACCATATAACAAATTATTTTTCTTTAATCGAAACGTAAGGGAAAATTTCACAATGTGTCGTATCTGTAAAATGTTTATTGTAAATTTGTAATATTGGTTTTATTCCCTATGGACAAAACTATTTGAGTCATAGGTTAAGATTTGCATTGAGTTTGTCCTTTAAGCCTATGATGCATTGAAGACCGTAGAGACCAAGTTAAAGCGACATCTACATCATATCGTGTTTCGTGTTGAGTTTCTTCTTCATCAATGGGATATCGTAAAGGTATGAATGTATATTATGTTTAATCCCCGGATTTCGTTTTGTATGTTAAAGTTTTACTAAGGCTAATTTTTGAAAAAGGATTTTAAAGAAAAATTATTTTTGTTTTAATATTCGCTTGAGCGAGTTTCATGTGTCGTTCAAACGAGTTCATGTTTCGTTCGAACGAATTTAGAGGCTTCATTCTAACCAGCTTCAATCGACCTTCAAACGAAATGTTTCTGCTTAGCATAAAGTTCTTTGGGAAGCTTGCTCGATCCTCGTTCAAACGAGTTTAGTTGCTTCGTTCAAACTACTTTGTTATTCGTTCAAATGAGGTTACCATTCTCATTCGAACGACTCAGAATTTCGTTCGAACGAGATTCCATGTAATGCGTGCCAACGTCTTTTTGAAAAAATCTATAAATTAAAGTGTTGGCACAACAGTTTTTAATCGAGGGTTTTGAAAAAAAAAATCTCCTAAAACCTAGTTTACACCTTTGTTTGAGATCCAAGTTTCGACATAATATGTCTATTTGAGATCTCAAGTTTCAGCACCAAATTAATTTACTCTTTTTATTGAGTACGTTTCATGCGGTAGATTTCCTATTGCGTTGGGTGATGGTTGAACTAGCCAAGAAGTAATAAATATCAATGGATACCGAGATGCTGGAGGCACCTGCATTGTGAAGGTTATTGGAAGGCATCCAGTGATGGCTGTGAAGAACGTTACATTGAGGAAAAAGAGCATCAAGCCTTGAAGGCATCGAGTGTGCAAGTAAATCTAATTTGTCCTTGTATAATACCGATATCACAGTGGACTTGTGTGGCTAGGTCGTTTGAGGGTTTTCTCATTGTGGGTTTTCCTCGTACATCACGACGTTGTGGTTTGATTTATTTTATTATTACGAATGTCACCTCGATGCATGCTTAGGACAAGATAAAATTGGTTAATTATTTATACAATGTTTAGTTTAATTGGTGCTTAATTAAAATTAGTTTAATTTCTAATTCGATTTATTAATTGAAAAAAAATTGGTGTTTGGCAATCCATACCCTATTGGAACTGGCGCTTTCTCAAATTAGTATCAGAGTGGGTGACACTACTTTATTGTGTTTAATCCATGTTTGGTGCATTTTTTAAGATAAATTTTAACCGTGAGGGGAGTTTCGTTACCCGACGTCCTATGTTTAATGTGTCAAACTATCCCTATTGGAAGGCACATATGAGATTTTTCGTTAAATCTATTGATGAAAACGTTTGGAGATTTTTACACTTAAGGTTGTTTACCGAAAGCATACTCCCTTTGGACAATGACTGAAAAGAATGCCTCAACGTTTAATTCTAAGGGTGTGAACGCTATTTTTTACACTGTCATTGCTGAAGAATTTAGGATAATTATGACACGCAAGAGCGCGAGTGATACTTGAGAAATTTTAAAATCCACACAAGAGGGAATTGACACGGCTAAGGTTTTGAAGTTTGTAAGGACATATTTTTATAAGTCCGTTATCAATTAATTATGTCGTATACCGCCACACCGTCGAAGAGCATTCAAGAATATTCAAGCATCAAAGACGGATCCGAATTAATTAAGTTCTTCATCAAAAAGACTCCGCGAAGTTTACTTTGGTAAGGTTATGTTTTTAATACCTTAACTTTCCACTTAGAGCTTTTGGGATATTTTGACAAAATATTTTCTAAGTGCTGGAGCGGATTTTTTCGTCAAAATTTGAGAATGAGTATTTTTTCTAAGTATTGGAGAGGACATTAAAATATTATTTTTTTACCCAACAGTCGTTCAAACGACTTTGTAATGTCGTTTGAACGACAATATAATGTCGCGCGATGTCGTTCAAACGACAAGCGTATGTTGTTCGCGCGAGATCCTTATCTCGTTCGAACGAGCTCGTATACCAAGGTGGCTCATTTAGCATATGCAATAAGCCGTTAAATCCCTAGGTTAACTTGGTGGACGAGTGTTGTCTCGTGAGAATTTTTAGGGATGAAACCCACAAACATCAAAGTTTCCTCAAAATATGCCCAATCAATCAAAAAGACATGCTTAACGATAACGAAAGGGATTTCAACATGTTATTAGAAAAGTGAATGAATTCACACAAAAGTTCGTAGTTATTAACATTATATAACGAACTTCATCGAATTAAAACCTTAAAAGTGGGAGGGGAGTGAGGACATGCAAAGTATGATTTCGCAAAAACTTATATAAACCAGATAAACGTTAAAGCGTGAATAAATATCAATCCTCTTCGGATATTATGCTCAACAAAGGAAATCACTATGAATGGGAGGTAATACATGGGACATGCGGACATAATGAGTAAATGTAAATTGAAACTAGGACGCACACATGTCACTAATGAAGAACGCTATAAATAAAATGAAAAATGTGTAATTTCAATAAAAGACATCGCTCATTAAAGGAGGCGAAGTGTATTTTCACAGATTATATTATGACTTTCGAATAAAATTCACCCTAGGATCACATAGGACTTTAGGGTTGTAATGTAGGTTTGGGGTTGAGGTTTTGAAACGAAGGGAATATGTAAGGCTTCAATGGTGTTTGGGGATAAAACTCTAGATAATGAAAAATTATGGGCAATTACAAAATTGAAAGTTTATTCCATAACAAGCATTGAATATAGCAATAGAGAGAGTAAATAAAGGTTATTGAACACTATATACAATATGTACATACTTTCTCTTTCTTTTCCTTTCTTATTTTTCTCTTGTTTTCTTTTTTGATTTTTCTTTTCTTTTTCACTTCACTTTTTTTTTTCACTTTTTCACTCTTACATTGAATATAGGGTTGTAATGTAGGTTTGGGGTGAGGAAGGTAATAAGTATGGTATATAACTCCAATGTGGAGTTGGTTATGGGATTTTGGGTAATGAAATGATGATCGAAAGGCTATATTAAGGCTCAAAGGGGTTGACTGGGGAAATATATAAGGTGAGGTCAAGGCCAATATGAGTGATATAATAAAGAGGGCCATGATCATTTCCTAAAATTTACGCAATTCTCGAGTCAAAATAACTTTGAAAATCATGCTCATGTAACACATTTAAAAAATGAACTCAATTAATGAATGATCAAATGAAAGAATAGTGAGATTACCGGCGAATTTAATGTTTTCAAAATGGAAAGACTAGTGTAACACTCACAAACGAAGAAAATCCCGAAGCTCACTCAATGCAAGTATATACAATGCACAAAAATATTGTTGAGTTATAAAAATCTTAAACCAAATCAATAAAACATGAAAAGTGCATGTACTCATGGGCATAAAGTTTAATTCATGAAGTTATTCATAATATCAATGATTTGAGGACTAAAGTCTAATAAGTTCTAAAATCGAGAATATGCATCGTTGAATTGTCTATTGGATCGGGCATAAGAAAATGTTTTTGAAATTTTTTAATTTTTCAACAAGCATGCTTAGTAACTAATATGTGATCAAATCAATGGAACAAAGCAAAATAATGGGAAGAATAATCCACACCCCCAAACTTAAATGTTGCATTGTCCTCAATGCAAATCAAGAACAAAACATAAAGAGAGAAAAATAAAGATATTACCCACCCCACAATGGAGTGATCCCCGATAAGTACAAGTCCATTGAATCTACAAAACATGTTAGTAACAAGCATAATAAAAAGAATAATAAAAAGTTTAACTAATTAGACTAGACTATAATTAAAAAAAAAGAAAAAAGAAAGAGAAAAGAAAGGAAGAAAACTAACTATTTGCATCCTACAATTTTAACTTCTAACTAACTATACACTAAAGTCAAAATTTTTGTCGGTCCACTCAAAATACAATTTGGCTTTGAGGGATAATCGGTGTACCCTCCCTTGAATGCATGCTTCTCGGAAATAAGAATTTTGTTTGAACAACGGAAGGCATGTGTAAGGCGTAAGAAATGAACCATCACCAATTAAAAATTTGAGAGGGGTAATGGGGGATTTGGATACTAAGGGGGACAAGACAAATTGATCACGAGAAAATTAAAATCACCTCTCCAAGATTTTTCAATTGGAAGGGGAGGCGGGGAAAGTGCAAGCAAAAAGTCCATAAGATGAAGCATCTCAAAATAACACTCCCGTTCAAGAATCGGATCAAAGTTCTTAAGACTTTCATCTGATTCTTGCGATAATGTTAATGATTCGCTAATAGCAGGGAACAAAGGAAAGGAAGGACCATCAACCTCAATACAATTGGAAGAATTAATAAGAGGTTGAAATTCGAAAGTGCTTGGTTCACTCTCAATAATTTCTTCCTAAAAAAAGGGTGGAGGTGAAACGCAAGTTTCAATCTCAACAGGGCTTTGTGAAGAAGAAACGATATCATCGAGTTAGGCGTTTATTTCTAAAAATCAAGCATTAAAACTCACGAATTGGTCATTCAATTTCTTGAAAGCTAACTCACGATCAAACCAATAAGAAGACATAACATCTTCTTATAAGGTTTGCTCATAGCTAACGGATTCCCCTAAACGCAAAGTTTCCTCCAAAAGCGATGAATGATTACTTGTAAATTCTTGACTTTCATGTTCAAGACGCTCATGCTCAAGAATTTGTAGGCATTCGCGCATAGTTGTAGGAGTGTAACCTCGAGAACTATTAGCATGACAATTAAAATTGCCAAAAGAGTTAGGGTGAGACATTTCAATATAGGCAATTCAAGAAAAGAGCGGCAAGCACCAAAATTTCAATTTCGCAAAACAATTTAGCACAAGTTAAAAGAAAGGCTAAAATAAATAATACAAATACAAAGGAAAAAAATATTACTAAATAATAAATCAACTACAATCTATAATAAAACACTCTACGACAATGGCGCCATTTTGATGTGGCGAAAATCGAGCATCCGCGTAAATACGCCAATTGTTGTTATCGGCTTTCGATTGCAATGTAAAAAACTTAAACTATGACTACACTCAATAAATGGAGTATAGCGGTCAGTCCGGGTATCGAGAATCCGCAAGGAGTGTTCGACAGATTTTAATCAATTTATTACTTAAAGAATAAAAGTGTAAAAGGTGATGAGGTGTAAATGGGAAAAAAGGAAAAATAAGAAGTTAACTATGCTAAACAATACAAATAAAATGAGAGTAGGATCACATCCCTGCTATGGGCTAAATAATGCATAAGTATAATTTGGGTTCAAAAATATTTAATCGAGCATAATTAGTTAATTATAAACATCATACATGAAGGAATTTAATCTAAAAATGTGAGATGAAACATTTAATCGAAAATGGTCACACGTGGATTAATTTCGAAATATCGCAAAAAACACTAACATTGTGTGACAAACAAAGTTAAATGCATAACATTCCAACTTTAATTCACACGGGTTTAATTAAATGCAATTTTACCCAAAACCTGACTTTCGGAGCTCAACGCCCATCAATGGAGGAAACATGATCCAACCTCTTAAACTCGCTACAATACGTGGCTTAAACTAATTAAACAACAAATTAAGTAAATGAAAACAGTAATTAACAAACTATAACTAACTATCTAAGCATGGAAATAAGAAATAAAGCAAGAAAACAACAAAGGAGAGTATATATTAAGTGGAGAAGATAATGAATAGTAATTGGTACTTACATAAATGGGTATAAACCCAAAGAGAGAGGAGAGGGAAAGCTAAAAAAAAGCCTAAAATTTGATCTAAGAAGTGTTAAAATGATCTCCCAACTTAAGGGAAAGTTTTCCCATAAATATCCCACCAACCCCCATCCCTCCCCCCCCCCCCCCCAAAAAAAATGAAATTTGCGAAAATTTTGGCATTCTGAATCGATTCGTACAAATTTCGAATCGATTTGGATCTTGGCAGTTCCAATCCTACTCCGATCCAATTCTGACACGTCATATAAAAGGCCATAAAATCTTAATACAGACTCAGAATGACACACAGTCGAAACCCACGTAAATATAGTTCAATTGTATATATGTTGGTGCTTTTAAACCCTCCAAATTTTCTGGTGTAAAATTACCAAATTACCTTTAGAGATGAAGAATATGCCAAAACTTTTCGAAAATGACCATAACTTTCTCATTCGGGATCGTAATAACGCACAGTCGACGGCCAAGTGAAGATAGTTTGAAGATATACATATTGATACTTTTATACCATACAAAATAGGGAGTTTAGAAAGACCAAATTGCCCTTAAAGTTACGTCCTACAAAGAAACTTTCCCGAAACGTATCCAACTTTTCACTGTGCATGCATAACACCCACAAAAGCTCAATTATACCTCAAAAAGCATATAAACATCAATAATAGAGGTTGTCTAGTTAATGAGCATAAATATAGGAATTCACATACACGAGGGGGCTAAAATGCGCAAGAATAAATGGGTATAAAATATAATATTCGGGACGAATCAGTGATGTGTTTGATCAAATGTTTGCATATGAGTAGAGATCATTTACAAACAACTACTGTCGTGCCCCGACTTAATTAAGTTAAACTCATCCTTGTTAATTAGCGATAAATTTTCTTAAACAATAAACAATGCTTTAATTTAAATCTCTAAGGAAAAATAGCATGAGATTTTTTTTTCAAAGGTATGTGTAGATGAAAACATAACTACATTTACATGTAACCTATAAGTACTACACAACTTTACATAACCAAGATCTTTAGTTTAATATTTACACAACAAAATTCTTGATATTCAAACCATACTAAATATCCGTCACTCCCCCGTTTTAAGGTCCAAACTTGACAGTGAACTCCAAACGATAGGCATACCAGAAACATAACATTACAGGAGTGTAAGCAATACAAGCTTAGTGAATTACCATATACCACACCTATAACCAAATTGAATAAACATTTTTATTTTTGTTCTAATGCTATAACCCAACAAGAATTGTGAAACTCTCGCAAGCCTGGACCCGCCACAGTCCAATTAATCCACCACAGTTATTGGGGACCACCACATCCCTTTATTAGGCCCAAGTACACAAACCTTTAAGTTGGATTAACAGGACCGCCACATTCTGTAGGACCCACCACAGTCCTTAACATTAAATAACATCACTTAACATTTTAATCATATGCATACATAAGCATTTTAACACATGTATTGAACTACACATTTCCATATGAACATATAGTTATCTATATTTCATAGGACAGGTCACTCACCTTGGATTTGGTGCTAAGATTAATACCAAACTAATTCCTTGGTATGGCAGTATTAGCTGCTTCCCCACCTAACAAGTCAACATTATTAGTATCTGAATACACCAATTAACATTAAACCTAGTAATACATCACATCATTTGGTCAATCAGAAATAACTAAGAAGGAAATAAATATGATACTTCACATTTCTATAACACCCAAGTAATTAGGGTTCTAACACAATTTACGAAATTAAATTACCAATTCATTAGACAAAGTTATCCTCATTTTATTACAACCTTTTCCAAATCGTTTCTCAAGAAAAACAGTAACACAACTTCAACTTCCTGGAATTTTCATAATTTTTATACAACATAACTTTGTATGATATTCCACCCAATATCAGTAAACACATTTAATAATATAAAATTAATGTTTCATAATTTTTAGGGCTCATTTTCTATGTCGAGCAAAACATCAAACACTTGGTATGCATTCTTGCTCCTTTAGGGCAAATTTTAAATCAAAACTTCAAACTATCACCAAAGGTTCATTACTTGATATTTTTATACAATTTTAGGATATGTTATACATGTATGAGTCTATTTTACTCTCCAACTAGAATCACTCAATTCCAATAAGTATTCCATGATTATGCCATTTTTAGCATAACTAGGTCAAATAGAACATTAAGGCATAACTTAACATTTTTTAAGCATACATAACCCTGACCTTGGGTATAATTCATGGAAACATATAATAAACATGTTTTAGCAGAAATATACATCATAATAATTAATTTTCTAAATCAAAATGCTTTACGAAAAGATGATGTAAATTTAGGACTTTAAAGTATGCAATTACGATCCTAGCTCTAGTTCTAACTTATGTTCTTAACCCATCTTTGTTCCAAAACAATTCAGCAATATGGGTATCATTAAAATATATATCCAAATCAAAAATAAAAACATGCCAAGTATAGAACTCATCCATGTGACCAACTTTAATAAAGATGTAATTACCTTACGAGGATTCCTCGATTAATAGAAATTTTCCAAAGATTTCCTCCTTAACTTTCTTCTCTTTCTCTCTCTTTAGGCAAAACTAGTTATTTCTTATGAGGAAGAATACATACCTCTCATTTATAATCAGAAATACGTTGTATAGTGGTCCAATAGCAATACGGGTAGTGGTAACACGTAATTGGTTCAATGAAAGGTCGAATTAGACAATTCCATTAATGACACATTTGTCCTATCTTGGTAAAATTACCATTACTCACTATCATGGGCCCCGATTTACTCCCTCTTTGTGTCTATGAGTAGATAACTTAAACATATACAACTTTCATATTTTGTGGTTTCCCAAAATCATAAAATTAATACCCGTAATTTGGGCTCGAACAGGAAAGTAACAATTTACCGAAAATCTTAAAACTTTCACATTTGGCGACCAAACATTGCTAATTTCATATCAACACCCTAATTTAATTTTATAAACATAATCATGCATTAAAAAATAATTTATGATGCATTTAACCACATAACTAATCATATGTTCTAAACATGTTATCCCCGATCATAAGCTCAATTAGCACCTAATGTAAACAACACATATATCACATGAGCATGCATCCCCTAAACATGATAATTAACATGTTTAACACACATAACCAATTTATAACTTATAACTCCTAAGTTATAATTAATCATGTAATTAACCTTCCTAATCATGTTTTAGGGCCTTACAACTACAGACAACCCTCGAAGCACTCCAATTCTAATTTCTACTTGAAAAGAAACTTTACAAAAGACAATTAGGTACCTCTCACAAAATATCTATTACATAGTTACCTATGAACGTTTCAACTTTCCTCCATAGTCAATGAGAATCCACTACAAGCTCCATGCCATGAATGAATAAGTCCACTCTCTTCCATAGAAGTTGCGTCACACTCCAAATTATCCAATAACTTAGAAGGCCTCCAATTTTAGATCTAGGAGTAAATGATTGTAGCAATTCAAAATATAATTATGAATTGGAATAGTGTATGTGAATTTAATTCAAAACACTCTCAATTCTCTTTCGAAAGCATATATCAAGTATATATTTAAATTTTATCATTTTTGGAGGGAGCAAGTGAAATTGAAAAAAAAATTAATAATGTTATCAACCTTAAAAATACTCTCATAAATGTATTTGAGCTATGAGGTTTTTAGATCCTAGAAATTAGGAGGGAAAATGATTTATTTATAGAGATTTTTCAAAATCTGATGTCGCCGTGAGCCCGATACATTTTGTGCGTGCGCACGATTCCTAGCAGTATGAAATCTCAACCATGGTCGTGCGCACATGCATTTTTTGATGTCATGCAATTGCCTTCGTGCTCACAGGCTCAAAATAGAGTCGTGTGAATAGTTAAGGTTTCCAAAAATCCCTAACAGGTTCAAACACTTGAGCTAACTCCCCAATCATTATCAAAATAGTTTAATAAATCTTTGAGTCTATTTAAATAATTTCAAACACTTGTTCCATCAATCTTAACATCATCTCACCTATTTAAAAATGTTTGTGCACGTGTGTGTGTGTGTGTGTGTGTGTGTGTTTGTGTGTGTGTGTTTAGACACAAACAATTCATCACATGTAATAAAAAGGATATAATCATCACTTCAATATGAATGCCTGGCAATATAAGTCTTTAATGGGCAACTTGAAAAATCTTCAATCTTCAAAGGTTCATTCTAAGACAAATGACCGCGCCTCACTCATATGATCAAGTCTATATGGCTTCAAATTCTCAACGACTCAATTTTTTTTATCCGAGAATATGCCAACTAATATTAATTATAAAATTATATTTTCAATCTCCCCATTTGGCTATTTTGTAGCAAAAAACCCAAACCCAAATGATCTTACTACCCCTACAAAACTCACACCTCACTAGCCATATAGTGAGAGTAATAGGATGGTATTGTATAAACAATCCATAAAACCAATGACATATCAATAGTCAAGTCTGAACGATATGCATGAAATCACATGAAACAATAAATAACATCACTCAGGCAAGCATGCACAAAGAGAAACTCTCCCTGCTTGGGAATCTTCCAAAAAAGAAATGTAATATAGATGATATTAATCATGTAAGAATGTGAAATATGAAATCATCTAATACTAATGAGTATACCTCCCCCTAAATAACATTTACCCCTATCATAAAAATGTCTCCCCGTTTTGACAAATCCACTTTTTTTACACATGGAACATGGAAAATTACTATCACTCTTTTTGTTATGGAAATATAAATTGAAGAAACATATCATAAACAATGAATATAGAATAGTAAGCAATATCACGATGACAAAGAGAATTTGCGAAGCAAGAGCTAGGAAAGCGCGTGAAATATCATACCTATAATAAGGGAATACTCAATGAGCATATACAAATGTTTCATCATATGAATCTCAAAATAGGAACTAGTAAATGAAAATTTTTAACCAATAAGAATAAAAGCAATATATGTTATATACAAACAATCTAGCTATAATGAGATCATATATGATGCATGGATATACATCGTAAGAACATGAATACTAACTGAGAATGATCCAATTGAGGATAATAATATGGATAAAGTCAAATGATTAATAAATCCGACAAAAACATCCATACATCCATCCAAAAGTATCCAAGTATCAAGTACCAAATAATAAGGTACAAATCACCATCAATAATAGATATACCGCAAAAACTCTCTATACAACAACATGCTAACAACACTGAATATGCTAACAACACTGAATAAGTAGCACGAGACTAATAATACAGACGTAATCAAATGACATCTCCATCAAGGAAATACAAATCCTCTCCATCAAAGAAATACAACTCCCCTAAGGCAAAACATGATGGGAGTATAAGTATCACAATAAAATATCATGAAGGCATATGACAGAAACATGTGAGCACGGAACATGTGAAGCATTGACAATGACCACATATGTTAAACAATCAAGAACAATGTGATATAAGCTCACAAGAGATAATCAACAAGATATAGTACCAAACATTAGTCAAGGCAAAAACCAAAAAATTACTTGAGACATGAAAAGCTACAAGGGACTAGGTGTCCAAAACCAAACAAGTAGAATACTAACATTATTAGTACAATATCAACTTTTAAATGCAATATAATCTCACATAGATCCAATCTAGTCTAAAATAATGATCAATGTCTCACCACTTACTCGAACTACCTAGGGTATACAAAGATCAGAAAACGATAACCGACAATAATCCTAGAGAATATATGAAACTCTAAGAACCAACCAAATGTCAATCATAAAGTCGAATAATCTGTATGAAGAGAATACAATCACGGTTCAAGCTCAAAGGAGGAAGGTACAACATAAATCAAGAAATATATGCAAGCATAAGTCTTCTAACATAACAAGAACCTACCTGAAACCAAAATACTGTACTAAGAATAGAGAAGAGTGCTATGGTAATAATCATTACCATGCGAACAACAAACTTTTATAAGCGTGCACACGAAATAGAGCATGTTATAAAAAAAGTACAAAAATTCTCGATGAAACCTCCTGAATCCCAACTCTCAGAATACCAGTGAACCCTCACTACTACATGACGAGGAATCACCAAGCAACCTATTTCTAGAAGCTTTGGTCCTATTATTCTTCACCACACTCTCGAAAGACATCCTATCACAAAAAAACTTATCACTCTTAACTTTCTTCACCAGGAAAGCAATATTTCTTTCAAAATCAAGGAATTGATTTCCTTTGAATCATTGATGAACATTCACTCAATGAGTCAACTTGAGGAGGAGAAGACTTATTTTTCAAACTTTTAAGAGAGTTAAATTCATTTTATAAAGACCCAAATATATTCTCAAGTTCACTTTTAAAACCTTCACAAATAAGAAGTTCTTCCTTTACTTTTTCAAGTTCAAGAGATAAATCATTTTTCTCTTGTTCCACAACTTTAAGTTTTTTGAAATCAAAATTATTTGAACTTGTCAACCTTATCAAATCAGAATTTTGTAGCCTCAAAGCTTGGTTATCTTCTTTCAAATCAAAAGTCAATTCAACAACTCATCCTTGTCTTTTTCAATCGATTTCAGCTTTTCACTTGTAAATTTTACTAGTCATTTCATGCTCTTTAAAAATGTCCATTTCTTTTTCATAGAGTTTGACCTGATTAACCAATCTAGCATTAACATTTTATTTTGAGAAGTTGAGCATTCAACTCCTCATTCTTTTGACTCAAGGATTTGAGACATTTTCAATTTCATCAAAATTAATTTTTCTAAAATGAAATGCTTTCGCCACACTCTTGTCAAATATATATATGTAAATTGATCTAGACATTCACCCTTACTCAACATCATAGAATAATTCACACTAAGACAAGTACCAGAAGGTAAATCAAAATCTAGTATTATAGCACTAATAGACACACAAGAAAAAAATTAGCAACTATTCACTCATGCAAAACACTAACACATGCAAACTAGGTTAATGTGGAAAAACGCAATAAACCCACAATAGGACAAGGATCAACTCAAGCATGTTAATGCCAAATTAAGAGCACTAAGATCTGATACAAATTTAAGAGTGTTTATTTTGTACATGAGTAAAACACCTACACCAAACCTAGAGGGAAGTGAATAGGTTTAAAAGCATCTCGTGATTAATTTTTAATTTCAAAGGATTTTATTTGCACATTCATGTTACTTCACAAAAGTTTCAACAAATTGATTTGATTAACTCACACAACTATGTAACTAGGTGAATCTAGATGAGAAAATTAGATCTAACACTCATAAGTGAATTTAATTCAATTTAAATCTAAGTGATGTGTGTGATAAAATGTGAGCATATGAGTAGAGATCATTCACAAAAAAACCACAAAACAAGGTTTATGAGGAAAAATCCCCCACCTAGGGGTAAACAATCTCAACGCACTCCGTTTCTCATTTATACTTGAGAATTAATTTTATAAAAGACAAGAAGGTACCTCTTACACAATGTCTATCGTATAGTTACCTATAAACCTTTCAGCTTTCCCCCACAGAATCCACCGCAAGCTCCATGTTATGAATGAAGAAGTCCATTCTCTTTCTTAAAAGTCGTGCCACACTTCAAATTCTCCAATAACTTGAAATGCCTCCAATTTTAAATTTAGGAGTAGATGATAATATGAATTCAAAATAGAATTATGAATTATAATAGGTTATGTGACTCTGAATCAAAACACTCTCAATTATCTCTCAAAGGAATATATCAAGTATAAATATACGTTTTAACAATTTAGAGAGAACAAGTGAAATTGAAAAGAGAAGCAATGGAATAATGTTGCCAACCTCGATAATACTCTTAGAAATATGTTTGAGTTATGAGGTTTTTAGATCCTAACAAAATGGGAGGGAAATGATATATTTATAGAGATTTTTCAAACTCTTCCATCGTATTATGCACGGTACATTTTGTGCGTGCACAAGATTCCTGGCAGTATGGAATCTTAACCTTAGTCATGGACACAAGCATGTTTTGATGTACTGCGAATGCCTCCGTGCGTATGGGCTAAAAATAGAGTTGTGCGAATGGTTAAGGCAAAACCTTTTTTTTTTAAAATCCTTAATAGGTTCAAACACTTAAGCCAAATCCCAAAACATTTTCAAAATAGTTTAGAATATCTCTGAACTGTTTAAATCATTTCAAACACTTTCCCATCAATTTTATTATCCTGACACATTTTTAAATTTTTTTGTACACGTGTGTGTATTTAGACATAAACAATTCACAACATCTAATAAAAAGGATATTGTATTAACGTCAATGTGAATGCATGGAGATTGAAGTCTTTGATGAGAGGCTTGCAAAGTTTTCAATCTTTAAAGGTCCATTCTAATATGAATAACCACGCCTCACTCATATGGATCAACTCTATGTGATTTGAAAGACTCAACGACTCAAATATTTTGACACGAGAATAAGCCAATTAATATTAATTACAAAATTATGTTTTCTTAGGAAAGGTGTCATTTAAGGCGTGTATAAAAAAAATCGTTGGAAAAGCCTATATGTTGAAAAAAGACAATTGCCAAGTGCTAACAAATTCATAGGCATGAAAAATGAGGTAATAGCTTATTTTAAATGAAACCACTGTCTTAGGTTGGAATAAAAGATTCTTATAACATGTGCTTTATGGAATTTATGAAGTGGATGGAAACTTCTTTCCTATTCCATAATATGATTTAATGTTTTTATTTACTAGTTCTCACATTTTTTGAATCATATTCTATTTCAAACATTTACAATTCATTTGTTTTCTTTTTTCACATACTTTATGTTGTGAAATTTATAACTGTCATGGATGCAAGGGCTATTATAATATAACTAATGCAAGTACGGGTTGAACCCACAATGATTTGTTCAATTTTAAACTTTAAATTTTCCAATTAGATGAATATTCATTTAAAATAAAGATATAATGAAAAAGTAAACTAAGCACTAATGGCAGACTAAAACGCAAAATTCGTAAATAATATGAGAGAGATAAATAGGATGTCGAATCCATATATGATGTTTATTAATGTAGATACCCCATTCTATCACCCCCACGCTCCTCTATAGGGTCCAAATAAAGTCCCTTCAATCCCGGACCCCCAACCCTTCTTCAAACCCTAACGGGAGAATAATTATGCTATCTCAAAACCCCGTTTGAGTTTTTTCAACTCTCGAAACCAAAAGTCCTCCATCATAAAATCATAGAGCTATGAATACTCTTTTCAACAGTTCTGTTCGTGCACGAATCGAACTTATGGTCCATAGTTTATGGCAAAAAAACTATTGGTTGACACGTACCTAGGACAGACTTGCTTAGTAAGTTGAGCTTTGCTTAGCTAGTAAGTCTTACCACCCCACTGGAAGACAGTACAGGGACAATGTTGGTTGACACTTACCTTGGACAGACTTGTCTTTTCCTTCATTTAGGGTTTTTCTATATAAGGAACCCTGAACTCATTTGAAAAGGACCTTATTCTCAATTTCAATGCGCCAACTTTCCTCAAAATTAGCATACAACACTTTGATTACATCCCCTTGAACATTCCCTTGCATCACCTTCACCTCACCTTCAACCACTATGTAATACCCGCATTTGCGCATTTGTTGTTATTGAACATGATCAGACCCCGATATCAAAATATCCAAGTCATTAAATTAAATAGCATTCTTCGCACATGACAAAATTATAAAGCATTTAAAACTTTTTTCACGAGATATAAATTAAGAATAATCCACTAAATATAAAACATTCACCACGATAAAATCCATTACTAATCTAAACTCCAATAATAATAAATCTCGAATGGAATAAAGTTAACTACAAAAATCTCTCCAACTAAAAAATCATAAATAACCATGGAATCAAATGACCCACAAAATCCATAATAACTATCTCATAATAAAAATGAATGGAAAGGAAACTAAACTAAAGCAATAAAATAAATATCCAGTTGCAAGTCTGCTAAACTCCAAATACTTTGCAGTTACCCAGCAACCCAACTTACAATGTTATTCAGCAGCGACGGATTAGGGTCCACCACAGGAATACCAACCACACTTCCAAAGTAGGATCCATGAATCCAGTCATAAGCATTATATGAAATAAATATCATAATATACGATTTTAAATTAATGAAGCAATAATAATAATGATTAGAGTACTGTAAAACTATAACAACTACCCACATAAACTAAGTCACCTCAACACACACGTCTAATTATGTTTATTTCACACTAATTAAATCTTGTTCCATTATCTTACTCTATTTAATTATTTTTATCAATATTATTCATAAAAACTGTAACACCCCGTGCATTTTAGTAAGCGAGGTGGTCAGCCGCCGTCGCCAAACTACGTCGGGCATCACTAAATAAGTTATCATTCTTAGCATATGACAGATATCTGAGACATAAAAATTATTCGACAAGATAATAATCAAATTGATCCAATATATGTAACCATTCATGCAATATTAAATCCATCACCATACTAATATCCAAAATAAATCCAACTCCAAATAAATATAAACTCAAATAAAATGATCCAAAAGTATATATCTAACTAAAAATCGTAAACAACTATGGAACCAATTGGCCCACCAAATCCATAATGAAAGTCTCATAATAAATGCGACGGAAAGAAAAGTAAATCTAATATACTAAAGCATCCAAAATAAAAACTCCAGATGCATCTCTAAAAAATATCTCTGATCACTCCTATGCAGCTACTTTAGCGTTATACTTGAAATGTTAGTCAACACAATGGGTTAGAACCCACCGCATGAACACTACCTACTCTCCCCAATTAGAGTCCGTGAACCCAGACAATAGCATTATACATGATAAACCCCACAATAGGGTATTTTAATTTAAACTAGATATAAATTAACATGTGAGCAAAATAAAATACTACCATTTATTCACATAAATAAGCCACCGCAAAGTGTAAGTCCAATTATTCCATTAACACTATTATTTTTTTTTTAGCTCTTATCCTTAATTTAATTATTCAATTATTTTTATTCATGCGACACCATTATGGCCAGTCAACCCCTTGTCGGTCCTGCACACACTCTTGGCACGCTTAAAGTTCTACACATCACACCCATTCCCCTCACTATAACCAATCAACCCCATTTTTTTCACCTCTGCACATACTCGTGAGGTTTCACGCACGACACGTCACTATAAACTATCAACCTGTATTCTGTCAGCCCTGCACATACTCGAGACGCCAAACACCCACGCCGCTATAGCCAATCGACCCGTATTCTGTCAGCCCTGTACATACTCGCGCCGCAAATCCATTTTAATACCCGTTTATTATCTTAGGTATTAATTCCCAATTTCTCATTATTTTAATTTAGCTCCACCCTATTATAGAGCATCAATCCTCAAACCTACCCCCAGTCCCATACCTAGAGGTTTTCAAAATACAAGTACGTCCTACCTTATTATATAGGATGAATCTCTACCATTAATCTCTTCCCAGTCTCGCGCCTAGGCCATCAAATCAATGGAATGACACAATAATCAACCCCACCCCAGAATATCTCATCCGTAAAAGTCTATACTAACTAGTCCCAAATGCATGGAAAATTGAAAGGTTACGAGGGGTGGATTGCCTACAAACCTAACCTTCAAAAGTATTTGCACCTTCCTCCTATTTATAAAATGGGAAATAATCTCATAGTTGAGTTCAGCTACATTAATCCAGTCCAGAATTAAAGTAATAACAACAAGAATCCAAAAATAAAATCCAGTCCAGCTACATGAATAACCAAGGCACTAGTTCTGTCCCTCTCCAATTTTAATCAATCTTTTGTAATTGAAATTAATGCCACTAGAAAAGGAGTCAGAGCTTTGGTAATGAAAAATCAAATAGCTATTGCTTCCATAATCAAGGTTATAGGTCCAATATCCATAGGGATTGTTGTCTATGATACGAATATGCTTGCAATAATTTTGTCCATCACCAAATGGAAATATTACATGATTGGACACCACTTCATCATTTTTATAGAGAATAAGATCTTAAAGTTATTCATGGAATAAAGGGTGACCACTTTATTGAAGTATAACTGTCTTACTAAGATGTTGGAACTAGTCTATGAGATCAAATACAAGAAACGGGAGGAAAATAAGGTGGTTTATGACCTATCATGGAGAGAAGAATAATAGGCCACTCTCAATACCATTTAAAAGGTACAACTAGTGTGGATTTAGGAAGTTTTAATCAAATATGAAGTTGAAATAAGCTTACAGACATCATAAGTAAAATTATTATTGATCCTAATTGCCTTACAATTTACAAACTAGTGCAAGGCATTCTAATGAAGGGGAACATGTAGGTGATGGGCCAGGCGCATCAGCTAAAGAAAAATACTATAAACATCATCCACATTTCATCCATAAGTAGCCACTCGGGCATTGAGGACACTTATAAGAGGGTTATCCAATACTTTTTCATCATAAAGACAACTCAATATATAACAACCATAATTTTAACATAGAATGTTGTGTGAGTCCCAATGATTTGGGGTATACATCATGTTGTGGTATCAAATGAAGCCAATGGAGAAATCACATAATGGGTCCAACTGGAAACAAGTATCAAAGTCTTAAAAGTGTGAGGTCTAATTTGTTTTTCATTTAAGGTAATATAATTGATGTGCTTTAATAGACAAAAAAAAAGAAGAAGCAAAACTGGACTAAAACATGTTTGAACAGTGGTAATTCATGTTTCAACAATTTCAATTCATGTTTGAACAGTGGTAATTCATGATCTATTAGAATGATTCACAGTCCACAACAGAACATAAGGTAGAGAAATTGAGAAAATTTACTAATAGAGGTAGGCATTAATTGGCATGCTTCCGAAGAACGAAAGAGAAATAATGCCCAACAGTTACTAACTAACTAACTAAATGTGTGAAATATTTCATCTTTTTCATTGTTGTCATTCAAATTCAGCATATTCTACACATTAGCACCGTCTACATTGTTTTTCTTCATGGGGTCTTTTGTCAATAAATATAGTTCGGGGATTTCTTGATAAACATTCATATAGTAGGGGTCATTCATATAGAAAGTATTATAACTATGCACTCACCTACATAGCATTCAATCAAAAAATATTGAGCATCTCTTGCAACACGAACATCTGGAATCAAAATCAAACCAACATTGTAAATCAAAATCATTATTCAGCATCATGTGGTCTCCAACGATAAAAGAAAATACATCAAGTGCACTGACACGGGCAACTCCTTTCCTTCAACATTAAGTTCACCGACACTTCCTAGATAAACCTGAATAGCAAAAAAGCATAGAGTGTGTTAGTGATTTGATTGATATAAAACAGTAAAATTAAGTCAACAACTTTTATTAAATTCATAACATTTCTGGAATCTGATCTATTTTTTTCTTATTGATCTTGGCATGATAGGTATAAGTTTCAATTTGTAGGGATTGAAACCCAAAAGAAACTAACCATGTGAATCTAAGAGATTAAAACCCAACCAAATAAAGTCTTTAATCATAAGCGATGAAATTATAAGTATACTAGCCTATACTAAATGCATAAACGATGCATATAAGATTCAAGGTCTCCTATGAAATTACAACTTAAATATAATAGAAATCCATTTGAACCATTCAACAAATTGATTTACTACTCAACTTCCATACGTATAGTCTTTCCCAAATACCTGTACAAATAATGCATCTGACCATTCTCTTTTACTTCTCCCTTGAACAGATTCCACAAGCAATTTCCCCCACTCACTAACCTATAATCACAACAACACACCCCATTAGTATTTTTCTCCTTAAATGGAGATATAAAAAAGAGAATAAATTACAACATCCTACCGTGAGAGCCGTCGAACACCTCACACAATTCTTAAAATCAAATAAAAGCTCAACATCACATCAATAAACACCCTCAATCATACTACAATCCTCCACAGTTTTAGATTTAGAAAAACCAACTAGTCAAACCAAATCAACTCTCCTAATATACGGGTATGGGTCCTTTGAAAACCTAAGTAACATAGTAAGCAACAAAGAAGGTCGAATATAAAACATGTCTACATTTAGCAACAAAAATTGTCAGACGGACATGCAGGGGTGAAAACAGAGAGAAGTGAACAAGGCCTCGCTGAGTTGGGAAACAGATGGGATTAAAGACCGATTTTTTTGGGTGATTGAGGTGAGGAGAAATAGAGCGTCGGTTATTATTCGGGGTGAAGTCTTGGTGGGGTTAAGAGAGAAGGAGAGGACGACAGTGAATAGAGAAATGAAGAAGAGGTGAAAGAGAGAGAGAGAGAGGCGGGAGACCAAAAAATATGAGGATTAATTTTTTTAGGGTTTTTTATATTTTAGTGAAGTGTACTCAATTTTGGCATTGTTTTAAAGTGTGCCAGATAGTCATTAAACCGTGCAAGAATTTGGTACAGTTTTAAACCATGCCAGATTTTTAATATCAAGATTTGCCAAATTGCTATTTTTGGTGTAGTGTACCTAGAAAGTGTTAACCACAACTAAGGCATACTCACTAGTCCCATACATTGCAACTACTCCTAAAATTAAGCTGAGAGCATAACTACCCGAAATCCCGTCGTCCCCGCAGTGATAAATATAATCAAACCAATAATTTGCATACGACATATTATCAATAATTCTACAAATTTCCAATACGTTCACAAATAAATTTAATTTAATCCGTTTAATCTATCTTCATAATTAAAACCATTTATTTTATGCAACTAATATAATTCCAACATCATGCAAGTTTATGGTGCACACAACAAAATTTCCCATTTTTTATACCTACATAATTTTACGTGATTTCACAAGTCCCTTTTCAATTTAAATAAAGCCACTATGGTTTTCTACATGCAAAAATACACCCATATTAATAGGAATCCAACCTCTACCCTAAGTACACAAGGGTTATGAGTCTTAATTCATATTAAGATTTTTCATAAAAACAGTCCCAATATAGATTTCACTTTTCGTAATTAAGATTGCTAGTTCATTTGAAAACATGTAAATTAAGGTTTAGGCAATATTTAAAATGCATAATACTAAAAAAAGAGAATATAAGTATTCATGCAGGAAGAAAAGTCGATTGAAAATTCTGATTAGATGGTTGCGTTCTCTCGAAAAATCAGTAAATAGTCATTCTTGAACGATCTTGAGAAAACACGCTTTGAACCTTCAAAAACTTGGGTTAAATCTTGATTTAATTTAGGGTTAGGGGTTATAGATGAGAGGTGGTAAAGATGTGGAAGACTTTTGGTTTAAAAGTTAGTGAAAAAGTGTTTAGAAAAGTCTAACCCCCGAGTTATTTGAATATAGGAAAGGATTAAGAGTTTTAGTTAACTCAAACTCTCACAAATCCAACAAACTGCTGACACTTGACCTATACTTAACCCCTAGACCCAACCTTTATATGAAATTAATCCTCTAGACTTCAAATAACTATAAATTATAAATTAATCCCTTCTATTTTCTTAAAATTATATAATTTCCCCTAAACTCATAAAAAGACCATATTTCGAACCAAATAAATATATACACTTCAACCAAGGACTAAAAACTAAATAGCTAATATTTTCCCATTCCCCCTGATGATGCTAAGATTTAGCTCCACCAGATAAGAGATGATGAGCTCAGATAGTAATAACAATGGAAGCAATAAAGTTATGCAAGTGTATAAGTGTATAGAAGGGGATGGAGATAAGAGGAATGAAGACAGTGATGTATAGTGGTTTAGCTAATTAGGCCTACGTCCACTGTGAGTGTGTGATTCACTAAGTATGGGCACTAATGGCCTTGGATACAATGCTCATAAGATTACTCTCTCTTTACTGTGTACAAGAAGAGTTTTCATTAGGGTATATATCATCGATCCTTTGCAAGGTTGAAGATGACAAGTATATATAGGGCTTGGGGGGAGTAGTGTACCCCCAAGCATGCATTGTGCATGTGAATGATGATCTAGCCAATTCCCTGTTGACACCTGGCTGTGCCACTTGCTGTTAATGATGACATAATATTACCTCATGTGAGGGGATGATATTATTATAATAGTCTAGTCCACGTGCTATATGAATCCCACACGCACTGCCCCACGTGTCTCCCAAATCACGTGTCATGATGATGTCATCCTCGACTTATGGTGGCAGGCCGATGCCGAGGTCGATGCTGGCATACTGTCTTGACTGCTGGAGGTAGGCTTCGCGCTGTCGTCCCCTCATAAGGTCTGCTTATCACTTGGTCACCCAAAGACGAGGCTTCTGTCCCCACGAGCTTGGACTCTGGTCAAAGTAAATAGTGGGGTCGGCCTCCTCAGTGTCGTCCTGTCGTACGGTCATACTATCGTCCGTAACACCCCCGGGGTGGTAGAGTAAGGCCCTCGTCCTGGATGAGGATACCCTCGGCCAGGCCGAGGGTATATTTTGGCATATCACCCCCCACCACATCAGCCTTCACATAGGTAGAATAGTCCAAAAATACATGTAAACACCATACTTACATGTGAAATTCTAGTTTTCATTAAATTATCTTCTCAAACTTGGGAGGAATCTACCTCCCAGCTGATCCAATACCTTCTCCTCTTTATACCCTATAAATTCTCCATGATCTGAAGCTCCAAATCCCCACCTCTTAAGCTTATTTGGAATTCAAAAAATTTCCTCTAAATAGGTATTCTGTCATTTTATGCATAATACTTCATTCTTTCAATTCCAAACGTTTTATGTGTTGATATTATATACATATTAATCAAAACAGTAGAGCTTTTACATTCAAAATGGCCTATGTGCAAAGAAACCAACAAAAATCTCCATTAAAGCTTAAGCTTCAATGGTGAAATTTGATTCCTTAACTTTGAACCATCTTCAAAGTGAGAAAATGGTTCCTTATAAACTCAGGATCTCTAATGCAATGGTCGTTTTAAAAAAAATCATAAGTTTTGAGCCCTAATTGTTCAAAGGCGTTTTCTGTTTCAAAAAAATAAAAATCATAAATTCTCCATAACCAGACCACCTCAGTCCTTCAAAAAGAACCAAATTCTTCCTTAGGATAGTATAAACCCAACTATGTTCATAAATACCTCTTCCATATTCTTTACATCTTTAAAAGTTCAGTTAAACTTCTTGAAAAACACACAGTTTTATAACTCGATGAATACTGAACCTCAATTCATAAAACTTATATTTTTGGATTCCCTGTGAAAAATTAGGTTGGGTTAGTTCATGAATTATCTCAAATGGTTTATAAAATAAGGATTCAAGTCAAAGTTTTTCAAACCATAAGTCAATTGTCGAGAGGTTGAAGACGAATTTTTTCAACCAGAACCATCGACCAAGCATGTCAGGGTGCTTGGCCAATAAAAAAATTATGATTTTTTTTCAATATTTTTATTTTATTTTTCAGTCAAAATGGTATAAGGTAAGAGTGTGTTTGGTTAAACCTAGCCAAAGTTATAAAAATTAGGGTTTTAAGTTAGAAATATTTTCCTTAAATTGTAAATTAACCCCACCTGACTTTTTCAAGTTATTAAATTTTACCCTAATTTTTTTTCTTATAAAGACTTTTTGACTCAATTTTGAGTCAAAAAGTCTTCTGCACCAAGTTTAAAATTTAACTCTAAACCTAAGATTTTAAAGTCCCAAAATATTTACAATTTAATCCCTTAAACTTTAATGTACACAACTTTTAGTAAAAATTAACCAAAACTAACCTTATTTCCCACCATACTTACTCACACAAATATTTGTATACTGATAATCAAGTACCAGCTCCTCCCGACATCCTCTTTTGACCCTATTTAAACCGTTCAAATATTCGTATAAGTAGGTCTTTTACCTTTTTAATAGTAAACTTGTTTAACTGCCTATTGATATCATTTCATAATAGTCCCCTTGATTTGAGGTATGTGTAGAGATTACCATGCTCATATTTTACTATATCACGAATTGTTTAGTTATGATCATTCGAATTAACTTAAACCTTTCTCACCTAATAACTGATATCATGAAAATTATTTGTAACGATTGATACATTTCACCTTGCACCTTCTGTGCATTACTATTCCTTATACAAACATCATTAATAATTAGGGAGTAGACTGTCATGTTATCCTAGAGAACTTTTCTACTTGGCCTATGGTCTCAGATGTTTGAGAGCCAATATTTATAGCTACATAATTATGAGTGCCACTTTAGTTGTGTGCTTAGCCAGTTACCTTTCTCCAAAAGTTTTGAATTAACAATTATTTAATTTTACTGATGGCTTATTTATTTCTATACCCACTTTGTAATCTGTTAAGTATGGGATTATCAGGTTAAAACTCCTTAACTTTCTTATTATGTAAATATGTTAAATTTTCAGACAATCGAATTCTATACACACTCCAACTTCCATCTATACATATAATTTATTATAAATTGGTAGAACTTGCTTAGCATATTTGTGCTAATTCTAAGATGAACCATTGTTGACATAAAAAGTTAAAAAAGTATTATGGGTTGTGTGTTGATATTTTGTAGAGATTATGTTAGTGAATACTGAATGGGATGAATGTATATTAATAGATGAATAGATATAGAGAAATGGATAACATAAACTTCACATCATTTCATTATCTGACTATTTAGTTATCAAATACATTTTTTCTACGACTGGTCATTCACATTGTTGAATACGTAGCCTGCCATAAGTACCGTCTGTATGTTGGGTCAGTTATCCTCTCAATTCATTGAATGCAATCCATCATTATGAAGATGATAATTCCAACACGTACATAAATATATGTTGTTTTAGAAGTCCTCGCTAAAAGGAGAAAACAAAGTTTTAAATATTTTAATAAAATATCATAATATATTATGATATTAGCAAACAAAGATTTAATTCTATCAATATATAACAATAATTTTTATTTATCAATATAAAATAATAATTTTTCATCTCACATTTTGAAATGTTCATTTCGCATTGTGAAATATACATTTATCACTGCAAAATCATAAATTTCTCTGTGAAAAATTTATGAGTTCGTAATGAGAACTTTTATATCGCAATGAGATATTTTATAAAAATAGTGACCTTTGTTTGTTCTTTTGAAATATGAATTCCTCCAACGAAGATTATTACTACCAAATAAAAGAGATAAATTAATACTTCAATTTCACAAAAAAACACGTTACAAATAAAAATAATGATAAAAAAGACTATTAGTAGAAAGGAAAGAGATATATTAGTGATGCAATTTTGCAAAATATTTTAAAAATAAAAGAAATGATTGTTATTTTTGTATTATTATATCACAATTACATTTAAAATGATCTATTTCGATGTAATTTCAACTAAAAATAATAATAATACAATAAACCATATAATGAATGAGCACTTTGTTTATTCTTTGTTTGTTAAAGAACAAACAATGTTCAGTTAGATGTTTTTTGTGTTGGATCTGATTTAAATCAATGTTTTCACTTATTGTGGATAATGGTATTTGTTAAAATTAAAAAATGACATTCTATTGTAGATGAACACGATTCACAACAAAATGAGGGATGTATAAAAAAAATTACATTTCAATCTAAAAATCGAACAACTCGATATTTGTATGAAGACGGTAATGATGAGAAATTTAAGCATACAACAATGGGGAGTTTTTTTTAAATTATTATTATTATTTTTTTTGGAACACTTCTTATTTTTAAAAATTCAACACACGTGTAGGGGATAATAATGTTGTTATAGTAAGCGGTTACTATCACTTTACACTTTGAACTGTCATTTTTTTTGTCATATGTTGCGTTCTTTTCAAAGGGTATTTAAGTAAGTTAACATTTATTTTGTATTAAAAATGACCTTAGACTAAACATGTTTTAAGACGGGACTTTAGTTACAAAAGTTTAATGTTAAGGGTGGATTGACGATTGCCTCTATGTTCATTATGTTATATTTTGTTGTTTTTATTTTACGACATTTATTTTTTTATTTTTTTAATCGTTGTAATTTTTCCCCTTTGAGTTAAGTTGGTGAGACTATCATCTATACTTATAAACTTTTAGAAAAAAATTGTATTTAGAATATGGGGTAAATTATATCCAGCCTCCCTGAACTGTTAATTTTTTACGCCCAACCCATTTTAACAAAATTGTTACATTTTTCTTTATAAAATCTTGTTTTATAAACTGTTTTTTGAAAATGGGTTGGGTGTAAAAAATCAGTAATTTAGGGTGGGGGGGGGGGGGGGGGGGTGCTATGTCTAATTTACTCTAGAATATATGGTTCTTTCACCCAAATTTGTTGGTCTTAATGCATATTTTCTATCAATTCCCTAAAACTATTTGTATGTGGTAACCCATTTTTTGGAGACCATGTTAACCCATTTCGTAATATTCTTATAACATAATTGAATTTTTAGGATTTCTCTAAACCTTCACAAGAAAATTTAATCTTTCAAGGATACTAAGCTAGACCGATTACTTTAAAATAATTCAAATAGGTAGCTTCATAAGTTTTCTAATCTATGTATCCATGTGAAGATTGTGAGAATGGAAGTTTTTGTACATTGTTACTAAATTCATTTGAAATTGGTTTGTTATATAAGGGTATAAAGGTCTAAAGGCAGATATTCTTTTTAAGATACTTTTTAAAATAGTACAAACATATATTACAAAAAAAATGGTTATAAACTTTCAGAAAATGACTAGCATGCAGTCCACACGATGCGTACTTTATCATCATCAATAAAACTGAAAATGTAAATGGCGATGGAATCCATACCTTACATTCGTGGAATATTAAACTATAACTCTATGAAGCAAATAAATAAAGGAATCAATCATTTAATAATAAACAACATATTAAACAAACCATTAAAGATATATAAGATCAAAGTAATAAAAAATCCCAACATCAAACCATAACCAGGACACTAAAAATAAAACAAAAAAAATTGACAACACAAATTCAACAACAAAAAACCCTTATAAATAATTAAAGAATAATTTTTCTTACCAAAAGTAACTCTGTTCAAAGAGCGAGACTCAAAAGTTGAACCATCTTTCAGTGGAGTTAGTCATGTTCTTGCGTCTGACGCCCATATTTACCATTTCAAAAAACTAATATCGCGAGAGTAAGAAGTTTTATACAAAATCTATATACTTTACACTATATATTAACATAAGATATCATAAATTAAATAAATGCAATACTATCTACTTTAAAGAAGTAGATATTAAATTATATTATTATACATTGTGTTTATTAAGGAGTATTGAAACCATATAGTTGTAAAATAACATAAGTGATTATTGCACATCTTAAAAAATCCAAACTTCCAACACTATTTTGATAACCTTTCCTTTATTTTGAAATGTGAGAAAAGAATTGAGTAAGTTTGTCCTCTTTGGCACAATACCACTGTATTTTCAGAATTTAAAAGACCAAAGCTTCATGTTCAGATGCTCAGCAAATAAGTATGATAAAAGAAGTCAAATATCATAATCTAATGGGATAACTAAATTTTTACATTAGTGGATTATGATAAAATAATTCATTCATGTTGAAGAGTAGCTAGAACGGTTTTATAATCATTAGTTAATTTCGTACATAATTCTCAAATCTCTAACCAAACCTTTTGACGCAATAAAAATGACCATCAATTTGAAAAAAATGAAAAAAAATCTTTTATCAATCAAAGAGATGGAATTTTCAAAATTTAGGACAAAAAAGTTATCAAAAGACCTAAATAATTTGAGGATATGCTGAAACTGAAGCACGAATGCAAAAATTGGCAGGTAAGATTCACTTGAAAAACCACGCATAAATAAAAAATTCTCTCCTAGGTATGATATCCACACTCATTTCAAATCAAACAAACAAACAAAACATATATAACACATATACTGTAACATGCCCCTCCGATAATTGCATGTAAACCGAACAATTCAAGCTATCATCCAGATGTGATCGATGGTCGAAAATCAGATCAAAGAGAGAAACTTGGAGTTGCTGATGATCGGTCTTCCAATTCTCAGTGTACTAAAAAATAGGTCGGCGATCACATATCTAATGGCAAGTGACAATTCTCCTAAATTATGGCCATTTTTCTACAGTGTTTCTTATCGGAGATCTTATTGATTTGAGTATCTTTCTTTGGATTTTGAATTATGCTGTTGATGCTGGGCTGGAGGTTGAAGAAGACTTGTTAAACGATCTCCATGATCCAAATCGTGGTGTTGGATGGTTGAAATCCCATCTGCACAGACAACTCAATTTTTGTTGGTGTAGGGTTTTTTTGTGAAAACCCATTTAAAAAACTTCTGAATTCTTAAAAATTGAAACCATGGTGTCCTTGTGATCGCCAATCCAGAGAGGGTGAGAGATAGGAAGCTGAGGAGTTTAAAATAAAGGAGATAATTTTGGTTGAGGTTGTGTGATATCGAGACATTTAATCAATAAGAAGTGGAGGAGACGTCTCGAAAAGATAAATATTACCGTCATGTGTGGGTTTAGAGGAGAGAGAGTAGTGAGTAATTATTAAGCCCAGGTGACAAATCAAGATTAAGCAATACAATTTTAGGCTACAATTATATATATATATATATATATACATAGATTACACAATATACTCATAATGACGTGTTCCTAATACACACATTTACAATATATTTTTTATTATAAAATTCCAACTCCTCCGAAGAAATTTATATAAAAACAAATGGACGTATCCTAAATAGGTTTTCTCATGTTCCCACTAACACCTTTGGCTAGTACATAAAAATATCTATATTATACATCTAAAACAATAGAAAAATAATTTAATGAGAATCATTTATTGCATATCTATATCTATTATAATCTTATTGTTTCCTCTTCCCTCATTTTCAACTCAGAAGAGTCGATTAACTCTCCATATTCTGTATAATATTTTCTCCTTTCTCTCTCCTTTTCGCTCATTTTCAACTCACAATAAGGAGATGAATGGTACTTTCCATCGTATCTCCGCTCTTGAATACCTAAATCGATTCATCCGTATGAAATCCAAGGGTTATACATCTAAAAAAATAGAAAAAGAATTTAATGAGAATCATTTATTGCATATCTATATCTATTATAATCTTATTGCGTCATCTTCCCTCATTTTCAACTCAGAAGAGCCGATTAACTCTCCATATTCTGTATAATATTTTCTCCTTTCTCTCTCATTTTCTCTCATTTTTAACTCATAATAGGGAGATGAACGGTACTCTCCATCGTATCTCCACTCTTTAATACCTAAACCGATTCATCTGTATGAAATCCAAGGGTCAGAGTCGAAGGGTCCTAATTGAAAGCCCCAAATATTCCTCTGCCTCAGCTATTTATTATGAAGCTTAGTACTATTTGAGGACTGATATATTGATATTTTTTCTCCTTACACATTTGAGTATTAGTGAACATCATATCTATAATGGAAGATCACCAACCAATTATCTAAGTGGTCTATTTAAAACCTTCATAATTGAATAGGTGCTTACATAGATTCCAATGTAAAGCACACCAAACACAACGAGTAAATGCTCGGATTGTTTTAGTTGTCCGGGTAGGTAGTAGAAAGGTAGTGTACGTGTAACCTCTGTTTCAATAGAAGGGCGTGGAGTAGTTGGTGGAAGAAGGTGACAGTTTGGTTATGATGTCTTTTATTCTTTTTTTTGTGTTTTGAAATGTAATTGTTTACCTACGTTGTGTATATAGCAATATTCATAATGTCTAAATTTACCAAGGAAAGTTCAGGTTTTGAAATTTTCAATGTCTCAGCTATATTCGTGTTTCAGTGTCTCATGGTTCAATAGTCGGTAGATCTTTTCATTATCTTCTTTCTGTTATGTATCTTACTATAGTTTATAATTATTTTTTCAGGTTGACTATAGGGCGTTTCACATAAAGGAACCCTAATTAAGGTATTTATTTA
This sequence comes from Sambucus nigra, assembly GCA_949130495.1. NCBI lineage: Eukaryota > Viridiplantae > Streptophyta > Magnoliopsida > Dipsacales > Adoxaceae > Sambucus > Sambucus nigra. The sequence goes on from OX422214.1 coordinate 427,328,698, forward strand.
CCATTTTTAGTTTCTAAATATGTCATTTCTATATTCATTCAGGGTTCTTCTTTATGCCTATCTCGATATTCAGTGGAATAACTTTTTATTTGTTTTTTCATATCTTAGTAAGGTTTATGTGTTCTCTCCTAATCAAGGTATTATCTCTATTATTTTTCTCTTCACTGTTAAGGTTTACTCTCCATTTTTTAGTAATGATTTTGATACTAGATATGCACCTTTTCACATTTGATCTACTACAGGGATAAATATTTAGGTTATGAATATTTGGACAAAATGATTTTCATAGAGAGTAAGTCTTGGATTATTTGGGGTTTATATCGTTCTAATGAATTCATATATGTTTTTGAATTCTGAGTTCCTAACCTTTCCTATGAAGCAAATTCAGAAAATAGGTACTTTGTTATTGGAAACATGAAGTTGTCAAAGATTAAATGAGTTTGATTGGATACTTGATGTTAAATTAACTACATCCTGACTTGAAAATAAGTGAATGCTTTTTTATTATTTTGATCTAAACCTTTTAGTTCAAGAATGTTAATTAAGAATGCTATTATAATTTACTGCTTAATATATCTCACAATTCAATTCACTTTGATATAATTTGCCTTCTCTTTATTTTTCATACTCCTTCTAGTAATAGATACCCTGCTATGTAGGTTAAAATTTTGTTAGTGAGTGCTAACTACTTTTTAGGATAATTGTTGCGATGTAACTAAAGTCTATGATAGTAGTAGAGGTATTAATATAATTTAATGCATAATTAAACCCAAAACTAATAAAATAATCTTCACGATGGAAATAACAACTGAACGAAAAGACATTGAAAGTAAGGAAACACAAAACAAACCTTTCCTATAGTTTGAAATCCATACGATCATGAAATCGAAATGTGTAGTTAAGATATTGATTCGTCTCCCCTACAGCACAAACAACTGAAAAATGTTAATGATTGTAAAGCTATCATATACTAATTCGGCCCATACAAATTTCATAATGGAAAATATAAATATTTCTGGCAAAGCTATATGTTTGGAAGCATTCAATCCCAGATTAGTCATATTAGGCCTCTATCTCTAGGTAATACCATATTATTCTCCCATTTCTAATTTGCAAACTTATTTCATCAATACATTATTGGTTATGAAATACATAATGTTCCTCTATATAATTTCATTTAAAAAAATTTACACGACTCGATTTATTTTAAGTTGGATTTAAAACACTGAAGTTGGTTCAACAAAGCAATTAAGGTATTTTAAACCAATACTCATTTTCGATTATTGCACAAAATGTACATGTATTATTATAGAAAATTTACATGAATTTTGTATGCTATAAATAATATCAGTGGAGGCATTCAAAATGTTTGTAAAAATGTCACTTCCACCTATTTCAAGTGAATTGTAACTAATTATTTAATCATCTATAAGTTGGTTTACATTTTTTATTTTTACTTCCTATTTAGTACACATTATTTACTATCTAAATACTGATGAATTAATTGATTATAGAAGAAATTATAAAATTTAGCTTGCATGCCATCGCTAATGGCAATTGATGCATTCATCATGTTTGTAAAAATGTCAACACCTCATAGACATGGAAATTGATCTCCAATATACTAAATTTCTTTTATTCCACATACTACCAAGCATGGGGGGGAAATAGTCATATTCTATAACAAGACAATAAATGTAGTTTTTATATAAATTTAATAGTTATATATTCATGCTTTCAAATGTTATGATGGACTAACAATATATTTAGTTTTACTAGAACTTCAACACTTATGTACTCATGCTTTAAAGTATTCTCTTCGACTATTAACACAAATGCATATACTGTTTCAATTTTTTAATTATTAAATACATGTCCAAATATTAAAATTTAAATTACATGCTTCGTAAATAATTACATTGCCTAAAGAATGTCATATCTTTGTTGCATTCCTAAGCATATGTACATGTTAAAAATGTGATAACACATGCTTAACCATTTGAACTTAATTTATGAAATTGATGAGATTCTTAAGTATATTTAATCATGCTTAGTTTTGGGCTACGTTTAATCGTGTAGATAACTCCACACAAACACTTCCTAATTAATTAGAGCATTGTATTTTCGCATATGTCTTGACTTTTCTTGCTTATGCTATAAAGTCTTCAAATCAGTTGGAAACTCATTTCATACATTGTGGTCATTTAGATACATCAATGCTTTGCGATAAAAAATAATAGAATTTATATGTTTGTTTGGACTTATCGAGGACTCAACAATCATAAATTCTGCTATAAATCATGATCTCAATTGATAAATTGAACTCATAACTATAAAATGAGATTATTAAGCATATATACTAATCATTTATATGTTATCAATTTTTTTATTAACTATAAAAGTTTCACATACTAATGAATACATGTTCAATAGAGCGGACTGTCATAAATTTGTCGCTCAAAACTTACTCTAAAAGGGATGAAAATGTGGGCGGAGTTTTACGGTTAACCCCAGCCATATAGGGGAAAGTAAACAGGGTAGGGCAGGCAAGGGGTTGAAAGAAACAAACCCATTCAGTTTCGGCCTCACGGTTCCTGACTATAGCACAGGTCATAGCCCATCATTGTTCAACACAACCTCTGTTAACCATCATCCTTAACCATTCATGGTGATTGGCATCCTATTCTCCCGTTGTCATTCCACTTCGGAGTAAACCATTGCATTCAAGGAATAGTTTAGCAAATTCTTTGTTCAAATAATTTGACCAATCAGATTGACTTTGAGATGGAAGAACTCTACTAGCTCCCCCATCCTGACCAACAAAGTTGTCAGCCCCTTACTTTTTCCCCTCTGTCTGCTTCTTCCCAAAAATAGTCACGCACTAACAATAATATAGGGAACGCCTTCTGTTAATTTTAATAGTTATTAATTGGAGGAAAGGAAGTAGTTATTGATGTTCATCCAAAGATAACCAAAGAAGAATCTCCAGATATGCTTCTCCAACATGAATCGAGCTCTCTTAATTCAGACCTCAAAATCGCCAATGATGGAAACAATAAAAGATCGTCAAAGAGAATAAAATCTTCTAGGTAAAGCTAAATATATTATGTGAAATACACTAATCGTCCTTGCAATATTACATTTATTTATAAATAATCTATATATATAAACATTTTATGTAATTACTTTGCAGGAACAAGGGAATAAACATCAAGGATTGAGGGAGTAAAATCACATGTTGAATGCCGAAGACATTTTACCATTTGAACAATTGTGTTGTAGCAGCAATTTAAATAAATGCAGAATTAAGGAACGAAATTACCCAATTTTGGAGCAAATAAATCTGAGACAGAAAGTATAAGAAATCCCAGAAGCAGGTATAGTCTAGAACACGGCTGAGTCGCGGACAATGTCGCTTTCTTTAAGGTGTTTCGCGGCTCTGCCCAATGTGTGCTGATAGTGAGAAATGCCTCGCCGCCCCCAGGATAAAACAACCTCCAATAAATAAAATATGGATTGATAAAGCACAAGAATCAATCTGGTCCATGTACATCCATTCATAATAATTGCTCGAGTCTAATAATAAATCTGGGGTGGATTTATTATTCCAGAACCAAAAAAAATTGAGAAGCAGTTTTTCTGTGTGTTTATAAAAGTCGCAGATGTTCAGTTATAAAAAACGGAGGCTTAACTCCTCTTTTATTGAACAAAAATAATGACGTTGGTGGCACACAATATGGAGAGAAAACTGGGATAATGTGGGCAAGTGTGTTGAAAGTTTCAACATATAAAAGAAAACTTTTTTTAATTTTCGAAATTAAAAAAAACATTAAAAAAAATCATTTTTTAAAGCCCAAAAAACAATTCTGTATTTGTCCAAAAAATTATTTCTTAATGAGACCAAGCCCAAGACCCAGGACCCAGGAATCGAACCCGGACATGGGCACGGGTCGGACGACGGCGGCGCATGCGTGTGACTTGGCACACTGGGTCTGCCCCACATACCCACAAAACATTGAATGCCTAAAGGGCTGAACCTTTAGTCTCAAAAAAGAGTATATTAACTCTACCCAATTTTAAGAGTCCACCGATGTGGGACAAGGCCATAAAGGCATTTTCATGTTTTGCGCTCAGCTTAACAGCTGTTCTGTTCCAACAATCCCCCACTTGCAAAATTTGAAAACATTTTTATCGAGCAATAATTCATAGAATTGCGCATAAGCAAAGGTGTCTTTCGACTTGAACCTTTACGTTGTAAAGATGATTCAGAATATATTAGAGTAACCGTAGTTTTGAACTCTATCTCTGACAACATCCCACACACAACCCTACTTGGATGTAATTTTAATGGCTAACGCGTTACGGCCATGTGCTTCTATCCCAGTGTAGTGAACGCTTTAGGAATTTGCCCAAAATGTCAATAGGAAGCGGCCACACTTCCACATTCACATAGGTGAGTCTATCAAGAGTACTCCTGTAGCTAAGTACCCCACTCAAAATAGAGCTATAGATCTCATTAAGAGTTATAATAACTCATCCTTAACCCGCTTCAGGATATTATGATCCATAGGGATGGACTCGGAGTAAAACCCCGTTCTATATTAATTAATTATAGCATGATTCAACCCAAATCACTTGTGATTTGTTATTACCCTTTGAACATATTTCTTGGGATCTCCAGTCTATATGTTGGGTTACCATCACAAATGACTCATTTATCCAAGGGCTTTAGTCCCATCCCTTTCGAGGTGTTCCACGCCTTCTCTCTAGCTAGTCCTTTCATCAAAGGATCAGCTAAGTTCTGTTCAGAGCGTATATGATCCACCCTCACAGCTCCCGTAGAGATAAATTCTCTAATAGTACTATGCTTACGACTTATTTGTCGTTTCTTACCGTTATAATAATGGTTCTCAACTTTTGCAATAGCCGCGGTACTATCACAATGAATCAAAACGGCTGGTATCGGTCTTTCCCATAATGGGATATCTGACAGGAGGTTTCTTAACCAACCTGCCTCTTCACTAGCAGTAGCTAGCGCTATCATCTCAGATTCCATAGTGGATTGAGCCAAAATTATTTGTTTCTTAGATTTCCAAGAAACTGCACCACTAGCGATGCTAAATATATATCCACTAGTAGCCTTAGAATCATCAGATAGGGTGTTCCAATCAGCATCACTAAATCCTTCAAGGACAGCGGGATGCTTATTATAGTGTAATCCGAGGTTCATCGTCCTTTTAAGATACCGCATGACCCTCTCAATAGCATGCCAATTCTCCATACTAAGTCTACTGATAAATCTACATAATACACCCACAGCATAAGCTATGCCAGGTCTAGTGCAATCTGTAGCATAACGTAAGCTACCAATAATGCTTGCATAAGCATTTTGGTTTACACTGTCACCAGTGTTCTTAAATAACTTTACACTAGGATCAAATGGAGTACTAGCAGGTTTACAGTCAAAGTAATTATATTTCTTTAGAACTTTCTCAATGTAATGAGATTGATCCAAAAAAAGTCCCTTTTCTGACCTAGTAATATTAATTCCTAATATTACACTAGCTTCACCCAAATCCTTCATATCAAAATTGGCACATAATAATGATTTAACATTTTCTACGGCATGAATATTAGAACCAAATATAAGCAAGTCATCAACATAAAGACATATGATAGTGCAAATGTTCTCTACATATTTATAATAAATGCATTTGTCACTTTCATTAATTTTAAACCCATTAGAGATGACTAAGCTATCAAATGTATCATGCCATTGTTTAGGTGCCTGTTTGAGTCCATAAAGAGATTTATCTAGTTTACATACTTTATTTTCTTGACCGTGTACAATAAAATCTTCAGGTTGATCCATATAAATCTCTTCTTCTAATTCTCTATTTAAAAATGCAGTTTTAACATCCATTTGGTGTACAATTAAATCATTTAAGGCAGTTATGGCAAATAGTACATGTATAGACGTTATTCTAGTCACGGGTGAAAATGTATCAAAAAAGTCTACATTTTCTCTTTGTCTAAAACCTTTGGCAACAAGACGTGCCTTATATTTTTCAATAGTGCCATCAGGTTTTAATTTCTTTTTAAGAATCCATTTACACCCAATTGTTTTACATCCAGGAGGAAGGTCCACTAAATTCCAAGTTTTATTTGTTTCCAAAGAATCCATTTCATCATTAATAGTCTCTTGCCATAAATCAGCATCTAAAAAAGATAAAGCTTCTTGAATAGTGTTAGGATCCTCCTCTAAAGTGTAAGCATAAAAGTAGGGACCAAAATCTTTTTCCACACGAGCCCTTTTACTTTTTTGAATTTCTATAATGGATTCATTATTTTCTTTATTTTTATTTAAAGAAATATTAGTGGATGACTCGCCCCCACTATTTCTCAATTTAAAAGGAAATTTATCTTCATAAAAATCGCCGTCATTTGATTAAATAATTACTTGATTTTTCAAGTCATAAAATCGGTATGCTTTGCTATTAATAGCATAGCCTATAAAAACGCACTCGTATACTCTACTAGCCAATTTAGACCTTTTAGGGTCGGGTATACGTACATAGGCTAAACACCCCCACGTTCTAAAGTATGACACGTTGGGCTTAATATTTTTCCAAATTTCATAAGGAGATATTTTCATTTTAGTCTTAGGAATTCTATTAAGTACGTGACACACAGTCAAAATAATTTCACCCCACCAATATGAGGCAGCCCCAGAATTTAATAAAATAGCTACAACTAATTCAGTTAATGTCCTATTTTTTCTTTCGACTTTATCGTTCATTTCGGACGAATAAGGGGCAGTTTTTTCGTGAATAATACCGTGGGTTTTATAAAATTTAATAAATGGTCCAGAATCATATTCGGTGCCTCTATCACTACGTAACCTTTTTATTTTCCGATTAAATTGATTTTCAATTTCATTTAGAAAAATTTTAAACATGTCAAACACTTCACTTTTATTTTTCATTAAATACACAAATGAATAATCAGAACAATCATCAATAAAAGTTATAAAATAACGTTTTCCATTTCTAGTTGTGATACCATCCAATTCACAAATATCCGAATGAATTAAATCAACTGGTTCAGATTCTCTAAAAACAGATTTATGTGGTGTCTTAGTGATTTTTGCTTGACTACACCATTCACATTTTTCAAAATCATTTAATGATAATTTTGTAATTAATCCTAAAGTGCTCATATTTTTAACAAGTCGTTTATTAACATGACAAAGCCTAGCATGCCAAACATTAAATGAACAAGTAATATAAGCAGAAGGAGAAATTTTATTCATTGCATCAACATTCAATTTAAACATCCCATCAGTGGCATAACCCTTGCCTACAAAAATTCCATTTTTGGTCAAAGTAAATAAATTATCACCAATAGTTTGAGTAAAGCCAGCTTTGTTGAGAAGATAACCCGAAACCAAATTTTTTCTTATCTCGGGAGTGTGAAGAACATCTTTGAGGATAACAGTCTTTCCCGAAGTGAACTTTAATTCCGCATTTCCAGTACCAGCAACCTCAGTGGAGTGAGAATCACCCAACAACACATTCTTATCTGCAGTCTCAGAATAAGTCGTAAACATAGTACGGTCATAACAGATATGGCGGGAAGCGCCAGTATCCAACCACCACCCTTCAGAACCGCTAACCATGTTGATTTCTGAAATCATAGCACATAGGTCCTCTTCGCTCAAATTCTCTCGTGCGTTTGGCACATTGTGACATTTGCGAGCCATATGGCCAGACTTGCCACACTTGAAACAGAGAAACTATCCCGAGTTGCTAGACTGTCCATTTCCAGGGTTCTTATACTTATTCTGAGTCTGATTTTTAAAATTCTGGTTGTGGCTCTTTTTCTGATTTTTCATATTTTTTTCGTTTGCCTTTAAAACAACTGGAGTGTGGTTCTTTTTCTGATTTTTATTGTTAGACACAACAAGAATTTCATCTTTATAGTCCTGTTTTCGGGATTCTTCCTCAATTCTCAATTTAGTAATGAGTGACTCTAGTGAAAATTCTTTAGACTTATGCCTCAAAACATTTTTAAATTCTTTGAACAGTGGAGGCAATTTATCAATAATCACAGCCACCTGAAATTGCTCATCTAGAGCCATACCCTCGGAAATAATTTCATGGGCAATCATTTGCAAATCATGAGTTTGAGCAACAACAGATTTGTCATCCGTCATTTGAAATTTCAAATAACGGCTGACGGCATATTTTTTAGCACCTGCCTCCTCCGTGTCATATTTTTTAAACAGTGCATCCCAAACATCTTTTGCAGTTTTATAATTGGCATAATAGTCATAAAGTTCGTCACTTAGAGCATTCAAAATATAGTTCTTGCATAGAAAATCATTTTTCTCCCAAGTTCTAATTGTTTTGCTTTCCTCAACAGTAGGTGGATTATTTACTACGCGTTTGTCAAATTGAACACACGATGCGACTTTTTTCGTAGTAAAATAAAATAGCAGTTTTTTGCTCCAACGTTTAAAATGGGTGCCTTCATATTTGAAAGGCTTATTAAGGTTGCTTGAGTTAATTTCGTCCATGGCAGAATAGTAACACCTTAGAATTGTTGTAGCAGCAATTTAAATAAATGCAGAATTAAGGAACGAAATTACCCAATTTTGGAGCAAATAAATCTTGGGACAGAAAGTATAAGAAATCCCGGAAGCAGGTACAGTCTAGAACACGGCTGAGTCGCTGACAATGTCGCTTTCTTTAAGGTGTTTCGCGGCTCTGCCCAATGTGTGCTGACAGTCAGAAATGCCTCGCCACCCCGAGGATAAAACAACCTCCAATAAATAAAATACGGATTGATAAAGCACAAGAATCAATCTGGTCCATGTACATCCATTCGTAATAATTGCTCGAGTCTAATAATAAATCTGGGGTGGATTTATTATTCCAGAACCAAAAAAAATTGAGAAGCAATTTTTCTGTGTGTTTGTAAAAGTCGCAGATGTTCAGTTATAAAAAACAGAGGCTTAACTCCTCTTTTATTGAACAAAAATAATGACGTTGGTGGCACACAACGTGGAGAGAAAACTGGGACAACGTGGGCAAGTGTGTTGAAAGTTTCAACAGATAAAAGAAAACGTTTTTTAATTTTCGAAATTAAAAAAAACGTCAAAAAAATCATTTTTTAAAGCCCAAAAAAAAATTCTGTATTTGTCCAAAAAATTATTTCTTAATGAGCCCAAGCCCAAGACCCAGGATCCGAACACGGGCACGGGCACGGGCCAGGGCCGTACGGACGGTGGCGGCGCCGCGCGCGTGTGACTTGGCCCATTGGATCTGCCCCACATACCCACAAAATATTGAATGCCTAAAGCGCTGAACCTTTAGTCTTAAAAAATAGTATATTAACTCTACCCAATTTAAAGAGAGTCACAAAGGCATTTTCATGTTTTGCACTCATCTTAACAGCTATTCTGTTCCAACAAATTGTTATGTGTTTTCTTTAGTACAACATATTGCGGATCATAAAGTTCAATTACTATTTCTAATGCAATTACTATGCAACTACTCAGTTTAATATAATTATTTTATTTCTTTTTGCGATAACTATTAATTTTTAAAAAATATTTTTCACAAATTACGTTCTACACATGTACCCCGCGCATGCTAGTTCATAATAAATTAAGTGTCATACTATATTTATTGGACATCTCAAATTTCAATGTCACTTTTTTTTAGATATAAATATAAACAAAATTTGTAAAGGCTAACTTCAATTAATGGTATTTCATTTATCAATTTCAAGGATGTTCTTGGACAAATGTATTAGTTAATAGAAACATGAGTCATTTGATTATACTAAAGGGATCAAAGACCATAAAAAAATTGAGAATACACAGGATGGTTTCTTAGAATCATCATTGGGTCAAAAGAATCACTTTTTTCACGGAAGATACAGGAACTTGCGTGAGTCTACCGAAAATGACTTATCTTTGAAATTTCGCTTATAATATGTGAGGAGATGACAATTTAACGTTTATAAAGACTTGTTAATTGACATTCGTGAATTTAGAATAGGTTTAATTACACATGTCACCTCAGTTTTACTTACGACTTCAACTTTGATTTTTTTAAACTTAATCCCGTTAACGTATTAAAAGGAATTAAACTACCCATAATTCATACCACAATAAATTTAGGATCATTTAGACTTAACTCAAATTTGCTAATGATTAGTTAGATAGACTTAACCCCAATTTGATAACTTAATTAGATTGCACCCCAAATAACAGACAACTAATAATTTTTTATTTATTTTTTTAAAATACCCTCCACTACCGATTTGTCTTTTTCATTTGTCTTTCTCTTTCTCTCTCCTCACACCTCTCTATCTCTAATTTCAATTTTTCATTTTAATGCAGACAGCTACCTTTTTTTTCAAAAAAAATATTTATACTTATTTATTAATTATTTTAATTACAACTTTTTTGGTAACATAGTTTATATTATGAATAAAAAACTATTTATTAAATAATAACCAATTTTGTACGCAATAGATGTTTTTATAAAACAAATTTTTATGACTTTTTTCAATTTTCAAAAAAGTTTTATTTTATATTTATTTATAAAAATACTTTTTTTTAAATAAAAATGAACTTTTTCATAAGACAATTTTTTTTTTGTATATATGTAGAAAAAACTATTTTCTAATAAATAGAAGGATCAAATACCAAAAAGTCACTCAAACAATTTATAATACATATTTAGTCAAAGCCTTTTATTTTGTACCAAAAAGTTCCTTATTCTCTTATTTTTAAAGATCCGCCAAACGGCATGGTAAAACCTATTTGGTATGGTGAAGGACTTTTTGGTGCAAAATAAAAAGGTTTGGACTAAACGTATATTAAAAAAATTCGAAGGACTATTTGGTATATCCCCATAGAAACTAACTTTTTTATGATACATGTTTTTATCACTTATTCTAACTTTATCACAATTTTTTAATAAACTTTTTATAAACGAGTTTTGTATAATTTTAAAAAAAACTTATCTCTTTATAAATACAAAACACTTGTTTTTTTAAAGTAAATAACTGACTTTTTGACGCATTTATCGGATTAGAGTGTATTATGAAGTGTTTTAATAAGTTCAGGGAGTTAAGCAAAAAAAAATAACGCTCTTTTTTATTTTTATTTTTTTTATAACGTAACTTGAATCCAATTGTGTACGAAGCAAGGTAAATTAGCAAAAAATATTACATTGTCATATTTTTAGAGTCCCAATATATTTAAAATTTTGAGTTTTATATTTAATTATTATAGTTTCTTATTTATTAATATAATTTATCCTTGCTTAATCAAGTTGAATTAAAATCGCCTGAGCATTAAACCAAACCAGCAAAAATAATATATTTTCTTCTCTTTTTTTTTTGATAACCTATTCAACACACTTGAATTTTGGGATGAAAATACATCATATTTTAAGGTTTTGCTACGATAAATTAATATATTTTAGCATGAATAATATATAATATTTTTATTTTAGATTTAGAAAAAACCAAGGGCTTCATTCCGAGAGTTTGCCTCGGGCCCCTGTATTCTCAAGGCCGGCCCTGAATGCATACAAATTGGTTTAATATGCATTCAGGGTGCACAACAGAGGCCCGGGCTCTAAATCTGCTCCTGCACTTCTGCGTAGTGAAGATCCAACCCACGAAACACCAAAAAAGCCGGCACCTTTGTTGGGCTTAAATGGTACCTCAAGCAAGAATATTGTGATAGTGAGGGAAGATACATAAAACACTTCGCACATGTATCATAGTTGTGAAATTTAGACCTTGGGCTGGTGTATCAACCCATGTAATCATTTAGTAAATATCCAATACAGTACAAGATGAAATTAAAGTACATATGAAATACCAATATTATTTTGTAAATTGAAATTTATTTAATTGTAGGGATCAAGCTGCAATTCTATAATGTTTTAGGAGCTGAACTGTAAATATGATCTATTTGAAAACACTAACACATGTATGAAACACTAGAGTCAAATCTAAAATAAGGTTCGTAGTAACACAAGTATCTGCTTTGTGATATCCAGGGAGGATGGTTTTGTTTCCTATTTTTCCCTCTATGAAATATAAATAACCAATCATGATGATGTGAAAGGGGTGGTGGCTGTACTATGAGTAGGGTGGAAGCGGTACGGGTTTTTACCGTACCGTACCGTTTTGGTCCGAAAAAAAATGATTTTGATTTCATATATTAAAATACCAGAAATCGGTCTTACCGAAACCAAAATTACCACAAAAAAGTGGGTTGGTTTTGGTTTTAATATTTAAAAAACCGATTTACCGAAATTACCGTACCGAATTTACCAAAACCAGAAAAAATCATACCGAAATTACCGTACCGTACCGAATTTACCGAAACCAGAAAAAAACCGTACCGAGATTACCGTACCGTACCGAATTTACCAAAATTACCGTACCGAATTTACCGAAACCAGAAAAAGTTGGTTTTGGTTTTAATATTTAAAAAAGTTGGTTGGTTTTGTTTTTAGTTTTTTGGGGGTTTTAGTGTTGTTTACCAAAACCAGAAAAAACCGAAACCAAAAACCAGAAAAAACCGCAATTTACCAAAACTAGAAAAAATCACAATTTACCAAAACTAGAAAAAACCAGAAGAAACCAGAAAAAATCTAGAATTTACCGAAACCAGAAAAAACCGAAATTACCAAAAAAATCGAAATACCGGCCGGTTTGGTTTTGGTATTGATTTTGGTGTACCAGGTGGTAAACTGGTACGGTTTGATTTTACCATCCAAAGTTTGATTTTGGTATTGGTATCTACTATTTACCGACCAAATCGTACCGCTTACACCCCTATGAGTATGTAAATGAATTTTAGGGGAGGGGAGCCTGTGAATTGAGTATATGAATTATACGTCGTCAAGTGCAAGAAAAGCATAATCATGATATATTATTTATGTGTTCTATGTTTTATGTGTTTGAATTATACTAATAATAATCTATGGAGAAAGTGAAAGTGATTGGGGATCCTCAGATCACAGTGAATCGGCAATGAGCATTTCGACTAAAATTTATTTATTTCATTGCTCCAAATATCATTATTAACTATCCAAATTTATATATTCAAAAAATTTCCTTACACCATACTTTAATTTATGTTATATGCCTAAAATATTTATTAATGTTGTGACGAATGAAACTGAGGGTACCATTCAAAACCCAGATTAGAGAGAGGATTGAGCACTCTTGTACAATGTGATGATTATATTTACATATCAAAGAAATTTAACATTGAATCATCTCGGTTATATAGGGAAATATTAATTTGTTTTCTTTTAGTATAATGTGTGTATTTGTGTATGCTTTAGGCTATGGTAAGCTAATGTTTAGTTTATGGTTGGACAACTCAATAGCCGGTTTGAAGATAGTACTATTGTACAATAATTTTTAAAAAGAACATAATATTAATTAAGAATTCATTATTCATATCTATATAACTATATGAAAATTATAGACCCAGAATGACACGTGACTGTCATAAATACAACTTCCTAAACTCTTATAATTAATATCACAACCTAGGTGGCAAGCCATTTAATTCCTTAACCACAACCCATCTCCCCGGTAGTTTAATTTTGTACATGTCTATGCACCTTCCCTTATTAACGAGGACAGTGAATAGTTTCCAAAATATTTTAAAATCTATGACTTCACGTGTGATCCAAAAATCCATATCTTCCCCTTCACTGTACTTCCTCCCTAAGGCCACCCTACACACCACGTCATTTGTAAGTGTCATTAGGGCTGTAAATCGGGCTGGGTGAGCCGGGCTTGGGGTTACTCAGGCTCGGCCCGAATTATTTTTTCCCACCTAGGCCCGAACTCGGCTCATATATATTACGGGATTCGGACCCGATTTCGGGCAGGCCCGATTTTAATTTTTTTGCTAAAAAAGTTCAAATTAATATTTTTTTCTTGTATTTCCATCATGAAAAAAATTACACATTAAAATCTAATCGATATTTCATGAAATAAAATATATAATTATGAAATGTATTAAATTAAAACAAGGGAAATAAGAGTGAAAACCTACAAATGCCTATTAAATTTCATACATTTAGCAAAATTTGATCACTAACAAAGGCCTATTGTGACTTGAGCAATTATATAAATTATTTATTTATTTATTTGAAAATATGAAGTTCGGGGTTCGGGCCCAATTCGGGCTTGGCAAGGTTCGGCTCAAGCTCGGCCCGAAATTTATTCGGGCTTGAAATTTTGGCTCAGGCTCGGTTCGGCTCGGCTCAAACTCAAATAAAGCTCGACCCTAAAATAGCGGGCCGAATGGGCGGGCTTCGGGCCTCGAGCGCTCAATTTACAGGCCTAAGTGTCATGAATATCTCACTCAAATTGAAAATGGATGAATTAGAGGTAGCTTTTATGATTTTCTCCATCATAAGGTCCGTTTCTTCGTCGCTCACATTTCGAAAAGACTGAACCTGTTTGCTACTCAAAAGATGGATCACACCAACGCTGTTCACCTGCCTCCGGTACTCTCCGTAAGGAGTAAATGCAATGTCCTTGGAACAATAAAGAAGCTTATCAGGTATGGTTCTTTTGGTTGAATAAAAAGTTTGTTTACCAAGGTTCTTCTTCCCTGTTTATAATGAAAATTGGAAGATATTTTTAGATAGTCGAAATCAGAGAGGGAATGTGCGAATAATGAAGGGAAAGAGGACAAAGAGAGAGAAAATGAGCTCCATTAGGGTGTTGTATGGTGGTGGTGAATTTTGAAAGATGGTAGATGAAAAAAAAATATCAGAAGAGAAAAAAGATTTGTTATTTATGTATCTGATAAAATGGACGGAGTGTATTAAATTTATTTGTATATTAATTCTTTAATTGTTTCTGACTTTTTTATATAGGGAGTTTCAAAAAAAAATCTCCCATATAATATATTCGTTTTTGTTATTCAAAAAAGAAAAAAAAATTCACCCAGGTGTTCTTCTCTCTCTTACTTATGAGTTTTGAGTTCTATCAGATTTTATTTATTTTCTTTTCGTTCAGATCACTTGCTAGACAAAAAAAAAATGTATTTGTAAGTTGTAGTAAAAAATGGAAGCTAATGGTGGTGAAAATAATTTTTTACCCATGGATGCAAATCATTCATGGCCGGAACATTATAGGTACCTATGATTTTTTTTTGTCATTTTTATTATTTGAGTCATTTTTACAATCAAATTTATAATTTCAGTAGCAATATATAATTTGTAAAGGAGTTTTTTTTCAAATCATCTCTTACGGCTTAGAGTTATTTGATTTTTTTTTTTTTGGGGGGGAGGATTTTATTTTTTAAGTTGAGATAGCCATAGATGAATCCCCAAACCGAGTATGATGTTTTTCTGTTTTTTTTAATATATACGGATCCACACACACACACACACACACACACACACACACATATATATATATATATATTCAGCCACGCATCGCGTGACTTTCATGCTAGTAACCAATATATAAAATGAAGTATGAGAGTTAATGTTGAACATCATCTAGCCTATGAACATAACAATGAGGTTCATGAGAGTCTCTCATTCTCTCACTTAAATGATTACTTTCTCTCTCTCTCCTTAATTATATTAAGTGCACATCAATCTTTTCTAAAAAATGTTGTCTATTCGTTTCCTCAACTCGCGGCGTTTCCACATCCCTCCATTCTTTAGCCTTTGATTCCATATTCGCCTATTATATATATAAGTCTATGTAGTGGCGAATCGAGGATTTTTTGTGAGGGGGCATTTTTTTTTTTTTTTTTGTAAATGCCTGGGGTTGCCCCTGAGATGATTTTTTTTTTTAAATATTTTTGCATTTTCAACCCAAGAAATTTTGAGGTTATAATATTCACCAAGAAAAAGTTATTAAAAGATTCAAAACGTCTTTTACACTAGATAACAAGTTTTTAACAACTCTCTAAATAAGCGAAATATAGATAATACGTTTTTAACAACTCGAAATCACCTAGAATTCTAGATTTAACTAATAAAAACTCTAAAAATTGCAACTAGACACTCAAACAAACAAAAATAGATACAAAACAAGAAATATACCTCTATAAACTATTAATATTTAATCATCTAATCATCTGAACACTGAGCATTTTTTTATTTAAATGAACTGAAAAAAAAAGTTACATTTGAATCACAATGTTGAGTTGATACATTGAAACCACCAAAAATAAATTGACTAAGAAAATGTATGTGTCTTATAGTGTCGACCTCTCTTCAGATTCTTGCTTCTATCAAAATATTGATTGGGCACATTCATTAACTGTGTGTGTGTGGGAGGGGGGGGGGGGGGGATGAAACAGTCATAAAGATTATAATAAACTAATTACATAAATAATTTAAACATTCATATTAATTTTTTAGACTAATTACAATAATGCCGCCGAAGGTTCTGGAGGGGGCGGAGTCGTAGGCTGCCAGAGGGACGAGGGGACTGTCCTGTTAGTCGAAGAGAGAGTAGGGTGGAGAGAGAGGCTTGGGTCGGTGGTGTGGTGTGGAGTGGAGCTTGAGATGAGAGATGAAAGAAATGGTGGAGAGGAGACGACTCTAAGTCTGAAGAAAGAAGAATAGAAAAATCTAGGATTTTTATTCTTTAAAGTCATGAGCATGTTTTTTTGGTTTATTACACTTCTACCATTCAACTTTTAAAATGGCGTAAACTTAATGCCTTTCATTATGAAAAATCACATCTAGGCCCAATTTTTTAGAATATCTTTTGAATTTTTTTTTTGAAAACCCAGGCAGGGCGTCCGCCCACCCTCGGTGCCATCTAGGTCCGCCTCGCCCCTGAGTCTACACACATTGAAAGATACAGTACGTTATAATCCGAGACCATTGATGTTTAGATAAGATGAACTAAAGACCGCTTTAGACAAACATAGGAATTCATTCAGATGGATGAATTCTGCAAAAACATTACAGCATTATCGCATGTGCATTAGTCAAGTTTCTCTATTGATGGCAACAACGCAACTTACGATGTTCTCGCTGCCATGCCCTCCGATCGGTTCAAAGCCACTACTTGACGAAAGTCCGCTAACTACGATCTCGCATATGGAAGCTCGCATCGCCGACTACGTTCTCACCATTATGGCGTCGTGGTGCATATCTAATCCCATTCGATTAAAATCAATGTCTATGATTTCACATTATGGACGTGTGCTATTATTTTGGAACGAATAAGTTTCATTTTTATACCATTTAGCAGATATTATGTAAGTATTTTAATAAACTACAATTTAAAGATATTGTAATTCTATATTTAAGGTTTGATAAGATTATTGGGTTAAGAAGTCTCTATGAAGTTGTCTTTCTGTAAGGACTTTGGATGTTACCTTTAGAATATGTCGTATACCGATACAAACGTCGAAGAATAATTCAAGATCATTCAAGCGTCAAAATGGATCCGAATATCAAAGTTCTTCAACATTCAAGGCTTCGCGAGATAAATTTGGTAAAGATGGTATTTTAATTCCTTAACATTTCACTTAGAGTGTTGGGATATTTTTTATCAAATATTTTCTAAGTGTTGGAGCGGAATTTTTAAGTTTTCCATCAAAAATATTTTTCTAAGTGTCGAGGCAGATTTTTAAAGTCGAAATAATTTTTTTTTAAAATTTCGTTCGAGAGACATCCTCATGTCACGCGAAGTTATTTGAACGACACGTGTCATCGTTCAAGCGACACTGATATCTCGTTCGAGCGATGCGTCGCCTTAGATTTTCTATAAATTGATTTTTTCAACTTCGATTTTTATCAGAAGACCTGAGAATTTTCAAGAAACGAAACTGCTTTGGCAGAATATTTTGTCTTCTCACTTTTAGGGCTTTAATACCTTTTGTTTTCAATTCACAAGATCTCAATAGTTTATGTGAGTTGTTTTGGAACCCAAGAACACATCTTGTGTCAAGTTTCTCTTATAAAGAAGATCTCTACTGCTGATTTAGGCGCTCTTAAGGGGAGTACTGGACTGACGATGACTGCGTATTAATAAGGAGTGCTCATTGGTATTCCTGGGCTGAATTGGGGTTGCGGTTCTTGCTGACTCTAAGTTGAGGTCTATCTGCAGTTAACTCATTGCGGATTCCATTGTAATCATTGTAAGTATTATAGTGAAATAAATGTTTTAAGTGGAAGTATTTTTTTTCTAAAATCTGCGAGTTAGCAATTTTACTTGCGATGGTTTAACACACACACAAACACGTGTAGTTGCATGTTTAGGGGCTGATTTAATTTGGTTTAAAATTGACGCCAGTTAAATAAATTTAAATTGGGAATTTGCGAATTTATTTGAATCGGTATCACGCACGGCACTCTACAAATTGGTATCAGAGAAGGTTACACTAATTTATTGTGTATTCCTATTTTTTTGCAAAATTTGTGTGATATTGATTTTTTTGAAAAATCTGATTTTTAAAAATTATCGTAATATTTCTGAATGAAAACTTATATAATCGGTTGCCAATTTTTGATGGGTCTAACTCCGCTTACTGGAAATCCCTCATGAAATCACATTTAAAAGCAATCGATGAGCGAGTTTGGGTAATTTATGAAAGAGGCTGGACTCCTCCCACTATCACCGCAAATAATGTCACGAATTTAAATGCTGTGTCAAATTTGACTGATGATGAGTTTAGGTGGAGTACTTTTAATTCACGTGGGCTCAATGCAATTTTCGGACATGTCACTCTCGACAAGTTTCGACTTATTATGATGTGCACCACGTCTAAAGAAGCGTGAGATATTTTACAACTTATCCACGAAGGTACTAATGCGGCTAAAGAGTCTAAAATTCAAAATTTAACTACTCACTTTGAAACTATAACCATGATTAAAATTGAGTGTTTTGATGACTTTTATGCACGTTTGTCTAACATTGTCAGCACTAGTTTCAATCTTGGTCAGGCCTGTACCTGATGCACGAATGGTTAAAAAGATTTTAAGATTGTTGCCAAAACATTTTATCCCTAAAGTGACTGTTTTGAATACCCAAGGTAATTTGAGTCATCTGAAATTAGAAGAGCTGGTAGGAGACCTCCAAACATATAAGATTTACATGTTTCCTGACACTGTCAAGCCTAAGGATAGAGGGATAGAACTTAAAGCTCAGTCTAAGAAGAAAAAGAAAGTGAGTTTTTGTGAGTCCGAGTCTGAGGATGAGTCTGATTTTGATATGGCCATGCTTGCGAAATTTTAAAAAAAGTTTCTCAAGTTATCAAAATAAAATTCTTCTAATAAAAGATCCGTTGAGAAAAATAAAAATGAGGCCAAAGAGAGGGGTGGGAAATAGGAGGAATAGAAGTGTTTTGAGTGTGAGGGGAGAGGCCATAGAGAAATTAAGTGTCCCACTAGGCTAAAGAGAAAGGGAAAAAATATTTCCATACCAGCCACTCTTAGCGATAGTGAGGAAGAGGTGAAAGATTCCGAGGATGAGTCGGGTTACATGGGAAGTTTATTGTTTTTTCTGCTAGTTATGTGAGCACACCTTGTCCCACGACGATGAGGATACTTGTGCACGTGAGACCCCCGAGGATGATTTGAGTGTTTATAGCGAGTTTGAGAGTGAGTGTGCTAGTGATGGTGATAGTGTGCTCCAGATCACATTTAGAGATTTGTATGCCGAGACCCTAAAAACCAAAAAGTTGAACAAAGACCTAAATCTTAGGATAAGAGATTTGTAGATAAAGTTAGAGAGTTTGAGGGTGTTTGAGGAAAAATAAAGTCAACTCGAGAAGGTGAAAGTTTATTTGAGTGAACAGTTGACTGCTTTAGATCGGGAAAAGAGTGATTTGACCAACACGGTGTCTAGTCTGACAACACGTGTATCCCAACTCGAGAGTGATCTCAACCATGCCTAGGAGGTCAAAGTCACTTTAGAGAACGCATCTAAGAATGTTGTAAAGATGGTTCTCATTCCTATTTTGGGTGGTGTTGAGAGACGAGGAATAGGTCATGACGGTGTGTCCACTTCACATGTTGCACCCGAGTCGATTTTTGAGTTTTTGATAGATCTATATGGCTCTCAACCTAACCCACCTAGGCCTTCCGTTCCTGATAGGAGAGCGCGTACTAGACATTTTGAGAGGGGTGTACCTAGCCTATTTATGTTTTCACACACTGTAAGAAGAGAGGACACCTTAGGGAGTTTTGTTTTAAGTTGGGTCATGTGTCACATTGTTGCTACTACACGTGTTCAGACACATACACCCACACCTGACACTCTAGATGATTACAAGAGAGAGTTTGCACATATTAGGGAGTAAGTAAAATTTTTGGTTAAGACTTCACATGATTTGATGGAGGTTTTTCATAGAATGCCATAACCTCTGGAAAACTCCACCACGCCTAACGATTAAGGTTTAGACTTGTTTTCTAGCATAGGATGATTTTTTATGATGATATTTTTGCCTATAGCTACTGTGTACCATTTTTGTAGTCATGCTTCTCCATTTTTTGATATATTTTTGAAAAAAAATACAAAAAGGTTTTCTTTTTTTGAAAAAATTTTGAAAAAGCCAAAAAGATTTTATTTTGATATATATTTTTGAAAAAAGTCAAAAACAGTTTTTTAGTTTGTTTTTACACCGTATAAGAATAGACATTTAGGATGACCGAGTGACAATTTCATTCCATATCCATGTGACTGTTTGATAGTATTTTGATATGCGTCATCATTTTATTTCGTACTTTACAATGTTTGGAGTCATTGAGATGTGATTAGTTATTATTACCTACGTGTTTGAATCATAAGTTCCTTTAATGTACATTTGCACGGATTTGTTTGATTATTGTACTTGTTTATCACATATTGGTCGGAGTGTTGTCATCTTAATTCTGTATTTAAAACGAACCATATGCGATAAAAAGTGACAATGAAAGTAGTGCATGTAAAAATCGTTTACCGTGAGGATTTAATTACAACAAAATATGATGAGTGAATCACGGGAAAGGGCTACGAGAGTTAAAATTAACTTGTCGTGAAGGTCACCGTTTAAAAAAGCCTAAAAAATTTAAAGGCAATAGAAAGATAAATATGCCAAAAATGGGCTACCTCAAAAGAAAATATAAATGACAATTATTTATGAGAGAGTTTGGATGGAAAGAAATGAAAAACGGGTATGCACATCCTGACAGCGCCATGAAAAAGCATTTTCATAGTTTCAGACATTATTGGTGCCGGAATCATTCTTGATTTTGATGTGTTGATGGATTGAGTAGATGTCATTTAAATTCAACACTTTCGACACCTAATGACGATTTTGAGATCCATTCGTTAGGAGTATCCATATTCATCGTGCACATATGCTATGTTTGATTTCTTTGATTTGCCTATCGAATATGTTCACACCCATTCATTCCATTTTCATGATTTGGTTGTCTTAGTGTAAATTCATGGTGTGTGATTTTTGTAAAATTATTTTTGCATTTTTGTATTAAAAAATAAAAAATTAAAAATAGTTTCTAGAAGCTTTCGAGTTACTCTTTACATGAACGTAGTTTGATTCATATTTGCTATGCATATTTGTCGAGATAACTCCATGCTTATTTTTGTTTATTCGTTTCCTTGTCTATTTTGGACAAATAAAAAGGGAGAGAACAAATTATGAGAGAGTTTTTGCATTATAGGGGAGATTTGATTATTAATTGATTTTTTATACCATTTCAAGCTCGATGTGTCATGAAGGTATTTGATTTGTCTCATGTGTGTTGGTAGAAAAATTGACGAATAATAGTTTGCATACCCAGATGAGAAAGCTTAAAGATTTAAAGATTTTTGAAGTTGAAGATTTTTGAAGAAAAGTTTTAGACTTGCATGTTTAGTACCTTTTCAATTTTGGGTTCATGGGAGGGTATTAGATTTGTATATGTTTTTTTATTTTTGATAATTTAGATTGTTTTATTTTGTACCCGCATAAACATAGGGGGAGATTTGTAATGACTTTGTCCGTTACCTTTAGAATATGTTGTATACCTCTACAAACGTCGAAGAATAATTCAAGATCATTCAAGAGTCAAAACAGATCCGAATATCAAAGTTCTTCAACATTCAAGCCTCCACAAGATAAATTTGGTAAAGATGATGTTTTAATTCCTTAGCATTTCACTTAGACTGTTGGGATATTTTTTATCAAATATTTTTTAAGTATTGTATAGGACTTTTTAAGTTTTTTGTCAAAAATATTTTTAAGTATTGAGGCGGATTTTTAAAGTCAAAATAAAAAATTACTTTTTATTTGATTTCGTTCGAGCGACAGAGGCTCTCGTTCAAGAAAAATCCTCATGTCCCGCAAAGTCGTTTGAATGACATGTGTCATCGTTCGAGCGACACTGATATCTCGTTTGAGCAACGCGCCACCTTAGATTTTCTATAAATTGGTTTTTCCAACTTCTTTTTTTATGAGAAGACATAAGAATTTTCAAGAGACGAAACTGCTTTGGCAAAATACTTTGTCTTCTCACTTTTAGGGCTTTAATCCCTTTTGTTTTTAATTCACAAGATCCCAATAGTTTATGTGAGTTGTTTTGGAACCCAAGAACATATATTGTGTTAAGTTTCTCTTGTAGAGAAGATCTCTACTGATGATCTAGGTGCTCTTGAGGAGAGTACTAGGCTGATGACGACTGTGTGTCAATAGGGAGTGCTCATGGGTATTCCTGAGCTGAATTGGAGCTACGGTTCTTGCTGACTCTAGGTTGCAATCTATGTGGATTTTTTGCGGTTAACTCATTGTGGTTTCATTGTAATCATTGTAAGTATTGTAATGAAATAAATGTTTTACTCGAAAGTTTTTTTTCCCTGAAATCTGGGAGTTAGCAATTTTACTTGTGATGGTTTGATACACACACACACACACACATAGTTGCATGTTTAGGGGTTGATTTAATTTGGTTTAAAATTGACTCGAGTTAAATAAGTTTAAATTGAGAATTTGCGAATTTATTTGAATCGGTATCACGCACGACACTCTACACTTTCACATCATGATATATGTTAAATTTAAATTGCGGCCATATAAAATAACATCCATACGTTATCATTTTAAATTTAATTTCTAATTTTTAATCAGTATTTTATTATAAGAGAGGATGAAAAAGTCTTTTTGTAATGTATATTCCATTTGGTTTAAATAAATATATCCATTTAATTTTTTTTAATATTATATAATATATAAAATCCCTCTATTGTGCGAGATTAGTATGGAGTCTCACTATGCGAGATCTTTTTTAAAAAGTCCAAATAAATTTTTATTTTTTATTTTTCTTGGGCGATGTTTAAATATTTTAGGGGACTTGTAAAAACAATCAGCTAAAAAAGTATTTTTTTGCTATTTTAAAAAATGGATCAATATTTTAAAACACTTAACTTTTTTTTACTATTTTGAAAATTAGGTCTGTATGGGTAGTATGCATAAATGGTATGTACAAGAGCCTATCACTCTCTCAGAGAGAGATAGAGAGAGAGGCAGACACTCATGCACACCAAGTTTGTACACTAAGTTTGCACACTAATTTTTTAAAATAGTAAAAAAAATAATTTTGAGTTGAATTTTTTTATATGGCATTTAAACATTTCAAGGGGTCCATAAAAAGAAATCAGGTCAAAATAACGTTTTTTGCTAGTTTTAAAAATCGGTCAAACTTTCGCACCTTTTAAAGCACTCTAAAAGTTGTGAAAGTTTGACCGATTTTGTAAAAATAGAAAATGAAGTTATTTTGAGATGATTTTTTTGATACGGGCCCGTTGAAATGTTTAAATAATATATAAAAAAAGTCAACATAAAATTATTTTTTTAATATTAAAAAAATAGATAAAAAATCAGTGTGCATGAGAGCATGCCTCTCTCTTTCTCTAATATATATATATATATATATTGTAATACCCCGTACTTTTGGCTATATTTATTTTTGGGATTAATTAATTAAATGCGTATTAATTGGAAATTAATCCGGGTTAAAAATACTAACGAGATGCGAGTTGGTATTTGATTATGTGCATACATGTTTTATATGAATATTGAATTATGAAAAATTTGTCGTGAGATTGATATACGGCATTTTAGAAATTTTGTTGAGACGCGTGTGATCGCCGCGTCATGGTATATTATTTTGATTAGAAAAGTGATTTTTATTTCTATTAACCGTATGGTCGTTTTGAGTGCGCCAACGCGTTCGGAAGGGTCGAGATAGTCAGAAAACACTAGCCGGGGGTGTAGGTTGGATTCCGGGGTATTTTTAGGCCATACCGGCAACTTAAAGGGTATTTTGGTAATTTTGTATTTTGAGGAATTAATAATGACGAAAATTAGGAGTCTTAATCTGATGTGGATTTAACCCACTAAACTCACTAACCAACCCATATTAACCCATTAAGCTACGGAGGTTATCATTTAGGTTTCCAACTTTCCCAAAGAAAACCCTAGCCACCATAACCACCTTTGGAGAAGAAGCTTGGAGAAAGAGAGAGAGAGGGAATTCTGCAGAAATCTTCACCAAACCAACACCAAAATCAGAAATCGAATCAAGGCAAGTGATTTAAATTACATTCTTTATGCAGTGAATGCTTCTTCCATGTTAGAAATCTTGATAATCTATCTTAATTAAGAGTTAAAGGAAAACCCATGAAATTGGAAGTTATTAGCTTAATTTTGGGTATAGGTTTGCATGTAGAAACTTTGCTTGAAGACTAAATTCAGAGATTTCATTTTTATGTAGTGTAAAAACGGATTAAATTCTGGGATTTGATGATGATAAAAATCTAGGGTTCATGTTCTTGAAAAATTGGGGAAAAGTATAGAATCTTGTGATTTAATGATGTTTAGGATGCATTAATGCCTTAAAAGATGTTAGTATATGACCTTAGCATGTTTTAGGATGATTAGAGAACTTAAAACATTATTGGAACGAACTTTGGAGAAGATTTGAGGAGTAAGAATGGTGAAAAACGAAATTTAGAGAAATCTGGGACGAAACTGGTAGGTCGTTAGAAGCCCCTGCCCAGGTCGTTCGAACGAACTCGTTCGAATGAGCTTCTAACGAATTGGCCAGTCGCTTCTAACGAAAGGGAACTTCGTTCGATAATCTCGTTCGAACGAGATATCGTTAGAAGGTGCAGTTCGTTCGAACGAACTGGATCTCGTTCGAATAGTCTCGTTCGAACGAGACTTCTAACGAGTTGACAGTGGAATCTCATTCGAACAGCCTCGTTCGAACGAGACTTCTAACGAGTTGACAGTTTAGGCCTTTTTGGCCTGTTTCGATTTTTGGAGTCCCGTAAACTTGTTCGAGGATATAGATAACCTTCCTTTGATGATGTATGGATAGATTTGGGACTTTTGGGTTATTACGAGGAGTAAATTATATACGAGAGTTAAATTAAATGGACGGTTTGGGTTGAGACGTGAGTGTCTACTACGACGAGAGAATAAATTATGGCGCGTATGATTATAAACCGGAATAGTATAAATTGTGATAATTATAAGTTGGTACGAGAATGCGATATGTACTACGATTAAACTACGGGATTACTAAGACGTGTGTTTACTTAGTATTGGTATATGAATTGTGTGTAGGACATACCTACCATACTTGCTATCACGGGAGGTTTGCGTTCGCTTAGGGCCCTCTAATCCTTGTGTTGCCCGGATTTAGACTGGTTACCTTGATGAACATAGGTCATAGAAAGACTTATTGGGATATTAATAAGTCCGCTGATCGTGGGAGTGTAGGTATGTGCGTGACCCATGTGATGTGACTATGTTCGCCTCCATTATTTGTGATGTTGTTTTTGTGAACTATTCCTGAGAGATTCGGAATATGTAATCCTTATGTACGTGATGTACCGGGATGGATAGCAGAGTATGTGTGCACCACAGCTTAGTTCTCGGGGTGCTTGTATTGTATATTTATGATGTGAATAATATACACTTAATTAATGGGAACCTTCATGTTAATGTTGTGAATATAATTACGGTATTGTTTCGAGAAACATAACGAGTTAGCGGATAGTGAAATATATTGCATATTGAGCATCTGAGTTTACGTTAAACCCCTATTTAATTACGAGCGTTATAATGTTAATAGAACCGAGTAATAAGGGTAGGACCTATGGCAGCCTAGCTAGATATGATGTCACTTAGCTAGTGGTTTGTGTCGTTATAGATGGGTACTTACGTTAGGAGTGCACAGTTAGACGAGAGGTGAGAATATCATGTGAGTGCACGTCCTAACATGTACTTTGCATTTAATGTTTTAAATGTTTTTAAAGCACTTGCAGGTTTTTAAAATATAACTCCACACTCGGGCTCTGACCCGTTTGCTTTCAAATCTACTTTTCTTGTAAAACCATTTTAGGTGCCCAGCCACAAGGACACCATGCATAGGATACTCATTCTGGTGACGAGCTGTAGCTGTTTGTGGAAGCTACAAGGATTTGCTTGTAGACGCTTCTATCACTTGGATTCCAGATTTATTATCTATCAGTTGTAGGGCATGTTGCCCATTTCTATTAGAGTTACATTTCTATTACAGTTTTCAGACTTTGGCATGTATTGTTTTAGTATTCGGTTTACTTATTTCAGTTGTGGGATTGTAGTGAGGAGTTTTTCCTCCAGACTTTATTTACGTTATGTGATGGTTATTCTATTTACTTCATTATGGTGAATGGTGTTATTATTCTTTATTACACTTGTTGCATGTTAATCAGACTTAAATTAAAATTTGGCACTTACTTTTTAAATACTAGGTGGTTAGTAATCATTAAAATGTTTTCGACAGTGATGCTATTAACTGGACCAACTTGGCATTTTGAATTAATTTAATAAAGGAGTAGCTACCCGGTATTCAATTAGTCGGGGTGTCACAGGTGGTATCAGAGCATCAGGTTCTAGTGTCCTTTAGGATCTGACGGCTTATTATGTTTCCGCTAAGTTTCTTTGATATAGAGCCCTATATTTTAGGACTATTGTACTCTTTTTGTGTATGCTTCGTTCTTCAGCTATTTTAAGTTTATAAACAGCGAACTTATAAACTTTGTTCTTATTTCAGATGCCTCCACGACGTGCACGACGAGTTCCCAGGGATGCAACGCCCGAACCCCAGCCCGCTCCAGTTCAGGGCATGATGAACGCCGCTGAGGTTGCAGCTATAGTAGCCCAAGCGGTAAATGCCGCAATTGCCGTTGTTCAGCAGGCACCACCTCAGGCGCCGGTTGCCGCGCCAGCACAGGCAAATGCGTTCCTGTCTGCTTGGGAACGTGTACGTGACGCTTTTTAGAAAGCGCATCCGCCAAAGTTTGCAGGTAGCTCAGATGTGGTAGTCTCGAGCCAGTGGAGGAAAGATATGCAGAGGCACTTGAGGATGTATGAGTGCACGGACGTCCAGAAGCAGGTGCTAGCTACTTTCAAGCTAGTTGGATCTGCGCTACAGTGGTGGGAGTCTATTACCACCATGGAGGAGAGGGATACTCTCACTATTCAGGACTTCTGGGTGCGGTTTGACCGCAAGTACTTTCCGTCGGCTGTTCACACGGAAATGAGGAGGAAATTGATGAGTCTGAAGCAGGAGGGTAAGACTGTGGCCGAGTATGAGGCCGAGTTCACGAATCTGTTGAATATCGTTCCAGATGAGATACCAACAGAGAAGAAGAAGATTGAGAAGTTCACGGACGGGTTGACATGGAGGATCCGTCAGCATCTGTTGGGGAACCTTTCGTTGGCCACGTATTCTGATGTGGTTAACGCTGCTTTGTTACACTTCCAGGACCACCGCTTTCATATGGCTGAGGGAAAGAGGTCGGGAGAGTCTAGCCATCAGGGCAGGACTGGAGGACATGGTGCCGGTGGGGCACAATCTGTTCAGGGGCAGAGACAGGGTGAGCAGGGTTCACAGCAGGGGGATCAGAAGAGGTTCCGATCAGGGAACTACAAGCAGGGACAGGGAGGTTTCCGTCAGGGCCATCAGGGTCCAAACGGCCATCAGGGCCAACAGGGGCAGAATGGGCAGCAGTTTCACCAGGGCCAGCAGGGCCAAGGGAGGAACGGTAACGGCCACCAGGACCGGGGACAGCAGGGGCAGAGAGGAGGGAACTTCCCAGGGAAGTGTTTTGTTTGTGGTAAGACTGGCCATAAGCGACAGGATTGTCCTGATAGGGGCAGGGCCCCACAGCAGCAGTAGCAGGGTGCTCGCCAGGAGCCATAGAGGCCTATGTTTCCCTCCGCTCTCCCCGCACCGCCACAGATGGCGGCATTGCCACCCATTCCAGCAGTCCCAGCTCAGCAGGGGCAGCTACAGTATGGACGTGTCTATAACGTCCACCAGGCTGCAGTTCCACAGGCACCGCCCGCGATTGAGGGTACGTTTCATATCCATGGCACTATGGGTCGGGTATTATTTGATACGGGGGCTACACACTGTTTTATAGCTACACACTTCGCGAAAGCTTTAGGATTGTTAGCTACGGCAGAGAGCACAGTGACGTGTGTCGACTCACCATTGGGGAGTGGGTCACTTATTTTCTTTATATGCCGGGGAGTGGGGGTAGAGATTGGTGGTTTGGTATTACCTGCAGACATGTTAGTATTAGATATGCATGTTCACGATGTTATTATCGGTATGGATTGGCTCGTAGCTTATAGGGCCATGATTGATTGCTTCAGCGGGAG
The DNA here is from genome assembly GCA_949130495.1 of Sambucus nigra. NCBI lineage: Eukaryota > Viridiplantae > Streptophyta > Magnoliopsida > Dipsacales > Adoxaceae > Sambucus > Sambucus nigra. The sequence continues at coordinate 427,357,445 of OX422214.1, forward strand.
CATTGTTTTTGCCATTCCGGGGCAAGAGATGTTTGTAGTGGCGATGCCTCGCCTAGAGGGAGGATCGACCGCTCATCTGTATTACATTGAGGAGGATACCTCTAAGGAGGTAGTGATTACTTTAGATTCTATTCCAGTTGTCAGAGAGTATTCAGATGTGTTTCAGGAGATACCAGGCTTACCCCCCAGTCGAGAGATAGACTTTGTTATAGATTTGCTACCGGGTACGAGACCTATAGCACGTGCACCGTACCGTATGGCTCCAGATGAGATGAGGGAGTTACGGGATCAGATAGAGCAGCTGTTAGGTCAGGGCTTTATTCGCAGGAGTACCTCACCTTGGGGCGCTCCAGTTTTGTTTGTGAAGAAGAGGGACGGTTCACTGAGATTGTGTGTGGACTACCGAGAGTTGAATAAGGTCACGATACGGAATAAGTATCCGTTGCCTCGAATCGATGACTTATTCGACCAGTTGAGAGGAGCTTCTTTCTTCTTGAAGATTGATTTGAGATCGGGATACCATCAGTTGCGTATCAGGGAGGAGGATGTCTCGAAGACTGCGTTCTTGTCGAGATATGGTTCTTACGGGTTTCGGGTTATGCCTTTCGGTTTGACCAACGCTCCAGCTGTGTTTATGGACTTAATGAACAGAGTGTTCAGGGATTTCCTAGACCAGTTTGTCATTGTCTTCATTGATGATATTCTGGTTTACTCCCAGACAGAGGAGGAGCACGCCGAGCATTTGAGGCAGGTTTTGCAGACACTTCGTCAGAACGAGTTGTATGCAAAATATGAGAAGTGCGGGTTTTGGCTGAAGGAGGTCCAGTTTTTGGGACACATTATTTCCGACCAGGGAATATCTGTTGATCTGGGGAAGGTATCAGCGGTGAGGGAGTGGGGACATCCCACAACACCAACGGAAATTCGTATTTTCTTGGGTCTAGTAGGATACTACAGGAGGTTTATTCGGGGTTTCTCGGAGATAGCAGGTCCTTTGACACATCTGACTCGTAAGGGTGTGCCATACATCTGGAGTGATGCCTGTCAGTTGGCATTCGATGAATTGAAGGACAAATTGACCTCAACACCTGTGTTAGCATTGCCGAGACCGGGAGTTGAGTATTTGGTTTACACCGATGCGTCTTTGCAAGGACTGGGAGGTGTATTGCAGCAGGAGAGACAGGCCATAGCTTATGCTTCCCGTAAGCTTAAGCCTCATGAGAAGAATTAACCCACGCATGATTTGGAGTTGGCGGCAGTGGTATTTGCCCTACGGATTTGGAGGCACTATCTTTTGGGAGAGAAGTTCCAATTGTTCACGGACCACAAGTCCCTACAGTACCTGTTCACGCAGAAGGAGTTGAATATGCGGCAGCGTAGGTGGCTTGAGTTTGTGAAGGACTACCAGTTCGATATCCAGTATCACCCGGGTAAGGCTAACGTGGTAGCAGACGCGTTGAGCCGTAGGCCAGTTGATGAGGTGGCAGAGGTGTGGAAGGCTAAGTGGAAGGAACTGGGACACCAGGATGCAGTGACCTGATCATTCATGTCTGTGATGACCGTTACACCGCAGATTATCACGAAGGTAGTACGGGCACAGGCTAATGACTCGTTCTGTCAGGAGCAGATAGTTCGATTACTAGCAGAGGAAGCCGAGTCCTATACCGTTAGCTCAGACGGGGGATTACGCTTCAATGGGAGATTGGTAGTTTCGGAAGGGGATAAATTGCGACACGATGTGATGGCAGATTCGCACGGCTCACGGTTCACGGTACATCCCGGAGGGGACAAAATGTACCAAGACATGAGACGACAGTATTGGTGGAGCGGTATGAAGAGAGATATCGCTGAGTTTGTTTCGAAATGCGCCACTTGTCATCTTGTAAAAGTGGATCATCAGAGACCGGCAGGATTGCTACAGCCATTGGAGGTCCCGGTGTGGATGTGGGAGAGCATATCCATGGACTTTATCACGGGGTTGCCTATGTCACAGAGGGGTCACGACTCCGTTTGGGTAATTGTGGACAGGTTGTCCAAGGTCGCTCACTTTTTACCCGTAAGGACTGACTACACTGCGGGACAGTATGCCCAGCTCTTCATTTCAGAGATTGTGAGACTTCACGGTGTGCCCCTAAATATTGTGTCTGACAGAGACAAGATATTTGTTTCGAGGTTTTGGGAGAGTTTCCAGGAGGCCATGGGCACGGAATTACGGTTGAGTACGGCTTACCATCCGCAGACCGATGGGCAGACCGAGCGCACAAACCAGATGTTGGAGGACATGCTACGCATGTGCATTATTGACTTTGGGGGTGGATGGGAGCAGTACCTTCCACTGGTGGAGTTTGCTTACAACAACTCCTATTAGTTCACTATTGGCATGGCTCCGTTTGAGGCATTGTACGGTAGGCCTTGTCGTTCCCCAGCATGTTGGTTAGAGGTGGGGGACAACAAACTGCTTGGGCCAGAAGTGATTCAGGATACTTCGGCAAGGATTGAGTTGATTCGGAGTCGCATTCGGGTAGCTCAAGACAGGCAGAAGAGTTATGCTGATGCGAAGAGGTTTTTCAGAGAGTTCCAAGTAGGGGACCAGGTTTTACTCAGAGTATCTCCTATGAAGGGGATTATGCATTTCGGGAAGAAGGGGAAGTTGGCACCAAGGTATGTGGGGCCGTTTCCTATTATTGAGCGGATCGGACCAGTTGCGTATAGACTTGGGTTACCGGAGCATTTGCATCGGATTCACGATGTGTTCCATATTTTCTCGCTAAGGAAATACCTTATAGATAATTTGGATCACTCTCACATTGCTGTGGAGGACATCGATCTCCAGCCGGATAGCTCCTACGAGGAGGGGCCGATTGCTATTTTGGACCGAAGCGAGAGGAAACTGCGGTCAAAGATAGTCCCGTTAGTGCGTGTTCAGTGGCGACATCACAATGTCGAGGAGTCCACATGGGAGCGCGAGGATGAGATGCGCGAACGTTATCCAGAGTTGTTCATACCAGGTACTTTCTAGTTTCGAATTTCGGGACAAAATTCAGTTATTAGGGGGGGAGTATGTAATACCCCGTACTTTTGGCTATATTTATTTTTGGGATTAATTAATTAAATGCGTATTAATTGGAAATTAATCCGGGTTAAAAATACTAACGAGATGCGAGTTGGTATTTGATTATGTGCATACATGTTTTATATGAATATTGAATTATGAAAAATTTGTCGTGAGATTGATATACGGCATTTTAGAAATTTTATTGAGACGCGTGTGACCGCCGCGCCATGGTATATTATTTTGATTAGAAAAGTGATTTTATTTCTATTAACCATATGGTCGTTTTGAGTGCGCCAACGCGTCCGGAAGGGTCGAGATAGTCAGAAAACACTAGCCGGGGGTGTAGGTTGGATTCCGGGGTATTTTTAGGCCATACCGGCAACTTAAAGGGTATTTTGGTAATTTTGTATTTTGAGGAATTAATAATGACGAAAATTAGGAGTCTTAATCTGATGTGGATTTAACCCACTAAACCCACTAACCAACCCATATTAACCCATTAAGCTACGGAGGTTATCATTTAGGTTTCCAACTTTCCCAAAGAAAACCCTAGCCACCATAGCCACCTTTGGAGAAGAAGCTTGGAGAAAGAGAGAGAGAGGGAATTCTACAGAAATCTTCACTAAACCAACACCAAAATCAGAAATCGAATCAAGGCAAGTGATTTAAATTACATTCTTTATGCAGTGAATGCTTCTTCCATGTTAGAAATCTTGATAATTTATCTTAATTAAGAGTTAAAGGAAAACCCATGAAATTGGAAGTTATTAGCTTAATTTTGGGTATAGGTTTGCATGTAGAAACTTTGCTTGAAGATTAAATTCATAGATTTCATTTTTATGTAGTGTAAAAACGGATTAAATTCTGGGATTTGATGATGATAAAAATCTAGGGTTCATGTTCTTGAAAAATTGGGGAAAAGTATAGAATCTTGTGATTTAATGATGTTTAGGATGCATTAATGCCTTAAAAGATGTTAGTATATGACCTTAGCATGTTTTAGGATGATTAGAGAACTTAAAACATTGTTGGAACGAACTTTGGAGAAGATTTGAGGAGTAAGAATGGTGAAAAACGAAATTTAGAGAAATCTGGGACGAAACTGGTAGGTCGTTAGAAGCCCCTGCCCAGGTCGTTCGAACGAACTCGTTCGAACGAGCTTCTAACGAATTGACCAGTCGCTTCTAACGAAAGGGAACTTCGTTCGATAATCTCGTTCGAACGAGATATCGTTAGAAGGTGCAGTTCGTTCGAACGAACTGGATCTCGTTCGAACAGTCTCATTCGAACGAGACTTCTAACGAGTTGACAGTGGAATCTCGTTCGAACAGCCTCGTTCGAATGAGACTTCTAACGAGTTGACAGTTTAGGCCTTTTTGGCCTGTTTCGATTTTTGGAGTCCCGTAAACTTGTTCGAGGATATAGATAACCTTCCTTTGATGATGTATGGATAGATTTGGGACTTTTGGGTTATTACGAGGAGTAAATTATATACGAGAGTTAAATTAAATGGACGGTTTGGGTTGAGACGTGAGTGTCTACTACGACGAGAAAATAAATTATGGCGCGTATGATTATAAACCGGAATAGTATAAATTGTGATAATTATAAGTTGGTACGAGAATGCGATATGTACTACGATTAAACTACGGGATTACTAAGACGTGTGTTTACTTAGTATTGGTATATGAATTGTGTGTAGGACATACCTACCATACTTGCTATCACGGGAGGTTTGCGTTCGCTTAGGGCCCTCTAATCCTTGTGTTGCCCGGATTTAGACTGGTTACCTTGATGAACATAGGTCATAGAAAGACTTATTGGGATATTAATAAGTCCGCTGATCGTGGGAGCGTAGGTATGTGCGTGACCCATGTGATGTGACTGTGTTCGCCTCCATTATTTGTGATGTTGTTTTTGTGAACTATTCCTGAGAGATTCGGAATATGTAATCCTTATGTACGTGATGTACCGGGATGGATAGCAGAGTATGTGTGCACCACAGCTTAGTTCTCGGGGTGCTTGTATTGTATATTTATGATGTGAATAATATACACTTAATTAATGGGAACCTTCATGTTAATGTTGTGAATATAATTACGGTATTGTTTCGAGAAACATAACGAGTTAGCGGATAGTGAAATATATTGCATATTGAGCATCTGAGTTTACGTTAAACCCCTATTTAATTACGAGCGTTATAATGTTAATAGAACCGAGTAATAAGGGTAGGACCTATGGCAGCCTAGCTAGATATGATGTCACTTAGCTAGTGGTTTGTGTCGTTATAGATGGGTACTTACGTTAGGAGTGCACAGTTAGACGAGAGGTGAGAATATCATGTGAGTGCACGTCCTAACATGTACTTTGCATTTAATGTTTTAAATGTTTTTAAAGCACTTGCAGGTTTTTAAAATATAACTCCACACTCGGGCTCTGACCCGTTTGCTTTCAAATCTACTTTTCTTGTAAAACCATTTTAGGTGCCCAGCCACAAGGACACCATGCATAGGATACTCATTCTGGTGACGAGCTGTAGCTGTTTGTGGAAGCTACAGGGATTTGCTTGTAGACGCTTCTATCACTTGGATTCCAGATTTATTATCTATCAGTTGTAGGGCATGTTGCCCATTTCTATTAGAGTTACATTTCTATTACAGTTTTCAGACTTTGGCATGTATTGTTTTAGTATTCGGTTTACTTATTTTAGTTGTGGGATTGTAGTGAGGAGTTTTTCCTCCAGACTTTATTTACGTTATGTGATGGTTATTCTATTTACTTCATTATGGTGAATGGTGTTATTATTCTTTATTACACTTGTTGCATGTTAATCAGACTTAAATTAAAATTTGGCACTTACTTTTTAAATACTAGGTGGTTAGTAATCATTAAAATGTTTTCGACAGTGATGCTATTAACTGGACCAACTTGGCATTTTGAATTAATTTAATAAAGGAGTAGCTACCCGGTATTCAATTAGTCAGGGTGTCACACACACACACACACATATATATATACCTCACATTTTTAATGAGTTTTTCATGTTTACAAATCACATTAGTGGGTTATATTAATGTTTCTTAAAGAGGGTCAACAAATTTGGACTCACATAATAAGCTCTCATTATTTTTAGTAGTGCAATTAATTGATTCCCCCATGGAAACAAACGTGCACAATAATTGATCCCGATCGCAAATATATTTATTCTAAGGCCCACTGAATGTGTTTATAGTATTTGTTCGGACAAATTTGTCCCCGATCCTTATTTTTTCTTTTTCCTTACAAACTTTTAAATTAAATATCTCCAAAATACAAGTCAATTTGAGGTAAAATATATATATTTGAAAAGGTCTCGACAAGATCTGTTGAAAGAAATCCATGAAGGATATCAACGAGTTTTCGGGGGTAAACTTTTGCAATGTGAAATTTCAACATTTCACAGTGAGAAATTTCGTAGTGATAATTAGCCGTGTAAAATTTTGCAATGAGAAATAACAATGTGAAATTTCGCACGGTGAATTTTTTTAAAATTCACATTGTATATATTTATGCGCTTTATACACATACACACACACGTACGAGTGAGATAGAATAGGAGAGGGGAGCTTTTTACTGTTCTAAAATATTAAGGACTTGGATCAATTCATTTTATGAAATTGAAGGGTATAATAGAGTGCCATGTCACAAGATGAATCTTATGACATGGTAAAATCCTCTTGAACCTTAAAACAAAACCCGTTTTCTATGCCTCCAAAATAAGCTACTTTAATTTGAACTATCTCATGATTTTTGATGCAGAGACCTAACTTTAGTCTGCAATTTACTTTACCAAATATCCATCATTCCTTATCTCCCTCCATCTCTATTTTCACAAGTATCCTCAATCTCATTTTTTCTTTCTCCAGAACAATCAATGGTGAATTCTCTCTCTCTCTCTCTCTCTCTCTCTCTCTCGACCACACGAATAATTTAGGTTTTCATGCATCATTTTATTTTGAGCGGACTATGATTTTCTTCCTTTGGTGTTGAATTTTTTTTTTCTATACATTTATTGTGAGTATTAATGATGATACGAGAAATCGGCCATAAGGCGTTCTCATACCAGCAAGTCAAGAGTAAAGTGCGTAATAAACAAGTAAAGTAAGTAAATAGAGAGAAGACAAGATATAGAGTGGTTCAGCCCCTAAAATGGGCCTACGTCCACTGTGTTGCTCCATTCTCATTATATGCATTGCACTGTACAATATAATCATGCCTAAAGAGGCGTACAAGTATGAGAATAAGGGTGAATACATGGAAGTATTATAGATTCCGGTGAAACTCCGGAAGGTGGCTATGATGTAGATTTGTTCCTCCAAGAGGTATGTTGAGGTTGTGTAGAGAGAATCTGTATTGTAGAGCCTGCCCCGGACGGGTATGGAATCGGTCCCCTTTCCTTCTAGGTGTGGTCCTCTATTTATGAGGAAATGTGTTGAGTCACATGCCCTGAGCACGTGGCGTATACCAAGTCTGTAGCAGTTGTGGACGAGGGGGTGCGGCCTGCAAAGCAAGCAGTGTTGTAAGCTGATGGAGGGGTGTCGCGCACCATACGGTGGAGTGCCGCTGCCTATAATGGATTGGGCTTCACCCTATGCCATATGGTCCTGATGGGATGTCGCGCTGAGTTAGTTCTGGCCGCGCCCTGAATGAGGTTTGGCCGCGGCCTGCATGACCTATGGTATGCCTGCGAACTGAATAGAGAAGAATACATTCCGCGGAAGGGTGCTATATTTTTACTATCAATAAGCCCCCAAGCCGTAGTGCCAAGGGAGATCAATTGGGACTGCGGCTCAATAGCCTAGGTGCCGCGGTGCTTCCAAAGCGACGATTCGTCTTCCGCGCTCCCTTATATAAATTGTTTCTGGCCGTGGACTTCATTACGTTTTCAAAACTTTTGAGAGCACATCGAGAGCGAAACTCCGCACTCTCTCTCTTGCATATTCCGACAACCTTCCGAGGCGGTGTACGGCGGTTCAAGGCTGTCTGAAGCTGAGCATTGCAAGTTTCTCCATTTCCAGGTGATTTTTCAACCACTATACTTTCGTAAAAGCCTTCGAAATTTACAATTTTCTTCCCTTTTTTCTATTTATTTATTTTTCTGGTTCATTTGCTAGAAATCTAGGGTTTTATTTGTACGTTTTGCCCTTTCCCACATATGCTACATATGAAATACATACACCTGTTCTTGTTGTTCATAATCGAACTCTTCGTATTCTGTGAGTTTGATCCTAAAAACGATTGGAATTTAGATAATCAACTGTTTAGGATGGAGGCCGCGGCATGATAGGATTTCAATGCCCATTCTCGTGAACTGGTACTATGCTTCTGCGTCATACTGTGCCAAATGGCCGCGGTCCCTCAGATTATCATCTGTGGCGCTGAATCACCACCCTTTTAGTTCCGAACAACCTTCAAATTTTCATGAACCCAATACATATCCATGTTAAATAACTGTGATTGCTACTAGAGCACATCAAATTGACTGAGCAAATTTAGGAATGGCCATGGTCTGAAATATCTTAAAGCAATTCGATTTTATTTTTGCGGAATCCTATGTTCCTCTGCTGATATAGAGGATGCCGCGCTAGTTGGGACAGTACGATCCCAAAAGCAATAATTCCAAACACATTTTTAATACTTAAAAACAACCCTTCCGCGACTTCTTGAAATCTTTTCCAGACCATACTGGCTGCGGCGCCTAACTGCGAACTCTGCTTTTCAGGTACTGCTGTAGCCATATGAGCTTTGACCCAGACGAGTTCCTGAAAGGCTTTTGGGCAAAGCATTTTGGGACCTCCCCCCCCCCCCGAGCTTACTTCTCTACCCCCTCTAATATCAATAGGGCCTTGCAAACTAAAAGATTGCCCAAACTGCGTGATACTTGACTCAGACTCCGCGGGCACGGCATCTGGGAAGGATTTTCAATCTCCTTCGATGGAAGAGGAAGCCAACTCAAGTACTCATCCAACGGATGCCGCAGCAGTTAGAGATAACCCAGGTGGTGTATCGGGGAGGGCTGAGAGACCTTTGGCCGCACTTGATATCCGCGGCTCTATGACCCGAGATTGGGTTGAGTAGGTGGCTGAGGCCTTCGAATTTCCAGAAAATTTGACGTGCTCAGCCCCTGCCGCAAACCAAAGACCGTGCACGGTTCTATCCGATGATGGAATTTGCTTTCCTCTGCACGCCTTCATTTACGGGTTGCGGTTGCCTGTTCTAGTTCCTATCCGCTGCCTTTTTCAGGCAATGAACCTGGCCCCATCACAGTTGGATCCTAATGGCTGGAGAGCCATTCTCACCGCAGTTGTCCTTTGGGAGAATTTGTTCAAAAAGGACATCACTCCCGTGGAGTTCTTTCACTTCTACCACCCAAAGGAGAACTCAGTGAAGTTCACGGGCTACTACTACCTCTCAAGCCGTGGCAGGGACGAGACCCTTTACACTGGGAGACCGACCAGTGTGAAGAACTGGAAGGGGAGATATTTCTACATCTCCGGTGGAGGCTGGGAGATGCACCCCGATGAGAATGAGAGGGAAAGGTCATATGTAATGCCACGGAAGTGGGGGTCTCCCTTAAAATTAGGTAATAAGACTGTAGCTGTGTCCTTTCATTTCACATAAATATGCACAACTTCCACTAACCTTTGAATTGTCTTTTCTTTCTGCAGCCCTTGACAATCTACACTTGAACAAACGGCAGGAAAAAAGAGTTGCTGAGGCCGCGGAAGTTCCTGCTGAACACAAGAAGTTCGGCACACTTGTAACGTCAGCAACCATATTTGAAGCGGGATTTTTCCCAAACAAATCCATTCCTCAACAAATGGGTGCGGAAGGTAATTAACTGCGCCATGATTTTTACTCCGCGGTCATTTATTCTCTTGAACTCATGCTATTCCTTTTCAGGTGAAGAAGTTGACAGGGAACTGCTGGCGGCGCAACTAGCGGAGATGGATGAGGACGCAGTCGTCCTAAATAATACTGCGCGGAGCAGAAAGAGGAAGAGGTCCAAGGCTAAGGGACCTACCGTGGCCCACTTCGTGGAGAATAACGTTGCCCCTGCCGTGGTACTTGCTGCTGAAAAAACTACAACTCCTGCCGCGGATAAAATGGTTAATGATGAGAACCTTCCGCATGACCATTTTGATGATGACATAGGGGAAAACCTTATCGCGGCGGGCTTGATGTCAACCGATGTGCCCCTTCATTCATCCACTCCTCCGCCGCCACTTGTTATGGCGGTTAACGCGAACTTGCCACCTCCTCAATTCTGCGGAGAGTCTGGGCCTGATGGTAGACCAAGGCCCCAATTAAGGCAGCCTGACCCCAATTCTTCTTGGGACACTACCGCAAAGGATGCGCAGAGAATGAAAAGAGCCCTGGATGCCGCAGACCTTGACAGGCTCGTGGGAGAAGATCATGACGATCTGGAGGACTGTGGCCTCCATAGCCTTCTGAGGGTACATACCAGTTGTCATTCTTTAAATTTTGCATCTCATATTTTTCCATATTTTTCTAACGTCTTTTATTTCAGGCTGCGGATGTGATGGTGGTCCAGAAGAGGAAGTACGAGGCCTTGTATAGACTGAAGGAGGCTGAAAAGAGTACTCATGCCGCGGACTTGCAGGCTGCATGAACTTCTTCTTTTGAGGCTGGGAAGAAGTCTGCTGCTGTGACTCTTCAGGAATCCCACATGGACCTTGAGAAAGCAATCAAGGCGAGGGAGGAAGCGGAGGATAATTTTAAGCAAGCTGCGGAATCCCTGAAATCCTCCCAGGCCCAGACTGCCGAAGTCGCTCATGTCGCGGAGATTTCAAATACCAAGCTCACCCTACTCCAGCAGAAATATGAAGAGTTGGAAGCCAAGTCCGCTCAAAAAGAAGAAAATCATGCCGCGGTAATAAAAAGGTTGGAGCTTGATCATGGTGAAGCCCTCCAGCTAGCCATAGATCATGCCGTGGAGTCATTTAAAGGCTCCAAGGACTTCTTCCTTATCAACAACAGGGCCTACCTCCGCGACTATCAGGAGTTGTGACAAAGATTTATTAAGAGGTTCCCTGAGGCTAAGGAGGAGGTCCTTGCCTGGAAGTTAAGCGATGCCGAACATCAAGAGTGCATCGCTGAACTTAGGGCAACAATGGAAGAGAGAGCAAGGCTGAGAGCTGAGGCAGAAGCAGCGGCAGTAGACGGAGAGACAGAAACTGTCGCGGATGGAGATGAGGCTGATGATGATGATGATGACGCAGCCTCTTAAACTCATTCAATTTCTGTTATCCTTAGCACAGGGCTGCGTCCCTTCTTTCTGTAATCTAAATATCTGTTGTGGCTGCAGCCTTCATTCTGTAATCTTTGGCTATTAATACCAAGGCTGCGGCCATATTTGTTACTTTGTGTACGATTGATTGATTTCTATAATGAATGGTTGAATGTAACTGCTTCATATTTGAAAATGCATCCTTGTCTAGATAAACATAACATTTTAAGTCCGCCAATAAAGATCGATTTCTTCATAGCACGATTTTTTACCAATGTCCGCGCCCACATAAATGGTGCCATTTTACTCCCTAAGGACATCGACTGCTGCGTCACAAGGCAACTGCGTGTAAGCCGCGTCCCTTTATTATGCCGCGTCATGTAAACGTCTTTACTTGATTGCCGCGGACATGATTTCAAGGCTGGGGCTTGCTGATTGTACGGATCCCCAGCTGCTTTCATTGCACCTGGTTGTCTTAACCGCCTATCTTTTGTCATCCCATAACTAACATGGAACATGTAGAGAAAGCCTTTCCTTAGACTTGGTACAACCGATTCTCCTCCACCGTGGCATTTGACGCTGTGGAAGTTGTAGTTTTCTCATGCTTCAAGATGTTAGTGCCTCAGCACTTTCATGAATGAATGGCTCCTAGAGCTCTACAACCGTATCGGTGGGATGCGGCACATTTCTGGTTCATCTGAACAATGTGCCTCTGTAGACATACGTTGGTATTTCCAAGTCTTCTCGGGCTGGGTCATGTTACCAAGCCCTAATATGCGAGACACTATCAAGCCTCTCCAGGCTGTGTTATGTTATTAAGCCACCCACAGCTAATATGCGAGACACTATCAAGCCTCTCCAGGCTGGGTTATGTTATTAAGCCACCCACAGCTAATATGCGAGACACTATCAAGCCTCTACAGGCTGGGTTATGTTATTAAGCCACCCACAGCTAATATGCGAGACACTATCAAGCCTCTCCAGGCTGGGTTATGTTATTAAGCCACCCACAGCTAATATGCGAGACACTATCAAGCCTCTCCAGGCTGGGTTATGTTATTAAGCCACCCACAGCTAATATGCGAGACACTATCAAGCCTCTCCAGGCTGGCTTATGTTATTAAGCCACCCACAGCTGCTGATATATATAAAGCCATCCCTGGCCAGATATTATAAGCCTCCCGGCTCGTTGACGCATCCCGAAAGCTAAGAGCGAGCATTGTAAATCCCCGCGGCCAAATATGATTTCCAAAAGCTGAGAACGGGGGTTGTAAGCTCCCGTGGCTAATAGGAGCTCCTTGAATTCTCAGATGCTTTCACGAACATGATCATCAGAAGTTAAGATATAGTTGCACCTCGTGAGGGGAACTTTTGAGCTGATTAAGATTGTAATCCCTCCATAAGTGCATCCCGAAGTAAGATAATCCTTCGAGATAATTTTATTACTCTTCCTCTGGAATCTGTTTGAGACAAAAGGTCTTTTTGTAAGATAACAGATTATAAAACCAAGAGAGATATCAGATATGGCAAAATTTTCTAATTCATATATTTATATATGTATGCTTCAGTTAATAACTTTGTTAACAAAACATAAAGTCTTGGGTATTAAGGCTCTAATGAGCTTCATAAAGCATAAACAGAAATAGTTGAAATTGAAAAGACTACGGATGAGGTATGGCATGCAGCCTCTGTCAGGTCCGGATGGGTCCTTTATGCATTCTTCAGGAATCACTGTAGCATCCCTTGCCCGATTATCCTTTCAACTTCATCCTTCAGAGCATAGCATTGCTCTGTGTCATGGCCATGGTCTTGATGGAATTTGCACCAGGTAGCTTTGTTCCTCTTGTGGGGTGGAGCTCTCAACTTTTCTGTCCACCTCAGAAGCTTGTCCTCTTTGATGAACTCAAAGATCTCTTAAATTGGGAAAATCAACGGCGTATAGACACCCGATTTTTTCTCTGATTTCTCTGCTCTCCTTTTCTGACTTTTGCCGGTTGATTCCGCGGCCTCTTTAACTGCTGCGACAGACAAGGCTGGTTGATTTTTTTCCTCCGCACTCGCGCCTATATTCTTAGAGGTCGCGGCCTCTAGCATTATCACCCTCTGAGTTATATAATTGACCTGGGTCTGAAGTGAGGCATGGCTGTCATAGAGGTGATTAAGGTGATTGTACAGTTGCACAATCTCATTCTTGACTTCTGCGCTCTGGCTGGATTCTCCTTTCATTTCTGCTTTTGTTAGTCTTTGAAAAGTATATAGAATCTGAGACAAAACTAACAGAAGTGAGTGATCACAGAAGTATTGGGAAGGAGGGGTTGAACTTCTCCATGATTTGCTGAGGAGGCCGCGACAAATATGGCACACAAGTGCACTGCCGCAGCCCTTTAATGTTATTCACCGAGGTCGATCCGAAGGCCACTTAAGTCCTTCCCACGGTGATTTTGAGCTATTGTAATAGGTCCGCGCTAGTAGGGGTCGCAGCACAAGAGGCTGTTGAACTTACAGGCCGCACCCCTGCCTAGGCAGTGGAGAGGTCATAAGACAGGAACTGGTACCCTCTCCCCCACCACGTGAAGAAAACCTACTAGGGTCCATTGATGAGAGAATTCCCTTGCGGTGCGCAATACGGCACAATTTCAATGATAACCCCTAGATCATAGGTAGATGGCAACAAAAAGGGGAGTAAATATAGCTCTTTCCTAATCATCCACCTTTTCGGGACTAAAGTCCACCGTGCCTTTCAGCAATATCTAGATGGAATGATATCACAGGAGTATGTAAGATAGATCCAAAGCCATTAAATGAAGATCCAAAGACAGATCCAGAAATATGAAATACCCGTTAAAGGGGGAGAATATAAAGCGGAGCCCAATAACCAGTAATCGACTCGTGAGAAAATGATCCGTAGGATCCTCAGGGGTCGAATAAGGTGTTTAAGAACTCATATACGTAGAGAAACAAGATTGAAATATCTCGATTTCCCACAGACGGCGCCAAATTGATGATACAAGAAATCGGCCATAAGGCGTTCTCATACCAGCAAGTCAAGAGTAAAGTGCGTAATAAATAAGTAAAGTAAGTAAATAGAGAGAAGACAAGATATAGAGTGGTTCAACCCCTAAAATGGGCCTACTTCCACTGTGTTTCTCCATTCTCATTAGATGCATTGCACTGTACAATATAATCATGCCTAAAGGGGCGTACAAGTATGAGAATAAGGGTGAATACATGGTAGTATTATAGATTCTGGTGAAACTCCAGAAGGTGGTTGTGATGTATATTTGTGCCTCCAAGAGGTATGTTGAGGTTGTGTAGAGAGAATCTGTATTATAGAGCCTGCCCCGGACGGGTATGGAATTGATCCCTTTTCCTTCTAGGTGTGGTCCTCTATTTATGAGGAAATGTGTTGAGTCACATGCCCTGAGCACGTGGCGTATACCAAGTCTGTAGCAGTTGTGGACGAGGGGGTGCGACCTGCAAAGCAAGTAGTGTTGTAAGATGATGGAGTGGTGTCGCGCATCATACGGTGGAGTGTCGCGGCCTATAATGGACAGGGCTGCACCCTATGCCATCTGGTCCTGATGGGATGTCGCGCCGAGTGAGTTCTGGCCGCGCCCTGAATGAGGTTTGGCCGCGGCCTGTATGACCTATGGTATGCCTGCGAACTGAATAGAGAAGAATACATTCCGCGGCAGGGTGCTATATTTGTAGTATCAATTAATTCAATTTTTTGCAGGTTAAATGCTAAATGGGTGATGAAATTTCGAAGTAAGCATTTTATTTTCTTAGTGTATTTTTGTTTGAGTTTGTTAAGTTTGTATCCTAAGTGTTTAACAAATTGGTCAAGAAAGCTTCTTTTTTAAACACATAAGCATTGTTTATTTTGAGACCCGAAGATTACTTTTAATTTGGTGTTTTTTTAAATGTTTTTAAAGAAGTAAGTGAGATAACCCTCAGTGAGTGATACCTATCTTTCCATTTCCTCATCAATTTTTTCCATTTATAAGGTTTTATGTTTGGATAAATTTACTTATTACTTTCTCTCATTTTTCACAGACAAACTTAGCTTTGAATCTTTTTAGCACATTCCAGTTTTGATGGTCGGGTCTTACAGAGGATGACCGACACAATATTTCTTCGTGGTCCATTTTTTTGGTTTGTTTCTTAATGAATGGGTCTTTGAAGAACGATCTTTAATTTTTTCTAGATCATCCTCTCTTTTTGGGAAAAATATTAATTTATGGTCGAGTGTTGTAGAAAACATTATGTTTCTTTAGTTTTAAGTATAAATTTCTAATTTTATATTAAATCTTTGTTGTGTATGGTTTCACAGTGATAGAACATGGGTGATAAAAGTGTTGGTATTTTTTTAGTGTTGTAGTTTGTTCAAATATCATGTGAAGAGTATTTGGAGTCCAAATATGAAAGAAAAAGAGTTTCTTAGCTTCAATCTAGGTAATAAATTTCTCTTACTCCGTTCATAGATTTGGTTTGCAGAATGATTCTTCTTCTTCTTCTTCTTCTTCTTCTTCTTCTTCTTCTTCTTCTTCTTCTTCTTCTTCTCCTTCTTCTTCTTCTTCTTCTTCTCCTTCTTCTTCTTCTTCTTCTTCTTCTTCTTCTTTTAATGCATGATGTTTAATTGTTTACTTTTTTGGTTAATTGTAAAAAAGGTATGTTGAAGGTTAAGAAATACATTTTGAAGAACATATACCTTTCATGTATATGAATGTTTCCACTTTGAGGAAAATATTAGCACATTGGTGTTTATGATATGATATTGGAAGACATCTCTAGAACATGTATTTTTCACTCCCACCCATTAAGATGTGAAGATAATTTTTGTTTGTTTCTATATTTTTTTTGTGATATGGGTATATTTGACTTCTAACAAGGCTAGAGATTTTTTCTTGAAAAGTTTATTTTATGATAAGAAGTAAATTTATTCATTTATTTTTACATTATTAATATTTGATTTTAAATTTGTTAAGTTTAATACACACATATATTTTTAATATTAAAAGAAGTATTCTAGTTATTCTCTCTCCAGATATGGATAAGGAGACTGCTCTCCTTCCCCAGCTCCTTCCTTCCCAACTGCCAAACCCTATTTTTTTTCCACCTTCAGCGGACCCGCCTTCGGGTACAATTCCTTGCGGTGATTTGCCTAATTCGGCTAAACCTTTAGATGGTGGGACATGTTCATATAGAGATAAATCACTTATCCACCATAGCGCTTCATCATCAAGTTAAGTAGGTGGAATTTCTACGGGAAGGGATACCATGCGTACTGTAGGGGGGCTTGAAGGTAATATCTGAATTAAAGAAAGATTCCCCAAATAATAGAAGAGACTCAAGAGAAGGAAGCATCATGAAGATAGCGAGGCAACCCAACGAGGCATATTAGCGAGGTAGATTAGTGATGTAGCTCAGCGAGGAAACTTACCAAGAGAGATCCTCTTTATCTTTTGTTCTTAATTTGTCAAATTGTATCTTTTAAACACATCGATTATAATGCTGTAACGATTATAATATTGAGTGTGAGGTCAAACAGTACTCGCGAGAGACCAGACCTGGTAGGGTCTGGGAGAGCTTACATGCTCTATCGAATGGCCTCACTGTGGGAACTTTAGAGGGACTTGGTTTGGAGGATTGAGAAGAAATACAACATTAAGTCTTGTCCAGTCCATCTTAGATAAACCTGGTAAAACATCGAGAGATATTTCATCGTGGAAGCTTGTGTAGAGTAACCTTGAGTTTCATCGTATATTGAGCTTTGAGCCAAACAGTTTCCTATCAAATGTCACATCTACTTTATGTGATGCCACCAGCCAACTAAACAATGCCCAATCTAAACTTGAGTAAACCACTGTGGTATTGGGGTTGTCAGACAGTTCTCTGACACACAGTGGTTAGGCAAAAGGCATGTACTAGCATTTAATGATCATGACTTAGGGTATGCTGACCTATCAGGCATTTAATGTTTGTGACGTAAAGTTTGAGGGGGATGTCTTTCACAGTTGTGAAGGACTGAGTCATCTCGAGAAATGTATGGGGCTATTTATTGGCCTCAACTACTTATGAGATGACAGAGTTCTTTGGAGAGTTCTTTCTAGAGAGTTTATTGCCAGAGAGAGAATATATAAAAGAGAAGTTATTACAAACCAAAGAGTTTACTCACCCACCATTGTTATTTATTGAGAAGATTTTAATAGCTAACCGGAGATCTATCAGAGGTTGTTAGCGTGTTGGCTTCTTGCCAAGGTGTATCTAGGGTGCTTACTTATCTCTCCCTTTAAATGAGTTAATTTTGAGTCTCCTTTATTATCATTTGAATTATTCATGAGAGATTAATGAGTTAAATATTGTGTGTTCATTTGTCTTTGTTAAAGATTACTTGGATTATCGTTTATTACCATATCTATAGGGGTTACGCCTCAATTGGTATTACTATACTCCCAGGATTCAAGGAGACTACCCTCTTATAGTGGCCGACTCTACTGGGGAGGTATTCTTTTATAAGTATGGCGCAAGATAACATTAACCGTATCATTGACTTTGATGATAGGAATAAGCAAGGAGGGAGCTTGAGGCTTCTAGGGATGGGGTTCCTCAGGTAGACCTGCCCCCGGTTCAAATAACAATAAGATCCCAATGGTGACACAAGCTTCTACTAGTGCCGTGATGGGATAGGCACAAATGGCCCTTCTTATGGGAAAATTCCTTGAGTTCTTGCAAACTCCTGTAAATGCAGTGGCTTTTGAAGGATTTGATCCCAGTTCCTTCATAACATTAATGGTGGCTCCAAAATCCCCATTGAGCGTAACTCTAACAGGACCTATCCTAAAGAGCACTGTGACCACCTCTATCCCAATGGTGGGTACCCCAGGTGTAGTAGGCATCCCAACCAGTTTCCCTTAGCCTATTTCTTCAACAACCCATCATAGAGGAAATGAGGAAGGAGATGCATAAAGAAATGCTAAAGATAATAGTAACTTCCTCACAGTCAGCCAGCGAGGTAGCATCGGTGCATGGTGATTTTTGTACTCCATATCCTGAGGCATATAATGAGGTACCTTACCAAAGGACTACATTCTTCCTATCTTTGAAAAGTACACAGGAAATTGAGGAAACCCAAAGGAGCATATCAAGGGGTTCATTGAGCATTTGGGGATCATTGAGACATTAAGAAGTTAAGGTTGAGGGCTTTTTTCAAATCCCTTACTGATAAGGAATATACCCGGTACTCTCACTTGGCACCGAAGAGTGTCTCAATATGGGAGGAAATGCATGTTCTATTTGTCAAGATGTTCTTTTTGGAAGAAGATGAATTCACGCTGACACAGCTGGACATGGAGAAGAATAAACTAAGGGAGGAAGTCATAGCATACGTCCGAAGCTTCAGGGAAAGGTCCCTCGATGTGATACAAGAGGCCAAGGAGTCTAAACTTCTTCAGATTTATGCTGAAGGTTTGTTCCCTATATATATCTGTTGCCTCATAAACAAAATGCGCAAAGGAATATTTGTGGCATTTTTGAAATTAGTAAGAAATATCTCGTTGGTCATATGGCCAAACCCAGTCGTGGTGCTTGCGCTATTCAGACAACCAATACAACCCATTGTAGGATGTGACCACACCCCATGAGTAGTATACACTGATGGAGGATAGGGGGCCAAACAACCAAAGAAGGATAAATAAAGAAGTTCGATAGAGACATAGAGGATCCACCACCATTACTTTTCACTATTGAAGAGGCTGTCAGTTGTTACAACGCTATGGTGTAAGGAGAAATAGTTTATGAGCCCAAGGATACTCTAGCAACAGAGCCAGATGCAGAGACAAGGGATAATCCCAAATATTTCCAGATCCATCAAAAGGTTGGTCATCCAATGACAACCTATTTTACAGTGAGGAAGATTATAAGCAAACACGTGAAGGTAAGGAAGTTGCAGATCGCTTAAGAAAATGTCAACAACAACCCACTACCAGAACATACAGCTAACCTGGTAGTTGCTTATTATGAAAAAGCTAAGGAGGAAGTGAGGTAACTGATTTCGAAGCAAGAAGAGTTTAAGGAAGCGTTAGAAGAATGCACCAAAGGAATGGCTAACATTACGATAGCCTATGATGAAGCTATTGCTAGAGATCTGGAGGATGTGTACAATCTTAATAATGAAGAAGTAGACCAGGGGCTAGAGTACCATGTTGTATCGTAGTTGCCCAAATTCTAATGGTTCTTCGACTAGGTGGGAATGCTGAAGGAAAGCAGGCTAGAGATAATTCAAGCAATTTCGGACATTGCATGAAAAAATGAAGTTCCATCGCTGAGATGGAGGGGGCCTATGACCAGATTGGTAAGGAAGTTCTTGTCCGGAGTGACTTTCAGTGACGCTGATAGAGGTGTAAGGTTCCCACACAACAGTCCTTTATATGTCACGGCTAATATCAATGTTGTGAGTTTTGAGAGGGCTTTAATTGATAGGGGAACATCCATAAATATCATACCCATCAATTCCTTCCACGCATCTAATATCTCTAAGGTAAGGTTGATACCAATGCCTTTGGTGATCTCTGGTAATGACAACCAGTTCTCTAAGTCTATTGGGTATGTTAGCGTAGGGATTGTAATAGGGAACCTCACTTAAGACATAAAGTTTCATGTGATTTAGAGTGTTACTTCTTACCACCTTCTGATAGGAAGGTTGTGGATGCATAATCACGATTTAGTCCCCTTGACATATCACTAATGCTCTAAGGAAAATATGAAGGGGACTGAAATCAATATATGTGCAATGAAGAAACCATTTGCAACCGAAGAGCCTCACCTGGGGGATGTAACATTTCACACAGAGCTGGAAGAGGACGTAAGAGTCCTAACGAGAAGAATAGAGGGACCAGAGTTCCCTCTATCAGAGAAAGGATGAGGCTGATGAATGGTCAAATCAACGAGGGAGTTAGAAGAAGACAAGGAGCTAAAGAGGTCAATCGTGTTGACCCCAAACCCTAAAATATCTCTAAACAACTAAAAGATAAGATAACTCCTATAATGGACCCGATGGAGCATGAGGCCTAATGACAGAGTGTGTTGAGTAAGTTTTCGAAAAATAATTTATCAAAATCTTCAAAAGAGAGGAAATGGAAGGTAGTTGTAATGGCCAACAGTCAGTGTAAGAAGATGATAACGGAGGACGTAAAGGTGATATATCGCCTTTGAAGGTGTGAGCGGGCAATCGAAGGAGATGTTGCAGAGGCTGACTCGGTGTATGAATGTTTTCTGGCAGACCAGAAGGGGCAGTGCATGCTCATAAATAACTCAAACATACATGAGTTTGTGGAATAAGTAGAAAAATAACTAGAGTCTATGACGGATCACCCGAAGCCACAAGCGCAAGAGATGGAGAAGTTGGGTTTAGCCGAAGAAGGAGAAGATCCAAGGCCCATCTTTATTTCGAAGGATCTGAGCGAAGAGAAAATTAGGGCCTCAAATATATAGATGTCTTTGCATGAAAGTACCCAGAGATGGAGGGGATAAATGAAAAAGTAAGTTTCCATAAGCTAAACATTATTCCTTTAGCTATATTACTAACTTAAGCCACAAGAACTTACAAGCCTGAGTTGGATCTGAAAATTAAAGAGGAGGTTCAACGATTACTAGCAGCGGGGTTTATAAAACTGTTACAACAGGGTTCATCAAACTTCGGTTGTCAAGCATTATCCTAGTGGGAAATAAGGACAAAAATTAGATAAGGATCTGTGTGGACTTTAGGGACTTGAATGGATCTTACAGAAATAATGAGTTTTCTCTGCCCTATATTGATAGCTTGATCGATGCAACTATTGGGCATGGAATGTACAACCTCATGGATGGGTATTTGGGGTATAATAAATCAATATGGAGCCAAAAGATATAGGGAAAACAAAATTCAAAACTCCATTAGGCAACTTCATGTATAAAGTGATGCCTTTTGGATTGAATAATGCTGGGGAAAAATATCATCGAACGATGATGGCTATTTTTCATGACTTCTTTTATAAATTCTTAAAAGTTTATGTGGATGATTTGGTCATCAAATCTAAGGAGGAGGATTTCTATCTGGATTATTTAAAGTGAGTGTTCATTCGGTGCAGGAAGTACAAGATAAAGATGAACCCAATGAAGTGTGACTTCGGAGTTACAAGAGGAAAGTATCTGGGCTTTTTGGTGGATCGGTAGAGAGTGCAGATGGACCAGGATAAATAATGAGCGATCCTAGATATGCCATGTCCGAGAATAACAAAGGATCTCAAGAGTTTCCTTAGTAAAGTCTCTTACCTCAGGAGATTTATTCCAGGGTTAGTCGAGATAATTCATCCACTAATGGATATGCTATGAAAAGTCATAAGCTCAAATAGGAGGAAGCTCACCAATAATCTCTCACCAAGCTGAAGAAGTTGATCACTTCTCTATAAATAATGATTCCTCTAAGGGCGGGGATACCATTGTAGCTCTACCTCACGTCTACCATCAAGTCTATCGTAACTCTCTTGGAGTAGGAAATGAATGGTCAGGAAAGGCCAATGTACTATCTAAGCAGGATCATACATGGACTAGAGAGAAGGTATAGTAGTTGACACCCCATTTGGATTGTAAGTTGACTATTCATCTCCCCTACCATTTGAATATAGTTGTATTTCTTCATTTCTTGCTTTCTAGTTAATTTACAAGCTTTGTAATTTAGGTTTTCTTTCTTTATTTACACGCTTTGATTTACACGCTTTCTAGTATAGATTTACCGCGTTTATTACCGCTTTCATGGTTGCGTCGAATATCCCTCACCCAAGTTAATTAGTATAAAATGGTTACATGGGTCGACGAGTTATTACAAATGCGTCTCGTTTCGACAGTTAATTAAATCAAGGGTTGTTACGCCCTAAATCGTCATAAAAGCCTAATAAGATTTTGGCGTCAACAAATATCCCGGAAATTACGCACGCAAGGTCGTAAGCACGGGACATACATGATATGCCCCGTCAAATCTCCTAGGAGTAATAACTAGGACAACGCACCCGAAATAGACCCGTAAACTCCATCACCAAAGCAAAGCAACGTGTCAACCCGAGTGAGTTCAATTCAAACACAACCTAATTTAAGTTACCTAGAAAGCATGTTAAAAACGCGATAAATGGAAAGCGGTAATAAACGTGGTAAATCTATACTAGAAAGCGTGTAAATCAAAGCGTGTAAATAAAGCAAGAAAACCAGGCTTGTCGCATGTTGGGTTGGGCATATTTTGAGGAAACCATGTGATGTTTGTGGGTATCATCCCTGAAAACCCTCACGAGACGACACTCGTCCACTAGGGTAACCTAGGGGTTTAACGGCTTATTGCATATGCTAAATGCAATCGTGTTCCCTACGAAAGTGGCAATTATATTTCGATGCATATATACATTTTGTACCGCCCTCTTTGGTCTGGTTTTCTTTGTTTCATTACTAGGGACTAGCAATGTGTAAGTTAGGGGGTGTGATTCGTATCGAATATTGTATATTTCCGCCTGTTATCCTTATGCATTCTAGCGCTTTTACGATCCTAAATGCCTATATTTATGCTCATTAACCAGACAACCTTGGATTTGGATATATACATGCTTTGCAGGGGTTAATTGTGCTTTTGTAGGTATTGGAATGCTAAAAGTGAGGTTCGGTTGCATTTCAGAGAAGTTCCGTCGTTGGACGCTACTTCAAGGGCATTTTAGTCAATTCACATTTCTTATCCGGCTCATGTTAATTCCATGGATGCTTAGTTCATTGAGTTAGCATCGCGTGGCCACAAACGGTGCGTCGTTTGGAGTTCGGACGAAGAAGCTAGGCTCATTTCCGTAATGGACCTTTTCCCCCTCATCATGGACCAAATGCAGCCTGAAAACAGAGTACCGGTCGATCGCGCCCCTGCGACCGGTCGACCGCGGTTTCAACTTTTGCCGTGGGAAGGAGACAGTATACTTTGGCTTAAGGGGCCGGTCGACCGCGCCCCTGCGACCGGTCGACCGGTAGTGCCAGATATTTTGGGCTCTTTCCTCTTTCTTTCCTTTTTCCCTTATCTTTTTCCCACTCACTATATAAACCCATTTTTGGTTTTAATATCAGATATACACGATTTTAGGTTAGTTTAGCTTAGGGTTTGGGGTTTTTGCTTGGTTCTTCTTCATTTCTCTTTGGTTTGACACCCCATTTGGATTGTAAGTTGACTATTCATCTCCCCTACCATTTGAATATAGTTGTATTTCTTCATTTCTTGCCTTCTAGTTAATTTACAAGCTTTGTAATTTAGGTTTTCTTGCTTTATTTACACGCTTTGATTTACACGCTTTCTAGTATAGATTTACCGCGTTTATTACCGCTTTCCATTTATCGCGTTTTTAACATGCTTTCTAGGTAACTTAAATTAGGTTGTGTTTGAATTGAACTCACTCGGGTTGACGCGTTGCTTTGCTTTGGTGATGGAGTTTACGGGTCTATTTCGGGTGCGTTGTCCTAGTTATTACGCCTAGGAGATTTGACGGGGCATATCATGTATGTCCCGTGCTTACGACCTTGCGTGCGTAATTTCCGGGATATTTGTTGACGCCAAAGTCTTATTAGGCTTTTATGACGATTTAGGGCGTAACAACCCTTGATTTAATTAATTATCGAAACGAGACGCATTTGTAATAACTCGTCGACCCATGTAACCATTTTATACTAATTAACTCGGGTGAGGGATATTCGACGCAACCTATAGTTTTACTCGCTTTCATAATCTAGTTTCAATACCATTGCCTAGTAATCATTTACCTTTATGCATCTTTTCTTTTAGTTTGTAATCATCTTTTACACTTTTATTTCGGAATATTAAACCACTTAAATTCTAACAACTTGTCCCTGAGGATTCTCGATACCCGACTTACCGCTGTGCTTGCCTCGCAAGTGTAGTAGTAACTTAGGTTTTTGTATTGAGTTGGCGAAACGAAAACAACGATTGTGCAATTTACACGCGCACACTTAAAGAGAAATGAAGAAGAACCAAGCAAAAACCCCAAAATCTAAGCTAAACTAACCTAAAATCGTGTATATCTGATATTAAAACCAAAAATGGGTTTATATAGTGAGTGGGAAAAAGTAAGGGAAAAAGGAAAGAAAGAGGAAAGTGCCCAAAATATCTGGCACTACCGGTCGACCGGTCGCAGGGGCGCGGTCGACCGGCCCCTTAAGCCAAAGTATACTGTCTCCTTCCCACGGCAAAAGTTGAAACCGCGGTCGACCGATCGCAGGGGCGCGGTCGACCGGTACTCTGTTTTCAGGCTGCATTTGGTCCATGATGAGGGGGAAAAGGTCCATTACGGAAACGAGCCTAGCTTCTTCGTCCGAACTCCAAACGACGCACCGTTTGCGGCCACACGATGCTAAATCAATGAACTACGCATCTTTGGAATTAACATGAGCTGGATAAGAAATGTGAATTGACTAAAATTCCCTTGAAGTAGCGTCCAGCGACGGAACTTCTCCGAAATGCAACCGAACCTCACTTTTAGCATTCCAATACCTACAAAAGCACAATTAACCCCTGCAAAGCATGTATATATCCAAATCCAAGGTTGTCTGGTTAATGAGCATAAATATAGGCATTTAGGACCATAAAAGCGCTAGAATGCATAAGGATAACAGGCGGAAATATACAATATTCGATACGAATCAGTAGTGTAGAAAGGAATTATTTAGCCTTGGTATTTTTTAACACAAAAACTTAGACATTATATGCTATCTTTCACAATTGATATTGTGACAAGATGTGATCCCATTAAGTTTTTGTTAGCAAGAACTATTTTGATTGTAAGAGAAGCTAGGTGGTTCCTTATCCTCTCATGATATGACTTGAAGTGTGTGGTCCCTCTTGTGATTAAGATCTAGGAATATAAAGATTTATTGGTAATCTTTCCGTCTGGGATATTTGAGAAACCCCATAAGAGCATTCCAGAAGATGACTTGCAGGCCAACTTTTTGGATACAAGCCTTGAAGAGTGGATGATTAGTCACAAATATTGCATATGCACGCCCGTTATCTTTATGCATTCTAGCACTTTTTGTGTTCCTTATGTCTATATTTATTATTATTAATCAAACAACCTCTGTTTTGTATATGTGTGTGTGTGTGTATATATATATATATATGTGTGTGTGTGTGTGTGTGTGTGTGTGTTTTGTAGGGCTTAATTGAGCTTTTGTAGGTACTGGAACACTTAAAGTGAGGATTGGTTGCATTTCTGAGAAGTAGCGTCATTGAACTCAACTTCAAGGACATTTTAGACATTTCACACTTCATCTCTGACTCATTAGAATTTCACAGAAGCATAGTTCATCAAGTTATATTTGTATGGCGATAAACATCACCTCATTTGGAGTCCGAATGATCAAGTTATAACCGATTCTGTTTCACTCCTTTTCACCCTTTTTATGGACCAAGAGCTGCTCAAAATAGGGCTCGTTGACCGTCCCTGAGCTCTCAGTCAATCGGTCTTTCAATATTTTTTCTACGAAGGAAATAAGGGTACTCAAACCTTGGACCTAGTCGACTTCCCCCCTGGCCGCGATCAACCGGTAGCAGCAGACCTTGTGCATTTTTGCCTATTTAATTTCCTTTCCATTTTTTCTTTTCTTCTTTCCCCACTTACTATAAATAAAAACCCTTATTTATTTTGTAAGATCTATTATTTTCTCTTTCTTTCTTAGTTCTCTTAGGGAGGCTAGGGTTCGGAGGTGGTTTTGGGTGTGCCATTTTCTCCTTCCTAGGGTTTATCCATATAGGTTGTTTAAGAACACTATTCATTATCTCCTCCATCAATCCAAGTTTCCATTTCTTTATTTCTTGCTTTCTTCTTTATTTACTTTCTTTCTAATTTAGGTTTACTTGCTTTATTGATTGCTTACTTTTATTACATATCTTTAATTATGTTGTGTAGCTAATTTAGCCTAGGTTTTGATTAATTAATCTCACCTTGGTTTCAATGGGTTGCTTTGCTTTGGTGATGGATTTCATGTATTTAATTCGATTGGGTTATTTTTGTTATTATGCCTAGGAGATTTAACGGGGTATATAATTTATGCTCCGTATTTATGACCATGCGTGTATAATTTCAGGGGTATTTATTAACACCAAAATCATATTAGGATTTTATACGAATTTAGGGGATGACTTCTCTAGATTTAATTAATTATTGAAATGAGATTCGATTTTACTAAGTTCGTAGTCTGAGCAACCATTTATACACATTAATCCAAGGTGAGTGATATTACTCGCAATCTATAGTTTTTATTCCTTTTTATTAATCATAGTTTAAATACACATGCCTAGATTATCTTTTCTTTTTTCTAACATTTATCTTTTACATTTGTATTCCTGAAGTATTAAATCAATTGAAGTCTAGTAACATTTCTCTGTGGATTCGATACCTGGAATGGTCGCCATACTCCCTTAAAATAGTGTAGTCAATAGTTTAGATTTTTGTATAGCGGTGAGAGCCAAAAATAACGACCAACGCATATCTTTATACACTTATGCCGCGGTTCACCCCTGTCTATCAGTAGACTATGCAGTTTGATGGTTCTTCGACATAAAAAAAGGGAGGAGCATAGGTTATACTTTTGAAGGGGAAGGAGGAATTTTTCCTTTCCTACAAGTTAGATTTCCCTTGCTCCAAAAATAAAGCAGAGTATAAGGCATTAGTACTAGGATTGTTAGAGGCCTTTTAGAGGGGCATCGATTTACTATGAATTAAAGGTGATTCGAACTTTGTGGTCCAACAAGTAAACATGGAATATGTATTAAAGTATCTCAGCCTAGTGCCCTATAGAACAATCATCTTATGACTGATCAACCAGTTCCATCAGGTCAAGATAAAGAGGCATCCTAGAACGATGTACAAGCATACTGATGCTTATACCACCATTAATTAGAAAGTGGCTATGAAAATTGACATTACTATTATGGTGATACAATAAAGAATAACCCCTTCAGTGTTGTAATTGATGTTGCCAATAGAAGATGATTCGAATTGGAGAGGCGACATCAGGAAACAGTTGGAGTCTGGGGAAGGTGAGATGGAACTTCAAGAGCTAGTGTAGTATTTTACAAGCTAACAAAGTCTTTACTTCAGGAATGCAGGAGGATGGTTATCAAGGTGCATCGGGACAGAGTAAGCATAGCATAAGTTAAAAAATTTCATGACAAACATTGCAAAACAAATGAGATCCCTTTATACAGAAGAATCTAAAGAGAAGGATATTTCTGGCCAACAATGAAGCAAGATGCAACAGAGTTACAATGAAGGTGCGATAAATGTCAAATTTTCTTTCAGGCAGCTAAATTTCACTTCGTTGTAACTCAAGCTGATTGGAGGTGGCATCACGTTAATTTTATTAAGGATGGAGTTATTCTTACGGAGAAAATTAACGCGATGGGACTCAAGCGAAGGGCTCCACGGTTTTACGCCCAATAGGAGTAGCTCTATTGCAGGGGATACTTCAGCAGGCCATTATGATGCATCAAAAAAGAAGAGGTAATAAAAGTCTTCAAGAAAGCCCAATAACCAGCTCACATTGAAGGGGAAAAGTTATATGACCAATTAATGACCTTGGGTTATTATTCGTCAACCATAAAGAAATATTCTAGTGAGTTTGTTCGAAAGTGAAAGGCGTGCCAACTGTATGGAAACGTGATCCATGCTCCCCCAATGTACTTACACTATTTGGCCACTCCTCACCCATTCCACACTTGGGCATTTGACCTAGTAGGGGAAATACATCCATCTTCAAGAGGAAAGATCTGGATATTAGTGGCGACATAATGCTTTACAAAGTGTGTTGAGGCAATACCACTAAGAGAGCAACATAAGGTATGGTGGCCAACTTCATTAGAGAGAACATAATTTGTCAATTCGGGATCCCAAAGGTTATCATCTCAAATAACGGGACCTCATTTGTCAATAAAGAAGTAACGATGCTCGCAGAGAAGTACTCCATCATCCATCTTACCTTAACGGTGGCATATCCAAAAAGCAACAGTCAAGTTTAAGCGACTAACAAGACCTTAATCAATATCTTGGCCAAAACGATGGAAAATTTCCCAGGTTCATGGGATGATAAGATTCTAGCAGTTCTTTGGGCCTATCGAACGACAAAGAAAAAAACCACAGGGTATACGTCGTTTTTCCTTATGTTTGGAGGCAAATCAATTCTGACAGTGGAACTGGAAGTTCCTTTCGGCCCGATATGACTTACAAAGCAACATGATTCCTCAGAGTAGACACATACAATTGGAAGCACTGGATGAACACATGGACAATATAATGTAACTCTTCTAAATGCACACGAAGCAACTCTTAAGGGCATATGACAACTTTGTGAGGCCAAGAAAGTTTGTTGAAGGAGGTCTAGTTCTGAAGACAGTTGTAAAGCACATAAGGGGGCTACCATTGCATAAATTTTTTGCAAATTGGGATGGAACTTTTATTGCGAAGGAGGCTTATGATTCAGGTTACTGCTTAATCTCTAAGATGAAAGAGGATAAACCTTTCAAGATTTTAATAGGGATGGCAATGGGTCAGTTTGGGGTCGAGTTTTAACTCCCCATCCCCATCCCTATTAGAAATATCATTCCCCATCCCCACCCCGTTCCCCATTATAATGAGTTTGGGGATCCCCGTCCCCATTTAAAATGGGTATCGGTTTCCTCAAGGGAAACCCATTTTTTTAATATAAAAAAATTATTTTCATCTAAATATTTTCCTTCTATCAACAGAAAACATATCCTACCAAATACCAGTTCAGAGGTAAATATAGCATACTAGATAATTAATGGTGTTGCTCCATGAGAAATATGATTCAACCATGAGATGTAACTGTGTATGTTGACGAAATCACAATATTTTTCATTTTATTTAGAGAATTCTGCCACATCAATTAGAAAAATAAAGACCACAAGTGATCATGTTGAATATAATAATATATTAGAGAAAATTATACACCATGTACTCTACATGAAAAACAATGGTGAAGCTACATTGAGAGAAAGGGAGGCTATTGCCCTACATTTTATTAAAGCCTTTTTGCAGTCTTGAGTGATTCCATTATATTTTATCTTCAGTACAAATTAATTGTTATGTTTTGTAAAATAGATATAATGTAGTGTGAAATATGAGACATATTAGATTTTAAGGTGATGTTGATTGTCTGAGATAAAAAATGGAAAGAAAAAAAATCTTACAATTTGTAAATGCTAAACAAAATGTCTTTAATTGGATCATTTCCAATAATCCTCTTGACATAACTCTAAACAATACTAATTATTGAATACATAATTGGCTTACCAAGATGAGATCATTGATGGTATCTCTCTGAATAGGAAAACTAGTTGTGTTTTCTCTCTGAACTTGAAGCAAAATGTCCAACAAATCTTGGCCTTCCCTTTTAGTCTCTTCTTTGTCCACGTGATCTATAATTACACCTTTAAGAAATTCATCAAATCCATTCGCAACTCTGTTCAATCTACCACTCAAACCCCTGATACGATCCACCCACGCAAGCCATGGGATAAAATCCCCCCCACAAAAAGCACTCAATAACTCAAAAAACTGATACAACATCTCCTTAAACCTCCTCCCACTTTCCCCTTCACTGTACTTCCTCCCTAAGGGTACTATTCATAGTACCTACAACTCCAGTATCATAGGTCACCGACGTGAGAGAGGAGGCGTGGTGTGGGAGGCAGGTCGCAGGCGTGGAATATGAGGGATGTCAGTCGTGTGAGATTTTTAGGGGCAGCACGTATGTGGGTTTAAATTTAGGTTAGGGTTAGTAACCTTATATATTATATATTTATTATAGTATATATATATATATACACACACACACACACACACATTAATAATTCGGGTTTCCCCGTGGAGGCCCGAGGTTATATCCGAAATCGACCCGAAATTTTTCGGGGATTTTTTTGGGTATCCACAGGGAGCCGAGTTTTCAGGGAAAATTGCCATTCCTAAATAATAACAAGTGGTTAAAGGTCTATCATGTTTAAGAGAGGAAGCACAGTTAGAAATTTATTTTTGTGATTAAACTCACTACACTAAAAACAACAATTTGGCACACATTGATATTAAAAATCTAGAAACTATGCTAAATTCTGGCATGGTTTAATGACAATCTGGCACACTTTAAAATCTTGCCAAATTTTGGCACTATATAAAAGTGTACCAAAATAGAGTATGCTTGAGTAAAATATAAAAACCCTAAAAAAATTAGTCCTCAAATTGTTTTTTGTCTCCCGTCCTCTCTCCTCCCTCACTTTGAGGTCTCCCACTTCCTCTCTCTCTCTCTCTCTCTCTCTCTCTCTCTCCCTTTATCTCTATATCTATCTCTCTCTCTCTCCCTCTCTCTCTCTCCTTCTCACATCTGCCCATCTTTACAAACCCTAACTCCAGTCTTCCATGTTGTCGCCTTCCAGATCCTAGGGTTGAGGTGTTCGAAAATGGGGTGCGCATGGTTACCACAACAATCAGAAGGGGTTACCATGCAGTTAAATGATGTCAATAGGGGAAATTATCATCTCAATTGGATAATTTCTTTGTATGTCTTTATATTGCTTATATTACAACATATGCGTTGTCTTTCTTATTATATTTTACTCATTGCTTTTATATATCGTGCTCTAGTTTTATGCCTAGATTATTTGGGAATGAAGTTTCTAAGGTGCTTAGTGGTGGTCTTGTACCATGCACTTTTTATTCTTATATTCTAGTGTTTATTATGTGGCCAAAATTATTATGGGACTTTCTTTTAGGCAGGTTGATTAGAGATGGAGATAGATATAGAGAGGTTGAGAGTTATTATGAGTAATCAAAAGCATGTAATTATCCTTCCGTAACTATTAACCATACTTAGTATTTATCCAATTGTATAAATTGAATTAATTTTCATGGTGATTGCAAAGTGATAAATGCAAGAAATAAATGCTATTGCAAGAGAAAAAAATTTAACGTGGAAACCCTTGCAGGAAAAAGTCCACTAATACAATAAAATAAGTATTACACAAATTCAGATGCGATGTACATATTCGGTATCCCATTAATCTCCATTGCGTTATGATTTTAAACTTCTGATGAGAATTGGTGAATCCTTGGGTTTTTTGATTTGGTTTGTTTCTTTAGATATCTATTAAAGAACGAGCATCAGTTAATATGTACTAAAGAGACCTGCACTGCTTCTAAGAAAGATCACTACGAGAAATCGGTATCATTCTTTCATCTTTTATCCTTCCTTTCTTAATCATATTTTATCTTTTGGGAAATCTATTATCATCTTGATCTCAATCATATAATTATAATTATTATTGTGAAACTTCAAATGAAAATTAGTGAATCCTTGTGTCCCAGAGAGAGAATAACTCTAATTATGTTTAACAAAACCAAATTTTACCAAGCCCATCATTGACATTAAGGTTTCCAGGGTTTTTCTCGTCGCTGCCACGATCTCAATCCTTTCCATGACTAAAGCTTCCGGGCATGTGTGCATAGAGTATTCATAAAATGGCCCATGAACTAGCATATATGTATATATGGTTTTGTATGTACCGTTTGTCTTTATGTTTTGGTGTAGTTACTATCTTATTTATCTGACAACGATAGGAATTGTATATATTTAAGTTGTTTTGGGTAATCATTTTAAACTATCAATTGGTGTTTCAGTTACACATAAATAGCTATGGGCATTTTCATTTGATGTTATTATGATAGATTATTATTTTGCAATAAAATAAAATGTATTTATTCCATGTTTGGGAATATGGAATTCATTCCTTCAAATTGTAATTGGAACCGTATTAGTGAAATATTTTTATGACAATGTACAATGAACCTTTGGTGGTAATATAATATAAAAGAAATGATGACAATGTATGGTTCTGTAGTGTGTTTTTTATGGTTGGTCACTTTTATAACACAATAGGTGGTATGGTTGGTGTTAATGATTTTAACTTGCATAATTATAGATGATCAAGATATTAGTTTATTTTTCTTTGAATTTAAGGTATTCTTTAGGATTTGAATTGATCATCTGAGAGAAATATTATTGATGTGCATATATTGGAATCCAAACACGATCCAATATGTATTTTCTACTGGCTCATTGCATACGTTGCATACACGATTAATACATTAATTTGCATACATTGCATTAACATATCAATTAATTATACTGTTGCTTATCTGATTAGATTATGTTCAACTTTATTCCAATTGGATGCCAGCCATGTTGGGCAGTCCTTGCGTATACTCGCATAGTTTTTTCAAAGCTTAGTCAAGCTTGAAACTTCTGAAGCTCATGCTCAATCTAATTCTCTAAGGTTCTCAGATATTAAAGGCACTAAGTCTATAGAAAGACTAAATACC
Organism: Sambucus nigra; assembly: GCA_949130495.1. Taxonomy (NCBI): domain Eukaryota; kingdom Viridiplantae; phylum Streptophyta; class Magnoliopsida; order Dipsacales; family Adoxaceae; genus Sambucus; species Sambucus nigra. The sequence continues at coordinate 427,390,248 of OX422214.1, forward strand.
TTCTCTGTAGATTATTAATTTTCAATATGCCTATATGATGCAAGTTTCTGACTATTATGTACCGTTCTAAAACATCACAAAAGGGAGAGTCAGTTGAGTATTGCACTTCTTAAAGGTTTAGTTGTTGTTCTCCTTCATTGTTTGGAGATGGTAGATGTGGATCTACATTCACACACACACACACACATATACACACACACTTTAATTTTAACTTTACATCTTTAATGAGTGCAATAAACAATCTAACGTTACCAAATATCTCATATCAAATATTCAAATCCTAGTTTAATGTATAGGGAAAAGCAGTAGCAGCTGCTACTACTGGTGGTATGTGTATGAAAAAACTGATGGTTGATGTTCGCTTATTATTAAAAAAGCTTGTGGTAAGAATTCCTTTACTATAACTTTTCTCCTAGGCAATTGTTCTTAGATAAGTTCTAATCTAATTTACTTCATCACTATGCAGAACCAAGAGCAAAATCAGGGGGACTCTATATGATTATCTGATGTATATTGGCCTTAATTATAAGCATTCCTTTAAACTCCATCATATACGGAGAACTAGCTTTGTGGTTCTTCAGTTATGCTGATAAAAATGATAATTTATTACTAGTGTCAGTTCAGATGTATAAAAGAATACATGGTATGGAATTTTAGTTTCAATACAATGTTTATTAGTGTTTCGAGTTGCATGAGTGGAATGCTTAATTGAAGTAAAACAAACATAACATACCTCATGTACAGATGTTATAGGAGAACATCAGATTGCACGTGCATAATCAAAAGCTATCTGAAGAAGCTTCTTTTACAAAAGAATTGGTGGCGATTGAACGGTATATTATACTTTCGATGTACACAAGTCAAAACTTAATCCGTCAATACATTGTGACAAGGATGAAATAATGGAGATGATTGAATGCAGTAAGGATATGTGATTCCAATGAATTTCCTTTTAGTTATATGTTTTACTTGACGTACTGTAGGTACATTCATCGGGCATGACCTTAGGCATGTGCATCCTAACAAATTGTAACTATGCATGTACATCCTGAAAATTTAATCGTGACCTTAGACAAATCAGAATAGAATGAAATCATATCAGTCCGCTTGTTAGAATCATTACCCTGCTCAATATTGTCCCCGTTATCACCAAACAAACTCTGACCACATAAAGTTATGCCTTATGAGGTCTATTTTCACTTTTCTACTTGCATGTGTGTCCACTAGTACGCGTATATTTTTGTTATAAATGTACTGTAGTTATAAATTTTTATTATATCTAATCAACATTTTGCTATTTTCATTATTTTATTCACTAAATAACGTATGAATTTTTCGATTTATGTGTTGTAATTTGAATTTAATGTTTAAAAGTTCAGTTTTGTTGTTTGAATTCAATGAGATTTAACTTCAGTCTTATGTGTTGTTTTATTGTAATCTTTATTTAGGTTTACTCGATATTTAACAGAACATCGCCCCATGAATATAAGACAAACGAGGAGTCGGACATGGCATTATCGCTGCTTCTTGTAGAGAAGACTGCAGGAACCACATATTTTTCGATCAACCATAATTCCTTGTTTTGCCTTATATAGAGGTCAATCAGTCAGACATGCCATGTTCAGTCTAATTGCCCTACCTATAGGTCTTACAAACTAACTATTCCTAGTGTCAGAGCTAATCGACCTTCGACTCGTGATCAATCCATAGAGACCGACAGAAAATAAATAAGCACTCAAAACAAGTACATGTTCGAGCATCATTAACCAACTCCTTATCAATCTCGATTCATTTCAATATGAATTGCAGCAAACTCTTCCACTTGTTGGGCAGCAGCTGCAAAGCCCTCTCCTTTTAGTCGAGTACTACCAAAGCTTGCTAGCTGTAGCTTCGTACCTTGCTTTAGCTCTAGCTTCCGCATAAAGTTCAGCCCAGCTTGGAACAAAGAAACTCTAACCGATTACGACACCGATGTAGGGGTGCTTCGATCGATTTTTGAGGATCTCCTCACTAAAGGAGACGGCAGCCTCTTTTTTCAGGACGCGCTGAAAGCGATTGGAAGTCAGTTTTTAATTACGCCCAACAGCCCACTTGAGCAATTTGCCATTCTCCCATTGATTCCTATGAATATAGGAAACTTGTATTTCTCATTCACAAATCCATCTTTGTTTATGCTACTCACTCTCAGTTTGGTCCTACACATCTCTTCACTCCCTTGGCATGTACCTATCTTTCAAACAGCTATATAGACGTTATACATACTTCCTATATATATAACAACTATGTAGCTGTTATAGCTGTTATATATATATATATATATATATATATATATATATATATATATATATATATATATATATAATAGGGTTATTACATATATATAACAACTATATAGCTGTTATATATATGGAGCCATTGAGATTTAGTCCCACTTTTTAAGAATCGTTAGTTGTTGATCCCAAGCATTTTCGATTTTTATTAGTCCTATTCATATAAATGCCACCAATCACAACCAAAGTTAACTTATAGTCATGTTCATATAAATTTCACCATTTCTTTCTACCAGCGGCCTATCCTTATAATCAGTTGGAAACATGAAACAAAAGGTACTTTAAAGTTTACATAAGTTTACCGGTATCTTGTCATGTATCTCAAGTAGGCTTCTTAACACACATTTGATAACAGGTACTTAAGTTTACATAAGTTCCTTGCTTTTCAAAAGTCTATTGACAAATAGAACATTGACTAGATAAGTTCATACACCTTGTAGATATTTTCCACAAAAACTTACATGTGAATGTATGTTTCAACTTACATGGTAAGGCACTAAGTCCTGGTATCTGATTGCAGCTGCTTCAAGGGTGCACAAGGGAAGATTTATGGATATTTCTTATACATAAGGTAAAATAGAAACTATTCATGTCCTCATAAATAAAGGAACACTTATTACTCACTACATGTTTTTAGTTTACAATACTTTGTGTTTGTAAAATCTATTTAGAATGTAAAACCTGAAATGCATTGAATTGGTTATATGCCTAAGGGTCTATATGGTTTTAAATTTGATTAAATGTTACAAACTCTTTGGGAATCTTCAGGTATTCACATCTCTGATAAAACATGGGTAATTGATCAGGAGGTTCTAGAAAAGAAACCACTACCAATGATCCCCTCTTTATGTTGAAGTCCTTTATAATGATCTATTGATTACAAGGGCCTTATTTAAATTGATACTATACCTAATTACTTGAGGTACTAATTTTAGTAATTAACTAAATGGAGAAACATAGAATAACAAGGTAACAAAAAGATCACTCCTATTTAATCCTAAACATCATAACTTAAAATCAACAATTAAATAAATAGTAAGTACAGTTATAATGAAAATGGTAAGAAATACAATATTTTCCTAATTTTGAAAATTGGTTAGGGTCCTATACACCCCCACTTAAGAAGCTCATCCCAGGAATGGAAGAATGAAAAGACATTATCATCATAGCAATAAAATTATTATCAAACTCCTTTATTTGACAAGGAAGTATTTTAAGAAAACGCCTGAAAAAGAAAATATCAAAGTGAAAGTTGCATAACATCCAAACCAATATCTAGACTTTGACTTAAAAAATGATATTATAGGGTGAAAACCCAAACCGACCCCAAATGTCCCCGTAAGAGGTATGAACATCTCACACGGGATCAATGTAACTCGCATGAACTGACCGCGTAGTCACAGGACCCCCGGGTTAACAATATGAGCTCCCGATTTGAGAATATGATGATAATTTGAAAGTATATAAATTAGGCTTAAAAAACAATCCGTTAAAATTGTGAAAATCCAAACCAGCCCCCAAACGACCTCGTAAGAGGCATGAACACCTCACACGGGACCAATATAATTTGTAAGAACTGAGCGCGTAGTCATAGGTCTCCTAATTTGAGAATATGATGCTAATTTGAAAACATCTAGATTTGTCTTAAAAACATGCCGTTAGAGGGTGAAAACTCAAAATAGTGTCCAAACGGCCCCGTAAGAGGCACTAACACCTCACACGGGATCAATGTAACTCGTAGGAACTAACTTCATAATCTCGGGACTCCCGATTTGAGAATATGCCAATAATTTGAAATATCTATACTTTGGCTTTAAAGTAAGCTGTTAAAAGGGTGAAAACTCAAAATAACGCCCAAACGGCCTCGTAAGAGGCATGCACACCTCGCACATAACTAATGTAACTTGTAGGAACTTACCGCGTAGTCATGGGTCTCCTACTTTGATAATATGATGATAATTTGAAAACATCTAGATTAAACTTAAAAATAAGCCGTTAAAAGGGTGAAAATTCAAACTAGTCCCCAAACGACCCCGTAAGAGGCGTGAACACCTCGCACGGAACCAATATAACTTATAGGAATTGATCGTGTAGTCACGGGTCTCCCGATTTAAGAATATGATGATAATTTAAAAATATTTAGATTAGGCTTAGAAATATGCCGTTAGAGGGAGAAAACTCAAACCATCCCCCAAATGGTCCCGTAAGAAGCAGTAACACCTCGCATGGGATCAATGTAACTTGTAGGAACTGGGCACGTAGTTGTGGGAATCCTAATTTTAGAATATGAAGATAGTTTGAAAATATCTAGATTACGCTTAAAAACTAGCCGTGAAAGTGTGAAAACCCAAACTAGCCCCCAAATGGCCTCATACAAGGCACGAACACCTCCCACGGGACCAATGTAACTTGCAGGAACTGATCACATAGTCAAAGGTCTCCCGATTTAAGAATAGGATGGTAATTTAAAAATGTCTAGATTAGGCTTAAAAACAAGTCGTGAAAGGGTGAAAACCCAAACCATTCCGTAACTTCCCCGTAAGTTCCATGAACACCTCACATGGAACCAATGTAACTTGTAGGAACTAACCGCGTAATCATGGGTCTCTTGGTTTATGAACATGACGATAATTTAAAAATATTTAGATTATGCTTTAAAACATGCCGTTTTAGGATGAAAACTCAAACCAGTACTCAAACGACCCCGTAAGAGGCACTAACACCTCACATGGGACTAATGTAACTCGTAGGAGTTGACCACGTAGTCAAAAAACTTCAAGTTTGAGAATATAATTTTAATTGTAACTCGTATATGTAATTTTTAAGATTGAATAAGATTATTTAAATAAATTACTTGGTTACTAATATCATCTCTTTTTGTATCCTATTTTTTTGCAGGATAACATTTTATCGTTAGCTTTTATCCACTTGTAACACACGAAGAAGTCAATGATTTACAATAAAGGAATTATTTATTTAATGCCGTTAATATTCAGGATTCTATTTTTTTGTGTTATGGCCGTGTGGGCTTTTCTAGTTTTATTGTTAACTCTCATGGCCGTGCGGGCTTTTGTAATTTTATTGTTATATTTTATGGCCGTTCGGGCTTTACATTACGCAGGTTTTAGAATGTTAAAAAAATAGTGTAAACTTTGCCCCCTTTTTTTGTCTGTGAAATATTAAGACTTGTAATATTTTGAAGTTTGTATGTACATTAGTTTATCAACAACGTGTGAGATTTGCAATTTGTGAATTTTTTTATTTTCAAATAATTATTTTTTTAATCCAAAAATTTGGTACAGTTCAAAACCGTGCCAAAAGTGTATCAAATTTTGGCACGTTTTTGAACTGTGTCAAAAGTGTACCAAAATATTCTCAATCTGGCACAATTATAAATTGTGCCAGAAATATCAAATTCTTGCATGGTTTAAAAGTGTGCCTGGATTGTTCCTGTTTTGCCAAATTTGGCACACTTTTTAACCGTGCAAAACAATGGCCATTTTGGAACACTTGATTCTGGCATAGTTCAAAATCACGCCAGATTTTATCTGACACAATTTCAAATCGTGCCAGATTGTTATTTTTAGTGTAGTAAACTATTGATGTTACGTTACAGTTCATTATGACTTATTTATTTGGTTATGATTCTTCTCATGAGTTAAGAATAAAGAAATTGCTTATAAATTGTAAGAGTTTAATCTTTGCAATGAATTGAAGGGAGTTTTAACAAATGAAAAAGCATGGCATGGTAATAAGGAATATCTATTTTTTTTTCATTCTTGTACTCAAAAGGGATTACAAAATTGGAAACTATTGACCAATAATTACATATACGAAAATAAAAAAATTATAACACAAAAATTACTTCAACCTAGGACTAACCAAAGGTCAAAGGAAGAAAAGAAGTCCCTCGGCAAGCCTGAAGAAGCTTCTAGGCATGTTCTCTGAGTTGCGATAGAGACTTCAAGTCTGGCTTGGTTTTGGGCATGTTCAATAACTAGAGCTTCATGTTTATGCATGGCCTTCAGTAGAGCCTTTTTGGCTTCCTTTACCCTATGGTGAACTATTTCTAATAAAGGAGCCAACTCAACCAACCTAGATTCCTCAACCCGTTGGGCCTCCTCATGCTTCTGATAGAGCTCCCTCTGGCTCTCCAATTTAGATGTCTTTAAAACTTTTAGATTATTGATCAACCAGCTAAATTGAAAGACATCCTTGCTCAACTCCCTAAAGTTGTCCAGGTATTGATTGATCAGGGGCTTAGTGATACTTGAGGTTTGAGTATTAACAACCTCAACAATAACGGTCGCCATACCTTGGAGCATATATCCCATCAACACTATGTTCGATTGAAGGAAATTAGGGGTAAAAGTTTGAGGATGGTGGGTAGCCAGTTGTTCGATTATAGAGCGATGGTATGCAAAAAATAAGGGAGACTGTCGAAGGACTATGAGGCAGAATTTGTGAGGAGCCATGGTAGGGAGAGGGACCTCACAACTAGATTCACTATTAGCTGGATAATCAGTAGTTGAACCATGATAATTATGACTTGATTCCTTTGAAGAGATTGGTCCTTAATGAGTAGAGGCAACATGCGAGGGGCCACGCTGAGTTGGCTCTTCGATAATAGCGGGCTTTCTCGCGACCTGAAATACGATAAATAAGAATGAGTTTCCGAAAAAAAGAATCTTAACAAGAGGTTTTCATTGTCCATTCACTTTTATAGGTGGAGTTTGAGAAAAATATTAACAAGTAGTTTTCATTGTTAAGTCGCCATTATAGGTGGAGTTTGAGAAAAATCTTTTAACAAGTGGGTTTTATTGGTAAGTCACCATTATAGGTGGAGTTTGAGAAAAATCTTAACAAGTGGTTTCCATTATTAAGTCACCGTTATAGGTGGAGTTTGAGAAAAATCTTAACAAGTGGTTTTCATTGTTAAGTCACCGTTATAGGTGGAGTTTGAGAAAAACCTTAACAAGTGTGTTTTTATTATTAAGCCACCATTATAGGTGGAGTTTATGAAAAACCTTAACAAGTGCGTTTTCATTGTTAAGTCACCTAAAAGGCATAATGATAAGACTTATGCAAAAAAGAGAGAGAAGGTAGTAAATACCTCAGTGGAAAATGCAGGAGTAACAACTATAGTGGCAGTAACTGCAGGAATAACTTTAACATCTCTCTCAGTCTCAGATGAACCTTCATATACAGAAGCCTCAGCCCTTAGCGATGAACCTTCCTCACGAAAAGGGAAAAGTGCCAATATTGGGGAAGGTTCTGATAGAAAAGACTTTTTAGCTCCCCGACAACGTCGCCATTTGATAGAAAAGACTTTTTACCTCCCCGGCAACGACGCCATTTGATAGAAAGAACTTTTCGGTGTACATATTTTTCGTCGTTGCTTGAAAAGTCCTTCTAATCAAAACCTCAAATACCTACAAAATAATATCAACTAAAGTGTAGCGGTAAGTAAGGGTATCAATCCACTTCCAAGGGGGTAAAGCAAAGGTAACACAATTGTAATTCACTTTTTATTTTCATTTTGTTCTTTTTCACTTTTCTACTTTTTTTTAGCCTTTTCAAATATTAAAACAATTGGGTGAGGTAATTATTTAAACTAAACTAAACTAAATGTGATATGATAACAAAATGTGACTAAAATGAAAAATAAAGTCTAAACTAAAATAAGAGATAAAGTGAGGTAAATAATTGTGAGAACAATTAAAGAATGGAATTACACCACAAATTTTAGCTGTTCTAATTAATTAATTGAATTCTCCCAAATTAATATCAAAACTACAAATCAACTCTCATTGCAAATGTAATTTTAATAGTAACATTTTAGAATATTAAGTTTAACACCCCACAACTCTAGAAAAATAGATCTACACTCCTTTTAATTAATCACCCGCTAGGATCGATCAATTAAAATTTATGTAAATCTTATAGAGTAAATTTAGAGTTGAAATTCAAGTAATAATACCCCACTTAAGAAACCCCTATCTCTAGTTCGAATCCCAAATGGGTATTATAACTAGAATTTTGATTTTCTCTCGAAAATCTTTTACCCTCTCTCGAGGCGTAAATATAAGGGTGAGGGATCAAAATTAACATTCAAAGGGAAATTTCAAGTAATCAAACTAATTAAACTAAAATAACATCAAATAAGGGTTTTCCCCCACCCCTTGAAAGGGGATTAGCCTAACATGATATTAAACATAATGAACAAATTAATAATCAAGGCTACTAAAATAAAATAGAAGGGAATAGAACAAGCAAACCAAATCTCTTTGAGAAAGTTGAACTCTACTCTTCCTAATTGAAGCATACAATCCCTCTAATTGAACATCCAAGTGATTTGAAATTAAATATCCACTCAATTAACTCTCTTACAATATTTAATCTCACAAATATCTAACAAAAATAAAAAGAATAAAATAAAACTATTTAAAAATGGTGTTTTTCTCTATAATTCTCTCTCTAAAAATTCCTATCTAAAAGATCTTTTTCATATGGGGTCTTCATCTTCATTTATAGTAGGCGCATGGAGCATGGGGGTATTTTTGGGAATTGGCTTGAGTGTGCATGGAAATGGTGAGAGGAGTGTGAGGTCATGTGGGTGAGGGGATTTGAGAATAAAATCTGATATGGTTAAAGGGGTATTTTAGGAAAGTGGGTAAAAAGGGAATTTGAGGGTATTTGGGTAAAAAGAGGGTTAAGTGGGTTTTTTAGGGATAAAGGGGTTTGGCATTGTTGGCTTGTGTTGGTTTGTAGTAGGTACACGATTTTGGGTATCAAATGGGTCATGGTTGAAATATGTTGAAAGGTGGATGGAATCGGGTTGGTTTCGTGTGGGTCTAAGGAAGAGGGTCGTCGGGTATGGGAAGGTGTCGCCGAAAATGGGGAGCCGCCGATGACGGGTAAGGGTCGAGGGCGCCGGGTTCAAGTTAGGTCGCGACCGAAAGGGGTTTGCTGCTAGTTATTGGGATAGAGGTTTGCTAATGGAGTAATGGTGGGTTTTCAGGAGAGAGAAAGAGGTGGGAAGTTTGTTGGAGAAGATGAGAGGGAATGATTTGGTGTAGGGGGTGTATGGGAGTGTGGTGAGGATGAGGGTTTTGGTTGTGTATAGAATAGTGTGTAGGTAAGTGGGTGTATGGGTTATGTGTGTGTGTGTGTGTTTAATTTGGACACCTAAAATAACACTAACTACCTAAAAGTAAAAATAATCAAACAAAATGTAAATAACTAAAAAGGTAAAAATAAAAAAAATAAAAATATTAAAACTTAAGAAAATAAAATCCTAAGTAAATAAAACAAAAGAAATAAAAAAAATGAAAAATCTAATAAAATATGAAAACAAAAGTCCTAAAATGAAAAATATAATAAACTAAAAATAAACTCCTAAAACCTAATCCTAATAAAACTAAAAACTAATAAAAATCAAAATAAAATAATATTATACTATTAAAGATAAAATAGAAAGAAAAAAAAAATAAGAAAACAAAACCTAGAAAATAATAAAAAAATAAAAAATAAATACTAAAAATAAAACGACTCAAACTAAAAATCTAAGAAAAATCTAAAAAACACAAACTAAACACGCGTGGGTTGGGTAATGATTTGGGCTAGGTTTAGGGTAGTCTAGGGTACGGGACAAGGGTATTTAACACCATTTTTGCACAATTACCTTTATTTAAGCGTTTGAACTCTGCAATGCACAATTTGACCTACAAAATAAATATTTAAGCACATAAGACCCATATTGTCGAGAATTAGCAACAAAAGTACATCTATTCGGGGTATAAAATGTACAGTTTTGGGTGCTTATCACACCACCCCCCAAACAGAGCGTTGCTAGTTCTCGAGCAATAAGATAGTGAGAAAGAGAAAGATAAGAAACCAAAAGTGTACCACTTTCGCGGGCACTTACGATTGCACTTAGCATGTGCAACAAACCTTTAAACCTATAGGTTGTCTTACAGGACGAGTTGTGTCTCGTGAGAGTTTGCAGGGAATATACCCACAAAATTCTTATTTGCAAAAATTTATTGAAAGGCAGTTAATCTCTTATTAGATATAGAATAATCGCACAATCCATCATGAGATAAATTATTTGAGAAATACAAGCTAAAATGTGTAAAAAGTTTAGCTAAGTAAATACTCAAGGCACATCCTTCCTAGAACTCAACGTGTGTAGTGTGAATCAGTCAAAACGGGTCGATTATCATCAAAGTAATTCCTAGATTGCCTTTTCAGAATCAACGTTTCAACTTCAAATCTCACGGATATAACTCTCTCAAACGAACTCTCGAGATTAGGGTAAGTGTATAGCTCTTGTGTGTAAGGAGGTGAGTAAATGTAAGCAAGTTCAAACGTCTCACACACATATAAGAAAAAACGAACAATTTGAAAGAAAAGTGATCTAATGAAAGAATGCTAATCACTATAGTGAGAACGTCGAGTTATTCACCATGTTGACTATCATTTGCCCGAACAACTAGGGGAAATAATGATGTTTATGGGTGAGGGGGAAATGAAATGGGATGAGAAGGATATGATAGGTAGGGTGGATGGGATGAGGTAGGTATGGTGATGCATGGCATGATGGATGTAAATTGGATGCGAAATGGATGGATATGCGATAAGATTGAGAATAGTGTACTATGAAGAACAAATGTCTTTATTTCAAAATAACTAACTACACTCTCTTTTCTTTTCTTTTCTTTTCTCGTTTTTTTCTCTCTTTTCAAACCAACAATGAAGACATTTACATTTGAAATCACACTATTTTTCTCAAAAATGATGATGGAAGACATATGAATGGAGATGATAGGTGAGGGTGAGGGGAATGTGTGTGAATGGGGTAGAATATGGTAAAAATGGGTGAAATGAATGGGAATATGATATGGGGGAAAGTGGTAGGTGTATGGATGAAAACCTACTAATCGGGACAAACTTAAATACACGCGTTTCTTACAACTCGAAAAAGATGTCATTCTTAGTGATCAAGCCAAAAATGAAGAATAATGAGATCATACAACTATTAAAGTGAGGACCCAAAGGAAGTTGAATCAACTTGTGACTCGGAGATTGTGTAAAACACTTTGAAAGGGTGAAAGGCACAAGCTAAAGTCTCTACTAGTGATCCTTAAGGTTTTCTTGGGAATTATAGTACTCCTCAACTCTAACCGTAGTGACGTGATAAGTGTGCAAATTTTGTTGAATCTAGAAATTCATGGTGCAAAATGCCTTGGGATGCATTACATAAGCTATTTAGAAAAAATATTCTCTAGCTTGATTCCTAGACTTTAAAAGATGGATGATTGAAAATTCACATCAACGAATGAGATGAAAGAAACTTCACAAAAATTAAAAAATCAGGTTTAAAACTCAAAAAATTTCAAAAGAGATACAGTTTTGATAAAATTCCCCACTCCCAAACAAAAAGGAACATTGTCCTCGATGTTAGATAAAATGATTTTTAAAATTGAGAGCATAAGGTGGAATGAGATTACCATAAACAACCGCTAATGAAGTGGACAGATATAGCCAATAATAAACCTGAATAAGTGATAAGAAAAAAATGTGTATAAGTCTATAAGCATGGTAAAACATAGGGTGATGTGAAAACACCACCCCCAAATAGGATGAGACTAGTACAAGAAACAACGGGCTGCCTCCCGGTAGTGCTAAGTTTAATGTCTTCAGCCAAACCAAACAATTCTCACCCTAAAGATAGGAACTAGGAAAGCTCGGGGTGGAAAAAAATTTGGGTGATGAGAATCACCTCCAAACAAGACTTAAGCGTCAGTCTTGTTGGATCAGGGCTAATAATGGTCAATGCACTTGTATGGCAAAGTGCATCACACGACGCAAAGCATCGGTGGACCATGGGTGGGTGGGTGTTAAAGTAATGGTGAGGTTGAATAGGCATCGGTCATGGGCCTTATTGAGCCGAAAGGTGAGGGAGACTAGGGCCCTATAAGCATGGTGCTCTAGTTGGTGAGGGAGGCGAAATGGTGTGGAAATAGTGATGGGTCGGGCCTCATGGAAAACACACAACCATTATATAAATGGGCGATGGTAATGGTCGTACCATGACACGCCAGGGAGCTATCGAGAAGAAAAATCAACACCACAAGGAAGTGGTGTGCATAGAGTAACAAGCTCGGTGTCACGGAAGTAGAGAGTATCACCACAAATACTCTCATCGGTGGAGGATGGTTTCAGGTGATGATATAAAAATGTAGATGGAAACATAAACTGTGTAAAATCAAGATCCAAACCAGATGGTGGGGTGGAAAGGACAATGGGTGGGGTGGAAAGGACAATGGGTGGGTCGGGTGGGATGAATGGTGGAGGAAGATGATCCAACTCAAGCGTGGGAGACACACACTCATTGGGAGGAGTAAAGGAATACTCACAAGGGAGTGTGGTTTCTAAAGATGGAGTGGTCAGCTTCTCTATAAGAGTAGCATCAGTGAATGTGGAGGGTGGGTAAGACGAGGCACCAAGATCAGAGATAGAGGAATCACGAGAAATAATGGGCTTAAGATGAGCCAAGAATGGTGTAACATCATCCATATCCGGATAGGTAGAAACTATCATGGATTCTATCTCGGGAAAATGGTGAGCACTAGTAGCCGGAGCTAACCTAAGATGAAGTGGTTCCTAGGGAACACACACGATGGGCTCAATGGTTATAGACTCGGGCATTATTTTGGATATTATGGGAGTGGGAAGGTGAATGGGAACCTCAAAGTGGGGGTCATTTGGATAAAGCGGGATTGGATCAGTCTCACTAATGAAAGGTAAGTCAACACAATTGTTGACTTGGGGCCCGAACTATGGAATGGTCTCAACTTTGAGATTCTCGGGGTGGTAGGGTTAGTCTCACTCGAAATCAGTGGCACAAGATGACACATCATCATCACACTCGGTTGCAACGATGGGTGGAGCCATGGGAATGTCCGACTCTCTTGCACACTCAAATTCATTTAATCGTTGTTCAAGCCGTTGGAGGGATTCATTTTGAAGTTGAGTTGAGTTGAGTGCTCGTGCTCAAGTATGAACTTTTGCAAGAGGCTTTCGAGAGCGGATGTGGATGGTGGTGGTGGTGGAGTGACGGGTGGTGGCGGTGTTTGAGGTGGACACAACTCGCTATGATCATGAGTGTACGAAGAATACTCAAACGAAGTGGGTGGAGTGGGGCCAAGTTCATCATACACGAAAGGATCGCTTTCATGATGGACAAAGGGTTGATACGCATGGGGTGCGTAGTGAGGGAACTGATCGGGAATACAAGGTTGCCATGACAACTGTTGGAACGTGTGAGGATCCACAGCATCGGGTTGGGATTTGTATTGCGTGGAAGGGTGATCAGGCCTCCACGAATAGCTCGGGGACTCACACAACTCGGAATTTGGTATATCATGACAATGGGCCAAGGTGGGTTCCGAAACAATGTCAAATGGATACACATGTTCCATGGTGGGTTCGAATGGATATGACAAGTACGGACACTCATGGGATATGTGATCGTCATAATAACAGTGGGTGCACAATAAAGGATGAGACACGCCGACACTTGACACCGACGGTGATGGAATAGGAGGTACGTGCATGGACGGGTCAAGAGTATGAAGGGCACTCGTGAGAGAGGTGAAACCATTAAAAATCTCATAAAGAGACGGCTCAGGATCACTCTCACACGTGTCGTGTGATAATGGAAAATGACCAAAGTAGTCCTGTAAGGGACGTTCATTGGCCATGAGGAGAGAAAATATTTTTTTGGATTTTGTAAATTTTTTCTAAAGGAAAGAAAATATTTTTAGATTTTCTAAAAATAATGGAAGAAAATATTTTTGGAGTTTTGTGAAAAATAAAGGAAAAATATTTTTGGATTTTTTTAAAATGAAAGAAAGAAAATATTTTTGGATTTTTTTTGGAAGAAAGAGGGTGGGGAAAAAATATGGACTCGGAAATTTGGGAAGAACTAACTGAAACTGACTACCAAAAAAAATAAATTGGACACACACAAGTCAAGAAAATTTCCTAACTAGCACATAGCCAATTTTTATCTTTAAATTTAGTGAAAGGGTAGTCAAATTTTAATTAAGTTCGCGGGCAATAAAAAATCACGGAAATATTTTAGTGATCGCCTTTTCAAAAATGTTCGCCTAGTGGGTTACCTAGTGAATGGATTTTAAATTTAGTGATGGCTAGGGTAGCACACAAATGGTAAGCGGGTGAGTCGGGTGATGAAATCCCTTCTGGTGAGTGGCCGGGTGTAGGTCTTAGTAATTTAATTCATCACACCATTCAAAAAATAAATGCGAGAATAAAATCACACAAGAGCACACAAAAGAATTGACTCGCTAACAGGAGAGGCGCGAGGGTGTAAGAAATGTACCTCCCATGATTTTTAGGCCGTGGGGTGCCGAAAAATTTGAGTCGACCGGGGGAAGATTATGCCTATCTCAGTCGGCCCCGGGAGTCTGACCGACCCAAGGTAGAGAGGCTTCTAAATCCTCGCCTTTGGACGCCCTCTCTCTACCTTGTCCGGTTTCCCTATCACGCTTGTCTTCGATTATTACAATTTTTAAAATGAAAAATAAAATAAAGGTGTCTCTATGCACCGCCATACAAGCAATGATAAAAATCCTAATGCAAGCCTTCTAAAAATATAAAATGGTACAAAAAATAATAAAGTGCAAAAAAAAATGAACTACAAGTTGAAATCCGAACCGAGCTTCACGATCCCAAGAATGGCAACAGTGCCATTTGATAGAAAAGACAAGTGTAGCGGTAAGTAAGGGTATCAATCCACTTCCAAGGGGGTAAAGCAAAGGGAACACAATTGTAATTCACTTTTTATTTTCTTTTTGTTCTTTTTCACTTTTCTACTTTTTTTTAGCTTTTTCAAATATTAAAACAATTGGGTGAGGTGATGATTTAAACTAAACTAAACTAAATGTGATATGATAACAAAATGTGACTAAAATGAAAAATAAAGTCTAAACTAAAATAAGAGATAAAGTGAGGTAAATAATTGTGAGAACAATCAAGGAATGGGATTACACCACAAGTTTTTGCTATTCTAATTAATTAATTTAATTAATTGAATTCTCCCAAATTAATATCAAAACTACAAATCAACTCTCGTTGCAAATGTAATTTTAATAGTAACATTTTAGAATATTAAGTTTAACACCCCACAACTGTAGAAAAATAGATCTACACTCCTTTTAATTAATCACCCGCTAGGATCGATCAATTAAAATTTATGTAAATCTTATAAAGTAAATTTAGAGTTGAAATTCAAGTAATAATACCCCACTTAAGAAACTCGTATCTCTAGTTCGAATCTTAAATGGGTATTATAAGTAGAATTTCGATTTTCTATCGAAAATCATTTACTCTCTCTCGAGGCGTAAATCTAAGGGTGAGGGATCAAAATTAACATTCAAAGGGAAATTTCAAGTAATCAAACTAATTAAACTAAAATAACATCAAATAAGGGTTTCCCCCTACCCCTTGAAAAGGGATTAGCCTAACATGATATTAAACATAATGAACAAATTAATAATCAAGGCTACTAAAATAAAATAGAAGGGAATAGAACAAGCAAACCAAATCTCTTTGAGAAAGTTGAACTCTACTCTTCCAAGTTGAAGCATACAATCCCTCTAATTGAACATCCAAGTGATTTGAAATTAAATATCCACTCAATTAACTCTCTTACAATATTTAATCTCACAAATATCTAACAAAAATAAAAAGAATAGAATAATACTATTTACAAATGGTGTTTTTCTCTATAATTCTCTCACTAAAAATACCTATCTAAAAGCTCTTTTTCATATGGGGTCTTCATCTTCATTTATAGTAGGCACATGGAGCATGGGGGTATTTTTGGAAATTGTCTTGAGTGTGTATGGAAATGGTGAGAGGAGTGTGAGGTCATGTGGGTGAAGGGATTTGAGAATAAAATCTGATATGGTTAAAGGGGTATTTTAGAAAAGTGGGTGAAAAGGGATTTTGAGGGTATTTGGGTAAAAAGAGGGTTAAGTGGGTTTTTTAGGGATAAAGGGGTTTGGCATTGTTGGCTTGTGTTGGTTTGTAGCAGGTACACGATTTTGGGTATCAAATGGGTCATGGTTGATATAGGTTGAAGATGGATGGAATTGGGTTGGTTTCGTGTGGGTCTAAGGAAGAGGGTCGCCGGGTATGGAAAGGTGTTGCCAAAAAGGGGATCCGTTGGTGACGGGTAGGGGTGGAGGGCGCCGGGTTCAAGACAGGTCGCGGTCGAAAGGGGTTTGCTGTTGGTTATTGGGATAGAGGTTTGTTAATGGAGTAATTGTGGGTTTTCAGGAGAGAGAAAGAGGTGGAAGTTTGTTGGAGAAGATGAGAGGGAATGATTTGGTGTAGGGGGTGTATGGGAGTGTGGTGAGGATGAGGGTTTTGGTTGTGTATAGAATAGTGTGTAGTTAAGTTGGTGTGAGTGGGTGTATGGGTTATGTGTGTGCGTGTGTTTAATTTGGACACCTAAAATAACACTAACTACCTAAAAGTAAAAATAATCAAACAAAATGTAAATAACTAAAAAGGTAAAAATGAAATATAAAAATATTAAAACTTAAGAAAATAAAATCCTAAGTAAATAAAACAAAAGAAATAAAAAAAATGAAAAATCTAATAAAATATGAAAACAAAAGTCCTAAAATGAAAAATCTAATAAACCAAAAATAAACTCCTAAAACATAATCCTAATAAAACTAAAAACTAATTAAAATCAAAATAAAATAAAATTATACTAATAAAGATAAAATAGAAAAAAAAAGAAAG
The DNA here is from genome assembly GCA_949130495.1 of Sambucus nigra. Taxonomy (NCBI): domain Eukaryota; kingdom Viridiplantae; phylum Streptophyta; class Magnoliopsida; order Dipsacales; family Adoxaceae; genus Sambucus; species Sambucus nigra. The sequence goes on from OX422214.1 coordinate 427,407,422, forward strand.
AAAACAAAACCTAGAAAATACTAAATAAATACTAAAAATAAAACGACTCAAACTAAAAATCTAAGAAAAATCTAAAAAGCACAAACTAAACGCACGTGAGCTTGGGTAATGGATTGGGCTAGGTTTATGGTAGGCTAGGGTACAGGACAAGGGTATTTAGCACCATTTTTGCACAATTACCTTGATTTCAGCGTTTGAACTCTGCAATGCACAATTTGACCTACAAAATAAACATTTAAGCACATAAGACCCGTATTTTCGAGAATTAGCAACAAAAGTATGTCTATTCGGGGTATAAAATTTACAGTTTTGGGTGCTTATTATGTTCCACCGAAGTAATTTGAGTTCTAGATGATGTATCAACCTCCACAGGGGCCGAAGGAACCCCTGGGCGAGAAGATGAACCAAGGTAGACTGAGGATCCTGTGAAGTCTTAGAACGAGAGGGAGGAGTCAGACGTGGAGAAATCTACAAATAATATTATAATGTTAGATACAAGAAACACCACATAAAATAAGGAAAAGCATAAGGAGTGAGCTTACCTCAGTGATGCTAGAAAAAGGGGAAAACACAATGACAGGACTCACTAGAGGGAACTGAAGAAGTGACCCAACAAAAGATGTGGCTAGGTCAGAAGCAGCTACAACTTGAAGTTCAAAAAATGCTAAGAAGAAAATACAACTAAGTGGAAGAGATGGATAAAAGATAAAAGGCTATTACCTCTAGAGGACTGGAAGAAACTACAACAACCTCCAGAGGAACCACAGGGAGGGGAGATGCCTCAGAAGAAGCCAGAGGAGTCTCCTCTGGTTGAAGGGAAGCTCCAATGAATTTTGCAGAGGCAATAGTTCTCCTCACTACAAGAAAAATGACAATTAAGGACACCAATATTAGGGATAGCTTTAAAACTGTTATTTAAAAAATATATAAGGGAAAACAAATTATAGCTGTCCTTTTAGATCTATTATAAAGGACAACTAATTTTTTAAGCGTCCTATATAATAGTTTTAAGGACATCAAATATTTGCGGTCCTTTATAAGTCCTATAATAGGACATCAAATAGCTGTCCTTTAAAATTTTTCGTTTCCCTCTTTTTTCCCTCCATTCCCTAAATTAGTTTTTCATTCCCTCTACTATCAAATAATGGACTCACCATCTTCTCTCTCTCCTCTCCTCACCCGATCAAAGCCAACCTTCGAACTCATGATATCGTGAAACAGATATCGAGAGAACACACTTCTCTGTTCTCTCGTTCTCTCTCTCTCTCTCTCTCTCTCTCTCTCTCGTAAAACACGTGAAACCTTTGGACGGTTTTTTGAAACCTTTGAAGGTTTTATGAAACCCACTTATATATTCTCTCGCTCTCTCTATCGTGATCTCTCTCTCTCTCTCTCTCTCTCTATATATATATATATATATATATATTAAAACTCGTCGGGTTGTCTCCTGAAGAATAAACTCTTGAACACTTGAAGAATAAAGGTATGCGGGCTTACTCATATAGAACTGATTTTTTATTTGATTTTGTTTTTTATTATAGAACTGGTTTTATTTTTTTATTATAGAGTTGATTTTGTGTTTGATTATAGACTGATTTTGTGTGCAAAGATTTTGTGTTTGATTGTAGACTAATTTTGTGTACAAAGTCATTCAACTTCATAACTTATGAACTACATTACAAATCAGTTATGAATCATACATTGTAAATTTTGTGTGCCAAGCCCTTTCGCTTTCAAGCTGTTTCGAAAATCGATGTTTATAAGTCTGAGCCTTGGGAGTTTGCAGGTTTCTTTTTTAAGATGTAGTTTTATATTTATATTTATGTATATATGAAAATGTGATGATTAAGATAAGATTTTGTAGAATGAGAAAATATAGGCTTGTGGAATGATTTGGATTTAGAAGTAATCGCATGTATGTTTGTGTGTGTGTGTGTGGAATTGTAGTTGGAAGGGTAGAAATGAAATAAAGATGAGATTTATCACTGAAACTTTATAATAAAATGAGAAATAAAGGTTATCTAGAATTATAATTAATCGTCAAACGCACACGTGTGTGCTGATTAATGAATTGATTGCTTATGTGTATGTGTGCGTGCACAGTGTGTATGTAGTTGGAGGTGGAATTGAAGAAGTGCAGTAAGGATCAGATTTTGATTGTTATGACTATATGTATACTTGCATATATACATGTAATTGTACACTTTGATTTTGACAAAAAAAATCCATGTTTTCATTGTGTTTGTGTTCTATTGGTCTTTTTGGTTGCCATTGTGTCTTTAGTTTAGTCTACTTGTTGGTCGTTGTTGGTGCCATTAATGAGTATCTCATATTGTTCTCTCTCTATATACACGCACACATGTATATTTGTTCCTCCTGCTTCTGCAATTGCGTGAATTAATTGCCTCGTGGTTTATGGGATTATTCAGTGAAATTAGGGGATCCACATGCAGTGAATCTCACCATGAAGTCAAAATTTAGTAAAAAAGAATGCTTACATAAACAGTGCAAAGAATGTGATTATAGTGGATTCAGAATGGTTTATATTGACATCACTGATTTGATAATTTATATTGACATCACTGATTTGATAATTTATATTGACATCAAAACACAAATATCTATTGTAAACACATCATAACATAAGTTAATGGAATTTTTTATAAGTACAAAAATCATATGCACAGATAATGTCTACACTTTGATTTCATAAATTAAGCATCTCGATATTCAAAACTCCTTATATCGATACCCAACGTGTGTAAGCGTATCCCTGACGTGTCTGAACATGTACAAAATAATAAAATGTTACTCTTTTTTAACAAGCCAACATGTGTTTGGGCATGTTTAGAACACGATGTCCTACAATGACACTTAAAGCACTACCTGCTGAGAATACGTGTTTCTTAGTTGAAACCACTATCAAGGAGGCTCATCACTACAATATATAAAAGCCTTACACATTGCTCAAATGATGTTTCCTTTAATATTTTGTCACACTAACTCTTTATATCTTGTTGTGTTTAAATTCTATATCTTGTATATGTATGCTAATATATATTTGTTATTTATCGAATTACGACTTAAGAGTTGGTATGGATAAAAGTTGGATCGAATCACGTGATTGAAGTTCAAAAGAATACATAGATGGGGTTGAAAGGTTTATTAGCTTTGCATATAGGAATAAAAATATGCAATCGTCATGCATCAAATGCCTAGGTTGTAAATGTGTAAATTGAGTCTACCACAACCTACACACTGTGAAGGGTCACATAGAGATGATTGATTTTGACAGGAGTTATAAGGAATGGATTTATCATGGGGAGTTGGTCGATGCATGGGAGGACAATATACATGTAATTTTGGTAATGATGTGTCACTTGATGATATATCGTATGAATCGAGCTTGGGGGAAATATAATTGCAATGGTTAAAGAGGGAAGGGGAGTTCCAAAGACACATGGAAATTCATGTAATGATGGACATGGAGTAGAAGATGTGGTGCCTGATGGTGACATGCCAAAATATTTCAAACTCCTAAAAGATATAGAAAGAAAGTTATATAAAAATTATCCGGAAGGTATTATTGAACTCTCATTTGTAGTTGAACTCTTGCACTTAATGCAACTTAATGGGTGGACGAATAGTTCTTTCACAATGTTTCTAAAACTATTGAAGAAGACATTCCCTAATGCCAGAATTCCAAAATCCTTTTATCAGGATAACAAGCTCACTTCTAATTTAGGATTCAAGTATGAAACGTGGGATGCGTGACCTAACAATTGAATGTTATTTCGAGATGAAAATGCAACTTTAGAGAATTGTGTCATTTGTGGGGCTTCCAGATATAAATCAAATGTTGGCAGTGATGTTGATCAAGCAAAACAGAGTAATCAAAGTAGAAAAGTAGCTTCTAAAAAGGTAAGGTATTTCCTTTAAAACTAAGATTGCAAAGATTATTTTGATCATCACATACTTCTTTGTTAATGAAATGGCACACCAAGGATCGTATTAATGATGGTGTGCAAAGGCATCCGACTGATTCTCATGCTTGGAAATCATTTGATAAGTGTAATACATCTTTTACGAGTGATAATCATAATGTTAGACTTGGGCTAGCAAGTAACGGATTCAATCCTTTTGATAATATGAGCGTTGCTCACAGTACTTAGCCAGTTGTACTCATGCCCTTGAATGTGAGCCCATGGTTGTGCATGAAGCAAAAAAACCTAATTATATCGATTCTTATTGATGGGCCAAAAGAGGCTGGTGATAAAATTGATGTATTTTTACAACCATTGATTGATGAGCTAAAAGAGTTATGGAGTGATGTATCGAGTAAATAATTTTCCTGTTGCGTACAACGTTGTTGTGGATAATTAATGATTTTTCGGCATATGTCATGCTATCGGGATGGAGCACGAAAGGTGAATTTGCTTGTCCTTGTTGTAACAAAGATCATCAAGTGACTCGATCAAATTATGGTAAAAAGTATTGTTATTTGGGTCATCGTCGATTCTTACCTCTGCGCCATAGGTTTCGAAAAGAGAAAACAACTTTTAATGCCAATGTTGATTTCAGACCACCTCTGTTAAAATTATCAGGATCATAAGTTTTGCAACAGTTAAATGAGCTCGACATTGAAACTGAATACAAGAAGGAATATGTTTTTAGAAAGAGGAAAAGAGAACAATTAGAAAAAGATCTTGCGAAGACAACAAAATATATGGTGCCGAAGACGAGATTAAATTGGAAAAAGAAAAGTATCTTTTTTGAATTGCCATATTGGGAGCATAATTTGATCCACCAACATCTTGATGTTATGCATATTGAAAAAAATGTGTGTGACAATATCTTATTTACATTTCTGGTCATTAAAGATAAAACCAAAGACAATTTGAAGGCCAGAAAAGACCTGTAAGAGATGCGCATCAGATGACCATTACATCCCTAAACATGCGGGAAAAATTTGGAGTACATAGCTCCAACAAAGTTTACAATGAGCAACAAAGAGAAGGATATTTTTCTAAAAGTGTTGTAGGATGTTAAAGTACCAGATGGCTATTCATCAAATATTTCGAGATGTGTTTACCCTCAAGAGCGAAGTATATGGGTACTAAAGAGCTATGACAATCACAATTTAATACAATAATTACTTCTAATAGGACTACGGAGGGTATTACCGAAACATGTTGTCAAAGCATTAATTGAACTAAGCAATTATTTTTCAGTGTTGTGCTCAAGTACAAATACTTTGGTTGATGTAGAAAAATTAGAAGATCGTATGGCTCTTACACTTTGCACTCTTGAGAAAATATTCCCCCGGGATTCTTTGATGTGATGGAGCACTTGCCAATGCATTTGGTTGATGAGTTAGTAATTGCCAGTGCAGTAATCTACCATTGGATGTATCCAGTTGAAAGGTATTTGCATACTCTAAAACTCCTTCTGCGCAATCGTGCTCATCCTGAGGACTCAAATGCTAAATCTGTTATTATGGAAGAATAAACCACTTTTTGCTCGAGATATATGGTAAAGATGTGGAAACTAAGTCTATTCGGCCTTCTAGAAATTAAGATGAAGGTAATGACCTTGGGCGTGGTGTGAGGCAAGGTCGAAAATTTCGGCTTGATTTAGTAACTCGTATACAAGCGCATCGATATGTGCTTGCTAACAATGATGCAGTTGCGCCATTTATTGAGTAAGTTATATATTAGCCATAAGTAATTTTTATATAAAATGCATTTTTGAATTCCCTTTCTAACTTGACACACGTATGATATTTTCAGAAAACACATTGTTGAACTTACAAAACAATATCCTCACGTTTCATAAAAAGACTTTGTGCAACACCTTCACATTGAATATTTCCACACGTGGTTTAAGGATTATATAAGTATGTTTATTAATTTTTAGTATTCTAATTATATTTCCATATCGTAATTTTCTTATTTATTGAAATATTAGGTGGATGGATTGCCAAAAGATATCGAATTATCTAGCGAAATATTGAGTTTGGAATTAGGTCCTCTGGAGGATGGGTTAAGCTTCAAGTCATATATTATTCGTGGGTTTAGATTTCGAACAAAGGAAGTTGATAGTCGCCGAAAAACTTAGAACAGTGGAGTTATTTTAAAAGCAGAACAAAAGAGCTATGCTAGTCGAAAAGACTCTAATCCTTTGTCTGGGGATGTTACTTTCTATGGACAACTGACTGACATTATTGAAATTCAATATTTTAATGGCCAAAAGTTTGTACAATTCAAATGAAATTGGATAGAAAATTGTTTGGGGAAACGAGTAGATGAGTTCAACTTTACATTAGTAAATTTCAACCACTTATTGTACAAAGATAATCGATCGAGCGATGAGCCTTTTATCTTTGCATCCGAAGCAGAACAAGTGTGGTACGTTCAAGACCCTTTGGAACCAGATTGGCATTTAGTTGTTCAAATGACGCCTAGAGATAGGTTTCATAGTTATTCAACCACATAAGAAGAATTAATAGTTCATCCATTCGAGCCATTTAGTGTGCAAGAGTTGGAACATGATCAAAACGTATCTTGTGTGAGACAAGATGTAGATGGATCCGTAATTGATACATCTATGCCTGATGTTGATGATTGCGAGGATGATATGGTCGAAGAATGAGAGTTGATAAGTTTTAAATTTATATGTAAGCATTATGACATATGCTTATCTTATTTTTATCAGACGATTTGTTATGTTTTATCATATTTTTTATTAATACGATTACTAATCATATATATTGTTTTGTTGTAACAGATTCATTATGATTAGATCCTCGTTTACTAGAGGAGCGACACATGCATCACCCCCCATCTCAGATTCAGGTATATAAATTTTTGACTTCTCGAGAAGTACAAATATTGCACTTGAAAATAAGACTAATTCCCATAAACATTACCCCCCATATTACTATGAGGAAAGAGGATTGAAGGATAGAAAGCTAGGCTGCTGAATTTTGCAGGTAAATCACTTTGAGCAAGGCAGTATTAACTGCAATTCCCATTCACATTATTTATGCGATAAGAGTTCCCAAAACAATTCTAGATTCTTTTACTTCACTTTGTGAAAATTTTCTTTCGATATCTGATGGAAAAAGACAGCATCATTAAATCAACTATGATTCCACATGTAAACATATAGATGAGGGGTGTTTAGGTATCAAGTCTCTTACTCAAGCTATGGATGCTTTACACATAAAATTAGGAAAAGACTTTGTTGAGTTGAATTGAGTTGAGTGATGGTGCGAGTGGTAATGTTGTTATTCATAAGTTTACCATGAGTTGCCATATTCTCTTCACATATCCATAGTAGCAACAAAAATAACACTGGATTCAGTGCAACTATCATTACCCATTCTTCCCACTCTAGTTTAGGGCATAAGGCATTGAGTGATAGTGGAGTTTTAAACAACCTCATTCATCTTCTTCAAGGTGGTAAGAGAGATACCAGTTTAGAGTATCTTTCCACAATTATCAAGGACAGTCCTGATGTTATCTAAAAGTTTATTGTAATAACTGAAACACCGTTTACTACTCTCACCCACTTAACCAAGGACCAATCTCCTCATACCAGATTCCTTGCTTACATCTGCTTGAATATTATAAGCAATGCCTCCCCTTACCATCTGTAACCTTTAGGAATCAAAACTAACTTAATTTTGATTTTACTCGACCTTGTTGACGATCATGCTCTAGTCAAATATGATGATTCCTTTGTTTTATCTACTTTATTATCCCAAAACCAATATTTACCCAGTTAGAATTTGAGGTAATGTTTTGCCCAAGCTTGGCCATCGTTTTCGCAACTTCACTAAACCCCTAACGTTATCAAGGAATTATAGAAGAAGAACATTGAAATTAATCAACTAATACTTAACCATTGAAATTGAACCTCTTTCATTGAAATCTAGAGATATAGAGAGAGGTCTTTTGTGAACTATTCATGGTGAGTGAAAATCTCTAAGTTTTGTACCTCATAAAAAAGCTCCATCATGAAAAGTAATTAAGTGCAGTCCAAATTTATTATTGAAACACATTACGTTACTAACAGTAGCATATAGCAGACCCTCACTGGGGAATTTTAATAAATAACATGTGCATAATGTTTTATTATCTAACTTTAAGTTAAAACTAACTTTCAAGCAACTGAAACTAATCATACTTTATAAATAATGTTAAATATATTATGCTCAAATCAATTCCTAGCAACTACTATGACCAAATATACAAATGCATACATATGTAAAAAATACAAAGAGAGTTAACTAGATATTAATCCACTGGAACTACGCAAAGCACAGTCGAAAAGCATATTCCGTTAACTCTCCATCGATGTAGCATTTGCTCACCCTAGTTGCCGCCAGTAAGATAAAGAAGGCATTGGGGCTCTGATCCAGTTCTAATCAAGGGCCGGGTTTAAAAGACAATGCAATGATGGTTGGAGAGTTGATGAGGGCTTAGATGATTGATACTGATTGTGTAAAAATATTTATATGAGATTTAATCTTGAGAGAGAGAGAGAGAGAGAGAGAGAGAGAGAGAGAGAACAGGGCTTCACTAAGATTGAGCAGAAGAGTGAACGGGGATGAAAGTAAATGGCTTTAAATGAAAAGTCAATTAAAAGTATTTTTCTTCTCTTACGTCCGCACCAAAATTTCAAGACAAATTTTAAAAATTTAGAATTTTTTTTTTAAAATTTTCCAATTTTTAAGTTATTTAATAGCCTTAATTTGTCTTGAAATTTATTTTTTATTTAAAACACCCCTTAAGTATAATTTATCACCTTTGGGTGGAAATTAATTCTTTGAGGGGGGAGGCCACTGTGAAAATGAGAAAGATCACGGGGTTCTAGTTTTGGAGCCTCATGTGTCCAATGATATCAAGTTGTAGGTTGAAATTGAAATAAGAGGATCAAATTTCACTAAGTTGATGGAATCTAGTGGAGTGTCAAATGTTATTATTAAGAAGATTAAAATTAATTAGAAACCTACTAGCATACATTGTGATGCAGAAGTTGATGAAACTTAGGGGGGAAATAAATATGTAGAGGAAGGTATGGGCAGGATTGATCCTATACAGGGACATTTGGATTCCAAGACATGGTATTTGGTCGACTATTGGAATAACAATATATAGATTCAAACATATTTATTCTAAGAGAATGCTTAATATGAAGGACCAGCCCATAGGAGCACAAATGATTATGTTTTGAGTAAAAGTTTTTTTTTTGTGGAATGAGCACATTGAATTGTAAAGATGATTATAATGAAGAAGATGGGTGGATCAAACGATGTCCAAGAAGACGATATGTCCCGGTTAACTTTGGAAGTCTTTGCTGTATAGAAAGCTAACTTGTCTTCCATTGACTATAAGAGTAAAATGTTGTACTCCGCATCAAATGGACATGTGGAAAAAAAGTGATATGTACACTAAGATCCCTTGAGCGCCTTTAGTATCTCAAATTATAATGGCTATTATCCTGTTTCTTCAAGAACATTGATATTCCAATAATCATGCATCATTAGAGTAGACTCAATGCCTCCGCTTGTCCAAATACTCTACCAAATCGTCTAAGGTTTGTGTGTAATATGTTTTTAATACAATGCCTTTACATTAATGTTATTTCTTTATTTGTTTGAGTTGATTTGTGAATTGTTCTGATGAGGTGTAACGTTGGTAGTCTGGTGGTGGATATACACATACGTCATCTTGTTTTAAGATATCGGTTATTTTTGTCATGTAATTTTCAGATGAATCTGTTGTTTTATGTGGGATAAAAGTGTAGTAGTCCTTCGAGAACAAGGGAAAACTACAGTGTACTCTAGTCTTTTTACTTAGTCCTCTTAGGGATAAAGTGATTTATATGGTCAGCAACTACATTTTTTCAAAAGAATATGATATCTATTCGCACACCTCCTTTTAAGATTATATTATAAATGCCTGTTGGCCGTTGATTAAGAGATTTCCTACAATAAGCTTTATCAAAGTAAGATAGAGTTCGAAAATGTGTTTATCAACTAATGATTTGTACTTCCTTAAGTAGACTTGTTTTAAATTTTCTTCCCTTTGTATTCTCCCAAAAGCTTCATCACTAGTTTTTGAGTTGGTTGATTACTCTTGCCTTTAAAAAGTTTCGTGGTTATTTTTCTCTTAATTTATTAGTATATCCTCGATTGTCCTTTGAGGATGAACCAAGGGTCTCAACTACTACATTTGATGTCATGCATCAGTGAGAAAATACTATTGTTTCATTTGTAAAGGGGTTATCAAAAGGGTGCTTTCCAGCTAGGATTTTTGGTGCGAAAGTGCAGTTCTAATTATTTTGAAACATTTGAAATCTTTTTCTTATATGTTGTAATGGGAGTTTTAGCTTTGTATTATCAACATATTTGCTCTATTTACTGCTTCCTTCCATCATCACAATAGTAACACAACCACTTGTCTCTTCTATCTTGCATTTCAGCATGTGAAATTTTCTTTATAGTAGGAATAATTGGGTTGATTTTGGTGCTATTAGCTTGAGAGGGGCTGAGGGACTAGGATTTATTCATTGAGGTTTGAGTTGAAAATTTTGAATGGTTGGGCTTGAAGCTGAAATAGGGTCGGTAAGATGAAATAGGTTTGTTCAGATAACCCTCTATTCTTGGCCAAAACAAGTGGTTTCAACTCTTCGAATCTTTCTTGATAACAGGCTACAAAATTTTCTACCTGAATTTTTTTAAAATCCGCCACATCATCAACTTCAACTTCTGAAAATATTATGCACAACTGGCCCACAAAGTCATCCGAATTAACAACTCGACCTTCTTCATATTCAACTTTAAACCATTTCTCAACCTTCCCTTAAGTTCGAAGTGGTTATACTCGCCCAAGTGGTAAAAATAATAAAACTCCCAACCAATACGTGCGCACCTTTTTTAGGACGTTCAAATTATGTGTTATGTTCAATTCTGTGTAATCTTATATGACCATAATGTAATCTTTGTTATAAACTAATTAAACTTCTGGTGACACTAAAATCCCGATCTAACATTTAAATATTTAAATCTAACATACTTTAAATGATTATTTCAAAAGGATGTGATCAAAATGATTATTTATGCATAATGTAAAAGGTACTTAATTGGTATTTTGAACGGTAAAATGATGATCAATATTCTTATTTGCGTTAAGGAAATTAGGGCCCGTTTGGCGACCTAATTTTATGCCTTGGAATTGGAATTAGAAGGCCAATTTCAATTCTGTGGAATTAAAAATTGCCCTTTCAATTCCATTTCTATGGCTTGGAATTGGGTTGTCAAACGCACCCTTAGTCATAGTGCAAAGGGAAATCCAAAAATTACTCTTCAATACCCCGATTTGTTTAAAAGTGACCCCTACTTAAATTGTCGTGTTGGTTTGGTCGTGCGATTAAACAGATTGGTTGTCATTTTGCCACCAATTCACGAATAATTTGAAAAAAATGTTATTATGTAATTAATTCAAATTTTGTTATGACTTTAGTCCATTTAACTTGAATCATACTAATAAAAAGATTCCAAAATAAAATAAAATGTAATACAATAAATAAATATTAATTGAATTATAATGTTCTGAATTGATAAAAAGATTGATATACGCAGAATAATTATGGGAAAATCTAAGGAGCACCACCCATGTTTCTGATGGTTCGTCCCCTTCGTCGTGTAAATGTCTCAGAATCAGACTTGTGTCACTCTGCTCAAAGACACCCTAAGGTTATGATAAATTCATCTCACTTGTTTTGAAATGGTCCTGAGGGACTATCTTAACCAATACATATAGCTCCTATCCTTGCGAGATGATAACGTCCTTTATCCAATTATTGGTGACAACAACAGTAAAACAAAAACTGTAACGTCATTAAAGTGTGGTCTGTGTGTAGGTATTGGTGATGGAAGATAATTAAGATGGTTGTATCGCCTGATTGCTAACCACCTCATAGTTATTTGATCGATATAATGCTGACTTCAGGTGTTCCTTGCCTACTTGGCCTCTAGTATGCGTCATAATCCGTCGCTTGTCAACCTATAATAACAAATCGAGATACCTAATACCAGCACATGTCTCCCATATACTTACACTCCCAAATAATGCATGGAGGTAATCACGGTTGTGAGAGTCATGTAATTACCATTATCAACCATCCCATTGTATCTAGCAGCTCCCATCACTGCTATCAGATGGTCGAAGACTTCCTCCTCTCTAGCTGCCAATGTGCAAAATGAGGTTGTGGTTAAATACACAGTCTCAGTTTATTTTAAATACATTAATTTGTATATATTAAAATTTATATAAATAAAACATAAGTTACAATAACTGTATTAGACCAGCTCCAATCAGGATGGATAGGATGCCCAACCACGTAAGCCCGACATAAGATCTTTTTGTATCAATCAAACTCATCTTCCAGATGTTGGTGGTCTCCCATGGCTTATGTCGCTTTGAAACTTGCGTTATGGAGATAGCCATACATTTTACTTGAAAATAGATGAATATCTGGGATGAAAGAAACTTGTAAAATAAATTTGTTTTAGTTTTTTCGTATTAGACGTTAGTAAGCTAAGCAACATCATGAACATTTTCATTAAAGTTTGTGTTGTTGTTTAAACTAATATGCAAGATAGGTTAGAGGCGACATAAGACTCGTCGCCCGACCAACTTCGGGCAATATGCTGCCCCAACAGTTGACACCCCAAACGCCGAGATTACAAAAATTCAATGTACACCCTCAAAATATGGTAAATAATTTACCACTTTCAAAGTCTTCCAAATCAATATTTATTCTTATTTCCAAACATAAATCTCAATTGAATGGACATTAAATCACAGACGTCAAGGGGTTAGCCATTACAAGAACTTCTCTTTTATAGAGGACATGTTATTATGTCAGTATTGAGGACTTCATAAATGCGGTAAATAAAAAATAGTCCACGCTTTGGAGAAAGTTGTCGTGATGTTTAACGTGGCGAATGAATCTGTAGATGCCCGGATCGTCAATTCTCTATTGAGCTGTCATTAAAAAAGCCTTCACCAAACTCACTATAGCATCCACCAGCGTATGGACAAGGTGCTAGGAAGCGGTTCGTGGGACAAAGATGTGGTAAGGTATGCTAAACAAGTATATTTAGCATCAATAATGTTCCATATCTTCTTCATTAAGGCTATTTTCCTATACCTCCTCGATCGATTGTTTTAGTCTAACCGTTACGCTTTTGTTTTCATCATTTACAGAGGTTAATTTCTTTTAGAGTACTGCATGAGATCCCTGTGTTTTATGGAACGTTAAAATGTCATCAGGGGACCTGTGTTTGGGGTGCCACTCTTAAGTTGGTTTAATGACCTATTATGTTTTTTATTCGATTGAATTTCACGATAATGCACTGGATTGTCACTATATATATATATATATATATATATATATATATATATATATATATATATATATATATATCGATGCCTGCATGATATTTAAATTGTGTTTGGGTGAGTGAGATTTAGAGGGTCTTTAAGAGGCCTGGATGCCAAAAGACATTAAATAATAAAATGAAAATAAATATACAAAGATTGTTTTAATTTGTATGCGAATTAGTGAACGTATTTGCCAATGTGAATATTTTCTTGCTACTTCTTGTTAAATATATATTATGTTTGACACTTCTTCATGCTTATTTTTATAGTGGGAACATATCTTTTAACTCACACAAAAATTCGTTTCACTAGATAGGACTATGTGTTATTCATGTAAGGCTAGAATTTTTGATAAAGTGTCATCACCCCCACCTTTTAGAACATTATTTATGCCCTCAATGATGTAGTAAAGTGTCATTCATGTAATACCATTACAGTTTTTGAAATGAATACTGAAATGCTACTGATCTGATTTGGTACTGATATGAATACTGAAATGCTACTGATACTGTTGCATAATGATATGCATAATTCACCAAATGATTTGATTTGAATAATGCTACTGAAATTCATACTGATCTGATTTGAATAATGCTACTGCATTTGCTGAATTAAATGAGAAACATACTTTTTTTGGAACATGAAGTATCGATGGTACACCCTCCTGTGGAATGACAAATGACTTGCAGAGCATCTCACATGATGGCATATATTAAAAGATATCTATACATCAGAATTTTGTAAATTTTTATATATGCTTGCTCATTACTTTTGAACAGGTGATACTAATAGCATGTCCTCTTATAAGAGGAAAGTTAGAGGGAGTGCCAAACAATGGAATGAATGGGGTAATGGTGAGAAAAAAAAACTTGGTTGGGACGAAGATTGCCAACCAATTGGACCATATACGAAGAATTTGGCGAGTCATATCGAATATTATGCACGTCAAGGGGATTTGTTTCCTTTGACTTTGCCTTCTTGGACAAAAGAGAATAAACGAAAGCTCGACTTTGTTTGGGAATAAGTGAAGGTAATATTAATTTAATCTCGTATTAGTAAAATCAAATATTTAAAATTATTAGTATTTCTAACTAATGTATTTTTTTTGTTCTTAGATTAACACAAATGCGCCAGACAATTACCGAAACATATGTTGTCGTAAGCTTGGAATTCAATGGAGATCCTTCAAGTATGAGACCAAGAAGAAGTATTATACGGAATTGAACACGGATGCAGAGCATTTAGTAATGACACCCCCCTAAGTCAGCCCGAATCAATGGAAAGTCTTAGTGAAATAGTGGGGTCAAGAAACAACAAAGGTATTACATTGAATTGGTAGACAGAATTTTGCATGTTATTTTTTTAATTATTGATGTTATGTTGATGATTAAACATACATGTAAAAACAAAGAAGACTTTGTCGAAATTTTCTAAAAATAATACATTGAATTGGTAATACATTATTTGTTTTCACTTGCAGCGAGTGTCAAATAGGAATATCATTAACCGTGCTTATCTTTGTTCCCACCCTAGAATTGGGAGAACTTCAATTGCCATAATAAAGCAACAAGTTAGTATATGTTCTTACTTTGGTATAATTATATATATGTTCTACTAAACTATGATTATATTTATGTTCTTTTAGGATTTTGTTAACATGTTTTCTATTTATTTATAAATTAGATGAAGTCAAAACAAGAGACCATCGACAAATTGAGTGTTTGCAGATGGACACATAAGAAAAAGGATCTCACATACGATGTCCATGATGGAGTAGCTGGTAGAGAGGTATAAATATGTTGTAATTGCAATCCAAACGACTTAGTTACATTACTAATTTTATTTGGGTGGATATTTGCAAGTTTCATTTACGAAAAGAGGTTGATTGTGCTATATGTTTTTTCTCAATTTGTAGGAAATGGTTAAAAGACAATTGGATGTGTGGGAAAACATACCTCACTAAGTTATAAATAGGTAAGTGTGGGAAAACATACATCTTTATTGAGAGAAAAGTGGGACGAAATGACCACGGGCAAAGAAGGAGGTGAAGGTAATGCAAAAGCTCCTCAAGTGGGACCACGCTCAATTTCAGGGCTGTCATTAAGGGCAATGGCCTCAACAGGAGATGGAGGAGGAGAGGTCCTGGGACTAGAGGCAATAGATTATGGTTGCACTTCGTATGCACATTTCTTCTGGGTTTTTATACCTTAAGTTTTTTTCTTTGTGCCAGAGCCACCAGCAGCAGAGGGGACTCTAGAACTTCTTCTCCTTGATGTGGCCCCCTTAGTTGGATCTTCTAGTATTATGGTAAATTCATCAGGGGGAGGAACAGGAGGAGTATGTCGTTGAAACTCACATTGTACCCATTCAAGTTCTTCTTGGTACTTCGCTCGTGTGTCCCCACTCAGATCTCCAGAAATTTCAAGAGGAATAGAAGTAAGAGGGAAAGCATCAGCAGGGGTTTAGGACTTGTACTTAGACTTGGATTTTTATGGAAGTCCAACCTTTTGTTTTCTTTGACAATTTTGAAGGGGGATTGAGAATGCCCCTCGCCATAAGCACCCGGGGCAATGGTACCTTTCATGGAGACTCCTTCGGAAGGAGCATCTTAGGTAGGAGCACCATCGGTAGTGGCAGGTTTCTTGGACATTAGAGCTTTCTTGGACCTTGGAGTAGCAATGGGGATCATGGGGCAGTATGGAGGTAGCTCACTGGGAGGTCCTTTGGGGGTTCTTCTTAAAGGGAACTCAATCCCCAGGATGGAATTTCCCTTGAGTCCCATCTCTAAAGGGGGAAAATTTTGAACATCTGGATAAACATGGGGACTTTGAATAAACTCTTCAATCTTGGCCAGCTATATTGGCCAATACTTCAATGCAAAATCTTAAGTCACATCCCTCTTCCTGGTAAGGGGAGGAATGATAACTCGATCGTTGATCGCTGAATAGATGGTGGAGGGTTCTGAGATAGTGTAGAAGGCAGAAGCATAAAAAAGTGGATCTTGCGTGAGACTACTGAAAAATAGGCTGAGGAACCCCTCAATCATAACAAAACTGATGACTACAGCGATTAGGGTTATATTGTTCTGACGTGTATCCCTACTCAGTAAAGAGGGCAGGTAACTTGGAGTTAAAGTAAAAATAACAGGAAATGAAAGGTCCTCCATAATAAGATCTTCAGAAGTGGGTTGGGCCACTCTAGCTTCATGACCATTAAAATCTTAAGTATGGGCGAAGAAGTCCTCACCGTAAGGACTCATGACAAAGCATCTTGGTTTATCAAAAATGGGAAGAATGTCCATACGACTCTGCTTCTTATGAAAATGAAATAATCGATGGGGCTTGATGGGTTCTCCATTTGGAAGTGGGATTGAGTTGGCTGCTATCTCAGAAAAATATGTGTACAACCTGTTAGGACTGTAGCATTGGCAAAATTGGCTAAGTTGTATGGACCCAAAGATCGTTCTAGTTTAAGTGGGTCCTATCTAACCAAGTGAAAAGGGATCATAAAACCATGGCTACTAGAGGGAGCTTGTACTCCTTGGCCAATTGGATGGAAAGATTGATATGATCCGTACGAGGTTGATCATTGGGCTTACCAAGCAAGACAAATCAGGAAAGAATCACAA
Organism: Sambucus nigra; assembly: GCA_949130495.1. Classification (NCBI taxonomy): domain Eukaryota; kingdom Viridiplantae; phylum Streptophyta; class Magnoliopsida; order Dipsacales; family Adoxaceae; genus Sambucus; species Sambucus nigra. Next base: position 427,424,507 of record OX422214.1, read on the forward strand.
GTATGTACGCAGGTAACTCAAGGGATGTACCTTTGCCTTGGCCAAAATTAGATGAAGTAGGGGCACGAAAGAAATAGCTAATAAGGGGGTGAAGGTAGCTTTGTTCGAAGTATCAATGCATTTCTTGCAGATATGGCCCAAGTTTACTCGAATTTTTGTCTCTTCGGCATCTAAAGCCTCATCATTATAAGGAAAAGTACCTATAGGCTCAAGACCAAGCAACTCATAAATGTCCTCAAGCGTAACGGTGAATTCCCCCCATGAAGTAAAGAAGGTGTGGGTTGTGGTGTTCCAATGGGAGACTAGGACCTGTAGCGCAACATTTTGTTTGTATAGAGTGAAATCCCCAAACTAGGTGGCACGATGAAGTCTAAACTTAGTCAGGGCATCAGCATAGGCGGACTGCATGTAAGTGTTTCAGGCAGCAAAGTGGGATGTAGAACCACCAAGACCTTCAAAGTCAATGTGAGAGTGAGGTAAGTCACCTCGGTCAATACAGAACCTCATAGTTTCCTTTGGGGGGAAGAAACCCCAAACGATAGAGTCTTCGTCTTCGTCACCCAAGAGCAAGGGGTCACACTTGGCATTGAAAGTGCAAGTTTTGCATGAACCAAAGAAATCATCACCTTTGCCAAAAATAGGGGCGCGACAGTAAAAATGGAGTTGCTCTTGACGAGCGTCCATTAAGGTGGTGGCCTCTAAGGTGGTGGTAGGAGTAACAATGGTGGCAGGAGGAGCAGTGGTGGTCGGAGCAATCGGTGTACTGGAAGAAACCATGGGGGAAGCTTTGAGTAGAATGCTGGTGGTAAAAAGAAATAGTAGACTCAAAGTGGTGGAGTTGCAGTGGTTGAAGGTGGCAAAAATTTAGGAAATAAAGAAGTCCGATAAAGAAAAGATTGAGAAGAACTCAACAATGGCGAAAATGGGTCTGTTTTCTCTCTCTAACACTTTGAAGACAATAACAACAAATTGGAAGCGTGGAAAGAAATTTTTATCGCAAGTGTTTTAAGGTATTGAACCTTTGGAATGAAAATAGACGATTTAGTTTCCCCAACAAAGCACGTGCGTAGTTGCCCATAATGATTACAAAATGGACACGTGGAACTTTGGGGATTTCTTTAACAGTTGAAAAGACAATCTCACATCATTAATGAGGTAATGCTTAGAAGAGAGATGTAATACCCCGTACTTTTGGCTATATTTATTTTTGGGATTAATTAATTAAATGCGTATTAATTGGAAATTAATCCGGGTTAAAAATACTAACGAGATGCGAGTTGGTATTTGATTATGTGCATACATGTTTTTATATGAATATTGGATTATGAAAAATTTGTCGTGAGATTGATATACGGCATTTTAGAAATTTTGTTGAGACGCGTGTGACCGCCGCGTCATGGTATATTATTTTGATTATAAAAGTGATTTTTATTTCTATTAACCGTATGGTCGTTTTGAGTGCGTCAACGCGTCCGGAAGGGTCGAGATAGTCAGAAAACACTAGCCGGGGGTTTAGTTTGGGTCCCGGGGTATTTTTAGGCCATACCGGCAACATAAAGGGCATTTTAGTAATTTTGTATTTTTGGAGAATTAAAAGTGACGAAAATTGGAAGTTTTAATCTGATTGGGAATTGACGCACTAAGCCACTAACCAACCCATATTAACCCAACAAGCTACGTAGGTTATTAGAATTAGGTTTTCTAATACCTTCCCAAAGCAAACCCTAGCCACCATAGCCACCATTGGAGAAGAAGCTTGGGGAAAGAGAGTGAAAGGAAATTCTGCAGAAAAGCCCCATCAAACCAACATCTAAATCAGAGATAAACTCGAGGCAAGTGACTTAATTCCATTTAATTTCAGAGAATGTTCTTTCCATGTTAGATAATTCCAATTTTATGTTTGTTCTTGGTGAAATATGAAAACCCATGTAGTTTGGAACTTAGAACTTGAAAATCTTGTGGAGAATTGCATGTAGAATGATAGGTAGATGATTATTCTCATGATATTTGTGATTGGAAGAAATTAAAACGGATTTTTATTGGGTTAATTCATGATTTAAAATGTTAGGGTTTGTGTTCTTGAAAAGAATTGGAGAAAAGTGTAGAATCTTATGATCTAATGATGTTTAGGATGGATTAATTACTTAAAAGGTGTTAGTATATGACCTTAGTATGTTTTAGGATGATTGGAGACCTTAAAACATTGATTGGACGAATTTTGGTTGAGACTTGAGGTGTTAAAAATGGTGAAAAACGAGATTTAGACAAATCTGGGACGAAACTGGTAGGTCGTTAGAAGCCCCTGCCCAGGTCGTTCGAACGAACTCGTTCGAACGAGCTTCTAACGAATTGACCAGTCGCTTCTAACGAAAGGGAACTTCGTTCGATAATCTCGTTCGAACGAGATATCGTTAGAAGGTACAGTTCGTTCGAACGAACTGGATCTCGTTCGAACAGTCTCGTTCGAACGAGACTTCTAACGAGCTGACAGTTTAGGCCTTTTTGGCCTGTTTTGATTTTGGGAGTCCCGTAAACTTGTTCGAGGGTAGAGTTAACATTCCTTTGATGATATATGGCTAGATTTGGGACTTTTGGGGTTATTATGAGGCGTAAATTATATACGAGTGATTTAAATCAATGAACCGTTTGGGTTGAGACGTGAGTGTCTACTACGACGTGAGAATAAATTTAGGGCGCGTATGATTATAAACCAGAATCGTATAAAGTGTGTAAATTATATATTGGTACTAGAATGAGAATAGTACTACAATTAAACTACGGGATTACTAAGACGTGTGTTTACTTAGTATTGGTATATGAATTGTGTGTATGACATACCTACCATACTTGCTATCACGGGAGATTTGCGTTCGCTTAGGGCCCTCTAATCCTTGTGTTGCCCGGATATAGACTGGTTACCTTGATGAACATAGGTCATAGAAAGACTTATTGGGATATTAATAAGTCCGTTGATCGTGGGATCGTAGGTATGTACGTGACCCATGTGATGTGACTGTGTTCGCCTCCATTATTTGTGATGTTGTTATTTGTGAACTATTCCTGAGAGATTCGAAATATGTAATCCTTATATACGTGATGTACCGGGATGGATAGCAGAGTATGTGTGCACCACAGCTTAGTTCTCGGGGTGCTTGTATTGTATATTTATGATGTGAATAATATACACTTAATTAATGGGAACCTTCATGTTAATGTTGTGAATATAATTACGGTATTGTTTCGAGAAACATAACGAGTTAGCTGATTGTGAAATATATTGCATATTGAGAATCTGAGTTTACATTAAACCCCTATTTAATTACGAGCGTTATAATGTTAATAGAACCGAGTAATATGGGTAGGACCTATGATAGTCTAGCTAGATATGATGTCACTTAGCTAGTGGTTTGTGTCGTTGTAGATGGGTACTTACGTTAGGAGTGCACAGTTAGACGAGAGGTGAGAATATCATGTGAGTGCACATCCTAACATGTACTTTGCATTTAATGTTTTAAATGTTTTTAAAGCACTTGCAGGTTTTTAAAATATAACTCCACATTCGGGCTCTGACCCGTTTGCTTTCAAATCTACTTTTCTTGTAAAACCATTTTAGGTGCCCAGCCACAAGGACACCATGTATAGGATACTCATTCTGGTGACGAGCTGTAGCTGTTTGTGGAAGCTACAGGGATTTGCTTGTAGACGCCTCTATCACTTGGATTCCAGATTCATTATCTATCAGTTGTAGGGCATGTTGCCCATTTCTATTAGAGTTACATTTCCATTACAGTTTTCAGACTTTGGCATGTATTGTTTTAGCATTCGGTTTACTTATTTCAGTTGTGGGATTGTAGTGAGGAGTTTTCCTCCAGACTTTATTTACTTTACGTGATGGTTATTCTATTTACTTCATTCTGGTGAATGGTGTTATTATTCTTTATTACACTTGTTGCATGTTAATCAGACTTAAATTAAAATTTGGCACTTACTTTTTAAATACTAGGTGGTTAGTAATCTTAAAAATGTTTTCGACAGTGATGCGATTAACTGGACCAACTTGGCATTTTGAATTAATTTAATAAAGGAGTAGCTACCCGGTATTTAATTACTCGGGGTGCCACAGGTGGTATCAGAGCATCAGGTTCTAGTGTCCTTTAGGATCTGACGGCTTATTATGTTTTCCGCTGAGCTTTCTTTGATATAGAGCCCTAAATATTAGGAATGTTGTATTCATCTCTGTACTTTGGGAATTCTTACTTCCGCGGTTTGTTTATTTGAATGATGAACTCATCCAAATTTACTTAAATTTTCAGATGGATCGTCAAGAAGAACTAGCTCGAACGGGTAAGGGAATAAACGGGCAAGATCGACTCACACCTTGGGTATCCCCGGTTAGAATATCAACCGCCGAGTTAGCGGGTATCGTGGCACAAGCAGTTACCACTGCAGTTTTACAATACCAAGAACGCAACATACAACTTAAAGGAGGCAAAAGACCTAGAGAGGTTAGCCAAGTGCATGTGAATAAGGCTGACAAATGTGCGAGGACCCCGAAAATTCAACAACAGATTGCCTAAGACCGAGTCGGTTCTAATCAACAACGTGGTACAATGAAGCATTTTTGAAAGGGGAATAAAGTTCCAAGTCTGCAAGGACGACATCGTCAGCAGCAGAGTCGGAGGGGGAGTAACTTCAGAGGCCGATGTTTTGTGTGTGGCACGCACGGCCATAAACGCCAGGATTTCCCAGAGGGTGATAGAGCTCCCCAGCAGCAGGGTGCCCGTGATGATCCACAGGGGCCACTTTTTACAATCGCTCTCACAGCACCAGCTCAGGTGCTAGCCCTACCAACCTTTCCAGTAGCTCCAGTGCAGCAAGGACAGAATGGTCATCAACAATTTCAAAAGGGCCAGCAATGCCAGGGCAGAAATGATAACGGTCACCAGAGTCGTGGTCAGCATGGACAGCGAGGGGAAAGCTTCCGAAGGAAGTGTTTCATTTGCGGTAAGATTGGCCACAAGCGACAGGATTGTCCTGATAGGGGCAGGGCCCCACAGCAACAGCAGCAGGGTGCTCGCCAGGAGCCACAGAGGCCTATGTTTCCCGTCGCTCTCCCCGCACCGCCACAGATGGCAGCATTGCCACCCATTCCAGTAGTCCCAGTTCAACAGGGGCAGCTACAGTATGGAAGTGTCTACAACGTCCACCAGGCTGCAGTTCCACAGGCACCGCCCGCGATTGAGGGTACGTTTCCTATCCATGGCCCTATGGGTAGGGTATTGTTTGATACGGGGGCTACACATTGTTTTATAGCTACACAGTTCGCGAAAGCTTTAGGATTGTTAGCTACGGCGGAGAGCACAGTGACGTGTGTCGACTCACCATTGGGGAGTGGGTCACTTATTTTCTTTATATGCCGGGGAGTGGGGGTAGAGATTGGTGGTTTGGTATTACCTGCAGACATGTTGGTGTTAGATATACATGTTCACGATGTGATTATCGGGATGGATTGGCTCGTAGCTTATAGGGCCATGATTGATTGCTTCAGCGGGAGCATTGTTTTTGCCATTCCGGGGCAAGATATGTTTATAGTGGCGATGCCTCGCCCAGAGGGAGGATCGACCGCTCATCTGTAATACATTGAGGAGGATACCTCTAAGGAGGTAGTGATTCCTTTAGATTCTATCCTAGTAGTCAGGGAGTATTCGGATGTGTTTCAGGAGATACCAGGCTTACCCCCTAGTCGAGAGATAGACTTTGTTATAGATTTGCTACCGGGTACGAGACCTATAGCACGCACACCGTACCGTATGGCTCCAGCTGAGATGAGGGAGTTACGGGATCAGATAGAGTAGCTGTTAGGTCAGGGCTTTATTCGCAGGAGTACCTCACCTTGGGGCACTCCAGTTTTGTTTGTGAAGAAGAGGGACGGTTCACTGAGATTGTGTATGGACTACCGAGAGTTGAATAAGGCCACGATACGGAATAAGTATTCGTTGCCTCGAATCGATGACTTATTCGACCAGTTGAGAGGAGCTTCTTTCTTCTCGAAGATTGATTTGAGATCGGGATACCATCAGTTGCGTATCAGGGAGGAGGATGTCTCGAAGATCGCGTTCTTATCGAGATATGGTTCTTACGAGTTTCGGGTTATGCCTTTCGGTTTGACCAACGCTCCAGCAGTGTTTATGGACTTGATGAACAGAGTGTTCAGGGATTTCCTAGACCAGTTTGTCATTGTCTTCATTGATGATATTCTGGTTTACTCCCAGACAGAGGAGGAGCACGCCGAGCATTTGAGGCAGGTTTTGCAGACACTTCGTCAGAACGAGTTGTATGCAAAATATGAGAAGTGCGAGTTTTGGCTGGAGGAAGTCCAATTTTTAGGACATATCATTTCCGACCGGGGAATATCTGTTGATCCGGGGAAAGTATCCGCAGTGAGGGAGTGGGGACAGCCCACGACACCGACTGAAATTCATAGTTTCTTGGGCCTAGCAGGATACTACAGGAGGTTCATTCGGGGATTTTCGAAGATAGCGGGTCCTTTGACACATCTGACTCGTAAGGGTGTGCCATTCATCTGGAGTGATGCCTGTCAGTTGGCATTTGATGAGTTAAAGGACAAATTGACCTCAGCACCTGTGTTAGCATTGCCGAGACCGGGAGTTGAGTACTTGGTTTACACCGATACGTCTTTGCAAGGGCTTGGAGGTGTATTGCAGCAGGAGAGACAGGCCATAGCTTATACTTCCCGTAAGCTTAAGACTCATGAGAAGAATTACCCCACGCATGATTTAGAGTTGGCGGCAGTGGTATTTGCCCTACGGATTTGGAGGCACTATCTTTTAGGGGGGGAAGTTCCAATTGTTCACGGACCACAAGTCCCTACAGTACCTGTTCACGCAGAAAGAGTTGAGTATGCGGCAGCGTAGGTGGCTTGAGTTTGTAAAAGACTACCATTTCGACATCCAGTATCACCCAGGTAAGGCTAACGTGGTAGCAGACGCGTTGAGCCGCAGGCCAGCAGATGAGGTGGCAGAGGTGTGGAAGGCAAAGTGGAAGGAATTGGGACACCAGGATGCAGTGGCCCGATCTTTCATGTCTGTGATGACTGTTACACCGCAGATTGTCACGAAGGTAGTACGGGCACAGGCTAATGACTCGTTCTGTCAGGAACAGATAGTTCGATTACTAGCCGAGGGAGCCGAGTCCTATACCGTTAGCTCAGACGGGGGATTACGCTTCAATGGGAGATTATTGGTTTCGGAAAGGGAGCAATTGCGACACGAGGTGATGGCAGAGTCGCACGGCTCACGGTTCGCGGTACATCCCGGAGAGGACAAAATGTACCAAGACATGAGACGCCAGTATTGGTGGAGCGGTATGAAGAGAGATATCGCTGAGTTTGTTTCGAAATGCGCCACTTGTCAGCTTGTAAAAGTGGATCATCAGAGACCGGCAGGATTGCTACATCCATTGGAGGTCCCGGTGTGGATGTGGGAGAGCATATCCATGGACTTTATCACGGGGTTGCCTACGTCACAGAGGGGTCACGACTCCGTTTGGGTAATTGTGGACAGGTTGTCCAAGGTCGCTCACATTTTACCCGTAAGGACTGACTACACTACGGGACAGTATGCCCAGCTCTTCATTTCAGAGATTGTGAGACTTCACGGTGTGCCCCTAAATATCGTGTCTGACAGAGACAAGATATTTGTTTCGAGGTTTTGGGAGAGTTTCCAGGTGGCCATGGGCATGGAATTGCGGTTGAGTACGGCTTATCATCCGCAGACCGATGGGCAGACCGAGCGCACAAATCAGATGTTGGAGGACATGCTACGCATGTACATTATTGACTTCGGGGGTGGATGGGAGCAGTATCTTCCACTGGTGGAGTTTGCTTACAACAACTCCTATCAGTTCACTATTGGCATGGCTCCGTTTGAAGCATTGTACGGTAGGCCTTGTCGTTCCCCAGCATGTTGGTTATAGGTGGGGGACAACAAACTACTTGGGCCGGAAGTGATTCAGGATACTTCGGCAAGGATTGAGTTGATTCGAAGTCGCATTCGGGTAGCTCAAGACAGGCAGAAGAGTTATGCTGATGCGAAGAGGTTTTTCAGAGAGTTCCAAGTGGGGGACCAGGTTTTGCTCAGAGTGTCTCCTATGAAGGGGATTATGCGTTTCGGGAAGAAGGGGAAGTTGGCACGAAGGTATGTGGGGCCGTTTCCTATTATTGAGCGAATCGGACCGGTTGCTTATAGACTTGGGTTATCGGAGCATTTGCATGGGATTCACGATGTGTTCCATATTTCCTCGCTGAGGAAATACCTTAGAGATAATTTGGCTCAATCTCACATTACTGTGGAGGACATCGATCTCCAGCCGGATAGCTCCTACGAGGAGGGGCCAATTGCTATTTTGGACCGAAGAGAGAGGAAACTGCGGTCAAAGATAGTTCCGTTAGTGCGTGTTCAGTGGCGACATCACAATGTCGAGGAGTCCACATGGGAGCGTGAGGATGAGATGCACGAACGTATGTATGTGCGTGACCCATGTGATGTGACTGTGTTCGCCTCCATTATTTGTGATGTTGTTATTTGTGAACTATTCCTGAGAGATTCGGAATATGTAATCCTTATGTACGTGATGTACCGGGATGGATAGAAGAGTATGTGTGCACCACAGCTTAGTTCTCGGGGTGCTTGTATTGTATATTTATGATGTGAATAATATACACTTAATTAATGGGAACCTTCATGTTAATGTTGTGAATATAATTACGGTATTGTTTCGAGAAACATAACGAGTTAGCTGATTGTGAAATATTTTGCATATTGAGCATCTGAGTTTACATTAAACCCCTATTTAATTACGAGCGTTATAATGTTAATAGAACCGAGTAATATGGGTAGGACCTATGATAGTCTAGCTAGATATGATGTCACTTAGCTAGTGGTTTGTGTCGTTGTAGATGGGTACTTACGTTAGGAGTGCACAGTTAGACGAGAGGTGAGAATATCATGTGAGTGCACGTCCTAACATGTACTTTGCATTTAATGTTTTAAATGTTTTTAAAGCACTTGCAGGTTTTTAAAATATAACTCCACATTCGGGCTCTGACCCGTTTGCTTTCAAATCTACTTTTCTTGTAAAACCATTTTAGGTGCCCAGCCACAAGGACACCATGCATAGGATACTCATTCTGGTGACGAGCTGTAGCTGTTTGTGGAAGCTACAGGGATTTGCTTGTAGACGCCTCTATCACTTGGACTCCAGATTCATTATCTATCAGTTGTAGGGCATGTTGCCCATTTCTATTAGAGTTACATTTCCATTACAGTTTTCAGACTTTGGCATGTATTGTTTTAGCATTCGGTTTACTTATTTCAATTGTGGGATTTTAGTGAGGAGTTTTCCTCCAGACTTTATTTACTTTGCGTGATGGTTATTCTATTTACTTCATTCTGGTTAATGGTGTTATTAATCTTTATTACACTTGTTGCATGTTAATCAGACTTAAATTAAAATTTGGCACTTACTTTTTAAATACTAGGTGGTTAGTAATCTTAAAAATGTTTTCGACAGTGATGCTATTAACTGGACCAACTTGGCATTTTGAATTAATTTAATAAAGGAGTAGCTACCCGGTATTTAATTAGTCGGGGTGCCACAAGAGATGATTGCTTCCAAAAGAAGTAATGATTTTTGGTGCCAGAAATTTTAAAATATATTTAAAGCCAAAATGCCCAATTAAAGGAAGTCCTCACGTTGTAAGACCAAACGACGATACAACAGGTTGAAGATGCATCAGGGAGAATTTTAACCTTCCAATAAAATAAGGTTGATCGCAGCACAGTTCAAAAAACTCACGATGTTCCATCTCAAGAAGTCTGAACGGAGATAACTTTGACTCAACTCAGATATCTCGGGGAGACTTATATAAGTCCAAACATTGGAATTTTTTTTTCTACAAGAGAAAATGGAGAGAATCCATGCTACTAGGGGCAGTCCTAACTAAATTGTCCTCTAACTACGAGTTCCCTTAATAGTGCAACGGAATGAAGCAGATTGGGGATAATTTAAGTTTGAGAAGTCATAACGCTGACGGACTAGATCCACAGGTACTTCGAGATAATTCCTATAACTAATGAAGATGATGGAACGACTGGAATCTAACATCAAAAAACTGTTATGATGTCCCCTCGTCATAGGCCCAAGTATTGCGGAGCCTTGGTTTAGGTACATCGAGGATAATTTAACTTTTTTCTAATAGAGATAGTGGAAGTTAGTTGCATTAAAGACGGAGATGGAAGAATTTTTGCTTGCAATAGAAGACAGTCCATCGGATTGAGAAGTTTTTGTTCATACATTTCTTGTGCTCACAACAAATCTCTACACGAAGGCGTAAATATAGGGGGCTTGAAGGTACTGTCTGAATTAGAGAAAGGTACCCCAATTAGTACAAGCGACTCAAGAGAAAAAAAAGCATGAAGACAATGAGGCAGCCCAATAAGGCATCTTAGTGAGGCAGCTTAATGAGGAAACTCAGTGATGTAGCTCAACGAGGAAAATTGTCGAGAGAGCTCTTCTTTATCTTCCCTTTTTACTTTGTCAAATTGTATTTTTTGAATACATTAATTTTAATGTTGTAACGATTATAATATTGAGTGTGAGATCAAATGGTACTCACGAGAGACCAAGCCTAGCAGGGTCTGGGAGAGCTCACATGCTCTTTCGAATAACCTCACTGTGGGAACTTTAGTGGGACTTAGTTTGGAGGATTGAGAAGTGAGGCGGTGTTAAGGCTTGTCCTGAACATCTTAGATACACTTGGTAAAACACCGAGATATCTTTCATCGTGGAAGCTTGTATAGAGTAACCTTGAGTTCCATCATATATTGAGCTTTGAGCCAAACAGTCCCCTACCAAAAGTCACATCTACTTTAGGTGATGTCACTAGCCAGCTAAACACTATCCAATCTAAACTCTAGTAAACCACTATGGTATAGGGGATGTCAGATAGTTTGGTGAGCTACATATGTGGTGATAGTCCTCTGACACACAGTGGTTAGATAAAAGGCATGTCTTGGCATTTAGTGATCATGACATAGGGTGTGATGATCAATGAGGCATTTAATGCTTGTGACATGAAGTGTGAGGGGAATGTCTTTCACAGATGTGAAGGACTGAGTGATCTTGAGAAATACGTGGGCTAATTTATTAGCCTCAACCAGTTTTGAGATGAGATATTTCTTTGGAGAGTTCTTTCTAAAGAGTTTATTGCTAGAGAGAGAATATATTAGAGAGAAGTTATTACAAACCATATAGTTTACTCACCCACCATTATCATTTATTGTGAAGCTTTTAATAGCTAACTAGAGATCTATCAGAGGTTGTTGGTGTGTTGGCTGCCTGCCAAGGTGTATATAGGGTGATTACTTCTCTCTCCCTTTGAATGAGTTACTTTTGAGTTTCTTTTATTATCATTTGAGTTATTCATGAAAGATTCGTGAGTTTAATATTTTGTGTTCATTTGTCTTTGTTAAAGAGTACTTGGGTTATTATTTATTACCATATCTATAGGGGTTACACCTCAAGTGGTATTATTATACTCCCAGGCTTCAAGGGGACTACCCTCTTACACATACAAATGCATGGCACACATTATTGACCTCGTGGGAATTGAAAAATACCCAGGAGGACTATGATTCGGATGACGATCCCTTGAATAGTGAGAATTTATCAGAGAATACACTAGTGGTTACTATTAGGAGACAAGAATTGTAGTTGCTTAGACAAAAATGGAAAACACACTTATCATTAATCTTTTAGGCAAATATTTATTGTTTTAACATTTGGCATTGCGATTATCTAGGCTTTGGCAATTAAGAGAAGGTGTTTTCATTACGAACTTGGGGAGTAATTATTTTCTTATTAAGTTATCATCGTCGGACGATTATTCGTTTTTTTCTTTTTGAAGCACCTTATACTCTTGACTCACTTGAGTCTACATTGTATAAGTGCTCATCTAGTTTGGAAATAGTGATAAAATTATGTCCATTCCCTAGAATCCAAAAAGCCTCAGACAATACTCTACTCTTCATTCCTCTTGTTTGATTGATTAAAGGTATATTCACAATCATTCACACACATTAGGATTGAATTCATTACATATATATTGCATAAATTGAATGTGTGAGAGTTGTGTGTGTTTAATCCCATTTAAAATTAGTTTTAATAATTTTTGGGAATTTTTAATGATTTTTAAATGTTTTTTTAAGTTAAAATATGGATTTAAAAGCTTTTGGGCTCATTCTGTAATTCCTGGTTTTATGGTTTTAAACCTGAAAGTTGATTTTGGTAGGATCCGAAAGTGCTAAAGACTATAGGGTGCCTATGTAATTTTTTTATAACACGCGTGTAAGGCTTAATCGTAACCTTACACCTGCCACCCTTATACCGGTTGAATTTGTGTTTCTTTAAAGACTCAAAACTGTTGTCCGTTGCCAGCCCTTGGATCGTTGTTATCAACGCTCAGTATGCGCTTGAGGTCAATCCATGTGGAACCCTTCTCAACCAATTAGAAGCCTTTTAACTCACCGTTGTTATCTCTCTGTTGGATCAAAGTCAATGTGGCTAGACCAAATCTCAGCCCTTGATTTTGAACTGCCTTCTCGAATCTTCACCCCTTAGTATAAAATGAGGCTTAGCCTTTGCATCTGAGAACTTTTGCCACTTTGTCTAATCAGAGAGAGAAGAGAGAAAAATCTAGAGAGAGAGTCAAACCCTAATCGTCCTTACCCTATCTTCAAAACCCTAGCCTGTTTCAAACCCTAATTCATATCTCATAAACAGTTTTACCAAACACTATTCCTGTGTGTTTGAGTGTGTTGTTGGAGGTGGTTTTAAAGGGTATTTGAAGTTTTATTTCTCTAAGTTTAAGATCTTGTTTCCAACTTAAACTTTGCATGTTAGATCTGTATTTCTCTTTAATGGAAACTATAGATATGACTATTACATGTAATATTACTCCTAGATCTGCATATTTAGTTTCTCATCTTGAGAAATCTGTTTGTTGATTTATTTTCTGTAAATGTTTTTTTATTTCTAGAATCAACAAATCATTTTCTATTTCTAGTTCTTTTAAAACAAGATTTTTGACCTAGTTGGAATAGCAATCGGTGGTTTTCAATTTCAAAAATATTTTAAAAACCCTCTGAAATTGATTAAGACCTTGAACCGTCTTCCGAGCAAGGTAAACTTGGATTCCGGGATTGATTAAAAGGTCAAACAAAGTTTTTGTTTCCTAAGAAGAAAGAAACTGAAAATCACAGCATATAGATCTGATTTGTAATTTGATAGGACTGCTTGTATAAAATAAGTGTGTGTGTGTGTGTGTGTGTGTGTGTGTGTGTGTGTGTGTTCATGCATGTGATTAGTAGCACGTTCACAAACACTTGACACACTACAAAACAGAAGTGTTAGTTATAAGATCTTGAATCAACAAGAGTCGACGTAAAGACTGGAACAAAGTGGAAGTTAGCAAACTGGGAAAGCCAAATCAACAATCAAAACTGCAGAGAAGTTAGAACTAAAACTAGTGGGTACATTTCTAAACTTGTATAGGACTGATTTGTGTGCATGTGTGTTATATAGTTTGTAACTTGAATATTTTGTTTTAGTGGATTTTTGGTTTGTGACTTAGAAGTCACCGTGGATGTTTCCTCAGTTGGGTGAGGTTTTACTGCGTTAAAAATCTCTTGTACTTAATATTTCTACATCTCCTCATCTCATTCTTATGGTTGTGCTGAGTTTAATTGTTTTAAACTATTTTTGCTAAACCTGTTAACAAATCTTGAACTGGTCTCATACATATTTTATTAAACACATATTGTGATTAAACTGATTTGATTTAAAGAAAAGAGTTTCCTCAAAAAATAGTTCGGAGTTACTTCAATAGTTTAATCTTATATTAAACTGCCTAAGTAACAGATTTTTCACTTTTTGGAGGCCCTTTCTTTCTAGAGGATCATTATCTTTCAGTTCAAAGTTGGAGGAAAAAATTTCGGCTATCAACGGCTACTATTCAACACATGAGTTTATGGGTTCAAATCCTAGAATTATCGGTAGAATATTATGACAGGAATATTCTTCACCGCGTGGCAACCTCCTTAAGGAAGCATTTAAAAATAAATATGCACACTGTGTCAATGGGTCATACACGATATGTTCGGTTGTGTGTGGAATTTAATATAGAAAATCCCCTCCCACAAAAAATTATAATAGGCCAAATTCTCTCTACTCTAGTATATGAATTAAAGACAAATATTTTCTTTTCATGCGACATTGTAGTACACATTCTTATGGGGTGTCCTCAAAATATTGTTCATGACAGGGACGTGGTGCATGGCAGTGGGGCTAATGAAAATAAGTGGATTACAATGGTTCGTCTTCCTCAGTTGCGAAAAATGCAGGGGGAAAATAAGAATTCAAGCAACAATATTAATCTAAAAATTAATATGCCTGAACTGAACGCTCCTCAGCAGATTAGGGGTCAGTCGGACTCAACTAGGGGCAATGCTTATAGTTGAAAACCTAATAATGGCGATTGGTAAATTATTTCTCAAACAAATGTGCATGGACAACAAATGTGCATGGACAACAAAGGGTGTGGGACCAAGGGACAGGTGTGCCAAGGGGTCTTCAGAATTATCCCGAGATGAATATAAGGGTCAATCGCCGTCGAGTTTTCTCACCCAAGGAGCAATCGGCTTACTGCCTTGTAAGGAACATTGGATGAAAGATGGGACTGGCCGAAGCCACGTGCCTTGCACGGGCCTTGTATCTGATGTGAAGTTGAAGCAACTCGAGGAGTTGCATGAGTCAGCTAGCCCATGTGGCTAGGGTGGGATTTTCCTACTTAAAGAAGTTGGAACAATCCTCCAATGAAAGTAGTGTATAAATGAGGACTTCCCCTTTTGTCCTACGCCCGTATCTTCGATCTCTCCTAACCTTACTTCTATTAACTCACCCTCTTCTATACATGGAATGATCGAGGGTTAAACCCGAACCTCCAACCATTACACACAGTCCCCTGACCTCGCCCAGCTCCAAAAAATTTCCACGGCCTCCCCCAAGGCCGATGGCCATGCAACCACAGTTTCAACGCGGTCCAAATGATCTTATCTTCTCAGATCATTGCACAATGCCACACATTTTACACTACCAACTCCAAAGACACAACGTGCATTTAGAAGTGGCACATCATTGGGACCGATTTCAGAGGGACACAGAGTCAATTTACACCAATCACACACAACAAATCCTAAGAGAGACTCAACTCTTGATGAGTCCTCTGCAGCCAAATGAGTATATGTATA
Source organism: Sambucus nigra (assembly GCA_949130495.1). Taxonomy (NCBI): domain Eukaryota; kingdom Viridiplantae; phylum Streptophyta; class Magnoliopsida; order Dipsacales; family Adoxaceae; genus Sambucus; species Sambucus nigra. The sequence goes on from OX422214.1 coordinate 427,439,893, forward strand.
TATTTTCAAAGAGGAGTGTTGATACCAAAATTAATATGCTGATGTGGACGAATAATACGAAGACACGTGTCAATCTACGTGGTAAAATAACAACGAGGAAGTTCATTTCCCCGACCAACTCATGTTCTCTCCGAACAATGAGGATATACCGAGGAACTTCAGCACTCCGAGGTACTCTAGCGCTCCGAAGAACTCCTGATCAACGAGCAACTAAGGCGGTTCGAGCTGCATCTCGGCGGTAGTATTAATTGCCAGAATATCAACAGTTCAACTATTCATTGAATGTTTATCATCTTGACACACACGCTACATTAAATGTATTACCCTTTCATACGTATATCATTTAATGTATCAACCCATTCATGTACAGCCTAAAGGCTATAAATACCTTGTATCACCCTCATTCAAAGGGACCGGAATTTCTTGATAGAACTTGTAATCGATAATTCCCAAACACTCAGCAATAACATAACAGTGGACGTAGGCCATTCTTATAAGGCTGAACCACTTTAAAAATCTTTGTTTCATTTTATTTATCTGTGATTGATTAATTAGAGAGATCTAATTTTTTACATCAACAGATTGGCGCCGTCTGTGGGAAACGATTGTTATTATCGTTTTTCACCAAAAATCATTCATCATCAATGGAGGATAATCCAGAATCTAGCAATCGAAACGCTGGAAATGCTGGAAATCCTCCAAATCCCTCTGCACCTCCAGATCTGGCCAAAATTATGACGAATCTGGCTCAAGGACAAACCGCCATGCAAGACACAATGAGGCAACTCTTACAAACCCTTCATGGTGGTGCACCTGCATGTTCAGGACAGCAAAGTGGTCGGAGGCAAACTTATTTACTTTCTTCACGATCCAGGCGTACTGAGTCACGTCGCAATGAGGAGTCTGATGATTTCTCTTATCAACCTGGGCGAACTTTGTCAATGAGGGCGACAGATACTGATCAACATATCACCCTCTCTCCAGAAAGACCCAGTGCTCTAGAAAGACTGAGTAGGGCGTCTCCTTTCAGTCGATTAGGCCCTAGGAGGAATAGGAGTCCACCTAAGACCATATCAAGGAGTTTTCGACAACCATCAGATCTAAGAGAAGGATTAGCACAGTCACGACCAGTCGTTCGTCAAGATAGATCTCAAGAAGCTACCTCAGAACGATCGATTGCTCGAACTAATAGGCCCGAGGAAGGAAATGAAGCGTGGAAAGGATCTCTCCAACGATTGGAGGATAAATTGGGAGAAATGGCTAAAGCAAAGAACCCCCTACAACGAACTTTTGTTCGAGGAACACCTTTTGTACAGGCCATTGTGGATTTTCCTACACCATCGAAATTTAAAGCACCCGTGGTAACTCCCAAATATGATGGAAAGACAGATCATGTTCTTCACATAGAACAGTATCAAGCTGCTGCTGACATCTATGTTGTTCCCGACGAGATGAGATGCAGGGCCTTCTCAGGAACTCTTACTGGATCTGCCCAGATATGGTACAACAATCTTCCTCGGGGTAAGATTTCAACTTTCTTTCAGTTAGCCGAGTTGTTTATTGGCAATTTCTGTTTTGGAGCAAAGCCAGTAAAACGAGTAGCACACTTGTTAAGTGTTAGATAGAAATCTGGTGAGAGTACTAAAGATTATATAACTCGTTTCAATAACGAGAAGCTAGAAGTCATAGATTACGAAGAGAAGACAGCAATCACCGCCTTGATGAGTGGGTTGTTGCCTAACAAATTGTATTACACCCTGGCGAAAGATCCACCTAGAACTATGTCAGAATTGATGGAAAAAGCGGCCAAAATCATGAATGTCGAGGAGGCTATGGCTGCAAAGAAGAATATGGATAAAGAAACCAAGGTGGAAGACGACAAATCTAAGAAGAAAGAGCATAAAAACAATGGTGGAGATAAACATCCCAAGAATAAATGGGAAGTCATGAAGAAGTATGATAATTATACTCCTTTGAAAATGGGTATTAATCATGTCTTGGAGGAAATCAAGAATAATGAGGAGGTCAAGTGGCCAAAGAAACTGAAGTCGGACCCTGATTCGAGGAGTAGGGATAAGTATTGCGAATTTCATAAAGATCATGGTCACATGACCAAAAATTGCATAGCTCTTCAGAACGAGATTGAAACACTCATCCGAAGAGGAAAGCTAGCAAAATATGTTGATCGGGGAGGTGAAAGAAAAGATAACCACCGAGCTAGAGAAAGGTATAAATCTCCTCGTCGGGCAGAGGAGAAGAAGAAGAGAGACCATGAAGATGATCCAGAAGATGACCCCGACCTTCCCAAGAAACCAAGACAACCAGAACGAGAGGTATTTTCTATACGTTTTGGGTCATTTGATTGTAATGTCATTACAAGAGGAGATGCAGGAGGAGGAGACCTTACTGCAAAAAGAAAAGCTTACCTCGGAGAGGCTCAAGCTTATTCATATATTCAGCGAATAAATCTGGCCGAGGACGATCGTCCGAGGAAGGTAAACAAAGAGAAGCTGGTTATTGGCTTTTCAAAAAACGATTTGGCAGGTGTTCTGTATCCTCACGATGATCCTCTGGTGATCAAAATGAGGATGAAGGAAGTAGTAATTTCAAGGGTGTTAGTAGACAATGGAAGTTCAGCAGACATCATGTACTATTCATGCTTTGACAGCTTGAATCTGAAATTATCTCAGTTGGAACCGTATCATAGACCCCTCCTGGGTTTTGCTGGCGAGAAAGTTTTTCCACTTGGGACGATCAAGTTGGATATACTCATAGGAACTTGGCCTGCTTGTCGAACAGAAAGAATACGCTTCTTTGTGATGGATAAGAATGTGCAGTCAGCCTACAACATCATCATGGAAAGAGTTGGTTTGAAGAAGTTCGAAGCAGTTCCATCTACAGTGCATCAGTGCTTAAAATTCCCAACAAACTTTGGAGTAGGAGTTGTGAAAGGTGATCAAAAAGTAGCTTGGGAATCCTATTATTCATCTGCCGAGCAAGAGGAGCTTGAGGAATCAAGGAAAAAGACTACTACCTACCAAGTGGAAGAATATACAGAGATTGAAACTCTCGATCCCAGAGATGAATCCCAACTAGTAAAGGGACAAGTGGTGGAATCTAAAGAAAATGTTATTCTCGACGACGAGCACCCTGAACGAGTAACCCAGATAGGTTCAACGTTGGATGCTTCAATAAAACAGGAGTTGATAATTTTCTTGAGAAACAGGAAGAAAACTTTTGCTTGGAGTCATGAAGATATGCCAGGAATAGATCCAAACTTCTTATGTCACGAACTCAATGTGAATAAGGAGATCAAGCCTGTAAAGCAGAGAAGAAGGGTATTTAGTCCCGAGAAAAATCAAGCTATTCAAGAGGAAGTCGATAAGCTCCAAAAAGCTCAATTCATTGAAGATGTGAAGTACCCGGACTGGTTGGCGAATGTGGTGATGGTGAAGAAGAAAAACAACAAATGGAGAATGTGTGTTGATTTCACTGATCTTAACAAGGCCTGCCCAAAGGATCATTTTCCATTGCCCAGAATTGACCAACTAGTAGATGCTACCTCGGGGCACGAGATGCTTAGCTTCATGGATGCTTACTCTGGTTACAACCAGATCAAAATGAAACCAGAAGACAGGGAAAGTACTTTTTTTATTACCCTTAAGGGAACTTATTGCTATAATGTTATGCCTTTTGGTTTGAAAAATGCAGGAGCGACATACCAGCGGCTGATGAACAAGGTTTTCACCGAACAAATCAGTTGCAACATGGAAGTCTATGTCGATGATATGCTGACAAAAAGCAAGAAAGTTGCAGATCATCTAGTTAACTTAGCTCAGACATTTGATCAGCTGGATAAATACCAGATGAAGCTCAACCCGACGAAGTGCACATTTGGAGTACGAGAAGGAATGTTTCTCGGACATATTGTCAACCAGCGAGGCATTGAAGCGAATCCAGACAAGATCAAAGCTCTTTTAGGGTTGCGATCTCTAATAATAAAGAAAGAAGTGCAGAGTCTTACAGGACGAGTTGCAGCGCTCAACAGATTTGTGTCTCGGGCAACTGACAAATGCCTCCCATCTTCAAAACACTTCGAAAAACTTTTGAGTGGACTGATGAATGTGAGAAGGCCTTTCAATATTTGAAAAAGTATTTTGGAGCACCTCCATTGTTGTCCAGGCCAATAACAGGAGAGACGTTGTATTTATATCTGGCAGTATCAGAGAATGCAGTCAGTTCAGCATTGATCAGATTGGAGAATGGAGCCCAGAAACCAATCTATTATACAAGTAAGGCTTTCCGAGGTGCAGAAATCAGGTACCCAAAGCTGGAAAAGTTGGCATTGGCATTAATTGAAGCAAGTAGAAGAATGAGGCCATATTTCCAGGCCCATACCATCGTCGTTTATACCGATATGCCATTGAGACAAACCCTTCATAAACCAGAAAAGTCAGGAAGACTGATGTACTGGGCAGTAGAACTCGGTGAATATGATATTGTGTATGAGCCCAGATCATCATTGAAAGGGCAAGCTGTAGCAGATTTTATAGCAGAGTTTACATATCCTGATACCCCCGAGGAATAAAAGCTCCACGCTGACCAACTTGTGGATGTTACAGGATCAACAGACATAAGTCCAGACCAACTCCGGTTGGTAAAAAGGCTTGCGGATGTAGAAGGATCATCAACTTCAAACTCGGACCAGCTCCGGTTAGATGAATAACGAGAAGAGATAGTCAACAAGGAGCGAAAAGTGTCAGGGGAGGATGAAAAGAAGTAACAAATATTTCATCGAGGATAAATATTTCACCGAGGAACTCTATCAGATAAGAAATTTGAAGACGGGTTGCCCATATGGAGATTATATGTAGATGGCTCATCTTGCACAGCAGGTTGTGGGGCAGGAATTGTTTTGAACACCCCAGACGAGATTGACATGGAATATACTTTGCGATTCCAATTCAAAGCCTCCAATAATGAGGCTGAGTATGAAGCCATGATAGCAGGTCTTAATTTATCAAAGATTATGGAAGCGCAACAAGTGATGGTATTCAGTGATTCTCAATTGATTGTGAATCAGATGATGGGAACGTATGCAGTTAAAGGAGAATTGATGGTCAAATATCATGCCAAAGTAATGGAATTATTGGCAGAATTTGATGCGATTTAGTTGATCAGAATACCCAGAATAGAAAATGCACAAGCAGATGCACTGGCCCGACTAGCATCAGCTACTCGTACCGAGCTGCGAAGAATAATACCAATTGAAGTACTGGAAAGTCGGAGCATAGATGAAGACTTGACGATGAATGTTATTGCCCTTGATTTAGGACCATCTTGGATGGATCCCATCAGGGTATATATTGAAGAGGGAGAATTGCCAGAGGATAAGCTCACTGCCAAGAAATTGAAGTATAAAGCTGCTCGGTATGTATTAACTAATGGTATTTTATATAGATGAGGGATTATGGCAGGTTTGCAGAGATGTGTACATCCCTCCGAAGTGAAAGAATTGATTGAAGAGATCCATGAAGGGTCTTGTGGAGCTCATGTAGCAGGTCGAACACTTTTGCAAAAGGTAATGACTCAAGGATACTACTGGCCGACGATGAGGGCTGATTGTATAGCCTATGCTAAGAAATGTGACAAGTGCCAACATTTTTCCTCCATCCGACGAACTCCACAAGCATTTTTGACACCCATAACTTCCCCTTGGCCATTTGCCATGTGGGGAATTGATTTGGTTGGACCATTGCCGACCACCTGAGGAAGATTCAAGTACCTCGTAGTTGCAGTGGATTATTTTACTAAGTGGGTAGAAGCTGAGCCGCTAATCGATATGACGTACGAGAAGGTATACCAATTTGTTTGGAAGAATATCATCTGTCGATATGGTCTCCCACATGCCTTCATCACGGATCATGGAACACAATTTGACAATGAGGAGTTCGCTGCCTATTGTCAACAATCAAACATCTTGAAGACCCATTCAGCACCAGGTCATCCTCAAAGCAATGGGCAGACTGAGGTGACGAACAGAACGCTGCTAAATGGTTTGAAGAAAAGACTAAGTGAAGCTAAAGCTAACTGGATTAATGAGCTACAATCAGTATTGTGGGCTTACCGAACAACTCCCCGAGCAGCGACTGAAGAATCACCATATATGCTGGCATTTGGAAGTGAGGCTGTGATACCTGCAGAGTTGGGCCTGCCAACACACAGAGTGCTGAATTTTAATTCTCCGATCAGTGACTTGATGAGAAGATTGGATTTGGATATGCTCGAAGAATTCAGAGAAGAGGCAGCCATTAGGAATGCTGCTTATCAACAACGAACAGCTCTGTTCTACAACAAAAGGGTGAAGAAATGCGATTTAAAAGAAGGAGATTATGTGCTAAAGAAGGTCATTCAGAAGCACAATAAATTGGAAGCAAATTGGCATGGACCTTACCGAGTTACAGAAGTTGTTCGACCAGGAACTTACCAAATAGCAACTCTAGAAGGAGAAGAATTCAAGAATGCTTGGAATGCTGAACACCTTCGCAAGTATTATCAATGATGTAAAATGTACAACGGGTCTATCAATATGAATAAAATGATGATGTTTTTTCACAAATTTTCTCTCCTTTGTTTGAAAGTTTTTCGGGGAATACTAGTGTTGTACACTACGCTGCTTGATAGCAAGAAGAAGACGATAGTTCAGACCCACGATCAACTCTGGTTGGTAAAAAGGCGAGAACAACTGATATACTCCTTTGGTTAGGAGGCGTACACTGGCGTGATCAACTTCGGTTGGTAAAATAACTAGTGTATAAGATAGTTCGAAAGAACACGATAGTTCAGACCCACGATCAACTCCGGTTGGTAAAAGGGCGAGAACAACTGATATACTCCTTTGGTTAGGAGGCGTACACTGGCGTGATCAACTTCGGTTGGTAAAATAACTAGTGTACAAGATAGTTCGAAAGAACACGATAGTTCAGACCCACGATCAACTCCGGTTGGTAAAAGGGCGAGAACAACTGATATACTCCTTTGGTTAGGAGGCGTACACTGGCGTGATCAACTTCGGTTGGTAAAATAACTAGTGTACAAGATAGTTCGAAAGAACACGATAGTTCAGACCCACGATCAACTCCGGTTGATAAAAGGGCGAGAACAACATTCTTATAACGCCAATCTCGGTTGGTCGGGAGGTAATATTATTACAAAAGTTCTTCAGAGAACAAAACATTCCAAAATGAACCAAGTATGGTTGGTCGGGGATAAAAACCCACTAACTGTAGCTGGTCGACGAGGATAAATTATTGACCTTGGTTGGTCGGACACATTTTATGAAAATATTTGAAATTGAACCAAGTATGGCTGGTCGGGGATAAAAACCCATCAAATGTAGTTGGTCGACAAACATTATTTAACCACCCTGGTTGGTTGGAAACATTTTGAACATTTTATACTCATTACTTTATTATTAAGTGATTGAACAACCTTGATACTTGTAACTTTTTATTATTGTTATCTTTTTAACAGATACATATACGCAAATATAACGGTGTTTGATAAACACAAGACAATAGCAAAATTTGCAAAAAGAAAATGAAAATTTTTCATTTAAATTCAAAATAAATTACAGGTTACATGAATGTACTAACTATTACATTGATATTCCTATTCTATTGGTTTCTTGCCCTTTGCTTTAGAAACAGGCTCTTCGCCAGCAGGAGGATCTTCCACGCAAAGGGGAGAATTAATAAAGTTCAAGCCCTTCAGCATTCTGACATTCATTATTGAAGGTGTCTCCATTAGATGCTCTGGATGAGATACTTCGGTTTGGGAATGAAGACTGTAGTCACCAAGGTATTTTGAAATTAAGCTCCGAGGAATGGAACGAGCTGGGATCCATTCCATGTCCAATTTGTAAGGTGGTACAGGCAAGTCTAGTAGCCCAGGAGCATGATAATCCCATAAGAAATGGCCCTGCTCTAGCTTTAACACTCCTAGGGCGTTCAACCATCCTTGTTTATAACCTTCGTTATTGGCACTTTCAAGACGAGCATCCAAATGATAGACGGCCTCATTATAACCTCCCATCCAAAACTCACGAGGCTGTTTATGGAATTGGAAGGTTAATCAATCCAATTGTTCATGAAGGTTTTTGGCAAAAAGATCTTTGGTATGTAAAGCAGACTTTGTTGCAGTAAGTTGATCTTCCAAAGATAGGTTTTTCTTGGACAATTCAGACAGAGCACGATCTTTCACATTCAATTGGAACGCTTGAGTTTCCAAAGTAGACTGAGTGCGAGCCTCTTCAACATTATGGCTGAAAACTCTTGATCGACTCCGAGAAGCGACTGGAGAACTTTGCTCCTCGACAACACTTTGAACATCTCTTCCTCGCCCACGAGAACCTCTTCCTCGTCCCCGAGCAGTAGCAGAAACGCCAGATCTTCTTAAGTTATCCAGTTCTTGCCTTAATTTGGCATTTTCAACCTCTAAGAACGAGAAACCTTCATTAGTAACTGGTACTAAAGCAGTGGAAGATGATGCTGCAGATTCATACTGAGCCAACTTTTTCTGCAAATTATTATTCTCTTATTCCAGCAACTCAGCAATCTGCCTGCAGGCCTCAACCTCACCTTTTAGAGTTCTTTCCCTAACATCATATCCAGCGAGGATCTTTTTATGGCCTGTTTCAGAAGAAAGCTGCTGATATCTATTTTCATAATCCTTGTGCAGCAAAGCAGTTGATTCATTATGTTGATTCTGAAGATCTTCTAAGGTACAATGAAGTTCCTCGATCAATTCGTAGTATGCCACATTATTGGCCACAGATTTATCAAGTAGATCCTTCAAGTACCGGTAAGCCTCAACTGCTTGCTCTGAGGCATCGTGGCCAAGGATGTCGACAATCTCTGATACACTCAGGTCTGTATGACCATCTTTATAATATCCATTGCATTGTTGCATCAACTCGGTATCAGGGGCAGATATCAATTCCATTCTGGACAAAAACTAATAAAGAAGAGAAGGCAGGAGTTAATAAATAAAAGCAGACAGAGTATCAACAATGAAGAGGAAAAAAGATGTATTTTATTAGATCATCAAAAGATTACATTGTTTGATTACAAATAATGAAAGATAGAAATGATACCGAACAACTTCACACCTTTTCCTTGTCTCCCAAGACTTTCTCGGGAGGCTGGGATGAGGAGCTCGGTTGCTCGGTGGTAACGGCGACTTGGTCTGCAGGAGTTGAAATTTTTTCAGGAGGAGGAGGCATAGAAGAAATGTCCTCGTTGGCAGAGGATAGAGATGCAGGGACTTGATCACCTATGGCCATAGAAGATTCATCAAAGACAGGCTCATCTTCTTCTTCTTCCACAATTGGTGGAGGAGGACCAGGGAGGTGTAGTTGGAATAGCTCAGAGTCGTCCTTGATCTTCAATTCTTGCAGAGCAGCTACCCAGCCATCGTGGAAGTATTTCAACTTCCCATATTGAACTTGGGATGTCATCGCAGCAATTCCCTTATCCCATCCTTTATCCCAGCCAGCGCTGAAGGATTTTTTGACTGCGACCTTTCTTCTCAGTTTCTCCGAGGAGAGCTTCACGTCCAATTCTTCTTTTTTACTTTTAATATCTCGCGAGGCGGACAATTCTTCCTCTGCCTTCTTCAGTTTATCCTCAAGCTCTCCAAAATTCTTAAGCTTGTCGTCATATTTCTTATGCTCCACCTCTAAATTTTTCACTTTATTCTCCAAACTTTTGGAGATCTCAGCCATCTTCACCTTCTCGGCCTCAACTGTTGACAACTTTTTCTCCCAAACAGCTTTTTCCTCAATGTACTGTTGACGAGATTCCTTCAAGGATTGGGCCAAACCCAGCAGAGCATCATCAACATCTGACGAGGAGCTGGAAGCTTTAATGGCTTCATCTTTCTTCACGATGTTATTGAAACAATTCACCAGCTGAAAGATGAGAAAACAGTAAAGTCAATACAAAAATGCAAGAATTCAGAGAAAGAAAGAAAACCCAGAGTATGAGAAATTTACTGAAGCAAGATGACGAGTAGCTAGGGATGTCAGCATATCCCTAGAAATTGTTTCATTAATTCCTTGGACCTCGGGTATGATCCAAGTTTTTACCGAGCTCATTGTAGAGCTCGGAGGAATGATGGTTGGAACACCAACACCACCAGCAGGTAAAGAGGAGGCAGTTTCATCCAGATTGATTGAGGATGATTTCCTCAATCTCCTCAAAGGGATTTCAGCAGCTTCAACCAAGGAAGAACTCTTGGTCGGAGAGATAGTAATCACTTCCACAGGAGCAACTTTCTTGCTCGGAGCCACTGGGGGCTTCTCGGTAGCTTTGGAAGGTGCAGCATCCACCTTCTTAGTCCCCTCTGGGACATCAGTTTTGCTCTTCTTGGCCCCAGCAGCAGAAGTAGTGTCATCAAATAGAGAAGGAGGAGCTCTTTTCTTGCCCATTCTCTGACTTAAAGGAAGATGAGAGTCTGAAGAAGAGTCCTCTGGAGTTGAAGCAGGCTCAACAGGGCGAGCAGTATAAGAGGTCGTATAACTCTTATACTGTAGCAAATATGATGCAGACCTGATGTGCTCGTCTGCAACGTTCTTATGCAAACCCCAGATAAGTTTCAGATGCTTAATATTAACTTCTGATTCCTTTGGAGTTTTTCTTTTACTATCAACTGCAAACAAACACATAATGAGATATCAGTCATACATTTTGTCAAACATGATAAAAGCATAATTTCATAAGTAAAATAAAATAAAAAATAAACCTATCTCATTGCCATATGGGGGGCATCTGGGACCGTTGTATACTCCATCTCCAATTAAAGGGGCATATTGCCAATTTTTAATAACCAACCCATGTTCAAAATAATCTCTATTTGAATCAGGGAGATTAACTACAAGAGATATATTCAGAAACCTAGTTTTTAAGTAATAAATATTATCTAGAGTGGCCCACTTATAGCAGTACATAATTTCAGGGATCCCTATACGAGTCCCATGAGTTAGATTTAATTTGTACACCCCATTAATTATTCTCAATGAATTGGGGGCTATTTTTGCAGGGACAAGATCAAAATACTGACAAAACTCAAGACACAATGGGTTTGGTGGAAAAGAAAATCCACATTCAGCAACAAACAGACTGGGGAACCAATGTCCCTCAGCCAATCGAAAATAATCTAAAGGCTCAGAAAGAACCTCTAGAGTTACCCAGGAAGGAATGGAAAAATCAGAACGAAATTTCTCAACAGATTCCACAATATAAACCATACTGAATAAAAGAGAAGAAAGGAAGAAGATCTTACAGGAAGAAAGGAGGTATGTTGACAACGAACGAAAACAAGGATGAACGCACAAGAGAGAAGGAGAGAATAGAAAGCTTGAATGCAAGAAATTGGGAAAAGAAGAAGACGGTATGGTTACCTAAGAAGTTTAAATACTTTGCCTTGGGAAGCGGCTAAGGAAATGATTACAAAAAAGAAAATATTGAACTTCCGGCGGCTAAAAGGACAAAAAGGGCACTAAGATCGAAGCGCTCTTAAAAGTTCGAAAAAAGGCGGATTCTTCGAATTTGGAAATAAATTCAAATACGATGCTCCTAAAACCCAGGAAGATCATTCAATATGGCCAAATACCGAGAAAGAATGTTTCATACTCCTCAAAGTTCGAAATATAAAACATTGGGGGCTTCTGTTAATACCAAAATTAATATGCTGATGTGGACGAATAATACGAAGACACGTGTCAATCTACGTGGTACAATAACAACGAGGAAGTTCATTTCCCCGACCAACTCATGTTCTCTCCGAACAACGAGGATATACCGAGGAACTTCAGCACTCCGAGGTACTCTAGTGCTCCGAAGAACTCCTGATCAACGAGCAACTAAGGCGGTCCGAGCTGCATCTCGGCCGTAGTATTAATTGCCAGAATATCAACAGTTCAACTATTCATTGAATGTTTATCATCTTGACACACACGCTACATTAAATGTATTACCCTTTCATACGTATATCATTTAATGTATCAACCCATTCATGTACAGCCTAAAGGCTATAAATACCTTGTATCACCCTCATTCAAAGGGACCGGAATTTCTTGATAGAACTTGTAATTGATAATTCCCAAACACTCAGCAATAACATAACAGTGGACGTAGGCCATTCTTATAAGGCTGAACCACTTTAAAAATCTTTGTTTCATTTTATTTATCTGTGATTGATTAATTAGAGCGATTTAATTTTTTACATCAACAAGGAGCATGATGAGGTCCCACCCACTAGTTCATCACATGTAGATTTTGAGTTGGGATGATAGAGTAGTCGGTATACCTACTTTCTATTTAGAAATGATCATGAACTTTATCCATTTACATCCTCGTCATCTTTTCTTTATTTTGGATACTCGTATAGATTCTCATCGCTTTATAAGTGAGGTTGGTGGTTGTCATTCCAAAACAATATTATGTCTCCAGCTTTGGGGTAGTCGACTGACATTTGGATACTTTGGTTGGATTGATTTATCACGACACACAGGGGCGGACCCACCCCATCCCGAAGGGGTGCAGCCGCACCCACAAGGTTTTCCGGAATCTTTGCTTAGTATAGTGTAAAACAAAATTTATGGACCTATGTGTAAGTTGTTAAAATGAAAGGCTATAAGAGTTTTTAAACTTTGGGAGCGGATATGTAATTTATTAAATATCTAACCTAACTTAACTTTGTTAAAAGAAAAGGGTTTCTTCAATCCATTTCTGTTTTAGCCGTTTCCCCCCTCCCCCTCTCTCTCTTGGGCGTCTCCCCCATCCTCTTCTATCCCTCTCCCTTGCGGCCCCTCTATGCCCTCTCTCTCGCACACAACCCTGATCTTTTAGCAAGCAGCAGGAGCTGCTCCTCCTCCCACCCTCTCCCGGCTCGGCAGCAAGCAGGTATTTTTTTAGTTTGTTTTCTTAATTTATGTTATGAAACTTTAATTTGTTAATGATGAAATTGTAAGTTATTGATTTGTTCTGTTTGGTGCTGAAATTTGTGCTCAAATTGGATATTGTATGAAATTTTATTAGTTAAGTTGTTGATTTGTTGCTCCAATTTTATTAGTTAATTTTGTTGTTAACTTTTAAATGTTAGTTTTGTTAACTGTTAATTCAAATGTTAGTTTGGTTGGACTAATGTTATTAAGTTTGCATTATTGTTTAATATTTTGAAATAATATTAGGTCTAATGAAAATATTTCAAATGTATTTTTAGGGGTCATGGAAAAATACTTTAAAAGAAGAAGGGGTGATGAAACTTATTCTGAACCCGAAGTGCAATCGCAAAATGCGGGTTCAAATAATGTGACAATGGAAGAAAAAACACAACCTTAGTTATCTAACATTTTTAGGGTTAAAAAATTGCAAAACAAAAGTAAAAATAACTCAAAAAAATTTGCCCCCGGACTTCGCTACAACTTTTCGCACCCCCTTACTCAAAATGCTGGGTCCGCCGCTGACGACACATGAGCTGGAAGTGTCTCTACGATTTATTCATCTTCTTATGGAGCATGATGTTGCAATAGGGCCTTCGATGTTTACTGCGAGTTATATGCCGCCACAACCACCGACTCAGACTCAGGCATGGAAATCACTTTACCAAATCTCTAATACGGTTCAATACCTATGTCTTCTTTTAAGTGATTTCAATACTATATTGAGCCCACATGAGAAGTTGGGCAGCCGACCTTTTTAATTGGGTCGTGCAGATTCACTCCGTAATTTTATGCACAGCTGTAATACTTATGATTTGGGTTTTTGAGGCCCATCGTTAACATGGAAAGTTAACATCTCTTTTGGGCATCATATTCGTGAGTGATTGGATCACGATCTAGGAAATGATAAGGGGATAACACTGTACCCACATACCCTAGTTTCCTACTTACCAAATGCAGGTTTTGACCATAGTTCTTTGTTATTATATAGTTTGCCTACCCGCTTCAATCCTCCCTAACGTTTTAACTGTTGGAAGGAATGGGCGCAATATCCTTCCTCTCATGAGATATTCATTAGGCAGTGGAATTACACGTATTGGTCTCGCCTACAGCTTGCCTTCTCCAAAAATCTTATTTTTTCAAGAAAGTTGCTATTGCATGGAAACGCTCTCAATTTGGCAACATGTCCCACTCCATTACCAATTTGCGGAGCTAAATTCAGGCTCTTTTATGTCATATTGATCATAATCCGGACTTATCTTCCCTTGATCGAGAGATCCAAATATAGTCCCATCTGTCCCATTGCCTTGTTTTTTAAAGGCAGTACTGGTAAAATAAAATCAAAATCTAGTGGACACTCCAGGGTGACTATAACCAGGGGCGGATGCAGGGGGGTGCCAGGAGGGGCGGAGGCCCCCCTGAGATTTAAAAAAAAAAAAAATTAGGTATGCAAAATGTGTAATTTTTTTTTTAGGGGTGCAATTTTTAAGGGAGACCCCTCCTGAGATCTTGCATACACTGTTTTTTAATCAAAAATTTGTATAAAACTTGTATTAACCAAAAAAAAATTTGCCTCGAGGGCTCCCGCCCCCGAACCCCCGACACCACTCGAGACTTTCGCCCCTCCTAACCAAAAATCCTGGATCCGCCACTGACTATAACACTAAGGTTGCGTTTGTTTTTTTATCTGAATTTGAAGTCTGAATCTGAAATCTGAAGTCTGAAGTCTGAAATCTGAATCTGAAAAATGTGTTTGTTTTTACGTCTGAATGAATGTATTTAGATTGATTCAGACTTCAGATTCAGACTTCAGACGTAACTCTACCTCTTAATCATTAAGAGGCAAATATGACCGTTAACCTCTTAATCATTTAAAGAAACAAACACTTTTTGATACCTCTTAAGTCTGAATGATTCAGATTCAGATTTAAGAGGTAAAAACAAACGACCCCTAAGTATTTTCATGCTTGTGTCATACACCATCGTCGGGTGAATACTATTAGTGCTATTTTCAATCCGGATATGGGATGGGACAAGACTCAATAGGCAATTTAGATCAATTTTAATGTTTCTACAAAAGTCTATTGACTTCAACTTAATCGCCTCAGGTAGCTGCTAAGTACCCCTTTGTGCCTCTGCACCAGCTGGATCTATCTTGCCTGTTAGAGCTGGTGACGGATGAGGATATCAGGTGTACTCTAATTCATATGGGACGAAATAAACGTCTAGGGATATAGGGGCCTATAGTTGAATTTTTCAAATCCATTAGCTAATTGTGGGATCGTCTATCTATAATCTTGTTCATGATTTCTTTTTCACTGGGTTTTTCCCATGAGCTTAATCGTACGCTGCTTATTTTTATTTGAAAATCCACAATCCCTAGTAAGTAAATCATTTTAGACCCATTAGTTTATGCAACATTATTTACAAACTTATTTCGTCTATTCAAGTTGCTCGGATGCACCCTATTCTTCATTACATTATTTTTCAATACCAAGCGACTTTTGTTAACAGGCACATTCAATATAATATTCTTATCACCCATGAAATTCTACATTCGATGCGAAAGTCCAAGTCTAAGAAAGGAAGTGTGCGAGTAAAATTGATTTAATAAAGGCTACGACCAGTTGGAATGGCCCTTCGTTCTATTGGCCCATCGTTAGTATGGCTTATCGGATTTATGGGTACAATATATCATGGAATGTATCTACACTACATCATACCATACGTTTATTAATGAACATGTTGGAGAGACATTTTATCCCTCTAGGGGAATTCGTCAAGGGGATCCTCTCTCGCCGTATTTATTTTTCATGGATATTGGCATTTTGCACCGTACGGTTGAGCGGGACCGTGTCCAAGACACATGATTGCACTAAGAGCTTCTTTAAAGGGTCCTAAAATCTCTGCCTTGGCTTTAGTGTATTTTTTTCCTCCAACCTACCCCTCAAACTATCTTCGGGTCTAAGATAATTCCCACTCAGTTTCAGACCTTCTCGAGTCATTCCATTAATAGTGAAAAATTTATACTTACTTTTTGCCCTTCCACACCGCATGCTGTCAGCCACATGACTATGTGCCACCTCAAATTCACTTCGTATCGAGGATAAGAAAAATACCTTGGCCTTCCGCTAATTGCGGGTCAAGTTATGCATCAACAGTTCTCAGAATTGATTGAATACCTTGACAAATGACTCCAAGTCTGGTATAGAAATTTCTTATCATATGTTGTCCGTGTTACCCTTATAAATACTGTGTGCAAAACTATGCGCTCGTAATTTATGATGGAATACCCACTTCCTATTCTTACTCTTATATTGTTAACACGGGGGATAAAGGCTTTCTTTGGAAATGCCTCCCCGTTTGTCATCGAAAAATATCGACTATTTCGTGGTCGACGATTAATCTACCATGAACTATGGGGGTTTGGGAATTAAAAACCTGCATACAGTAAATATGGAATTTATGCTTAAACTTACGTGGAAGGACTTCACTTAACCATATAACTTTTGGTCCCAAATCATCAAACATAAATATTTTCCACAAGCTACCCCGTTGACTGCTCTGAGGCATGCACGGGCCTCGTGTTTCTTGACAAAGATATCGAAAATGCTACCTTTGTTCCAATTGGGGGTTAAATGGCGCATTTGTTCGGGTAATATTTCATTTGGCCACCACATTTGGGTTTTACAGGAAACTCTGGCTAGGAGATTCCCTTTTCTACCCCAAGTGGTGCTTGATGCTTCGCTTAGCTTGTTTATTACTAACGCGCAATGGAATTTTCCTCTTCTAGACCAATGGCTCTCTATGGACTTCTTACCCCATATTCAATCCATTTTCATTCCTCTCCTCCCCTTAAAAGACCATAGTGGTGGGTAAGCATGACTCGGGAGTTTTCAATTAAATCTACATATCATTGGTTTAGCTCTCCCTTGTATGATTAGGACTTCCCGACACAGCCCTGACAATGGTTATGGTAGAGAACCCCCCCCCCCCCCCCCAAAGCTTTATATGTTTCTAATGTTCTTACTTCACGAGATCTTCCCACGACGGACTGTCTCTTCTAATAACATAAACTTCCTTCACCATTTTGTTCTCTATGTGAGTTAGAGGACAATAACTCCTAAATTTACACTATTTGACATGCCTTCTTCCAGCTTTACCATCGGGATGTACTGTGTGACATCTCAACTAGTCCTCTATTTTGATGTTCGTCCACGCTACACTAAATAAATGCTATGAATTACCAATCCCTTCGGCCTGTGCCTTTAGAGCATCCACAGTGGTGGGAAGTTTCAACAAAGAAATTTGCAAAGTTACAAATTGTGAGGGATATATTGGTGGGTGCTAGTTGCCAAAGTTGGTAGAGGAAAAGGTAGGCGATTTGCAAAGTTACCGGATGGCTACTGAATCAGTAAAAATTTCCTACGAACTTGTGTAGTTCGTAGAAACTTCCTACGAACTTTTTTTGTTCGTAAGAAGTTCCTACGAACTTCAGAAGTTCGTACCAAATATAAATACTCATTTTTTTTTAGTTCCTACGAACAATATTTGTCCGTAATATTTTCTTACGAACAAATGTTGTTCGTAAGAAATGGCATTTTTATTCCTACGAACAAGAGTTGTTCGTAGGAAATCCCACCATTGTGAGACCCACACATGATGAAAAGGCAAAACTTCTTTTTGATTTGTAAATTTACCCATCGTCTGTTACCCCCAGTACGGATGCTCTTATTACGGACTCTCTAGCTTACAAGGAAATGAGGATATATTCTGACATCAGCCGAATACCCCAAATCTTGTGTTCCACACTCTTTCTCACTACGTTTCCCCATTTCTTTAAGCCCATCCAATCCATAGCCCTGATGTGAGTGGCCCACCATATCCTTTTCTTATAGGTTGGACCCATCCGAACCCACCCTTTTTCAAATGCATTACAAAAGGGGTGAAGTCCCATGAGACGAGCCTTGCTTCTGCTAGAGAAATTCTACACAATTTCAATGGATCTTTTATTTGTGCTTTCTCGCATAATATAGGTTAAGAATCTTCAATAGTCATGGAAAGTTGGGCCATTAAGCTCGGTTTAGATCTATATTCTCACATGGGTATAAAATCTATTGAATTGGATACCAATTGCCAATTGGTTTTTACTATGATCTACAGGAACACAACCCAGGTTCCAACTCATAAGGAGTTGATTCACGCCATCCGTGATGGATTCTTAAGGTTCTCACATGTTTTTTTGCCTTTGTTTTTGAGAAGTTAATATGTGTTCAGATGTCCTTACTGCGGTTGCAGTGTCGAGTCATTTTTGTTCCAATTTTTATCTTCAGGTTCCGTCCTTTTTGGTTCTGATTTTTTCTAGTGAGGGGAGTAGTTGTATTAGAGTCAACCTGGCAGCTAGGAACATTACTTGTAAAATACCCTTGTCCTGAATAAAGCTTCTCTTTTTGTGGTAAAAAAATGGCATAGTGTTTGTCTGAGAAAGTGCAATACAATATTTTTTCTGACAATGAACAATGATGTGAACAAAGTGTGGTAGAATCAATTCTATATAGGGAACAAAAGCTATCAATTAGATATATAGGAACGAAAGCTTAAGACGATTTATCACCACACGCAACACTCAAATCAGAAAAGGACAATAACATACCAAATTTATTACAAGTGAAAGATCACGATGTCCTATCTGACCTTCTCTAAACAAGTAGCAACCTATAAATAAAGTTTGAAGGATGAATTTATATTCTCCAAAATTTGATTTTAAAAACAAAAAAAATTGGCTCTACGACTTTAGATCGTTATAGTACGTACACTGTAAACAAATGTAAAAAATGTAAAAGATGATAATGTTCAGCTTTATCAAAGACATCGTACAGTCATTTCAATGTACCATTGTTACTTGAGTAACAATAATAATATTAGTAATATATTTCCCTCTATCTCACCAATAGTAGCGTCCAGTGAATGGGATAGAAAATACCCATCAACATTAAATTTAATTATATCATAAGAGGGTGGAATCCACTTTTCTTATGTGTTCTGAACTGTCGGAGAAATTCTGATGTTTCCAACCAGACTTTTAGCGTCAAAATACTCCCTTTTCTTTCTCATAATGAAAATTGATTAAAATAATTTATGTCCGCACTTCCATCATTATTGCTAAAAATAATCAATTCTTTTTTATATAGCAGCTAATGGAGTTTATTTGACATAAAATCAATAAATCGGGAGTCAATTTCAACTGGACAAGTATTTCTTTTTAACATGTACACCTTGAAGAATCAACGCCAAAAGGACATGTATACTTCTACAAGAGATAATAAGGTGACAATGAATCAAAAATTTGACACTGAGAAAACCAGATTTTTTTTTAATGAGGACTTAATGTTAATATTCAAGTATTTATGGTGATAAATCGAAGAACTGGGCCCAAAAGATGCGTTATATCATTGACAGGGGGTGATAAATCAAATAATCAATGGCAAAAGGATAGGTACATTTTTTATAGTCAAGGCCAGGTATGACTTAGATTACTTTGTGTTTTCTTCTAACCGACTCCATCCATCCCAAATCAAAGGTTCCAATTTCCTTTTTATAACGTCCAAAATGAATGAATTTTTAGAATGGTGAACAAGTTTTGATTTTGACAATTGAGAATCTTAATTTGGGACGAAGGGAGCATTATAAATCTTTTTTTAACTCCGCCAATGAAATTTTTTATTTTGTATTGCTGGTCCCAAGCCCAGATGAAGTAGGAGGGGAAGAGGTTTTTTTCAATTTCATTTGAACTTCATTCAAGGTTGCAATCAATATATCAAAATATATAAGTATCTTTGTAACCAACTTTGTGCCTAATCCAGGTCTATTAAGTAATAATATCCTTGCATGTCTTTTTATTTTTGATTCAAGCTTTATTTTCCTACAAATAATCCTGCCCAGTTTCTATTATATATGCCAAAAACCTACCATCTTTGGTCTTAACAATATTGTCAATCATTTAGCTATGTGGATTTTGCCCAAAACATGTGAACTAAGTTGGATAATATTTTCTTTTAATTTTTAATCTTTTTTATCTTATATTGTAGTTGTGACATTTTTTGTGTTTCAGGTGGTAGAACTTAATAACAAAGTCCGATTATTGTATCACATATTGATAAGAGGAAAGTTTATCATTAGAATGAATATTTGTTGGAGTATTATATGTTCT
Organism: Sambucus nigra; assembly: GCA_949130495.1. Lineage (NCBI taxonomy): Eukaryota > Viridiplantae > Streptophyta > Magnoliopsida > Dipsacales > Adoxaceae > Sambucus > Sambucus nigra. Next base: position 427,460,106 of record OX422214.1, read on the forward strand.
AACTCAAAGTTCTGGTATGCGTTCAAAATTTTCCTTTTGAGGTCTTCTATAACGCTTAGCGGGGTTAATAAATACACATTTTGACATTCTAAGTTTCATTGCAATATTCTTCACCAGTTAGTAGTTTCGTTCTCTCGTAAATTATAGGTTAATTGCTTGAATCTATATTGGTCGCATTATGTTTAATTTTTTGACTCTACCTTGGATACCATTAAAATATTTCAGATTTGGGGAGTAAGATTTATGTCATGCATTATTTGATTAGTAACATTTTGTTTCTAATAACAAAGGAAGCGTTTAGTATGTTCCTCTTTTCCTAGCTCTAGAAGTTATGCTATGAGATTAATGAAACTTGTGATGATGATGGACAATAATTTTAAGATTCCAATAATATATTTTGTTAACTGTACATCGTAAAAGTAAGAAAAGTTGGGAAATATAGGTCAAGATTTAAATGGAAGTTGATTGAACTCACCTTGCCATTTCATTTTTTTAGCACATGTAGTGTTACTACATTAATCTCACACAAATATAACTAGATGGGAATATGTGGTACATGGTTGATCTTCAAATTTTAAGATACTCGTAATTGTAGTAACGAGATATTGACTTACATACTACAAACAACTGAAGAACGGTACGAAAACAAAATTCAATATCTCAAGTTAAAGCTTTCCTCTCATAATATCATAATATTATTTTGGAATCTCTTTAGATAGGCATTCCAATATTGGGCCCAAAGACTACCAACAAAAGACAAATCTAGAGAACTATGTACCTAAAATATCATTAGTGATTACTTACCTCAATTAAATGTAAAAATAAAAAAACAGTGTTGAAATCTCCTCTTTATTTTAAGGTTTACTCTCGGCCCACACTTCTCGTCACTCCCACTCTTAAAAAATCTCGACCTTAAGCTTAAATGGGATCACCTTTTGTCTTGGGGGGCACAAGATCATGGACAAATGACACCTCTCTATGAAATTCCTCCTCTACTATATCTTCTACCTTTATGCCATTGGTGACGAGTACTGTGTGTTTTGTATTCTTCAGGAAAATCGACATCCTAAGTCCAAAATAGACACATTCATAGCACTTAGATGTTGTCTGATGTGGGGTAGTTGCATCCGTCATCCTTTCTTTAGTTTCTTGTGACATGGCTCCTCCTCCCTTGTTTGATTCTAGGCTACCTCATTTTTAACCCTTCCAATAGCAACCAGCTTTTATTTCATGCTCACATTCAACCTTTCCCGTGGACACAACAAATAAAATTTCTACAGCTATTTCTTGACTGGAATTTAACCTTGCACCCAAGGAAACAAACCTCACTCATTAGAATGGGTTTGGAATTCTATGTGTAGGTGTTGCTTCATTATGGGCCATGATTTGGATGTTGCTCTCCCACCTCGCAATCCTACATAAATTTGTGCCACCATACAAAAGCATACCCTCTAGTTTAATTGAGGCCAACTTTTCACATTATTTTCGATGATGTTCTTGTGGTTGAACACTTTCTCTGTAGTGTCAATCCAATCAACAAAGGTGTCTGAATACATATTGCTGTAAAAATTACGGACGTCAATCCAGATATCCACATGATAAGTTGTAGACTTTTCAAATAATTTTAATATGTTCATCTCTCAACTTGTTAGTTTCAACAATGTGTTTGACGATCTATGTGATGCAGACTATTGATCTTGAGTTTTAGTTAGAGTTTGTTTGATGTCTTCATCAATGACTCCCTTGGTATCTATTAAAACGTCAATAGTAGCATTGTTCCTCCTGTTTGGTTTGTTTAGTGATACCCTTTTTGAAACAAGGTTAAAGGAACACTAATTGGATTCTCTTTCCTATATAATTGATCGGCTTTAGAAAGTAATTTAAGATTCACAAAGAAGTACCTCAAGGGTTATTAGTGGGAGATCTCAATGGATTTCATTTTATTTGTACGAGATTTCAAAATAGTATTCTGATGTTGTTTGCTTTTAGGTTCCCTTATGTAATTTTCTATGCACTAATGGAAATCAGGGGGCTTGACATGTTAATGATGGTTCAAATACAATCAGTAAACAAAATTATGTATAGGGAACTTTAGGATTGGGATGAGTCATAAAGAGAACTAATTAATTTAAAATATTTATCCTTATATATATGCTTGGTTAATGTTTGGAATGGGATGTTATGTATTTTGTATATATACATTTAATGTTTAGCATGGGATGTTATGTATTTTGTATATATACATTTACTTTATCTCATTGATATTCTTGATTTTGAGACAACGAATTTAAAACTTATAATGAACTTGGGCATAATATGCCCTAAAGAGTTTGATACCGCAATTGGTAACACACATGTTATATGAGTATTAGTTTAGGCATAAAAATAGTTCATGTTTATAGAGAGGCAAATCAAGTGGCTGATTTTCTTTCCAAGCTAGGAGCATCTGAGAATAAGGACTGTTTTTCTCTTGCCTTAAATGACTTCCCAAAACATCTCAAAGGTCTTCTATTAGTGGATAAATGGAGTCTCCCATCTATCAGACATGTCTAGCGGGCATGTGTGTTCTATTTTGTCATTAGGGGGTCTAAGTCTCTTATTAATTTGCTCCCTATATTATGGATATGTAAGGTATCTATTCTATAAAGATCCTCATTTATGTTTTCTTCTCTTCTCTAATTTTGCTTTCTCATCTGATGTAAGCCATTTAGAAGAGGCAAGATCTTCTAAATATTGATAATAAATCTTCTATTAAAAAAAAAATAGTGATATTTTTCTCCTCTATTTCTTATCAGTTTTCTCTTAAGGTCCGTTTGGTTGATGTTGGGCTCTAAATCGCAACATTTATCATATAACCTAGGCCATTTCAAATGATCATCGCAAGGAATATTTCTTTTTGTTAGAGATAACTATTTCATCGCATGGTCAACATCACCTAAATAATGTAGTGTGCATATATGAATGTTTCCTCTTCTCTCTAAACCAAGTTCCTCTATGAGGATATTCATAGATTCTCGGGTTTGTCATAATGAGTGCAACATCCTCAACATGGACAACATCAAATAATGTTGATACTTTAGATTTACGGTCGACCTTGATGGGCTCTTTGTTCCTGCCTACCATGTTTGGGCTAAAGTAATTCAGTCGCCCTTGCCTTTTGGGTGATGAATCTTCATCAAGCATGTATATAATTTGGTTAACATCATCGTTTTGTTTATGGATAGCCATTTGATAGCGTGTGATATAACTGCACCGTATATGGTAGACCATATACCTATTTATAAACTAGATGGAAGTGTGTTTCACAATCAAATTTGAATTTGAATTTGAAATTTGAAATTTGAAATTTGAAATTTGAAATTTGAAATTTGAAATTTGAAATTTGAAATTTGAAATTTGAAATTTGAAATTTGAAATTTGAAATTTGAAATTTGAAATTTGTAATTTGTAATTTCAAAGAAAACCCTCGTGTTATAATTTCTATAAAAGGGATAAGTTGGAAAATATGTTCTAATTTAGCAAAAAAATGACTTTACATAAGAAAGGAAAAAGTTTGATAAGTTGTGATGGTTGGGCGAAAGTAGACTATTTTCTCCCAAAAATTTTGATAACAAATCTCGGTACCTACGTCGACCCGTCTGGTATAACTTGGTATGGCAAGAAAAGAAAGACTGAGAACAAGCCCATCGACATAAGTTGTTCAATTTCTGACTACGTTGGTCATGTGATATTTTACCCACTGTCTGAAGCTGAGCGTAAGCTTCTGACCATTTTTGAAGGTTACGCAATGTGGCCGCGTTTGTTTGACATGAGATGTGATCTTGAAGTTTGTTGAAGATGGCATGGACTGTGAGTCCCACAAGCAAGGTCGGACATACACTTAAATGGCATGACAAAGCACAACGAAGTTGTCCGTGTTTTGAAAAGGGAAATCCAACAAATGGAATGTCATTTTCACCGTGTCCATGTGAAAAATTATTTCAAGAAAGACACTGTCGATCCATTTTACATATCCGACCCTGATGTGCCAGACTTCTCAGACGATGACCTAGACGGTGATTTTGTAAGAAATCTCCCACGACACCTGATGGGAAGAAAAATGCCGCATTGCTACTGATCATGGATTCCTGTGTGAAGTTTTTGTCACTTCTTTTTCATAGTAAATGTTCTTGTTCAAGCAAATGTGGTTCAGTTTTAATTCTAATATTTCAAGTATTCCATTTTCATGTAGTATGACATGTACGTTAATTTGTGTCTGTACCAGATGGGCAATCACTGTTTCACTACTTCATCTTCAAATATAATGACAATGACGTATTATAAAATCATCGACGAATTATAAATGAGTGTAGAATAGTATTAAATACCACAACAATAAATGGGTTCCCAAAAATTGGCTACACTAAGTTAGCTTACAACGTAATATCATAATACATAATACAACATATGTAGACAAAGTTTCACGACCAATTAGGTGTGCGTTACAGAAAACATGCAAAATATAGAATCGAAAGGGTGGCCTTAATTCCCATACAACTTGTTGGGAGTCCAACTCTTGGCAAACGCCTCCTTCGTGATACCCATGAAGATGCATCCCGGTCCTTGATCCATCTCAAACATAGAAAGCAATCGTAACATATCACTTTCACTCAATTCCACTGCCTGGAGGTGATCAAGAATGTCTTTCCATTTGACATGCTCTAGGGTGTTCAACTTTGCATCTGAGTCCATGGCAGCTGCTATCACCCGTGAGTATTCGCCAATAATGGCCAATGCACGGGCACTCTCGTCTAAGACATTGCCGTATTTACCATTTATGAGGTGTCTCATGATTTTAATTATTACAACTTATCTTTTGCATTTACCTTCCATTGATGGGAAGTAATCACCACCAGACTGAGAGTTTGAGCCCGTAGCGGTGTCGTTTCCATATATGGTGGCAAGCTTATCATAATATAGGCAACATTTGCCTTTCATCTTCCCAGCCCCCGACTTGTCCTGCCAACATTTGAGTCACCATTAGTTTTTTTAGGTATACCATGGATATAAAATTTAATATGTACCTTGACGTAATCGGTCCACACTCTTAGATCGACAGTTACAGAGGATGTAGTTGCGTCAAATACAAATCAACTGACTTGTAGTAGCTCGGGCAATTCCAAGTACTCTTTTTTAAGAGTCTTCAAACGTGAGCGGACGTGTGGGATTCCCACTATAACATGATATCCGTTCTAGACAGCATCAATCACGGTTTTCATATGCGCAGCCGTGAAACCGTTATCAGCCTTCTTAGTTCCAACAAGAACCTCACCCATAAGAGAAGACATCATGAACCCATCCAATTTATCATTCCAATGCACTTGTGGCTTCTTGAAAGGTATTTCAACTTGTGAGTCTCTATATTGATCGGAACATTTTCTTTTGGTGGTCGAAAAGGGACGTTGAGTCTGTTTTGGGCCATCTCTGAAATGCAAAAACAATTATCAAACACAGTTTCAATATAAAAAACAATTACGTAGTAGTATAATTGTGCTTGAACTACCCAATTCAAATACAGTTCGAATTGTGCTTGAATTACACATTTCAAGTTCAAATGTGCTTGAACTACACAATTTAAGTTCTAATGTAGCAGTATAATTTCTTATATACAATTATCATACAGTTTATATAAGAAGACCTTGAACTAAACAATTGAAATCCAGTTACAACAGATAGCATAACAGTTCAAGCACAATTAATAAAAGTGAATAAAAGAAGACCTTTAACTCTATTTTGCTATAACAGTTCTACATAAGAATAAAACTCATACCAGTTACTAAAAACTGAATTATCAGTTACTACATATGAATATAATAACTGCTAAAATTGAATTACTAGTCACTAAAAATATAGCAGGTATAACAGTTATAAAATACATATGAATATGTATTGAATTATCATCTATAACTGCTATAACAGTTCATAAGAGCTGAATTATGTAGCAGGTATCATCCAAACTCATATATCAATTCTAAAAACTGATAGCAGTTACTAAAAATGTAGTAGGTATAGCAGGTATATAACTATTATAGCAGGTATCATCCAAAATTGTAGCAGGTATCACCCAAAATTGTAGGAGGTATAGAACTATTATAGCAGGTATCATCCAAAATTGTAGCAAGTATCATCCAAAGTAATATTGTTCTGTAACCTCCAAAATAAAATTTTCATTCTACTGTATAGAAGCACTCATATATATAGCATACATCCAATCTCAAACTTTAAACACAAAAAGGTTCCAACAATAAGCCATATTATTTTAGTTATTAATAGCAACAACGTATAGCAAACTGAACAGTAGCAAAATTAATGCATAGTTCAAATAATTTGATACAAGAAGGTTAAGACAAATAGAAAAAGGTAAATATTACATTATCCCCATTGAAAACATGATTTTAACAACTGCATACAAACAACATAGCATAATGACATATATCATCTGTTTGATTGATCGAAGAATATCCATCATTGTTATGTAGTCCTCATTGTTTCCATCTCCGTAATCAAAATTCTTGAGAGGAATTGTGGAAGTTGATGAACCACATTTCCCGTTGAAGTTATATGAGTTTGGTTCATAGGCAACGCCATTGATTCTGATGATATAACATCCATACAAGGTATTGCCCTACCTAACCAAATCCCACAATTGGCACAACAGTGGTTAGGTAGGGCATTTGCTATTCTTATCCTACATCCATACAAGTATTGCCCTATTCCACTGTTGTGCCAATTGTAAGGTTGCTATTCTTATCCGACTTAGTAACTCTAATATCAGCTACGACTCCGCATTCGCATTTTTTCAATTTGAACTTCACATTCAAGTAGTTCGCATAAGTTGATGTAGGCATGGAATTTGGAAATATAGTGATGAGCAATAAAGGTTGCTAACTTAACTAACAATTATTTAAAACGTTAAGAAATTATTATAACATTTGAATGCAAAAATGAAAAGATTCAATCTTTAAAAGCAAATGGCTCATTATGAGTTGTTCCTCTTTCTTCCCACATTTGTTCCGCCATTGCATTACGCTTCTCTATCCAACATTATTATATGGCAAAGGTAATATGCTCACTACCATCAGGTATACTAAGGGGTGTTGGGTTCACATCATCATCACTATCGCTATCATCATTGCACATATCATCCCTTAAAAAGTTATACAGGGCATAACAAGCTAACACAATCTTGGCTTGTGTGTCAATCCAATGAAATGATTGATGGCGTAGATAAGTAAATATTTCTTTTAATAGTCCAACAGTATGCTCAACTACATTTCGCAAAGATGAATGGCGAAAGTTGAATAATTCTTTACTAGTTTCTGGACATTGACCCTCCACATCTCCGTGATGGTATTGTGTCTTGCGAAATGGTGATAGAAAACCAGGAACCAAGGAAAAATCGGCATCCGCGAGATAATATTTTCCTAAGACAATACATTGTTTATTTTTCGTCAAATATATGTCGAATGTAGAATCTTTATGCAACGTCTATTCAAAATAAATACTGGAAATAAATCGGGCATACCGATTGAAACGACAAGTTTATGTCCTGGACATTGTATAACAACCCTAAGTACACGACCATCATGTGCTGACTCTTCCATCCACGCAACACATATGTAAATTTCATGTTAAACGTTCATGCTACTAGAACATTCTGAGAGAATGTTTCGATTATGATACCTAGGTTGATCGATAAGGGGGGCATTCGCAGATATCTGTGTACCGTCTATCGCTCCTACGACATCCTATTGGGGTACTATATGTGTTATTGCAGATAATCCACTTTAAAATTTATTAACTACTTTATCTATTGAGAATGAATTTTCTTACCGAAAATTAATGATACTAACTTCTGTTACCAGGATTGTCGCTAGGGGAGTTATTATGCGTTGCATTTATGAAAATTTCCTTATAAAACATTAGGCAAACCACCAATACTTTATGACAGTACAGACTAATGGTATGACTTGATCTATAGAAAGTGTTACTCTCAGTTTGGCAACGCTCATCATGACCAACAATATTCAAGAAAATTACAACTTGTTCCTCAACCAAAACTGATCGACAATCAATTAGCCCAAATGCACGGAGGCGAGAACATAACCTATGAAATGAACCAATATTCATATGTAATGAATCATGGCATAAACGATCACTCATCTCGTAAATTAGAACAAGGATTTCTTACGATACTCATCCCAATTATACTGAGGGGCCCTAAGAATGTCCAATAACAACCTTATATGTTGATAGATAACTGTCGCCCGTATCACCATCAACCAATCAACACCAAATTGTTTACTTTGTATTTTCAAATTATATTTAAGCATTTTTTGCTACAAAAAATTGATTCATAAAGCTCATTCTTTGATATTTTTTTCGAAAAAAATATAGATCAAAGTTATATTCGGTAACAAATAAGCAAAAAATAAAAGGAGAACAAAGAAAAACTAACTGGAACAAACTGATTCAAACGAATAACTCGGAGAACAGGGTTCCGGTAATGAGGGACAAATTCGTGTTACGCAAATAATAATTAACTAATTTTATATAAAAAAATTCTTTAATGGGATAAAGTGTTTTTTGGCATTTTCATATTTATAAATGTGAAGGGGTATATATTATAAATGAATAATGCATATTGTTTTGTCACAAGAAATATACACTACTAATTTATAATATATATATACCCTACGCATTTTTAAATATGCAAATGCCAAAATACATTTTACATCATGTAAAAGAATTTGTTTATATAATTTGGCCCATTTCAACCCATAATAATTGAATAAAAAAATTCAGTCCACATTCTGATTTCATAAATTAGGAATAAATCAAACCCTAAATTTGTCAAATCTTAATAAGCCATAGATATGTGAAATCATAACAAATATTAATTCAAACCCTAGATTGAAACCTTGGATTTATGTAAGAAAAATATGAACTAACCAAACTAAACCCTATTAGGTGAAATCAATAGTGGAAAAAAACACACAAAAAAAAAATAAACTCAAACTCCCTAAACCCTAGATTAAAAATATGGAAGGAAGAAATAAGAAACTAGGACAAAATAAGAACAAGAAATCTTGTGTTTGATGTTGATATACACATTAATTACAAACAGAATCAATTGATTTATGAGGATAGTTACCTTCACGATTTTTTTCTCCTCCCTTTCTTCTTCAATTGTTTGAGGAAAATAAAGATTGTGAACCATCTTTGATTAATCAACCAAGAACCGTACAACCAATCAAATCAACTCGACGTCATCTACAACACGAACCAAAGCCTGCTCATTTCTCCCGAAATTTTTTCCAACCCAAATAGCAAAAGCAAAAAATGCCCAAGAAAATGGACAAAAGTAGGCCAAGTGATCGATTTTGGGCAAATTTTGCCATGGATAAAAATGGTTATCAAACACTAGTGAATAAAAGTGTGTGCAAAACACACTTGCCATGAAAAATTTATCCAACCAAACGGACCCTTAGTGTTTTGAACTGTCTGATCTGTCATGGCATATTAGGCATCCTTGTCTGTGGTTATATATGTAACCATCTTTGCATTTGCATTTGCAGGGACTCTTATACGGGGATAGTAAAGGATTCACCTAGTCCCTTTTATTTTTATTTGTTGCATCCGCGGTGACTTGTTCCTTTTTTTTACTTTTATACATTAGTAATTTTTTATTGTAGACTCAAATCCAAATTAAATAGTTTATTAGAGTTTAGAACATTTTTCGTTATTAAATGTCACAAAAGATCACTTATAGTGGAAAATTTCACATTTTGCAATGAAAAATGTACGTAATTCCAATAAATTTATTAATTTGGATTAAAGTCTAAAATAAAAAATTAGAAATATATTAAAATTAAAGAAAACCCTTTTTTTCCTTTCAAATTCTATGTTTTAAGAATTTTTTCATTGTGAGGTTACGTAAAACTTCATTTTCCCCAATTCCATTGTCCATTTCAATGGAAGTTCAATACTTTATCAAATTAACCAAGCATCACAAATTTTGCCAATTAATAAAATTATTGAAAAGTTATCACCAAATCAAATAACCCAAAAAAGAAAATGAATGTGAGCCTAGTTTACAGGGAACAGTTTTTCTGATTTCCCTTGAGTTGTCGGTAAGGACACCAATATGGCCCATCATTACCATGGACATAGAAAAGTCTATTTAAATGTTGGTTCCTCCAAAAGTTACCTCAATTTGGACTTATGATTTGGTGTCACTATCATCGAGGAGAATCGCATCAGATTGAAATAAACCTCATCTCTCACTCAGTAAAGTGTAATAATTGGTGTAAAAAATATTGGAGCTTCTAAGGTCCATCTAAATAATTGCGGTGTTATTTGTTGTCCTGCATTTTACCTTTAACTGAGCAATGTAATTTGATTCCATGGTTGGGTCAGTGTCATCTTTACCTGGGAAATTGTAAATCCAGTTTGTTAAGGAAATGCAAATCCTTTAGGCTTTTTTAGACATTTGGAGTTATCTTTTTGCTACACTTTGTACCTTTACACCACTATAAGTCGGTAATGGTGAATGCCTCTTTTCTTCTCTTCTTAGTCCATTTTCACTCTTTTTATTCTATATGGTATATGATATATTTTTCATACTATGTGTTTTGAACTTTGTTGAATTGTTTTCCTTTTTTGCATACTATCTGTAACTCTTTAATTTTTTCTTCATACTAATTAGATATGGAAAGTTATTCTATCATTAAAAATTATTATTGCGTACATTTGATTAATTTTGCAAATCAAGATTGAGAATTATTGTAACAACATGGTGAACTGGTTGAGAAAGAAAACTGGCTTCCAAAGTGCGTATCATAATTGGTGTAACATCTGTTGCATCTACCCCTGATAAGGTAACTCTATTAGTTGAAATTTTGTGTGTAATTTACTTTGTTCTGTTTCTTTTTATTTTTTTTGTTCCTCGATCAATGTTTAAGAGTCAATTATCAAGAAAGTTTCAAATTTTAAATTTAACCTTCATTTGAAATAAATGAGAAAGGTTACATGATATAAGTATTTATTAGGAACATAATTTTTTAAAATGAACTCGAGCAGACAATTGAAGATGTTCTTATCAAAATATTTGACATCAAACATAATGAATCCTTGCAAGTGGCATAGGACCTGGCTTATAGTTAAAAGCGATTACAGAGCTACAATACTTATTTAGTTTAGTCTATAAACAATAAGAGTGAAAGATTCGGCATCTTTTTTGTCACGCTATAAGATTGTATGTATAAAAGGTCATGGTTTTCCAGATGTGGGTTGGAATTATTTATTGTAATCTAAGAATACCTTCCACGAATACTTGAAGTGAAGATAATAGTGGTAAATTTTCCTGTGCACCATAATATCGTTGTATTCTAAGATGGTAGTGTAAGGACATATTTGTATAAATGTCCATCACAATTAATTATGTCGTATACCGTTACAACCGTCAAAGAAGTTCAAGATCAATCTACATAAAAAAGGATCCGAATATATCAAGGTTTTTCATCAAAAAGCCTTCGCAAGTTTACTTTGATATGCTTATGTTTTAAATACCTTAACTTTGCACATAGAGCTTTGGGATATTTTTTCAAAACATTTTCTAAGTGTTGGAGCGAACTTTTTTCATCAAAATTTGAGAATGAGTAATTTTTCTAAGTCCTGTAGCGTTCCTCGATTTTGACATCCAGGTCGTTCAAGCGAGATCTCATCTCATTCGAACGACATTGAGATGTCGCGCGATGTCGTTCAAACAACACGTGTCCTTCGTTCGAGCGAGATCTATTTTTGTTTAAACGACCGACGCGATGCGCTTTTCTATAAATACTCATTAAATGGTTTCATTTTCATTAATAAGTCCCAGCGTTTTGAAAGACAGAAAACTACGAATCTGCAAAATTCTTTTTGACTTCTTCTTTTAGGGTTTTCATCCCTTTTGTTTTCAATTCACAAAAATCCCATATTCTTCGGTGAATTGTTTTGGTGTTCAAGAACACACTTTGCTTTTGTTCATTCTTTGTGAGAAGAACTTTACAACCGAATAGCTGCGTGCTATTGTGAAGTGAGTCCTTGTGAAGATTTTAGACTGCGTGTCCTTGTGGTATAGCTACGTGTGAACCAGTGATAATTTCTAGCCGTTTCTTTGAAGGTTTAACGAAGACACCGTGCATTACTCTTGTGGGCGAAAGCAAGATGGTATGTAAGTCAATGGTCTTGTAAACTTGTCAAAGTTCTAGAAATAAAAGGTTTTGCCCTTCGGAGATTTTTCTCGAAATTTCTATCACATGCTTTATTTATTTATTTATGGGTTGACACACGCATACATGTAGTTGCATATTTAGGGGATGAATTAATTTGGTTTAAAAATAGACTCTAATTAAATAAGTTTTCCAAATTAGAAATTTGCTAATTTAATCAATTATCACATAGTCATAATTTTACAAATTAGTATCAGAGCAGGTTACACTATTTTATTGCGTAATCCTATTTTTCGCAAAATTTGCATGATATTGATTTTTTTTTTTAAATCACTTTTGTGAAAAATCACAATTTTTCCAATGGAACATTCATTTAATCAGGTGCCTATTTTTTATGGGAAAAATTATGCCTATTGAAAAGCTCGCATGAAATCTAGTTTAAAAGCCATTGACGAGCGTGTTTGGTTGCTTTGCGAAAATTGATGGAATCCTCCCACTATCACCGTTGAAAATATCACCTCTTTAAAACCCATGTCGACCTGGACTGAAGATGATTTTAAAATGTCTAATTTTAATTCACGTGGTTTAAGTGCTATTTCTGAAGCCATCACTCCCGACGAGTTCCGCCGAATTTTGACGTGCACCACGTCTAAAGAGGCATGTGATGTTTTGAAATTGACACATAAGGGTACGAACGCGGTTAAAGAATCAAAATTACAAAATTTGGCCACCCAATTTAAGACTATCACTATGTCTGAGTCTGAAAGCTTTGAAGATTTTTATGCACGTTTGTCGGACATTTTAAACACCGGTTTTAATTTGGGTGAGGTGATTGATAACCCGAGTGTCATTAAAATTATTTTGAGATCTCTCCTAAAACGCTTTATCCATAAAGTCACTGTTTTGAACTCTTTGGGAAATTTAAAATCACTCAAGTTGGAATAACTGTAGGAGATCTTCAAACCTATGAGATTGACATATTTCCCCAAACCATTAAGGCTAAGGATAAAGGCATTGCTTTAAAGACTCATTTTAAGAAAAAGAAAGAAAAAGTTTGTGAGTCCGATTCTGAGGAAGATTTTGATTTTAAAGATATGGCCTTGTTTGCGAATTTTTTTTAAAAATTTCTCAACATGAACAGAAATAGTTCTTCCAATAAGTGATTTTTTGAGAAAAATAAAAAGGCCAAGAAGATAGAGAAAGAAAAGGAGAGAGAAAAAGAAAAGGAGAGTGAGGAAAATTTAGAAAGTTCGACGTGTTTTAAGTGTGTGGGTAAAGGGCATAAGGCGTATGAGTGTGCCATTAAACTTAGGAGAGAGGGAAAGAAAATGGCTATGCCTGCCACAATTAGTGATAGCGACATAGAGTTTTTTGATTTGGGTGATGGAAAAGAGCACGGTATGTGTGTCGCATTTTTAGCTAGTCGGGTTAACACACCTAGATTGGATGGAAGTGAGGGAACTAGTTCTCGTGAGACCCCAAGGACGATGATTTGAGTATTTTGAGTGAGAGTGAAAGCGATTGTGAAAGTGGAGATGAAAGTGAGCTCCAAAAAGTATTTAGATATTTGTACACCGAGACCTTAAAAACAAAGAAGTATAATAGGGATTTAGGTCATCGAGTGTTAAATTTGGAGAAAGAGAAGGAGGTTTTTAGAAAGGAAAAATGTGATTTGGCCAACACGGTGTCTAGTTTGACGACACGTGTATCCCAACTCGAGAGTGATCTCGAACGTGCTAGGGAGGTCAAAGTCAATTTTGAGAACGCACCTAAGAAGGTTGAAAAAGTGGTTCTTAATCCCGATAAAGGTAGAGTTAACGGGTTAGGAAAGGGTCATGACGGTGCTTTCACTTCTTTTGTCGCACCCGAGTCGATTCTTACTTTAGTAACAGGTCCACATGGCCCAAAAATTAACCCACCTAGGCGTCCATTTACCATTAGGAGAGCACGTTCTAGAGTTTTTCAGAGAGGTGTTCCTAGGCCTATTTATGTTTGTTCCCATTGCAAGAAGAGAGGACACCTTAGGGAATTTTGCTTTAAGTTGGGTTATGTATCACGTTTTGCTTCTACACGTGTTTCTACCTCACATGCACCCACACATGATACTTTACATGCTCCTGGAGACTACATGAGAGAGTTTGCACATTTAGGTGAGCAAGTTAAATTTTTGGTCAGAACTTCACAAAATTTGATGGAGGTTTTTCATAAGTTGGCACCACCTTCGGAAAACCCCTCCGCACCTAACGATTGATGTTTGACTTGTTTACTAGCATAGGATGTTTTCCATGATGACATTATTTGCCTATTACTAGTATGTATCATTTTTGTATGTTTTCCATTTTTTTTTGAAATTTTTTGAAAAATACAAAAAAAAATTATTTTGATAAAATTTTTGAAAAATCCAAAAAGAGTTTTTTATTTTCTTTACACCTTTTATGGATAAACACTTAGAATGACCGAGTCACAACATCATTCCATTTTTCATGTGACTATTTGATAGTGTTTTGAGACAATATATCATGTCATCTTTGTGCTTTATAATGTTTGGAGTCATTGAGATGTAATTACGTGTTACTTCCTACAAGTTTAACTCATGATTTCCTTTATTGCACACATGCACGGATTTAAATGATTACTGTTCTTGTCTTATCACATGTTGGTTGGGTATTTTCACTTCAATCCTGTCTTTAAAAACGAACCAAGCACGATAAAACTTGATAAGAAAGTTGTTCATGTAAGAGATGTTTGTGAGTTTGTGTGCTTTATTTGAAAACGGGGAAGGGTTGCGAAAGGTTCATTTGGCCTTTGCAAATAGTAAGCCAGCGTTATATCAGGCCTAAAAAATTAAGGAATTTTATTATCCAGAGTCCAAAGAGGTTTAAAAGAGCCTAAAAAAAATTAAAGGCAATAAAAAGAAATTTATGCCAATTATGGGCCATTAGGTTTTTTCACCAATTCTCCAATGTTTGAGAATTTAGATTACCTCTAAAATAAATATGCACGAGGGAGTTTGGATGGAGAATTAAAATGGGTTTTCATGTCCTTGAAAGTCTTGAAAAAGCACTACATAGTTTTAAACGTTATTGGTATGGAAATCACTTTGACTTTAATTTGTTGATTTGTATAAGACGATGTCATCTAAATTCAATAATTTTTACACCTAAGGATATTTTTTGATGTTCATTCGTTAGGAGTACACGTATTCATCGTGCACATATGATTGATTGAGTTGATTTACCTATCGAATGTGTTCACACCCATACATTCCATTTCCATGACTTGGTTGTTTGAATTTAAATCCATGGTGTGTGGTTTTTGTATCTTATTTTTCCTTTGAAAAAATTGAAAAGTCCAAAAATAGTTTGTGGATGTTTTTGAGATATAGCTTTGCATATGCGTAGTTCGATTCATGTTTGCTATGCATTTTTTCGTGACACTCCTTGTTTTGATTGATTCTTCTTATCTGTCTATCTGGGGATATCATAAAATGGGGGAGAAAGAATTATCATGTTATGGGGAAGAGATTTGATTTATTAATGATTTATTCTTTTATCATTTCAAACTCGATACATCACGAAGGAATTTACTTTATCTCATATGTGTAGGTACAAAGATTGAAGATCATTATGTTTCACATCCTGATGAGAAAAGCTTTGAGATTTGATGAAGATCTTTGAAAAAAAGTTTTGAGATCTTGCAAATGTGTACCCTTTTAGCTTTGAAATTTATGGGAGGGTAGATTTGTATAGACATTTTGGTATTTGATAATTCGGATGTTTTTATGTATGTTCCGGTATAGATATAGGGGGAGATTTGTAAGGACATATTTTTATAAATTTCCATCACAATTAATTATGTCGTACACCGTTACAACCATCAAAGAAGTTTAAGAGAAATCTACATCAAGACGGATCCGAATATATCAAGGTTATTCATCAAAAAGCCTCCGAAAAGTTTACTTTGTTAAGGTTATGTCTTAAATACCTTAACTTTGCACTTAGAGCTTTGGGATATTTTTTTAAAATATTATCTAAGTGTTAGAGCGGACTTTTTTCGTCGAAATTTAAGAATGAGTAATTTTTCTAAGTCCTGTAGCGTTCCTCGATTTTGACGTTCAGGTCGTTCAAGCGAGGTCTCATCTCGTTCGAACGACATTTAGATGTCGCGCGATGTCGTTCAAACAACACGTGTACTTCATTCGAGCGAGATCCAATTTTGTTCAAACGATCGAGGCGGCACGATTTTCTATAAATACTCATTAAATGGTTTCGTTTTCTTTAAGAAGTCCTAGCATTTTGAAAGATAGAAAACAGAGAATCTGCAGAATTCTTTTTGACTTCTTCTTTTAGGGTTTTCATCCCTTTTGTTTTCAATTCACAAAAATCCCATATGCTTTGATGAATTGTTTTGGTGTTCAAGAACACACTTTTCTTTTGCTCATTCTTTGTGGGGGAGAGATCTACAACCGGACAACCACATGCTATTGTGGAGGGAGTCCTTGTAAAGATTTTAGACTGCGTGTCTGGACTGCGCTTCCTTGTGGTATAGCTGCGTGTGAACCACTGCTGATTTCTAGCTGTTACTTTGAAGATTTGATGAAGGCACTGTGTACTCTTGTGGGCAGAAGCAAGATGGTATGTAAGTCAATGGTTTTGTAAACTTGTCAGATTTCTAAAAATAAAAGGGTTTTCCCTTCAGGTATTTTTCCTGAAATTTGTGTCGCATGCTTTATTTATTTATTTATGGGTTGACACACGCATACACGTAGTTTCATGTTTAGGGGATGGATTAATTTGGTTTAAAAATAGACTCTAATTAAACAAGTGTTCCAAATTATAAATTTACGAATTTAATCAATTATCACATAGTCATAATTTTACAGGTAGTGAAAGTAAGGCACATGTTTTGTATAAGAATAATGTATTGCAACTTCAATTATTTGTTCTCAAACCTATTATTTTCTTTATAATAAGGTGTATTTGTGTGTTATGCTCAGGGAGAAGAAAATAGAGTGTCATCGGTACTTGCAGGGGTTGTGAACCTAAGGTAACCACTAACAAGTAGCTTCTATTCAATTGATTTTTATAAATATAGTGTTTGTTATTTAGTGTTGTATTAATATCAAGAACCATATTATTAACTGACATAAGGTACAAACTGCGCTGGATGAAATAGTTCAATATCAATAGCATAATTGAACCTATCCATCTCTATATTTTTTTTATTTTTTTCGTTCTTTCTATCTACGTATTTTTTTTTTAATTTTTTAACTTGGGGGTTCAAACTACCAATCTGAACTATAATATTAAAAATCGTATCATTTGGACATTTTCTTATTTTTTTATTTATTTGTTGAACTTCACTTCATTTGTGGCAAATTGGTTTAGTAGTGTTAGATATAAAAAAAGAGGTTAATCACTACACCAAAATGGGAAAATTGGCACCTTTTCAGCGGCTAGCCTTGTCATGGTCATTGACCGTGACAAAAAAACATGCATTTTTTATCATGGTCAATGATCGTGACAAGGCTTATCATGGTCATTGACCGTGACAAGACCGTGACAAATATAGTTGTCACGGCCAGTGACCGTGACAATTCTATAAAGTTGTCACGGTCAATGAGCGTGACATGACCGTAACAATTCTTTCAGCAAAAAACCCTTTCCCCTCCTTTTTTCCTCACCGCATTGTTTCCCTCCAATTTCTTTCTCTCTCTACGCGCTTCTCTCTCTCTCTCTACTTTTCAGGTTGGTTTCTCTCTCTCTCTCTCTCTTTCCATTTATGTGTGTGTGTGTGTGTGTGTGTGTATATATATATGTGCGTGTGTGTGTGTGTATATGTATGTGTGTGTGGTGGGGGAAGGGGGGCTGTGTGTGTGTGTGGTGGGGGAAGGGGGTGGGGTTATGTGTGTGTGTGTGTGTGGTGGGGGAAGGGGGTGGGGCAGGGTGGGGGAGGGGGAGGGGGCAGGGATGGGTGGGTGGGTGGTGTGGTAGGGAGTGGGGCTGTGTGCGCGTGTGTGTATGTGCGCGTGTGTGTATGTGCGCGTGTGTGTACTGTGCGTGTTTGTGCGTATGTACGAGAGAGGGAAATGATGCGGGGGGTGTGACGGACGGTGGGGCTGCGTGCGTGTGTGTGTTAGCGTGTGTGCGTGTGTGTGGGGAGGGGGTGGGGGTAGGGGTGGGGCGGGGGTGGGGGTGGGGCTTGTTAATTTTTTTTATTTAATTTTGATTGGTGTATTAGATATTTTTCCTCATATGAAAGTAGTGCCCCTTGTAAACGAATTGATTGATTATGAATTTTTTTAGTAAATTAATATATGAAAGTAGGATTGCCCCTCATTGTAAATTAGTAAATTAATAATAATATACTTTAATTGTTAGTTTAATTGATGAAAATAATTAATTGAGTAGATGAATTACAAGGAGTACGGGATACACATTTGTTGTTGACATTGTGGTTAGATTATAGTGGATCGATGTTGGGTTGGTTAATTTTAAAAGTGGCATGACCACTGGATTATAGTCCATATGGGGGTTGGATTTTTCAACCTTTTTTGAAAATTACTTTGTATAACGAATAATATATATAGTAGATAATTAAATTAAACATACTTGAAATTAGATATAGAACGCATAGATACTAGCCTTCTAGTTCTTATGCGTACGTATTCAATAGCCCTTAGACCCGTTCGAGAGTCATTACCCCTGTAATGAGATCTCTCGAATTGTCCCGTTTGGAAAGTTTGGGACTGCATAATTTATGTATAATAATATTCTTAGTGGCTTAAAGTTGTTACTTTTAGAGGAAGTTCTGCAGGCGTATCCTAATGTTCTCTGGGTACATACTAGATTGACAAGTGTGACTGTTATTTCAATTGATCAATTGAAATAACACTCACACTTGCCCATCTACGTCGTGTACTTGGAGAACTACGGAGATATACTGCCGAATTTCTCTCAAATTATAACAATGAGCATGAGTTGTTAAGTTTATTACAGAAAAATGCGGTCTTGAATGGGATAGGACCGCTCACCCTTTAGAGGAGATGGAGGAAATAGAAATTTCTATTATAAATTGAATTTGAATTTGAAATTTAAAAATCGAATATAAATAAGACATAATTAAATGAAACATACTATAAATCTAAGCTTTGTTCATACTAATCCATGAATATACGCTTCTTACCTTTAATAGGTGATTAGTTGTGGTAGCTGTGATGGGATATTTGAAATACAAAGAGTGGATGGGTGAGACAAATAGAATGTGGGATGTGTTTCGCAGAGGTGCTAATGAATTTGTGAAATACGCGAAGAGATGTCATAATGATGAAGAGTTTCTGTGTCCGTGTGCTAGGTGTAAGAATGGTAAGGTGTTTGAGTGGAAAACAGTTGAACTATATTTGTTAAGATCGGGTATGCAAGATAGTTATCGATTTTGGAGTTTTCACGGTGAATTCAAATTTCCTTTTGTCCCCGACCAACCTTCACAAAAACCTTTAACAAGTAGGATAGATGTAGAAGGGGACGATGTAGATCATAATATGTTAGAGGATTTAGTTGATGATGCGTGCAAAGTTTATGAAGCAAAGGATAATGAGGTTACTGATGATGTACACGGTTCAAGTGCTCGTGAAGATATCACGATAAACCTTGACGAAGACTACCAAAGTTTAAAATTTAAGGCGACCCAACCGTTATACTTTGGTTGTAAGAAAGATCAAACAACTTTACCTGCCATGGATGATTTGCATAGTTTGAAGACGCAATACGGTTTGTCTGTCAATAATGTGATAGGAATTCTGAAATGGGTGAAGGGCTTACTACCCAAGGAGAATACGATTCCAAATAGCTATCCTGTTATGAAGACCAGTTTGAAAGGTTTGGGAATGAAGTATAAATCGATTCATTCTGTGTGTATGACTGGATACTATACCGAAAGGAGTATGAAAATCTCGATCGTTGTGTGGTATGCGATGAACCTAGATATGTCCAATCTACTAGTAAGGAAGGCATCAAAAGTGCCTCAAAAGTGTTAAAATATTTTCCCGTTGGGCCTAGATTAAAGCGATTTTTCACAGTACCATGGATAGCGAAGGCAGTGACTTGGCATGCTAGGGCAGAAGTAGGGGGTAATATCATCTGTCATGAGAAACGTGTGTGCTCGCGTTCAAATGATCAAACCATATATAAAACCCTTTTAACACAAACAAACCCTAAACATGCAGCAGTATGTGATTGAATAAATAGATAATCTACGCAAGAACATTCAAACACATGCAATTAAGGAAAAATCCCCCTCAGGGGCAAAACCATTTATTTTCACTATAATTTGTAAGAAAACGGCTTACAATCGGATTACAATGAAAATACAAGTTGACTAAGAATTACCCTCGGGTATCGGATTCTGTAGTCGCGACTGAAATTATCCCTTTCCAGTAGGGCTGCAATGAAGAAGAAGAACGGTCTCCTCCACAAGGGTTGAACAAACCAAAGTTGTGTTCTTGGGATGCAAAAGGATTCACAAAGGTTTGGCAATGATGTGTGAATCAAAACATGAGTCTTGGGACTCAAAAATATGAAGACTAGATGTATTTGGACTCTCAAATTCCTCTCCTAAAGTCTTGCAAAACAACTCCCCCGAAGTTGGTATTTATAGGAAAAAAATATGAAGAGTCCCACGTTCTTAAAACTCTAAAATTCTATCTAGCGTACAAAAAAAATAGCATTCTTTAAGGAATTTTCTCTATCTTCAAAAGGTCATAACTCCTTCACCGTAGCTCGGATTGAGGTGCCGTTTTTTCCAGTATCTTAGTTGCGGCGAGATCTTCAACTTTCTAGTTGACCAGACCTCCGAACTATGGATGTGAAATTACGAAAATGCCCTTGAACTCTCCTACTGTGCCTTTTTTTCACTGTTTTGACTTCCCTTGCGTACCACTTGCATTAAGTCCCTAAAATCTTGGAACGTGAAGTCATTGAGGCAGATGTGGGACGTATTAGTGGAGATAATGCATGCTTGATTCCCGGAATTCGGATAGAGGCCGTCATGTGAGATCGTGAGGAGACGTGCCAAATGTAGCGGTGTACGACATAAATAAATGAAACATTTCGGACATGTGAAAAATGTCCTTACAAATCTCCCCCTATGTCTATGCCGGTACATACATAAAAAATCCGAATTATCAAATATGAAATTTCCTATACAAATCTACCCTCCCATGAACCCAAAACTGGAAAAGGTACAAATGAATAGTCTTCATCGTTTGTTCTTTAATTCTTCAGGAATCTCAAAATTTTTCTCATCAGGGTGTGCAACATATAGATCTGCAATCTTCATACCTACACACATGAGACAAAGCAAATACCACGTGACATATCGAGTTTGAAATGAGATAACATGGATATCAATATATGATAAAAATATAAGCAACATCTCAAAAACTCCCCCAGAATTCAAACTCCCCCATAATATGATAATTCTTTCTCCCCCTTTTTATGATGTCCCCAAATGGACAAATTAGAGAAATAAATCAAATAAGCAAGTGCGGGGTGTCACTAGGATAAAAACACACCATGAATAAACAGAAAGCAACCAAGTCAATGATAGCGTAAATGAAGTGGTGTGATCAAATTCGATAGGAAAATCAATGCATACAAACATGACATATGTGCACGATGAATATTGGATATTCCTAGAGAATGAACTCAAATGCTTCCTTTGGTGTAAAAGAGTGACAGTATAAGATATTGACTCAATCAAATCAACAAATCAAAGCTCAAAATGATTTTCACACCAATAACGTCCAAAATGATTTTATGCTTTTTCAGGACTTTCAAGGAATTGCAAACCCGTTTAGATTCTCCAACTAAAATCCCTCAGATATTGTATTGAATAGAGGCATTCTAAATTCTCAAACTTTGGAGAATGGATGGTGAAACCTAAGTGGCCCATATTTGGCATGAATTGCTTTTTATTGCCTTTAAATTTTTTCGGGCTCTTTTAACCTCTTTGGACCTCGGATATTAAAATTCCTCCATTTTTTAGGTCCTTTTTAACGGTGGCTTTTGCGCAAAGGATAGATGATTACCTTTCGCAGCCCCTCCCCGTTATACAAAAACACACAGTCTCACCAAAACGGTTTTTACATGCATTCCAATCTTGTCAAGTTTTATCGCATATTGTACATTGTATAGACATGATTAAGATGAAAACACGCAAGCCAACATGAGATAGACAAGTGTAATAATAAAATATAGCCGTGCATGTGTGCAATAAAGGATATAGGAGTCAAACATGTAGGAAGATATCACTAATTACATCTCAAAGACTCCAATCAATGTAAAGCACATGGATGAAATGATGTAGCCTCTCAAATCTCTATCAAACAGTCACATGGATAAATGGAATGAAGTTGTGACTTGGCTATCTTACATGCTCATCCATAAAAGAAGCAAAATACAAAAATCTTTTTGGATTTTTTCAAAAATTTGGAAAAAAAATAAAATAAAATCTTTTTGTGCTTTTCTCAAAATTTTTCTTAAAGGAAAATCTTTTTGTATTTTTTTTTCAAAAAAAATATAAAAAGCAAAAGGAATAAAACAAAGTTGTACAACAAAGTAATGGTACATATAAAACAGACTAGCAATAGAAAGCATATGATATGAACATGAAGAAGCATCCTATTCTAGACATAGACCAACCCCTCAGTCAACTGTGCAAATCCCTAAAGATTTCCTAAGACTCTCAAATCTAAGGGCATCTAAAGGTTTCGTGAAAATATCGGCTAACTGACGGTCGGTAGGAACAAAACTCAGGGATACGACTTTCTCTTCAACTAACTGACGAATAAAGTGCTCACGTATCCTGATGTGTTTTGTGCGCGAATGCTGAACTGGATTGCGGGATATGTGTATCGCGCTCGTGTTATCACAGGAAATGGTCATGGTGTCCTGTGATATCCCATAATCCTCCAGCATTTGCTTCATCCACAAGAGTTGTGTGCAACAACTCCCGGCGGCTATGTACTCAGCCTCCGCAGTGGACAAAGAGATGGAATTTTGCTTCTTGCTCAGCCAGGAGACAAGACCAGAACCAAAATAGAAACACCGACCAGAAGTGCTCCTACATCCATCTACATCCCCAGCCCAATCGGCATCCGAGTAGGCGGACAGACGGTCATCGGTATCAAAGGAATACCAAATCCCGTATGAGAGAGTCCCACTTACGTATTTAATAATACGTTTTAGAGCAAGTAAATGTGACTCTTTTGGGGATGCCTGATAACGCGCACAGACTCCAACACTGAAGGCGATGTCGGGACGACTGGCAGTCAAGTAGAGGAGACTACCTATCATACTCCGATATAAGGTTTGCTCTACGTCCTTGCCTGAAGTGTCCTTACTAAGCTTGGTAGTGGTACTCATAGGTGTACGTGCATGCTTAGCGGAGTCTAAACCAAATTTCTTCACTAGGTCTCTAGCATACTTGGATTGGGAGATGAACATCCCATCCTCTAGCTGACGAACCTGGAGACCAAGGAATAATGTAAGCTCACCAACCATGCTCATCTCAAACTTACTTTTCATCTCCTCCTCAAAGTGGTGAGCATGCTGGGAGCATGTGGATTCAAAGACTATGTCGTCCACATAGACCTGGGCAACCAAAATAGCACCGTCATCTCTCCTGACAAACAACGTCATATCTACTACCCCTCTCTTGAAGCCACGAGCTAAGAGATAAGAAGTAAGCCTCTCGTACCAAGCACGGGGTGCTTGCTTCAAACCATACAAGGCTTTCCTCAGATAGTAGACGTGCTCAGGGTGCTGAGGGTCTTCAAACCCTTTTGGTTGTTCCACATAAACCTCCTCCTGTAGAATGCCATTCAAAAAGGCACTCTTGACATCCATCTGATACACCTTGAAGCGCAGATGACATGCGATGGCGAGCAGAAGACGGACGGACTCAAGCCTCGCAACAGGAGCAAATGTCTCCCCAAAGTCTACACCATCTATCTGTGTGTAGCCTTGAGCGACCAACCTAGCCTTATTTCGGATTATGGTACCATTTTCATCCATTTTGTTCTTAAAAATCCACCGGGTACCTATCACATTAATCTCACTAGGTAGGGGGAAAAATTCCCAGACATCATTCTTTTTAAACTGAAGCAACTCATCCTGCATAGCAGATATCCAGTGCTCATCCTTGAGTGCTTCTTTATGGTTCTTGGGCTCGACTTTGGACGTGTAGCAAAGATGGCTAACAACGTTCTCTAGCTGAGCACGAGTCTTGACCCCTAGAGTGGGATCACCAACAATGGCAAAAGGGTCATGACTCTTGCGAACCCAAGCAGGTGTGTCCCCTAACATAGGAGTAGGGTCCACAGAGTGTGAGAGAGGAACAGGTAAATCACTGTCAGAACAATCCTCATCCTCACACTGAAGGTTAGGATCAATAACCGTCGGAGGTTCGTCATCTTGCACGGTGACGTTTATTGATTCCATAATCTTAGAGCTCTTCAGGTTAAAAACCCGGTACGCTCTGCTATTCGATGAATATCCTAGAAATATTCCCTCGTCGCTTCGGGAGTCAAACTTTCCTAATTGCTCTTTATCCCGTAGGATGTAGCATTTACTCCCAAAGACACGGAAATATGCCAGGTTGGGCTTCTTGCCAGTCCACAACTCATAAGGAGTGTGAAGTGTGTGTGGACGCAGATACACCCTATTCACCGTGTGGCATGCAGTAGACACTGCCTCTGCCCAAAATCTCCTAGAAACTTTACGACCTAGAAGCATAGATCTAACCATCTCTTGGATCGTTCTATTCTTTCTCTCAACAATCCCATTTTGCTGAGGAGTTCTCACAGCAGAAAACTCATGTTTGATCCCAAGGCTATCACAGTACAAATCAACCTTTGCTTCCTTGAATTCAGTGCCGTTGTCACTACGTATTCTGTTAATAGTGACACCGTGTTGATTTTGCAGGACACGGCACTTGGTGGTTAAGAAATCTACAGCATCGGATTTCTCTCTCAGAAAACCTACAATGGAGTATCTGGAGAAATCATCTACCATCACGAGGATGTACCTCTTACCACCTAGACTCTCAGTACGAGTGGGACCCATAAGATCCATGTGAATCAACTCCAGAACACGAGAGGTGGTAATGGAATGTAACTTCCTATGAGGACTACGAATTTATTTTCCCAACTGACAGGGTCCACAAACGGTTGAAGTTGACTTTCCAAGAGATGGTAAGCCACGTACTAGGTCCTTTTTAGATAAACGATTGAGATCTCTAATGTTCACGTGACCTAGACGTTGGTGCCACAGATCCATAGGAGTGATCGTGGCGCTGTTGCAGACAAGTGAGGATGTGGGCTCAGTCCCATAGCAATTATCCTCGGTCCTCACCCCTTGCATCAAAAGTTTACCGGCTTGATTGTAGACTTTACACGCGTCCCGGTCAAACTTTACTGCAAAGTTAGTGTCGCACAGCTGGCTAATACTGAGAAGGTTTGCTTTCAAACCTTTGACGTACAAAACATTTTCTAGCTTAGGAAAACCAGGTAACTCGATAGTACCTCGTCCTATAATGCTAGACTTACTCCCATCTCCAAAGTTGACTCTGCCATCTTGATAATCCTCAAGAGTAGTAAAAAATGAGGCATCACCTGTCATGTGTCTGGAGCACCCACTATCAAAATACCACTGTGAGGTATTATGTGCTTTGAGAGCAACATGAACAACAAAGGCCTTTTTATCTTTCTTAGGCACCCAAGCAGAGATGACCTTTTGTTTGCCTTTGTTGGTTTTAGCTGGAATGTAAGAAGCATTCACTAACGGCGAAGACATCCGTCGGAATTCTTTCATCAAACTCTGAGTCGTGGCAGCTAAGAACTCAACTCGCTCTCTCAGACTAGAAAACTCATCAGTATGTCGTGGTGGAGCAGTAGTACGTCGTGTCCGACCCATGCTATAGCAAGTTTCCCTAAGGTGGCCTTTTCTTTTGCAATAAGTACAAAAGAGCTCAGTCAAAGGCGGACCTTGGTTTGCTTTTCTTGGTCGAACTCTCCTTCGAGGTTTTTTACGGTGACCATAAGGAGTTGTAGTAAACTCAGGAACTGGTCCAGGTGTAATTTGCGACGTGGAGGCACCATCATATCCAATTCCTTGACGATCACCAAAACCTAAAGCGGGGCCGAGGAGCATCTTTCCCATCTTCCCAGATCTGTCCTCGATTTGTACCTTGACTTCCCGTGCTTTCTCAAGATCATGAGTCAGCTGGGCAACAAGGGCTTCAAGTTTCTTCCGAGTCTCCACGGAGGAATGGAGCTGACTCGTAAGACTAGCCACTTGCTTGATCAAGTCCCCTCTCTCTTTCTCTAGAGTACTCTCTCTCTCTCTAAACAAATTCTCATTCTCGACACAGGTAGATTCTCTCTCTCTCAGGGCGGTGCACGTAGAGAACTCTCTTTCTCTCGCTTTCCTTAAATCTTCCTCTAGGCAAGTGATCTTAAGAACTAACGCTTTGTTACGCTTTTTAGTTTTAAAAGACTCAGAATATAACTCAGCGTAAACGCGTTGTATATCACTCTCGCTCTCACTTGTGTCATCCTCCCCCTCACTCACATCGATCTCACTGTCGAGGTGTCCCTGTGAAGCATCATCCTCATCGTCGTGAGGAGAACTAGGAGTGCTCACTTGGCTGGCCATGAATGCGGTGAAGTTACACTCATGCGGTGACTCATCTCCAGAATCCACCGTCTCGACCTCACTGTCGTCACTAAGGGTAGCATTAAGGACAACTTTCCCTTTCTCTCTATTCAGACGATTGGCACACTCAAAAGCTCTATGACCCCTACCATCACACTCAAAACATCTCTCACTTTCTTTCAGAGAAGGATTTTTGGAAACTTTTTCATTTTTCTTTTCAAACTTTTATTTCTCAAATTTCTTTTTATCTTTAAAATTGCCATTTTTCTTAAATTTGAGAATCCTCTTGAAATTTTTTGCGAAAAGAGCCAAATCATCTAAGTCAAAATCGCACTCAGAATCTGACGTGTCAGTCTCTCTCTTTCTAGATGACTCTACCCTCTTTCTAGCTGACCCCTCACTCCTTCTCTCTTGGGCTTTAAGAGCAATTCCCTTATCTTTAGATTTAGAATTTTTAGGGAACATATCAATTTCATAAGTTTGCAAATCTCCTACAAGTTCTTCCAATTTTAGCGTATTTAAATTACCCATAGAATTTAGCACAGTGACTTTAGGGATAAAACGCTTAGGCAAAGAATGAAGAATCTTTTTAACAACTCTAGCATTCGGAATATGTTCACCAAGATTAAAACTAGTATTCACAATGTCAGAAAGTCTAGCATAAAATTCATCAAAGCATTCAGAATCATGCATGGTGATTGTTTCAAATTGAGTTGTCAAGTTTTGCAACTTAGACTCTGTCACAGCATTAGTTCCTTCATGGGTGAGTTGTAAAACATCCCATGCCTCTTTTGAGGTGGTACACGTCATTATGCGTTTGAACTCATCAGGTGTGATAGACCCAGAAATAGCACTTAGACCCTTAGAATTAAAAGATGACCATTTAATTTCTTCATCAGACCAAGAAATGTCAGGTTTCAAGTTGGTCACATTATCAACAGTCACGGTGGGAGGAGTCCACCCTCGTTCAACCAAAATCCAGATACGTTCATCAATGGCTTTTAAAGCCGACCTCATACGGGCTTTCCAATAAGCATAATTTGTCCCGTAAAAAATAGGCATTTTAAAATATGACTTCTCCATTTGAACACGCACTTTTTCAAAAATCAATTTTTTCAGAAAATTGATATCTTAGAAAAATTTTGCGGAAAAAAAAAAGAATACGCGATAGATTAGCGTAACCTGCTCTGATACCAATTTGAGAAACGTGTGTGCTCGCGTTCAAATGATCAAACCATATATAAAACCCTTTTAACACAAACAAACCCTAAACATGCAGCAGTATGTGATTGAATAAATAGATAATCTACGCAAGAACATTCAAACACATGCAATTAAGGAAAAATCCCCCTCAGGGGCAAAACCATTTATTTTCACTATAATTTGTAAGAAAACGGCTTACAATCGGATTACAATGAAAATACAAGTTGACTAAGAAATATCCTCGGGTATCGGATTCTGTAGTCGCGGCTGAAATTATCCCTTTCCAGTAGGGCTGCAATGAAGAAGAAGAACGGTCTCCTCCACAAGGGTTGAACAAACCAAAGTTGTGTTCTTGGGTTGCAAAAGGATTCACAAAGGTTTGGCAATGATGTGTGAATCAAAACATGAGTCTTGGGACTCAAAAATATGAAGACTAGATGTATTTGGACTGTCAAATTCCTCTCCTAAAGTCTTGCAAAACAACTCCCCCGAAGTTGGTATTTATAGGAAAAAAATATGAAGAGTCCCACGTTCTTAAAACTCTTAAATTCTATCTAGCGTACAAAAAAAATAGCATTCTTTAAGGAATTTTCTCTATCTTCAAAAGGTCATAACTCCTTCACCGTAGCTCGGATTGAGGTACCGTTTTTTCCAGTATCTTCGTTGCGGCGAGATCTTCAACTTTCTAGTGGA
This sequence comes from Sambucus nigra, assembly GCA_949130495.1. Lineage (NCBI taxonomy): Eukaryota > Viridiplantae > Streptophyta > Magnoliopsida > Dipsacales > Adoxaceae > Sambucus > Sambucus nigra. Next base: position 427,488,967 of record OX422214.1, read on the forward strand.
CCAGACCTCCGAACTATGGATGTGAAATTACGAAAATGCCCTTGAACTCTCCTATTGTGCCTTTTTTTTCACTGTTTTGACTTCCCTTGCGTACCACTTGCATTAAGTCCCTAAAATCTTGGAACGTGAAGTCATTGAGTCAGATGTGGGACATATTAGTGGAGATAATGCATGCTTGATTCCCGGAATTCGGATAGAGGCCGTCATGTGAGATCGTGAGGAGACGTGCCAAATGTAGCGGCGTACGACATAAATAAATGAAACATTTCGGACATGTGAAAAATGTCCTTACATGTCATCCTATTGATTCTATAGCCTGGAGGAGGATGAATTATGAGTATCCCGATTTTGCTCAAGAACAGTGCAACATTCATTTAGCTATATCAACAGATGGTTTCAATCCATTTGGAAATCTAAGCACCAATCAGAGTGTATCACCAGTGATCCTAGCCCCACTCAACCTCCCTCCTTCACACTGTATGAGACCTAAATTTTTGATGTTGGCTTTGTTGAAACCTGGGCCAAAGGCACCAAGTGATGACATCAACGTATACCTGGCTCCTTTGGTAGAATAATTAAATGAGTTGTGGGAAGAGGGTGTGCAATCATTTGACTCTTTTAGAAAAGAAGAGTTTACGTTGAAAGCTATGTTGATGTGTCCAATTCAAGATTTTCCAGCTTATGGGACATTATCCGGTTGTGTAGTACATGGTTATTTGGGGTGTCCTATTTGTGGAGAGGAGACTAAATCTATTTTTCTATCCTTTAGCTCAAAAAATGTATACCATTGCCATATGAGGTTTTTACCCCCGGCTCATAGTTTCAGATTTGAGAAAGGTTCCAATTTTTTATTGGGCGGGGTTGAACATACGCTACCGCCGAGACAACTTTCAGGTTCAGAAATTGAAAGTAAATCCTCTGAATGCGGCCCTAATATGTCAATTAAGAATCCCAAATTTAAGAATGTCAAGCATAAGAAGGCCCCAACTGGAAATGAAACTGAGACAAGAAAGGCATGGCTAGGAGGTCAATTTTATTTGACTTGCCTTATTGGAAGAATAACTCGGTGCGCCATATGTTGGATGTGATGCATGCAGAGAAGAACTTCTCTGAACATATTGTGGGCTCTTGCCTTGGAGGAAGTCATTCGAAGGATGGAGAAAATGCACGAAAATACCTTAAATCGTTGAAACTTAAGTCACAACTATGGTTGAAAGAAGATAGTAGGGGAAGGATAATAATACCCCCTCGTGCGTTTACTTTGACGAGTGGGGAAAGGAAGGTGCTTTTAGATACAATATATAATTTTAAGGGCCCATCTAATTTTTCGTCCAACTTGCAAAGTATTGTGAATTATGCTACTCATGATTTACATAAGTGTAAGTCCCACGATTGGCATGTGATCGTGCAATTGGTTCCTCTATTTTTTAAGAACTGTTTCTCCAAGCACAAGGATTTGTGGAGGGCTATTATGCAAATTAGTGTTACCTTCTCACTCTTGTGTGAGAAGGTAGTCAATTGAGAACACATAGTGGCCGCAAAATTAGCAGTGACTGAAGCAATTTGTGTGTTGGAGAAGTACTTTCCCCCAACATTCTTTGACATAAGTGTTCACTTGTTGGTACACCTATGCGACGAGGCACTTCTTTGTGGTCCAATTAGATATCGGTGGATGTATCCGTTTTAAAGATTGATGAAAGTTTTTAAAGATTAAGTCAAGAATACGCGATACATTGCAGGATAAATTGCAGAGGAATACATCACCGTGGAGTCATCAATATATACTCGGGAATATATGCCTGACTCGACCTGCGTTGATGACACTAATGAGTTCGTCGATGATGGTGGTCATGTGATGGGAAAACTAGTGAAATTAATGAGTTTGCAACATGAAAAAGTAGCTCGTTATCTATTTGAGATGCATGAAGACGTCGGAGAATGGAAAAAGTAAGTTTCGATTATTATAATATTTAACATTATTTTGGATTATTTTATACATGATTAATTTTGTAATATGCCGAAAATATGAAGCCCGTGAGAACAATAAAAGATGAAAAACAATGGTACAATCAGACAACGAATTTAGGTTGTGGTTGACACAAGAGGTAATTATAATGAAAATGGTCGTTATATAACGTTACATTACACTCAAATTCTACAACTAATATAATTAATTTATCTATATTCTCAGCTCTTAAAGACGGGTGATGCGACATCAAGGCTTGCTCATCTAGCCACTGGACCCTTGTTCGTAGCACAAGAGTAAAAAAAATATTGATTGAACGGTTATATTTTTGGCGCTAAAGTGTACGAGGAAAGTACAAATGTACAAAATTCAGGCATTTCATACAATGCTCTTACTTTCTTTCGAGCGAGCGCAAAAGATAAAAACCTCGTTGAAGCTGAAGTGAATTACTATGGTGTAATCCAAAATATATTTGAATTGGATTATATAAGCTTCAAAGAGGTTGTATTTTACTGTGATTGGGTAAGAGTTGAGGATAAAAATGCTTGTAAAGTTGATCATGTCACCAATTTGATCATGGTTGACTTGTCCAAGTTGAAGAGCAACGACCACGTGAGCGATGAGCCATTTGTTTGTGCATTTCAAAAGGTTAACCATGTGCTTTACTCGGAGTATATCAACAACGAGTCGTGGTCAATTTTCCAACATGCGCCAAAGCGTCTAAATAGTAGTGTGGATGACTTGGCTGCTCCTACAAAATATCAATCCATTTTTTATGATAACCCGAATTTTAAATAATTTTTTAATTTGTAATAAATATTCCAATTTGTACCGAAATATCCATTTTTAATGCTTTTAATTGATTTGCACTTTATCATTTTCACTCTTGTGTAGTGTGCGTGCGTGTGGGCAGTAGGGGTGGGGGTGGTAATGCTTCGGATTTTTAGTAATTGTACATATTATTAGCTAGATGCTGTTATTTTGGAATTCAGAATTGAGGTGTTTGACAGTAACAATTCATTTTTATTTGTAGTAATGGTACATATTTGCATGTCTTCTTTTAATTCATTTTGATATCTACTAATAATTTTGTTTTACAGCAAATGTCTCCTTCAGGTATTAAGGCGAGGATGATGATGCTTGTTATGACAATGTCATTTGGGCTCGGTGGTAGCGGAGGGGACGAGGGTTCCTCGGCCCCTAGGCTCCCCAAATATGGAAAATTGGGGATGGCCATCGAGAACAAGTCGGGGATATTAGCGAGATCCCTCGAGCTGGTAAAGATGATCATCGACCTGGGGAACATTAGTTGGAAGGAGGTGCCATATGAGCTCAACTTAGCTGTTTGGGTGGCACTACAGGTAATGTATTTATATTTATATTCATATGAATATTTCAATTTCAATTTTGATTTTGATTTCGATTTCAATTTTATTTTATATTTGTATTTATATTTATTTGCAACTAACATTGTATTTGTTGGACAGGAACAATTCAACCTGGATCCAAAGCTATGCGATTCCGTCTTGGAGTAGTTGTGGGAGCAACACAAGACGTGGAAGAAAAATATGCGGACCCGGTACTTTGGGAAGACATGAGAGTCCATTATCCAAAGGCATGAATTCGTCCCGCAGAAGGAGCCGATCTCATTGGTACAATGATAAAAGTTCATTGACAATGAGACCGGGGAGCGATAATTGGCAGCTCGTCTATCAGGGAGGGACAACAGGGCAAAAAAGACGGATGTGCACTACTCCGACCGGACGTCTTACGCCGAGGTGGAGCATAGGATGATGGTAAGATTTAATATTTCTATAACTACAAAAATATATTATTCTGCATTATTTTACTTTGCAGGGCCGATACTAATTTTACTCTATTTTATTTTAGGGGACAGGAAGTGGCCCTGGGGGTAGGCCACATAGGCTCGATACTTATGTGGCTCTTTGGACGAAGAAGGGGAAGGACAAGGAGGTGTCCCCGAGCGTCATGTCCACGATTGTAAGTAACCCGACAGTTTAATTTTTGTTAATTACGTTATAATTTTTTAATTTACTTATTTTACTAATCATGTGCTTTTTGTCGTTTCAGGTAAATCTTAAGGAAGTGCATGAGTCACAGTCTGATGCCGACAAGGCATCTTTGTCCACAGACGCACTCATCTAAGTGTTTGCCTCTGATCGTAAGGGGAGGACAAGGGAGTGAGATCGCGGGTGGCCAAATCTAGGATCATCGAATTGGAGACGAGCGACACCGAGTTGGCTCGAACGGTGGACTCGCATGACGCGAAGCTGTCCCATTTGGAGGCGACGGTCCAAGATATGTTCTCATTCATGAAGCGTTCGTTGCGCGATGAAAAACTCAAGGGGAAAGGGAAGGAGAATGTGTGGGGGGGGGGGGCGAAGGTGCGGGAGGACGAGGTGCAGGATGACGAGGATATGGACCTCACTGCTTCATCGCCGACACGTGCAGTCTTTGATGATCCACTTCCCTATTTGGCTCCTTTCGACTGACCGATGTCGACTCTTGGTTGTCCGAGCGTGTTTATACTAGACATCTTTGATGGCCAGCGGATAAGGCGGGGGTTGAGGGACCCGAATATCGTCCAGGATGGACTAGTTCATGGACGTGAGCTTCAAGACATCGAGTCCAAGGTGCTCGTCATGCATGTGATACCCAGGAAGAAGAAATCCCCGTTGTGGTTGTGCGAATAATGCGACACGATGTATATCAGTGGGTGTGTCAATTCGTATATCGTGTGGCCTACTCACCTCCTCGGATTTAACCTTACCAAAGACATGTAGTGACATTATTTGAATTGAATTGTATTGTTTTTAAGTTGGTGTATTTGAATTGTTTTTAAGTTGGTACATTTGAATTATATTTGGATTATATCGTGATGCATATTCTCTCTATTTTGAATGTATATTTGCACTATATATGTTTTATTTGGATATATAATATTTGAACAGGTACAACGTTGCTATAATAGGTACATATATACTGCTAGGCAGTGGCAATGACCATACTGCCCAGCAGATTTTTTTTCAATTCTGCCCAGAATTGTCACGGTCATTGATCGTGACAATTTTTTATTAAATGTCACGGGCTTGTCACGGTTTATAACCGTGAAAAAACTTATCACGATCAGGGATCGTGACACAACCGTGACAATTCTAACGAGCTTGTCACGGTCCATGATCGTGACCAAAAAAGTTGTCTTGCCCAGAATTGTCACGGTCATTGACATTGACAAGTTGAACTTGTCAAGATCAATGATCGTGACAATTCAACAGATTTTGTGTAGTGAATGCTCACTATTATTTACTAGAGGCTCATCGTGTGTTTTTAAGGTTAGTATCTACACCTTCTCCTTATTTCCTATGACTTCCTCAGAAGGTTTGGAGGAAGAGACTGGTTGCTCGGATGGTTGCTCGGCAGAAGTACTGGTTGGTTGGAGTTGCTCGGAGCAAGGTTGAACAACAGGAACAGCAGGGAGAAAATCTTCAATCATCATAGAAGATTCATCTGAATCAGCTTCATCATCTTCTTCTTCTCCAGGAGAGGGAGGAGGGCCATGAGTGTGCTACCGAAATAACTCAGAATTCTCAACAACTTTCAGCTCCTGCAAGGCTACAACCCATCCATCTCTAAAATATTTGAGGCTGGCATACTCCATTTGAGAAGACATGACATCCAGGCCCTTTTTCTAGCCTTTGTCCCAACCAGCACTGAATGATTTTTTAACTGCCTTCTTCTTTTTTGCCTTCTCCGAGGAGGTCCTCTCCTTAAGGAGCTCCTCGGCAGCCTTCAACTTCTCTTCCACCTCCATTTTCTGTCGCTCAACATCTTGAAGTTTAATAACTTCCTCTTCAGCAGACTAGAGCTTAACTTTCATCTCCTTGTTGCTTTGTTTAAAGTCTTTGTTGCTCTGCTCAAACTCCTTCAACTTCTTCTCCAAGTCCTTGGAGGCATTCACAGCTTGATTTCTGTCCAGCTCAATGGACATGAGTTGCTTCTCCCAAGCAACTTTATCTTCCTCGTATTTTTGACGAGAATTTTTTAAAGACTGGGTCAGCCCAATAAAAACTTCCTCTACTCCTCCCGAGGAACTTGAAGCCTTAATAGCTTCACCCTTCTTCAAAATGCTGTTGAAACACGTCACCAGCTGAAAAAAGAAATAACTTTAAGTCAATACATGGACATAGTATTAAAAAATAAAGGGGTCAAGATGAAGATACTTACTGAGGCAATGTGTTGAGCAGCCAGGGTAGTGATTCTCTCACGAGAAAGAGTATCTTCAATGCATTGGACCTCTGGGGCAGTACAGGATCTCACAAACTCGCAGCAGAGCTCGGAGCAACAAAGGATGGAACACTACCTTCAACATTTGAAGGTTGAGAGACAAGTTCCGCAGGTCTCTCAGAAGAGCTTTTCTTTAACCTCCTCAGAGGAGCAGGAGTGTGTTCAACTAAAGACGTTGTCTTTGTTGGTGATATGACAATAACCTCACTCGGAGGAGAGAGAGCAACAATCTTGCTCGGAGCCACAAGGAGCTTCTCGCCAGTTTTCTTGGCAGCAACAGGAGGGGGTACATCTACAGTCTTTATCCCTTCTTCTGGGACATGTTGTTTACTTTTCTTTGCCTCCATAGCAGTAGAGGCAGACTTGTCAAAAAAGGCAGAAGCTTTTCTCTTCTTCATCAGATCACTGATAGGAATACTTGACTCAGAGGAAGAACCTTCCACACTAGTCTCAGAGGCTGGTACTTGGTCAAGGTTAACTACCACCGAACGAGGACGAGTAGTGAAAGATGAAGTATAGCTCTTGTATTGTAACAAGTAAGAAGCGTATCTAATATGTTCCTCGATAACAGATTGATGCAAATCCCATATAAGTTTTAAATGCTTCAAGTTAACATCAGCCTCTTTTGGAGGTTTTCTTTTACTGTCAACTGTAACAAACAAAAAATAAATATCAGTGATGCATTTTATCGAACACAAAGAAAACAAGATTTAAAAAAATAAAAACAACCTATTCCATTTCCATAAGGGGGACACCTGGGACCTTGATATACATCATCTCCATTTAATGGAGCGTGTTGCCAATTTTTCATAACAACCCCATGCTCAAAATAATCTCTGTTGGCATCAGGAAGATTGACAACTAAAGTCTATTAAAAAACATAGTTTTTAAATAGAATGTGGTATCACTGACAACCCATCTATAGCAGTACATAATCTCTGGAATCCCTAAACGGGTTCCATGAAGTTGATTCAATCTATGTACGCCATTAACTATCCTCCAGGTATTTGGAGCTATTCTTGCAGGCACAACATCAAAATATTGGTAGAATTCCAAACATAGGGGATTTGGCGAAAAAGAAAAGCCACATTCGGCCACAAAAAGACTTGGGAACTAATGTCCCTCAGCCAAAGAAAAATAATCAGAAGGTTCAGAAAGTTTTTCCAAAATAACCCACGAAGAGATTGAAAATTCAGACCAAAATTTGTCCAGCGACCCAACAAGATAAACCATGATGAACAAAGTAAATAAAAAAAGGGAAGAAAATCTTACAGAGAAAAAGAGATCAGGTGACAATGAACGACGGAAAGAATGAAGGCACAAGACAGAGAGAAAATGAAGAGTTCAAAGATACAGAGTTGAAAAGTGAAAGACGATAGGATTTCTGCCGCGTTTAAATACTTTACCTCGGGAATAGGGAAAGGCAATGATTACAAAGAAAGACGTTTGCATTTCCGGCGGTTAAAAGAAGAAAAGGGCACAAATATCAAAGTGGCCATGAAAATTCAAAATATTTATGAGGCCTGATACTATGTGCTCAAAAAGGGATTATACACAATGAACATTTTCCTAAAAATCATAAAAACCAATAATCTGAGCAGTTTTCGAGTAGAATATTCCACACTTTTGTTCAACCTCAAAGCATGAAACATTGGGGACTTCTGTTGATACCAAATTTAGTCTGCTGATATGGACCATTAACTTGAAGACACGTGTCATCCTACGGACACTTTCAACGAATAACATACTGTCACCGAGCTACTCAAGCGCCCCGAGAAACTCAATCATACCGAGCAGCTTAGGCGCCCCGAGGATCTTAAGGCCCCGAGGTACTCAAGCACCCCGAGCAACTCAAGCGTGTCGAGCAGCTTAGGCGGTCCAAGCAGCTTAAGCGGTCCGAGCTACTTAGTGTACAGAGCATCCAAATCAAGAGAATCAAAGAGACGACTGTGCATTAAATGCTCATTATTATCGTACAGATGCATATGTCTACTAGATAACAGATCATTGTACTTTCACATGTACAACCTCAAGGCTATAAATACATTGTAACCTCCTCATTAGAAAGGGACTCTGAATTTCTTGGTAAACTCACTCATCAAGAATTCTAGGCAAACAGTCAACAATACAAAAACAGTGGACGTAGGCCATTCTTATAAGGCTGAACCACTTTAAAAATCTTTTGTCTTATTTATTTTATCTACAATTGATAAATTAGAGATAATCTAATTTTTTACATCAATACGTGCGTAGGAGGAGAGCGGGCTGCGTGCGTAAGGGAATGGGTGGGGGTTTGCCGCCGCCGTAAGGGCTTAGGGTTTCTTTCTTAGAAACTGATTAGAGAGAGAGAGAAGTAGGGCATGCATGTTTTATGTTATGTGCGTGCGTAGTGTTAGTTGAATTGAAAGGTAGTGTGCGTGTGTCAAGTGGTGAATGCGTGTGTGAGGGAATATATATATATGTATATATATATATATATATAATGAAAGTGTTCCGGTCCGGTCCAAAACCATTTTTTATAATCCAGGACCGAGACCGACCTGAATTATGCGGTCCTATATATTTTTGGACCGAATTAAAAAAACCCGCAAAAGTATGTTCGGTTCGGTTCGGTTTTTCGGTCCATTCGGTCTATTCGGGTTCGTGCACACCCCTAGATGCATTTATGATATATGTATGTGTGTGTATGTATGTATGTATGTATCTGCCAAGGAACATTCACAAGGAGATAAACGTGCCTCTATTCTCATGCACAACGAAACTGTTTCCAATCCTATTCCTATGCATGCAGTTGAACCACCAGATATACAGTCAAGTGGTTAGCCAGTCAATAGCCTACCTTTTAGTATAAGACTATCTCATCATCCTACATCTATAAAAATATGTAACAATCTATTTGAGATACTTTGTACTGTTCACCTATAAATGCCTTACGACAGTTCATAAGTAAATATATGAGATATAGATTTCTATCCTTACAAACACTAAGTTCATAATATTTGATATTGTGTTTTCTACATGGTATCAGAGCCTATGGCTAACACCACATCATTAGGACTCAATATTTCCATAAACTCACTTCATATTAACTTATTGCAATATGTGCAATAAAGTTAAAGCCATCAAACTACTTTATTTGGAGAACCCAAATACTCCAGCTGATGGAAACCATAAAAGTAACAATACTACTAACTGAGGATCCACCTACAGTTAATGAAGACAAAGACAAAGCCAAACTTGAAGATTTGAAGGAAAAAATATGTGTTCTTAAGAAGTTTAATAGCTGGCACAATAACTGAAGAATGCGTGTATTTGATTGTTGGGTGTGTTATAGCAAAACAATCGTGGACATGCTTAGAACATTATTTGCAAGCCACCAATGATAAGGAGTTCCAAATCAAGGATCAACTTGCTAATGCTATCATAAAAGGTAAAACATTAGATGAATATATTAAGGAATTCAAAGGACTTTGTGATGGACTCTCTGCCATCAACTAAACAATTTTTTTTTTTTGGTCTAGACCACAGGTTCCCCACGTTTTTTAGGCGTGGGACTAATCCTGTTCGAGCCGGGTAGGACCACAAGGGCGGCAAAGCTCTCCCTCCCAAATTTTAACACAGCTGCATTCCCAAGGCTCGAACCTGAGACCTTGGTTAAGCTAGGACAACCCCTTACCAGCTGACCTACGTGATGGGGTCCCCATCAACTAAACAATTGATGAAGATAAAAAAGCCATCTTATTAGTAGGTACGCTTGGGTTCTAAATATCACACCTTTTGCATGGTTATGTCGGGAAAACCACCGTATCCTACCATGGCACAATTGATTACAACATTGCGAAGCTTTGACATAAGAGAGGAACAACAAAAGAACACAACTGAAAATCTATCGGATCAAGGTATGGCGTTCAGTGCATATCGAGTCCATTACAATAATAGAGGAAGAGGGAAATATGGAAGAGGAAGAGGTTACTATCAACCTCCAAGTCAATCTCAACAGCAACCTTACTATCATAAAAAACCCTTCAGCTCTCGTGGATGTGGCTTTAGACCCAGTAGTCATCATTAATCGGGAAATTTTTATGCAAATAACAATTTTTCTGCATATGTTCAAAGAAATCCACAAATAGACCAGAAGGTGAACAATCCTCACTCATTCCAAATTTTTGGCAACATTAAGCACACGAATCTGAATTTTTTATATCAATATGATTTTTACTATCAAAGCACAAATCCACCGCCACAAGCAAATGCAACACAATAAGGCATTTCTGATAACAAATTCTATAAAGATTCTAGTGCAAATGCGCACTTAACTCATACCACAGGTATTAAATATGTCGGGGATAAATGCATCAAACCTGCTTTGAACCTTCAGTCTATGTTAATTATTCCTATATTAAAGAAAAAATTAATTTAAGTAAGGAGTAGCACTAGGGGGACCCAGAAAAAAAACCCACTTCGTAAACCTAGCGCATAAGACAAAAATGAGTATAAGTTTTTAATGCACATTTTGATGTCCTGGCGGGACCCGCAACAATAAGGTATAAGCTTTTAATGCACTGGGTTTACGAAAGAGTAAATCTATATGTCCCGCCGCTTGTCCCGCCCAGCGACCGCCTAGCCTTCTTCTTTTTTTTTTTTTTTTTTTATATAGTTTTTTACTGTTTTGTTTTTAACTTTTATTATAAAAATAGTTTTTTATATTAAAAAAAACAGTTTTTATATTAGAAAAACAGTTTTTTATATATATAAAAAAACAGTTTTTACAATTAATATAAAAAAGCATATTTTTAATTAAAATCAAACAGTTTTTTATTAAAATTAAAAATAAAAAATATATTTTCGTAATATTGTGATAAAAATATCTCGATTAATTAGTGTCGATGGTGCCGACGCACATTCCCGGACCCACATCATTTGTTGAATGTGGGTCCGCGCCAGCGACACTAATTAATCGCGATATTTTTTCAATAAAATATCGCGATTAATTAGTGTCGATGGTGCGGACGCACATTCCCGGACCCACATCATTTGTTGAATGTGGGTCCGCGCCAGCGACACTAATTATTCGGGATATTTTTTTCATAAAATATCGCCATTAATTAGTGCCGCTGGCGCGGACCCACATTCCTAGATAAACATCATTTGTTTAATGTGGGTCCGCGCCAGCGACACTAATTAATCGCGATATTTTTTCAATAAAATATCGTGATTAATTAAAAATATCGCGATTAATTAGTGTCGTTGACACGAACACACATTCCCGGCGCTACATCATTTGTTGAATGTGGGTCCGAGCCAGCATCACTAATTAATCACGATATTTTATTGAAAAAATATCACGATTAATTAGTGCCGCTGACGTAGAGCCACACACATTTCCGAATTCAACAAATGATATGAGCTCAGAAATGTGGCTCTAAGACATCAAATTAAAAAAAAAATTATTAAAATAAAAAAAATAAATTTAAATGTTGTTTTCAATTAAAAAAAAACTGTTTTATAGATTTTTTTAATTACTAGACAAAGTTTTTTTTATTAATAAAAAAATATTTTTTTTAATAAAATGTTGTTTAATTTTAATAGGAAACTTTTTTTTTATATATATAAAATTATTTTTATATGAATGGTTAAAACAAAAGAGTAAGCAAAAAAAAAAAAAAAAAATAGAAAATGGGATAGGCGGTCACTAGGCGGGCTGGGTGGAGGTTCATGTAGAACCACTCTTTACGAAATGGGTTTTTTTCTGGGTCTCCCTAGATTTATTCTTTCCGTAAGTAAACCGACTACTAATAATTCTTGTTCACTAACATTCACTGACAATGAATTTGTGGTTAAGGATAAGGAGACACAGACAATAATAGCAAGGGGGAGTAAAAGAGATGGACTCTATGCATTTGATAATGAAAGTCTAGCTACCTTAAATGCTATAAAGGAAGGAAAGGCACCAGATTCTGCATGGCACCAAAGATTAGGTCACCCCAATTCTAAGTTTCATGTCTTAAGTAGGAGATATTGTTTGAATGTAAGTCATTGGAATAAGCAACCTACGATTTGTGAAAGCTGTCAATTAGGAAAAAAATGTAAACAATATTTTGGTTTGTCAGATTCTATTTTCAATATTCCTCTTGAAAAAGTACATTGTGATCTTTGGGGGCCGGCACCTATTGCTTCATCTCAACTTTTCAAGTACTATGCACTATTTGTAGATGACTGTACAAGATATGCTTGGATTTTTCCACTAAAATCCAAATGTGATTTCTTTTATGTGTACTTCAAATTTGAAAGCATATCTTTTTTTAAAAATAATTTCAAGGGAAAAATTAAATAATAAATGCTAAAAATTATAAAATTGACTAAATAATGAAAAAAAATGTACAACCGATGTGAAATATGTGAGAAAGTCAAGAGATGAGATTACACTACATTTTCAATTATTTTAATTTCTCAATTTATTAATTTTGAAATATTTCGAGATATTATTAAATCGATAATCTAACTCTCGTTAAAATTAGAAATTTAATAAAATCTTTTTCAGAAAATTAATTTAAAAATGTCACACGATGAAATATTAGGACTACATTATTTTCAGAAAATTACCCGCTAGGATCAATTTAACGAAAACAATTTCAATCCTCAAATTTCAACACCGAATTAATATTCAAATTTCGGAAAAACCTATCTCTAGTTCGATTCCTAAATTCAAACATTAATTTGTTTAATTAATTTACTAACTCTCGTTACATAAATTAATTGGCGACATTTAAAATTAATTTACCTAGAAATATAAAATTAATGAAACCAATTAATTAAAGTAACATCATACGCATTGCATCCCACCCCTTGAACGGGGTGTTCAGCCAAACATTCTCATGTGTGCATAAACAACAATAGATAATATGTCAAGAAGGAAATAAATTGAAAAGAGAAAGTAAAAATACAATACGCAATTTTTTCCCCCAAATTTTTGAAAAGCGCCTTGACACGTGTCCAACTTCTTCACAATTTTCAGCACTTGATTACAAAAAGAAGAATAAAAACTAAACCTAAAAATTATTCTAAAGCTAAACAAATTTTTTTGTATTTTTCTGGAACTTTTTTAAGACCCTAAACTGTGCATAATATACACCATCTTTTTCTCTCTCTATGTATCCCCTTTTCTTTTCTGTGAGAGTTTTCCCCCTTTTTTTTCATAAGCTTTCCTTCCTCTTTCTTTATAAGCCACGAAGTGTGTTCTCCTTGAAGATTTTGTTGGGATTTTTTTTGGTTTGAATTTTTGTCCCTACTTTAAAGGGATTGGGTTTGGAATGGAGATTTGGATTTGAGATGGGTATTCCGATTTTTATGGGATATGGCGGATGCAATGGGTTTACTGGCTGAATGGGTCGCGGGTCTGGATGAGGGTTTCAGGTTGTTGTTCGCGGGTCATGTATCAAGTTGAACTCGGTTCTGGCCGGAGTGGATGGCGATTTTGGGTTGCTCGGGTTCGGTTGGTTGGAGGTTGGGCAGACCCAAAAATGGGTCGGTTTAAACCCGCGTCGCCAGCGGCTGGAACAGCGTCGACGCTGGGTCGCGGTTTTGTGCTGGAGATGGGGTTCTAAATATTTTTTTTTTGTTGGAAATTTTTAAGGTGGAAGACCCACCATGGATGGAGGTGGATTGGAGTTGTTGTTTTGTGTTTGTAGGTGCTGTGAGAGGTGAGAGAGGAAATAGATTATGATAATGGTGAAATGGGTTCTTGATGGAGGTGAGAGAGGAAATAGTGATTGTGTGTGGGGGGGGGGGTGTAGGGTAGTAAGGTGTGAGGGTGAAGGGTTGTGTTGTGTGTATATGAGTGTAAGAAAGTAGGATATATGGGTATGTTTGAGTTTGGGGTTATTTAGTGTGTGTGTAATTTGTACCCCTAAAAAATAACACAATAAATATATATATATATATATATATATATATATATATATATATATATATAACAAAACTAAAAATCTAAAAAAAATAAAATATTATTCTAAAAATAAAATAAAATAAAGACTCAAATAAAAAAATGAAGTTAAAAAGAAATAAAAATAAAAATATATTAAACGAAAAACTAAAATCCTAAAAATGTAAAATCTAAAAAAAATAAATGAAATCCTAAAAACTAATCATAATAAAATAAAATAAAGATTAAAAATTAAAAACTAAAAAAATCAAAATCAAAATAAAGACATAGAAAAATAGAAAATAAATCCTAGAAATTTCTAAATAAATCTAAAATAAATCCTAAAAATAAAAATAAATCAAACTAAAAATCTAAAAAATAATAAAAAGGCACAAACTAACACACACCGGCTCGGGGTATAGACTAGGCTCGGTCTTGGATAGGTTAAGGTTACGGGACTGGTTCGGAGCATCGGAACACATCTCGGCACGCTCACACATGGACTCAGACTTCGCGGGCTCCTTTGATTTCTTCGATGCAAGCTTTTAATCACTTCTTAGTCGCAATTGACTGGATTTAGCATTATTTAACGCTGCGACTGGTGATTGACCTGCAATATAGATAAATATGAATATAAGACCAATTTTAATTAAAACGAGGGACTAACATACATATATTCGGGGTATAAATTGTACACTTTTGGGTGCTTATCACACCACCCCCAAACAGAACATTGCTAGTCCTCGAGCAAAAATTAGAGAGAAAACAAAGATAAGTAACCAAAAGTGTGTCACTTTCGCAAGCACTGTCGAATGCACTTAGCATGTGCAATAAGCCGTTAAACCTATAGGTTTTCCTACAGGACGAGTGGTGTCTCGTGAGGATTTACAGAGAATGTACCCACAAAATTCGAAAACTATTTTAAATGCAGTATTTGAGTAGATGATGAAACACTATACAACCCAACTTTAAAAGGATATCAGGGATCACCGTATTCAATTTATCAAAATAAGATATAAATTTCTTAATACCAAAAGCATAATCCTTCCTAAAACTCAGCATGTGTAGTGTGAAGTAATCTTAAGTATCATTAGAGAAATTCTTAGATCACCTATATAGGATCAACGATTTGACTTCAATTCTCGCAGGATATCTCTGAATCGAATTCTCTGAGAATTGAGTAAGTGTATCTCTCTAGTGTGTGAGGATGTGAGTAAATGTAAACTAGTTCAAACGTCTCACACACTTTATAAAAATGACAGATACATGAAAAAATCTGACTTCATGAAGGAATGCTAACCACTATGTCAAGAATGTCGAATTATTCACCATATAATCTTTTCGTTTGCGCGAACACTTTACCAAAGGTGAAAATGGGGCTTATGTAAGGTATGCAGGGATAATGAATTTAAGAAGATGAATGATGGGGTGTTTTGAGAAGAGTGAAACATTTTGACTGATTATTGTCTTCATTATTTGAACTTATGATCGCATCTTTATTTTTCTTCTTTTCTATTTTTTTTTCTTTCTTTGCTCATTGTTCTATTTTTTTACTATTTTTTTTATTGCGATACATTTTCCTTTTCATAGCACAAATGAAGACAATTTACATGAGAATTTTTCAAACACTCCTTTTCTAAAAAAGGATGGCAATGATGGATGGTATTTGGGACATATGGATAAGGGTAATAGGAAAAATGATAATGGGTGAATGATAATGTGATAGGGAAAATGGTAAGTGTATGGAAAAATCGATTTAGTGCTCGGGACAAACTACAAGATACATGTTTCTCACAACTCGAAAGTAATGTCATTCTCAGTGATTAAGCCAAATTTGAAAAAATAATGAGACCATGCAACGACTAAATGTGGTACCCATAGAAAGCTGAGTCATCTTGTGACTCGGAGATACGCAAAAAGCCTCAAAAAGGTGAAAAGCTCAAATCTCACGGGTTTAAGTCGCCACTAGTGATCTTTTAAGGCTTTCTTGAGAATATAATTACTCTTCAACTTTTGATTGTAAACGTGATAGTGCAAATGCTGAGTTTAAGAATTCATGGTGCAAGTACGCTTAAACAAGTATTAATTTATTATTAAAAGCGTAATTTTTTTTAAACACAGGTATTCCGAGATTTCTAAAAGAGGGATGATAGACAAATCATATCATAAAAAGTTAAATTTAAGTGCACAAAATTTTTAAAATCACTTGTTTCTGAAAATTTTCAAAAGAGGTACGATTTTGATAAATTTTCCACCCCCAAACAAAAGAGAACATCGTCCTCGATGTTTAAAACCATATATAAAAATGAAAAGTACAAGGGAGGAAAGATAGTACCATAATGAACCACTAGTGAAATGTACCGCACTCTGGAGCATAGATGAAACCTGAAGAACATATGCGATACAAAAATATGTACAAGTCTATAAAGCAGGTGAAAACCATTGGGTGGCGTGAAACACCACCCCCAAATATGATAAGACTCATACTCAGAAACAATGAATGACGGGCTGCCTCCCGGTAGCGCTAAGTTTAATGTCTTCATCCAGACCGAATCAATCTCACCCTAAGGATAGGAACTAGGAAAGCATGGGTGGCAGAAAAAAATTGGGTGATGAGAATCACCCCCAAACAAGACTGAAGTGTCAGTCTTGTAGGATAAAGGCAAAATATGGTCAATGAACTTGTATAGCAAAGTGCATCACTCGATGCAAAGCATTGGTGGACCAGGGGTAGGTGGGTAGGGTGGTACATGGACGAAGGGTAAGGGTGAGGGTGAACAGGCACCGATCACGGACCTTATTTAGCGTAAAGGAGAGGGCAACAAGGGCCCTATAAGAATGGTGCTCAAGTTGGTGGGGGAGGCAAAATGGTTTGGCAATAGTGAAGGGGTGGGCCTCGTAGAAGGTGCATGACCATTCTATAAATGGACGACGATAATGGTCGCGCCGTGACACGCCAGGGAGCTGTCGATAGAAAAAATCAACACCACAAGGAAGTGGTGTGCATAAAGTAACAAGCTCGGTGTCACGGAAGTGGAGAGTAGCAAAAATAGGATCGTTGAGCACTAGGGTGGAGGATGGATGTAGGTGAGGACCTAAATATGTAGATGGGAATAGGTGAGGTGCAATAACAAGGTCCAAACCAAGTGGTGGGGTGGAAGGGACAAAGGGTGGGAGAAGATGATCTAACTCATGAGTAGGAGACACACACTCCTCATGAGGCACGGAGTGATCCTCAAGGGTACGCGAAGGAGGAGGTGTGAAAGTGAATGATGGATTGAGAAACTTATCCACCAATGTGTCACCATTAGTGGTGGTGGAAAAATAAAGCGAGTTATCCAAAGCTGAGACAGAAGAATCAACATGAATATATGACTCAATGGGCGCCAAACATGGTGGGACAGGATCCATATCCAAAGAGGTAGAAACCATCTCGGATGCAATCTCAAGACAGTGGGTAGCACTCGCAGTCGGAGCTAACCTAGGATGAAGTGGTTCCTTAGGAACACACGCAGTGGGCTCAGTAGGTGTGGGCTCGAGCATAAGTAAGGATGCTATGGAAGGGGAAAGACACACCGAAATGGTGGGTTCGAAAGGATAAGGCGGTGTGGGATCAGTCTCACAAACAATGGATAAGTCAACACAATTGTCAACTTGGGTCCCGGACCACTGGGTGGTCTCAATGCCGAGATTCTCAGGAAGATAGGGTTGGTCACACTCAAAATCAGTGGCAGAAGATGACACATCATCGTTCCACACGGGTGCAATAATGGATTAACTTGTGGTGAAATCCGACTCGGTCGCACACTCAAATGTAGTAAACCTGTGTTCAAGCCATTGAAGGGCTTCATTTTAAGAGTGAAGAGTGTGCGCGAACTTGTGTAAGAGGCTCTCGAGAGCGGATGTGCAAGGTGGTGGGTGAGGTGGACACAACTCGCTAGAAACACTAGGGTGTGGAAAATACTCATATGAAGTGTGTGGAGCAGGGTCAAGTGTAGCATTCACGAGAGAAGCATCTCCGTGAAAGACAAAAGTGTAATCATCATGAGGAGCATATGAAGGGGACTGATAGGTATGAGGTGCACGAGGTGGCGAAGACGACTGTAGGAAACCGTAAGGATCCACAACATTGTGTTGGGATTCATATTGCATGGAAGGGTGATCAGGCCGCCATGAATAGCTGGGGTACTCATATCCCTCGACATTGGATATGTCGGGACAATACGTCGAGGGTGGGTCCAAAATAGTGTCATAGGGATACACATGTTCCAAGGTGGATTCATATGGTGAGAATATAAATGGACACTCATGGGACAAGTGGTTGCTAAGAAAGCAGTGTGTGCACGGCGAAGCATGTGATGGGTTGACACTCGTCACCGGAGGGGGTGAAAGATGAGATGTGTGCATGGACGACACACGAGTATCAACGGTGGGTGTTTGAGAGTTAAAACCCTGAATTAATGAATCAGGAGTCGATTCGGGCTTATCATCAAACAAACTTCGAGAGAATGTGAAATGGCCAAAGTATTCCCGTAAAGGACATTCTTTGGCCATGACAAGAGGAATATATATATTTTTTGGTTTTTAAATATTTTTCAAAAGAAAAGAAAATCTTTTTATGATTTTTGAAAATAAGAAAAGGAAAATATTTTTGGTATTTTAAATATGAAAAAAAAAAGAAAATCTTTTTGGGATTTTTGAAATATATTAAAAAAGAAAGGAAAATATTTTTGGGATTTTTTCGAAAAAGGGGAGAAAATGGACTCTTAATTTGGGCGAAGTAATGAAACCCGACTACCGAAATAATGGAATTGGACACACACGAGGCAAGAAAAAATCCTAACGAGCACATAGCCAATTATTATCTTCAAAATTAGTGAAATGGGTAGTCAAATTGTAATTTAGTCCGCGGGTGAAAAAATGCACGAAATTTATCTTTGTAATCGCCTGTTGCAAAAATGTGTTTCTACGGGGCTAGCTAGTTGATTGATTTTAAATTTAATGATAACTAGGGTAGCACACGATAGATAAGCGAGTGAGTCGGGTGATGAAATTCCTTCTCGTTTCAATGACCGGGTCCAGGTCTTAGGTAAATTAATTCATCAAACCATTCAATTTAAGTGCGATGCAGAAATTAAAAGCACATTGGAGCAATTAATCACACAAAAAATGAACTCGCTGGCAGGAGGGTCGCGAGGAAAAAAAAATTGTACCTCCCACGGTTTTTACACACGTGGGGTGAAGACCGAGTCGAGTCGACCGGGGGAAAATCTTGCCTATCTCAGTCATCCCCGGGAGTCCTACCGACCCAAAGTAGAGAGGCTTCAAAAATCCTCGCCTTGGACGCCCTCTCTCTACCTTGTCTGGTTTCCCTTTTCGCTTTTTTTTTTTATGGAATAATTATTACAAAAATAATATGGTGTCAAAATGCACTCCAATAAATACAAAGCTTAAAAAAAAATCCTATACAACCAGTCTAAGGAGGAGGGAGAATGAAGAACTACACTAAAAAAGATAAATAAAATTACAAGTCTTCAATCATGTCTCCACGTCAAGAAAGCGGCAACGACGCCATTTGATAACTAGCTTTTTGTATGTATATATCGTTGTTGTGCAAAAGCCACTCTCAAAATTCTCTTGCGTATCTACAAAACTTGTCTAAAAATAACTCGTATTGCGGTAAGTACGGGTATCAATCCAACTTTCAAGGTGAAACAATTAATGTGAAAACGTGCAATCTCAATTTTTTATGAAAATCTTTTTTTTATATATATTTTTTATTTTTTTAAAAATAATTTCAAGGAAAAAATTAAATAACAAATGCTAAAAATTATAAAATTGACTAAATAATGAAAAAGAATGTGCAGCCGAGTGTGAAATATGTGAGAAAGTCAAGAGATGGGATTACACTGCATATTCAATTATTTTAATTTCTCAATTTATTAATTTTGAAATATTTTGAGATATTATTAAATCGATAATCTATCTCTCATTACAATTAGAAATTTAATAAAATCTTTTTCAGAAAATTAATTTAAAAATGTCACACGATGAAAAATTAGGACTACACTATTTTCAGAAAATTACCAGCTAGGATCAATTTAACGAAAATAATTTCAATCCTCAAATTTCAACACCGAATTAATATTCAAATTTTGAAAAAATCTATCTCTAGTTCGATTCCTAAATTCAAACATTAATTTGTTCAATTAATTTACTAACTCTCGTTACATAAATTAATTGGCGGCATTTAAAATTAATTTACCTAGAAATATAAAATTAGTGAAACCAATTAATTAAAGTAACATCATAGGCAGTGCATCCCACCCCTTGAACGGGGTGTTCAGCCAAACATTCCCATGTATGAATAAACAACAATAGATAATATGTCAAGAAGGAAATAAATTGAAAAGAGAAGGTAGAAATACAATACGCAATTTTTTTTTCCCAAATTTATCTTGAAAAGCGCCTTGACATGCGTCCAACTTCTTCACAATTTTTAGCACTTGATTACAAAAAGAAGAATAAAAATTAAACCTAAAAATTATTCTAAAGCTAAACAAATTTTTTTGTATTTTTCTGGAATTTTTTTATGACCCTAAACTGTACATAATATACACCCTCTTTTTCTCTCTCTACGTATCCCCTTTTCTTTTTTGTGAGAGTCTTCCCCTTTTTTTTATAAGCTTTCCTTCCTCTTTCTTTATAAGCCACGAAGTGTGTTCTCCTTGAAGATTTTGTTGGGATTTTTTTTTTGGTTTGAATTTTTGTCCCTACTTTAAAGGGATTAGGTTTGGAATGGAGATTTGGATTTGAGATGGGTATTCCGATTTTTATGGGATATGGCGGATGCAATGGGTTTGCTGGCTGAATGGGTCGCGGGTCTGGATGAGGGTTTCAGGTTGTTGTTCGCGGGTCATGTATCAAGTTGAACTCGGTTCTGGCCGGAGTGGATGGCGGTTTTGGGCTGCTCAGGTTCAATTGGTTGGAGGTTGGGCAGACCCGAAAATGGGTCGGTTTAAACCCGCGTCGCCGGTGGCTGGAACAGCGTCGGCGCTGGGTCGCGGTTTTGTGCTGGAGATGGGATTCTAAATTTTTTTTTTGTTGGAAATTTTTAAGGTGGAAGACCCACCATGGATGGAGGTGGATTGGAGTTGTTGTTTTGTGTTTACAGGTGGTGTGAGAGGTGAGAGAGGAAATAGATTATGATAATGGTGAAATGGTTTTTTGATGGAGGTAGGAGAGAGAATAGTAGAGTTGTGTTAGGAAGATGATGAATAGTGATTGTGTGTGGGGGGGTGTAGGGTAGTAAGGTGTGAGGGTTAAGGGTTGTGTTGTGTGTATATGAGTGTATGGAAGTAGGATATATGGGTATGTTTGAGTTTGGGGTTATTTAGTGTGTGTATAATTTGTACCCCTAAAAAATGACACAATAAAAAAAATTATATATATATATATATAACTAACAAAACTAAAAATCTAAAATAAAATAAAGACTCAAATAAAAAAATGAAATTAAAAAGAAATAAAATTAAAAATCTATTAAACGAAAAACTAAAATCCTAAAAATGTAAAATCTAAAAAAAATAAATGAAATCCTAAAAACTAATCCTAATAAAATAAAATAAATATTAAAAATTAAAAACTAAAAAAACCAAAATCAAAATAAAGACATAGAAAAATAGAAAATAAATCCTAGAAATTTCTAAATAAATCTAAAATAAATTCTAAAAATAAAAATGACTCAAACTAAAAATCTAAAAAATAATAAAAAGGCACAAACTAACACACACCGGCTCGGGGTATGGACTGGGCTCAGGCTGGGCTAGGTTAAGGTTACGGGACTGGTTCGGGGCATCGAAACACATCTCGTCACGCTCAAATATGGACTCAGACTTCGCGGGCTCCTTTGATTTCTTCGATGTAAGCTTTTAATCGCTTCTTAGTCGCAATTGACTGGATTTAGCATTATTTAACGTTGCGACTGCTGATTGACCTGCAATATAGATAAATAAGAATATAAGGCCAATTTTAATTAAAACGAGGGACTAAAATGCATATATTCGGGGTATAAATTATACACTTTTGGGTGCTTATCACTAATCTTAAGCCAAGAACATTATTCTGTCAAACTTATCCAACAAACTCATATGCTTTAATCTAATGTCGTGTCTACTCTTGCAGTCACCAAATCTTCATCTCTGCTTCTCAGTGCAATGGCTTCTCAGACTTTAAATCGGTTGTTGGTGCTCTCCAATATCTTACCCTCACACATCCAAACATTACCTTTGCGGTCTACTTAGTGTGTCGACATATGCACTCTCCTCAACCAGAACATTATCTTGATGTCAAATGAATTTTGAGATATATCAAAGGGACTACTCACTTTGGCCTAAAAATTCATGCCCAGTCTTCTCACTCTCTCTATGCCTTTTTCTGATGCGGACTGGGATGGTTTTCCTCGCACTCGATGATCAACTACTGGCCTTTGTGTTTATTTGGGTGCCAATTTCATTACATGGACTTACAAGAAACAATCCATCGTTGCTCGATCCAGTTGTGAAGATGAATATCGTACTTTAACTGGTGCCACTACTGAGGTTCTCTCGGTTACTCATCTACTCCAAGAAACTGGGTTGCCACTCTCTACGCCACCAGTCTTATTTTGTGATAACATGAGTTCTCTTCATCTTATCATTAATCCTGTTCTCCATGCACGAACAAAACATGTTAAGCTAAATTACCACTTTGTTCGAGAACAAGTCGCCAAATGCTCTATCATTACACAATTTGTTTCCTTAAGTGCTCAAGTTGCTGACATCTTTACAAAAGCTCTCCCTACCATTTTATTTTCTTCACTTCGCTACAATCTTGATGTGCTTCCTCACCACACTCTTCGCTTGAAGGGGAGTGTTTAGGAACATTCACAAGGAGATCAACGTGCCCCTATTCTCATGCACAATGAAACTATTTGTAAGGACATAATTTATAGATGTTCGTTATCAATTGAGTATGCCGTATACCGCTACAACCATCAAAAAATTATTCAAGATCATTCAAGTATCAAGGTGGATCCGAATATCAAAGTTCTTCATCAAAGAAGATTCTGCTAGACGAATTTGGTAAAGACTATGTTTTTATTCCATAATTATTCACTTAGGATTTTGGGATATTTTTCACAAAATATTTTCCAAGTGTTGGAGCGGAGCTTTAAATGTTTTTCGTCAAAAAATAACTATTCGGAGTTTTTGAGGCGGTGCATTTAATGAAAAAAAGAAAAAGAAAAATATTGAATTTTATCCATCTCGTTCGAACGACACCGTATGTCGTTCAAACGACATCCCATGTCATCTGAAGTGCAGGTTATCATTCAAACGATACTGCATCTCGTTCAAACGACATGCTATCTCGTTTTAGCGACCCGATGCACCTTCCACCTTAAGTCTTCTGTACAAAGGACTCTTCAACTCCGTTTTTCAGAAGAAGTCTTTCCCGTTTTTCATTCTGCAAACACTGTGAAATCAACAAAATACTTTTGGCTTCTTCTTTGTTTTCAATTCACAAAAATCCCATATGTTATGGTGAATTGTTTTGGAACCTAATAACATACATCTTGTTCAAGTTTGCTCTTGTCGGGAGGATAACCTACTGTTGAAAATAGGTACCACTTGTGGGAGGTACTGGGCTGAGTGACCGCGTGTCATTAGGGAGTGTTGAGGTATTCTTAGGTTGAAAATAGGACTGCAGTTCTTGTAGGTTCATTGCGCCTGGATCTATTGCTGATGACACTGATCGACGTCTGCGGGTATTCATGTGTCAAAAATATATTTCGTTATAACCGTGTAAGTTGTGATTTATAATTATAATGAAATAAAAGGTTTTTCTCTTTGGGGATATTTCCTGATATTTGTTTCCTTTACATGCTTATTGATTTTATGTTATCAAATCACCTAGATGTATGTGTTAGGGTTTAACTAAAATTTGGATTTAATTAAATTGGATTTATTTGAGAAGTCGCATTATTTCGTTGTAGCTCACTTTCTACAAATTGACATCATAGCTTTTATTTAAAAGCGAGTGCATACTTTTACAAATTAGTATCAGAGGGGGTTGCACTAAGTTATTGTGTTGATCCTGATTTTTTAAAACTCGTTTGAAAAATTGTTTTTTTCTTAAAAATGGCTTTTGATGGTTTTGAGGATTTTCGATGTCAACTTTTTGAAAAGTCTAATTGGAAAATTCACTCAAACTCTTGTTTTTAATTTTTCGTTGAAAATAATTCTAAGAAGTGTTCTGGTTGTAAGGGTGTTGGTCACACGATGGACGAGTTCCACAAATTTAAGGAAGCAATTGAATAAATCAGAATCTCATATTTTTACCTTTAGTGATAGTGATTCAGAAGAAGAAGTCTTTTATGCCTTTAGGTGAGAGCTTTCCACTCGTGTGATTAGTGATGATAGTGAGGGTCATGAGAGTGAGGATGGAAGTGTAGATGAGCGCAACTTGCAAACAGCGTTCAAGGAACTTTATGCTGAAGCTTTGAAAATAAAGAAAGAAAATTTGAAATTGAAAGCTCAATTGAAAGAGCGTGCCTTAAAAAAAATAATGATGTTTTAGTTGAAGGACTTAGGACATGTGAGAAAATTTTGAAAGAGAAGCTAGGATATGTAGAGGGATAGATATATAGTCTTCGAGGGGTGATGAAGGCTATGAAAAAGGAACTTGTAGAGTTTGAGGATTCTAGACGTTTACTCGAGTCAAGGATATGTGAGCTTGAGAGAATCAAGCAAGGTAAAATTTGATTTGGAGTCTCGGTCAGAAAAGTTGGATAAAATTTTAGGGACTATCCAAATTAAGGAGGATAGGGGTGGTTTAGGCTTCGATGAGAGTGTCGCACCCATTCCTAAAGCCAACCCCACACGTGTGAGAGAGACTCCTAGAGTTGTTAGGAGAGATGCACCTAGGGTTTTTAAGAGAGAGACACCAAGGGTTGTTAAGCAAGAAGCACCTAGGAATATCGTGCGAGAGGCATCTAGGAATTTGAGGAGAGTACCACCTAGGAATTTGAGGAGATGACCACTTTACACTTGCACACATTACAGTAAGCAAGGTCATCTTAGGCATTTCTGTTACAAGAAGGAAGTTTAATAGAAAAGTAAATTCGATTACTCAAACTCCCATACCTCATTACACAATGATTTGGGTAAGGAAATCGTATTTAGAGGCTTATGGTCTAATTTTTCACCACTCTCGTTTGCTTGCACGTGATTCACCCCATGTGAGATTGTTTGGTTGATTGTGTTTGTTATTTGTCATACGCTAGTTGTTCTCCATGATACATTCTTACCAGTATTATGACTCACTTTGTTATAAGTTTTCATTATTTTAGCTACTATTTTTGCACTATTTTAGAATTTTCATCACATGCCAGGTATTATTTTTTCACTGGGAAACATTGTTTAACATGCTGTGGAATATGTGAAAATTTGTTTTTCTCGTTCAAACGAGATAAGTTTTCATTCGAGCGATTTCTGATCTCGTGAGATGCTATGTCGTTTGATCTCGTGAGATGATATTCCTGTGGTATAGGCTTCGATGAGAGTGTCACACCCATTCCTAAAGCCAACCCCACACGTGTGAGAGAGACTCCTAGAGTTTTTAAGAGAGAGGCACCTAGGGTTTTTATAAGAGAGACACCGAGGGTTGTCAAGCGAGAGGCACCTAGGAATATCGTGCGAGAGGCATCTAGGAATTTGAGGAGAGTGACACCTAGGAATTCGAGGAAAGGACCACCTTACACTTGCACACATTACAGTAAGCAAGGTCATCTTAGGCGTTTCTATTACAGGATTTTAAAAGGACATAGGAAGTTTATTAGAAAAGTAAATTCGATTACTCAAACTCACATACCTCGTTACACAATGATTTGGGTAAGGAAATCGTATTTAGAGGCTTATGGTCTAATTGTTCACCACTCTCGTTTGCTTGCACGTGATTCACCCCATGTGAGATTGGTTGGTTGATTGTGTTTGTTATTTGTCATACGCTAGTTGTTCTCCATGATACATTCTTACCAGTATTATGACTCACTTTGTTGTAAGTTTTCATTATTTTAGCTACTGTTTTTGCACTATTTTAGAATTGTCATCACATTCCAGGTATTAGTTTTTCACTGGGCAACATTGTTTAACATGCTATGGAATATGTGAAAATTTGTTTTTCTCGTTCAAACGAGATAAGTTTTCGTTCGAGCGATTTCTGATCTCGTGAGATGCTATGTCGTTTGATCTCGTGAGATGATATTCCTGTGGTATAGGCTTCGATGAGAGTGTCACACCCATTCCTAAAGCCAATCCCACACGTGTGAAAGAGACTCCTAAAGTTTTTAAGAGAGAGGCACCTAGGGTTTTTAAGAGAGAGACACCGAGGGTTGTCAAGCGAGAGGCACCTAGGAATATCGTGTGAGAGGCATCTAGGAATTTGAGGAGAGTGCCACCTAGGAATTTGAGGAAAGGACCACCTTACACTTGCACACATTACAGTAAGCAAGGTCATCTTAGGCGTTTCTGTTACAGGATTTTAAAAGGACATAGGAAGTTTATTAGAAAAGTAAATTCGATTACTCAAACTACCATACCTCGTTATACAATGATTTGGGTAAGGAAATCGTATTTAGAGGCTTATGGTCTAATTGTTCACCACTCTCGTTTGCTTGCACGTGATTCACCCCATGTGAGATTGTTTGGTTGATTGTGTTTGTTATTTGTCATACGCTAGTTGTTCTCCATGATACATTCTTACAAGTATTATGACTCACTTTGTTGTAAGTTTTCATTATTTTAGCTACTATTTTTGCACTGTTTTAGAATTGTCATCACATTCCAGGTATCATTTTTTCACTGGGAAACATTGTTTAACATGCTATGGAATATGTGAAAATTTGTTTTTCTCGTTCAAACGAGATAAGTTTTCGTTCGAGCGATTTCTGATCTCGTGAGATGCTATGTTGTTTGATCTCGTGAGATGCTATATCGTTTGACGGTGACAAGGCTGACCGGTTGAAGGGTGCCAATTTGACCATTTTGGTGTAGTAGATGACAAGAAAGATTAATGAAGATTTTTTAAAGAAAAGATTGAATATTTAAATTTCGAGTACTTTTTCACTTTTGGGTTCATGGGAGGGTATTAGATTTATATAGGCATTTTTTTATAATTAGGATGTTTTTATTTTGTACCGGCATAAACATATGTGGAGAGTTATAAGGACATAATTTATAAATGTCCGTTATCAATTGAGTATGTCATATACCGCTACAACCGTCGAAGAATTATTCATTATTATTCAAGCATCAAGACGGATTCGAATATCAAAGTTCTTAACCAAAGAAGCTTCTGCTAGACGAATTTGGTAAAAACTATATTTTTATTCCACAATTATTCACTTAGGATATTGGGATATTTTTCATAAAATATTTTATAAGTGTTGGAGCGGAGCTTTAAATATTTTTCGTCAAAAAAATATATATTCAGAGTTTTGAGGCGGTGCATTTAATGAGAAAAAGAAAAAGAAAAATATTGAATTTTATCCATCTTATTCGAATGACACCGTATGTCGTTTAAACAACATTGCATGTCGTGCGAAGTGCAGGCTGTCGTTCAAATGACACTGCATCTCGTTCAAACGACATGCTATCTCATTTGAGTGACCAGCCTCCTTAAGTATTCTATTTAAAGGACTATTCAACTACATTTTTTAGACGAAGTCTTTCTCGTTTTTCATTCTGTAAACACTGCGAAATCAGCAGAACACTTTTGGCTTCTTCTTTGTTTTCAATTTACAAAAATCCCATATGCTGTGGTGAATTAGTTGGGAACCCAAGAACATATATCTTGTTCTAGTTTGCTCTTGTAGGGAGGATAACCTACTGCTGAAAATAGGTACCACTTGAGGGAGGTACTGGGATGATTGACTGCATGTCATTTGGGAGTGTTGTGGTATTCCTGGGCTGAATATAGGACAGTGGTTCTTGTAGGTTCGTTGCACGTGGATCTCTTGTTGACGACACCGACAGACGCCTGCGGGTATTCGTGTCATAAAAATCTATCTCGTTAAAACTATTTAAGTTGTAATGGATTACATTAATATCTGCCCAGCATCCCAAAGGCAAAACTAATATCCGGTCGAGTACAAACCTGTGCTTATAATAAACTCCCTATAAGAGAAGCATATGACACACATTTCATGTGATCCCTTTCCAATTCAGTTTGGGGACATTGACTTAAACTAAATTTCTCCCCTTTTAGAAGTGGAACATTAATAAGATTACAATTTTGCATGCCAAACCTTTGTAAAACTTTGTTAATGTATGTCTTTTGAGACAATCCTATCAATCCTCGTGATGGATTATGATAAATCTCTATCCCGATCAGGAAGGATGCCTCGCCCAAATCTTTTATTTCAAAGTTTTGCGAAAGGTACTTCTTAGTGTCCTTTAGTAAACCAATATCACTACTGGTGATAAGCAAGTCATCAACATATATGACCAAATATATAAACTTACTCCCACTGGTCTTTAGGTATATACACCGATCAACAATGTTTTTCTTAAACCCAAAAGATGTAATGGTATGATGAAACTTAAAATACCATTTACGAGAAGCTTGTTTAAGTCCATATATGGATTTCTTTAATAAACAGACTTTGTGTTTCTGTCCTTTTTGAGTGAAGCCCTTTGGTTGTTCCATATAGACTTCTTCCTCTAAACTCCCATTAAGAAAATTTATTTTAACATCCACTTGATGTAGCTCTAAGTCATAATGAGCTACTAGTGCTAATACAATTCTAAGTGAATCCTTCTTTGAAACAGGAGAGAAGGTTTCACTATAATCAATGCCTTCTTTTTGAGTAAAACTTGTGGCAACAAGTCTTGCTTTATGTCATTCGATATTGCCATTTGATTTGCGTGTTGTCTTATATATCCACTTAGACCCGACTGATATATGACCTTTAGGCAAATCGACTAACTCCCAGACTTGATTAAAATCCATTGATTTTATATCATCATTCATGGCATCAATGCATTTATTAGAATCTATGCTAGACACACCTTTTTCATAAGAGACCGGATCATCAATATCCCCAATGTTAAATTCATTTTCTTGAAAATACACCACATAGTCATCCGAAATTGATGATCTCTGATTTCTCTGAGATTTCCTTAAATTTATATCTTGTGGTGTTGCAATAATAGGTGCATTTAGTGGTTGTTCAGTATGTGGTTCATCCATTTGTTCTTTGTTGTTGTTCGGAGCAGTAATCGATTCAACAACTTCAGTATGAACAATAGGAACAGAAGGAACCCCATTGTGATTATCCAGAATTCTTGGAAGAGGAGGAGTTTCCTTGATTTCTTGAATAATCACATTTCGAACTTCATTACTCCCACTAACTTCACCATGTTCAATGAATTTAGCATTTCTGTTTTCAATAATTCTTGTTGTATAGTTAGGACAATAGAACTTATACCCTTTTGATTTTGCTGGATACCTAATAAAATAACAAGTTAACGTTCTAGGGTCCAACATCTTTTCATGTAGATTATAAATGCGTGCTTTTGTTGTACATCCCCAAACACGAAAATGACTTAAAGAGGGTTTCCAACCTTTCCATAGTTCAAAAGGAGTTTTTGAAACTACCTTAGTAGGAACCCTATTTAAGATATGTGCAGCAGTCATAAGAGCATGCATCCACAAAACATAGGCAAATTAGTTTTACTTATCATACTCCTAACCATTTCAATAAGAGTACGATTGCTCTTTTCAGCGACACCATTTTGCCAAGGTGTACTGGGCATGGTATATTGTGCGCAAATACCTAAACGTTCAAGGAGTTTACCAAAGGGACCGGGATGTTGTCCCATTTCATCACATTTAACTCACCACCTCTATCCGATCGAATGATTTTGACCTTTTTTCCCAATTGTCGTTCTACTTTTCTAATATAAACCTCAACCGCGTTAACGGATTGAGCTTTATCATTTAACAAATACAATGTGCAATATCGGAAAAAATCATCTATAAAAGTAATAAAGTATTTTTTCCCTCCAGTAGAAGGAACATCAAAAGGACCACAAATATCTGTATGTATAATTTCAAGAATCCGAGTGCTTCCTGTGTCTCCTTTCTTTGTATGTTTGGTCTATTTACCCTTAATACAATCCACATATACACCAAAATCAGACCAATCCAGATTAAGTATAATTCCCTCTTTAATAAGCATTTCAAGTCTCTCTCTGGATATGTGTCCTAATCTTTTATGCCACAAGTAAGCAAAATTCTCATTAAATGAGAGACGTTTAGTTCCAATACTACTATGCAGAGATAAAAAAGATTCCAAAAAATGAGGATCAAGATTAATTTGAAACAAACCATTCGTCAAAGAACCCGAGCCAAAAATAAAATCATTCTTATATAATGTAAAACCATTATTCTGAAAGTGAAAAGAAAATCCCCTTATTGAGAGTTTAGATAAGGAAATTAAATTTCTCGAAACAGTGGGTATAAAAAGAGTAGGGGTGAAACCGGTATGGTATGGTCAGTAACAACCCCTTACCAATACCAAAACCACACTCTAAATGGTAAAACCGTTTTGTACCAATTTACTGACCGGTACATCAAAACAAAAATCAAAACCAAACCGACCGATTTTTCGATTTTTTCTGTATTTTTTGGTATTTTTGGTTTCGGTAATTTCAGTTTCAATTCGTTTTTTTTTTCGATAAATACCAAAATTTCAAATTGGTTTATGCATTCGGTAAATCTGGTATATACCATTGTTTGTTACAACCTACAAATTATAAAAAAGACTATAAAATCAAACTGTATAAAAAAATTTATATGGGCAGTAACTATCAAAAGCTAATTTCAAATATGAAATTAATATGCTATATGGTACAATACAACAATCAAAATCTGAAAGCTAATTTCAAATAAATTGTATGGCACAACAATCAAAATCAAAATTTCAAATATACTAAAAGCTAATTACAATTTTACAAATTTACAAGGCTCAAGGAAGGTGTATTGAAGGGAATCTATTAGATAAATAGGTTTTAATATCTATTTGAGGCAAAAACATATTTTCGTAGTAGGTATATGTTTTCTTCTATATTTGTATATGAATGAACCCATCGGGCAATATCGTGTATTCCGTCCAGGTGGAATACACGACTTGGAAAAAAGTCATATGACCTTTAGAATAATAATTTTCTAAGATTAATACATAAATTTAATGAGATTCGTCCCCTCATTTTGACCACACTAATTAGGAGAAATAATTAATTGATTTAATTTATAATTACAAAGTTTGATCGAATTTTATAATTATTAAAGAATTAAATATTTATTCTAACAGTTTTATCACCATAGTGCTACTCGCTTTCTTGGGTATGGGGATGGGTTCCTGTTTAATTACATGCATGTTCTGCGATTGTGAGTCCAATATTGATAAAAATTGGTTGGGTTATGTCTTTGCATTATCGAGACTGAGGCCTTAAGTTATATATATATATATATATATATATATATATATATATACAGTCCTGCTCTTGTGCGGATTAGTTCGCATTTTAAGAATACGAACCTGACATGTGTCACCTGGCGGTGAACCCAGAAGAGAGAGAGAGGCCTATAATTTAGGCGATAATTTCTAGGTACACCGTTAGGTGACACATGTTAGGTCCACATTTTTAAAATGCGGACTAATCCGCACAAGAGCATTATTATATATATATATATACACACACACTATAGTATTCATAAGCTCTATTCAAAGTAACATAATGATTGAGCAACTACAAACGAGATTTTGTATTTTACAGTGTCTTTGAGTGTTTTCTCCGTGATCTAATTATATTTTGTATTTTACAGTGTT
This sequence comes from Sambucus nigra, assembly GCA_949130495.1. Classification (NCBI taxonomy): domain Eukaryota; kingdom Viridiplantae; phylum Streptophyta; class Magnoliopsida; order Dipsacales; family Adoxaceae; genus Sambucus; species Sambucus nigra. The sequence continues at coordinate 427,521,091 of OX422214.1, forward strand.
TTATATAGTGAGATACTTTTCAAAACACAATAAAAAAGATTTAAACTAAATATTAACTAAAAAAATGGGCGATTGATCCAACTCTTAGTCCACACGGAAAAGTGTATGTTTGAATTATTTCTATTGTTCTCCCACTACTGTTTTCTCTGAGAATGATTTGCAGAAAAACATTATCTTTTTCCTCAAAAAATGTTCTTTTTCCACATTGAAAGGCCTTATCAGCTTGCACGATCTGAAAAAAAAAAAATCAAATTAAACAATTTCTGCAAGAGAAGGCGTGGATTATTTCTGGAAGAGAAAACTCTAGCTTATGCGTCAATTAACGCACCGTACATATTAATCATAATTTTCATCATTTCTTAAGGATGCTTTTGTATTCATTAAGGCTTATAAGTGAAGATGTAGTGGTGCTCAAGAAATTTTTTAATATAAAGACCAAATTGTTTGATGACAAGCGTTGCGCGAAGATAAATTACAATATCTTTCAGCTATACTCATAATGGTTGATATAGAAATAGGTGCTAAAGGTTCTTTAATAGGGAGAGAGAGAATCATATTAACGAAAGAATACTGTAGAATACTTAAAAGACTCTTGTTTATAAAGGAATTACAAAATACAGTATTAACGAAAACACAGGGATAGAGAAATAATATTATAACACCAAACATTATCGTTCAATGTTCGCCACCGATTATCCATCAGAATTTTTAACAATGACGATAAAAATAGCAATTTGGACTTTGATCCCGCTTGTTGTTGACTATATCTATTTAGGAGGTTTTGGGGAAAAATACAATCTAACTCAATATATGTATAAAAATAGGACACTTTACATAATTTTATAAATTTAGTCCCTGTACAAAATATACCATGAAAAATGATTAATATACTATTTGACAATTCATACAAAAAAACCATCAAATTTTTAAAAGTACATTACTTCAAATCTACAAATTCAAAATTTACAAAATTTATATATTTGAATTCTACACGTTGAGATTTATCCAACAATACCCATATTTGATATTTTTTGACGAAAAAATTGAAACCGATATATTTACTATTTCACTAAAACCTCAATTTTATTTCGGCGAAAACTCCATTTTTCCCGGCGAATACTACATTTTTTCCAGCAAAAACCTTCTTCTCCAGCGCTGACAATAAAGTCGCTGGCGCGGAACAAAAAAATGAAAGAAATAGACGAATGGAGAGTGAAACGAGGAGAGATAAACAATCTAACAAGAATTCCGGCGGTCTCCGGCGAGGATTTCGGCGTTCCGACGATGATTCCTATGGGTGGGGTGGAGGTGGGGTTATGTGTTTATTTTTAAAATGAGTTTAAAATATGTACGAATACGGGTATAAATATAAATACCTCTTTAACTAAAATAAATAAAATTACCACTTCTAACTCTAAAGGGACCATACAAATAAATATTATTATATAATAAAGACTAGATTTATATACCTAAAATCACTAACTTAAAAATTCAAATATAAAAAATAACATAACCTTAACCTTAATTCTATCTTTTCACGTGACAATTTATAATAATACACATTAGTCCCTCTAAAGTGTGATAGAGAGAGAAAACCTCAAAATGACAATTAGATGAAAGCCACAAAAGCATGGTTGATTGACAGCCATCCCTCCATTTCTTTTATTTTAGAATATCTTTAATAAAATAGAAAATAGTCCCAAAAGGAGGAGGTACGGGGCCACACTCTGACTTCCACTAACATATTCCAAACAAATAAACAAAGCAAAATTTGACATTTCCAATCAAATGATATCCCACATTCAGCTACTCCGTGTTTTGGAATTCTATTATTCCTTCTTACCTTTTAAAGTAATTATAGGTAGAAGAGTCCCACATAGATACAACAATAAAACCTCCTTTATCCTCTCAACTTCAGCTAAATTTAGCTAGATTCAACAAATTGTCTCTAAACTAATCTATACTTTTCCATAAGTTTACAACCTGTTCTCATTCCTAACCAACTTTTAATCACAAACTCCTCAATTATTATAAGACTATTTTACTTGTAGCTACCTCAACAATCATCTGTCCTTCGAAGGCTCATATTGCTCCTGTTTTTCGGTCTTTTCGTTCCCCGCTAGGGTAGGGTTTTGATAATATTTAAATTTATATCGCTTGTTGTTCCTCTTATCTGAAAGTTCCTCCGAATGTTGGGTTCCAAAAATCAACTGTTGTCCCATGAGTTACCGGGTAGGTGCTTGACAGTGGTACAAGACACAGTCCATGACTTCTAAGATCTGGCTTCTCTCCTTCTGGATCCTTTTATTTATCAAAATTGTGCAACATAAGAAAGTTAATAATCATCTTTTGACGAAATTTAAATGATTTTGTTATATGTGCACACGAAAATTGAAACACCTAATGTCAAAACAATCTTTCCACGAGTTTTTTTTTTTTTCATATAAGAAACACACTTCTAAAATATTTTTCAATACAATCCACAATGAAACATCCACTTGGAAATTTTTGCACATTTTCTAACAAGAGGGTCTCGCAAGGACCACTTGTAGGAAAATCAGATTAAACTGATCCTTGATGGCGGATTTTTTTGAAAAATCTTTTGAAGGATGTATATCATTTTGAAAAATCTCTTAGATGCCATTTTCTTTCTTTTTTTTTTTTTTTTTTTAATTTGAGAGTCAAGGGAGACTGACATTATTTGAAATTCAAACCCTAATTAACATGGTACAAAATTTCATCAGCATATTTTGATAGTACAAAAGAGATCAACATATCAAAAATGTTTCCAGACACATTTCAAAAATTAAAAAAAAAAAAGTTGTTAGACTATCTCCAATGCATTAGAGCCTTTTTGCTCCTTCAAAATTCTCCAATGCCATTTTGCTTCTCCAAAAACATTATATGGTTATATGCATTCAATATGTGAAGACATTTTGCGACACACCAATTGCCGTAGCACTAGAGCTTGCGCAGCAGGTCATATGTTGTGGGAATTTTGCGCATTAATAAGTCAATTTGGTTGGCCATTTAATAAATAAATTGGTTACTTATTAAACTATTTAAATTAAGGTGGTTTTAGAACGATTTACTCGTTTGATAAATATTACTTAATCATTTAATTAATTTAAATAAGAAATTTTTTTTATACTTTGAAGAAATTTGGTAAGTAAATTGGTTAGTTTCATTAATTAATTTAATTATTGAAGTTTTTAGTAATTTGGTAAATGAATTGGTTAGTTGCTGAATTAATTTAAGTAAGATATTTTGATATTTTGGTCTTCATGCATATGTTTTTATTTATTATTGTCTATTTGATTCATTATTCCGAATTGCTCATTTAACAATAAATATATTCCAATTGAACTTAAACAAAACAAAAATTAGAAAAAAAATAAATAAATAAGTTGATTTCCCACTGCGTTTCAATTGGCGCGCAGGTTTTCACTGTGACGATTGATTTGCTATGCCAATAATAGCTATGCTCCCAATTTTGATCCTTCGGACCAACTGTTTTAGTTTATTATATGCTCGGGAGAGCATTGTGTTATTTTGCAACCTGCCTAGGAGATGGTCTTATTTTATGTTATGATTAGAATAATGATAGTATGAGAGTTATAAATGTATTTTATAAACTTCGATATTTTATAAAATTGGGAAATAGAACTTCCTACGTTTCCAAACAAAAACGTAAGATTTTAAAATGTAATGGGTTTTCGTAGAAAAATCTCTTTGTTTTGAATTTACAATCTGGCTTCATGATACTGGGATACCAGAATAAAGATATGTTTCAGATGAATGAATAGAAACGTGTCCTAAATTTTATCCATCCCAACAAGATTAGCTGACGGTGACAAATATAATTTCCTACCTTTTGAAGTTGAATGGGAGCTCCACTTTTCATGTATGAGGTACTTAGAACCTGAAAAGATTTACATAAAATAATATAGTGCTTATATTAGAAATTGCTGAAACTCAGTCTTTACATATTTCTATCTTGTGTACTTATAGGATTGAACCTCATCATTTTTCAATAAATACAAGGTCCTTATGGCACTCACACTGACTTGTTCATGAAGGAACTTGATGTAGTCAATTGCTTCAGACAGCACGGAAGATGTATCAGTCTGAAACAATAATATGATTATTGTAATCAATATTCAAAGTTGTTTTCTCAAATTCAGAAACAAAATGATGTCTTGCTATATTATTCCGTGAAAAAATATAAAAAGAATCATCAGTTAGCTTACCTTTCCGAAAGGTGAAACTAATTGTTGGAGTGCAGTGATTCTGTCCCCCATCTTCTCCTTTCTCACCTAAGAACCAAATAACCAAAACCACATATATTATAAAGCCTACAGTTATGAAAAAATGAAAGTAGATGAAAGCAATTAACCCTGCAAAAAAAGTTCTTTGAATTATCAATACCTTAAAATCTGGCAAAGGTGATGGTATAGTTTCAATCCGGGGCCTTTTTGTTGATGTTTCATTGCTGCTTTTCTTCCCCACTTCTGATGGGTTCTGTTCTAAACCAAACTACAAAGCATTAGGCTATCAAGAAAGTTCAAAACCCTACACATCCAGGTGTCATGATATCGTTTTTAATTTTCTTAGAGTGAGTTTTATTACAAAGTTGGATTTTTGTTTTTTGAAAAATAACTAATTCTAATAAAAATCTAAGAAGGAAAAAGAGGAAGCAGAAATCAAATCAAACTCTCACTCACCATCAGAAGAATTAGATTATACAAACAAAAGAAAAATTTAAGAAAAAATCTCATCAACCATTATTTTTTTTCACTCATAATTTTGTAACTTATCGTAAAAATAAGGGGCATATACCAAATAGTCCTTCGAACATTTTTTAATACACGTTTAGTCTAAGCCTCCAAAAAGTTCTCTTACTTGTAAAGATCCGCATCAACGGCATAGTAAATGACTTTTTAGAGGCTTAAACTAAATGTGTATTAAAAAATATTTGAACGGCTTTTTGGTATTTGATCCTAAAAATAAAGTATTTATCAATATTTTTTCAACTGATTGAGTAGTAATTCATTACCTTTGTTTTTTCATGGAAAGTTTGTGGGGGGCAGCTCGATCTCACGACATTCATGGCGGCTGCAGACGCATCCCAAAATTGCCCATTGTTGTAGAAATTTAATTGACTATCATGGGGTGACTGTTTTGGAGGTGATGGTAACGAACTTATAAACTGAGGAACTTTAGACCAACAAGGCAACGGCACTATTTCAGCTGAATTATTGATGCCATAATTACTCGAGGGAGACTGATAATGCATGCACTGCTGTGGCTGACTACCCGATCCTAATAATCCTTGTAAGACAGCTGAATCCATTTGAACGTTTGTTTTGGATCTCATGTCTTCATCAACCATGCTACCAAAACTGCTCCCAGCCTTTTCACTATTGGTATGATGAATATAAAAAGAGAAAACTAAGTAAATAGAGGTATGATTATTTGAGACAAGCAAAATAATATTTTGGTCTATGTAGTGAACTTACTGTGCAATTTGATTCCAATCAATTGCATGAGATGAAAGGCCTAAACCCTTCATTTGTGAGTTGGGATCTTCAGAAATAATATTTGAACTGATGTGGAACCTATTTCTAGATGACAAATCCCACAAGTTTCCACTGCTAAGATGGAATTCTTCTGCCATGGATGTAGCAGCAGCTTCAAGTTCTTGATCCGTTTTTGTGTATATACGTTATCAACAATGATTATAATTTTCTCTCTTTCTCTAGACTTCTGCTTTCAGATTCTATACTCGATCGATACCTATGTAAATATCTCCTGTTGAGTTTCTTATGCAAGGTGGCTTGGTTTTATAAAACGGGAATGTATTCGGCTAGTTGCATCGGGTTATTTATATTGAATAGAAACGATGAATTAACTTTAGTTTGGGAATAGAATAATTTAAGAAAATTTGTTTGACTTTGTTCCGGGTGATTAGATAAAGGGAAAGGTGGTTTTAAAATCAAATTCCATTGCCAGCTTAAATAACACATAATATAAATAAAGTTTCTTTTTTTACCATTAAGAGAGATGCTTCTTTTTTTCTTTTTATAATTTCATGCGGAGCAGTGCAAGTATATTTCTTATAAATATGAAGCATGCCATATAGCTTCTCCACTAACTCTTGGTGCAAAGACGACAGCAAGAGAAAAAAAATGGGGTTTCAATAAAATTTGTGATTTTGTAATTTTCTTACTTTAACTCCCCTTCATTAGTACCTACTTAGTTTGACTCTCCAACTCTCCAGTATTGCTCACAAAAAATTGTCCTTCCGTAACTTAAACTCTCATAATAACATTTTGTGATCCTCACTAACAATTAGTGTAACAATTAAAGATCATTCTTTGCATGTGTGATACCGAGTCAATGGAAGAGGTGGAGATTACACAAGTAATAATTCAGATAACACACTGAATCTTCAAGAAAGTACACCAAATAGAAGGAACAACACTCGTCGTTAATCGGAATCAACCAACGGACTAAGAGCAAAAGAAGAAGAATTCACTTCTAAAGACAAAAGGCTCTTTATATTATTAAATCAAGTTGTCTTTACTTCATATATGACCACTCCTTGTATAGGTGCTTGAAACAACCCTACAACAGTAGGTAGGTGAATAATAATTAATAAGGAACCTAAGAAATAGATAATAATAAATGACACTTCATCCAACATGACTAGGTACATTGAAAAAAACTATTTTGCCATACATATTAAACCGACTTCAAATGGTTGTTAGGACCTGTATATTTTTAATCTGACTATGAGCCATATATCATTGGATAGATACGCGTCTTAGCTTTTTAAGAAACTTCAAATCACGTCATTTGGACTTCTGAGGAGGAAGTAAATACATTTTTACTAAAGGTTGTTTCTGCTACCATAAAATACGAGAATTGATTGTTGAGATTCCCAAGCTCATCAAAATGAATAATTAGACTTCTAGGGACTTTTAGAATTAATGGAATGTGCTCCGACATCATTATCCTCTAGTTGAAAAAGATTCGTCCTCGAATCGAGCTCAGTTTTATCATCATCATATGGTGAAAAATTCGACATATAGAGAGTTGTTGAAACACCATACTCACCTTAAAGTTCAATCTTGTAAGCATTGTCTCCAAACATTTCAAGAACTCTAAAAGGACCATCAGCTCTCGGCTTTAATTTTCTATGTTTTCTACGTGGAAATCTCTCATTTCGAAGATGAATCCGCACTAAATCACCTTCTTTCAATGTAACTGGCTTGCAATGCTTATTGGCTTGACTTTGATAGTTTTCATTATGCTTGATTATCTTCTCTCGCACCTGTTCATGCAACTTCTTAATATACTTAACTTGTTGTTCGACATCATCACTAAATTTTTATGATGTTGAAAGTGGAGCTAAATCCAACGGAGTGATTGAGTTTCTTCCATACACAGCTTTGAATGGACTATCACCCGTAGTTTGACTTAAACTCCTATTGTAACCAAACTCAGTATGTGCTAGGACAAGATCCCACTTTCGAATTTTACTTCCCACAAAACTCCTTAATAAATTTCCTAATCTTTGATTCACTACTTCGGTTTTCCCTTTCAGTTTATGGATGATGAGATGTACTGAACTACAAACTAGCACCATCTTTTCTCCACAAAGTGACTTATAAACTTCGAATCATGATCATAAGTAATGGTCTTTGGAATGCCATGAAACGTAACAATTTCTTTAAAATAAAGATCAACAACATGAAAAGCATCAAGTGTTTGTTGCAACGAACAAAATGAGCCCTTTTGGAAAATTGATCACTAACCACCATAATTGAATCTTTGTTTCTTTGAGTTCTAGGCGGGGATTTCTATTTGATTGTATTGAAAGGCCTAATGAAATGCGATTTCCCTAATTATCCAGGTCATTTTATTGCAAGAAAATCATTTATGATGAAGAGGATAAGCTTCAAGAGAATGATTCGGAGCTCTTACAGAGTGAAACCATGCAATACCAAACACCCAACAATAAAGTCTTGACTCACATCTTCCTAAGTTACTAATGGGGCAGGAAAAAGAGTATACAAACCCGTATTTTGATAATGAATCTTTGCAATATGACAAGTTCTACACCTCTCCACACATCTAGCAACATCATGTTCCATCTTCGGTCGATAAAAATTCTCCTTAACATGAGAAAGAGTTTTGTCCCTTCCAAAGTGTCCGCTAAGCCCACCACCATGAGCTTCGATTAGAATAACGTCACTCAAAGAGCACTCCGGGATAAACAACTGATTATTTTTGAAAATATAGCCATCATGCAACAAAAATTATTTATACGACTCATTCATGCACTTTTCCAAAATCTGACCGAAGAAAAGATCTTCTTTGTAGGGTTCCTTTAAGACTTCGAGCCCCAAAACTTTGATTTGCATAGACATAATAAAGGTTTGCCTTCAACTTAATGTGTTCGCCACTTGATTTTGTTCACTATATTTGTGTTTGATGTGAAAAGTAAACGCTTGCAAAACTTCCACCCACTTGGTATGTTTCAAATTAAGCTTGTGTTGACTATTGATGTACTTCAGTGCTTCCTGATTAGAATACAAAATGAACTCTTTTTGCAAAAGGTAGTGTCCCCACTTATCTAACACTACACCAAATCTGCCGAATTGTCAAGGTCATTGACCTTGACTAATCCAACTTGTCAAGGTCAATGACCGTGACATTTCGAGGCGAGACAACTTTTTTTGTCACGGTCGTGTCGCGGTCAATGACCGTGACACGTTTGTCACGGTTTATAACCGTGACAAAGCCGTGACCCTTTTAAAAAAATTGTCACGGCCATTGACCGTGACAATTCTGGACAGAATTTAAAAAAAAATCTGTTGGGCAGTATGGCCACTGCCACTGCCCAGCAGTATATTTGTACCTGTTATAGCAACGTTGTACCTGTTCCAAACATCATATATCCAAACAAACTAAAGATAATGCAAATATATATTCAAAATAGAAACTATTTAAGAAGAAACAACATCACCATCAATTATCTCAAATCTACAAACTATTTGCATGGAAAAGAGATTTTGTACCGCGACGCTCGGGGACACCTCCTTATCCTTCCCTTCTCGTCCGAATAGCCACATAAGTATAGAGCATATGTGGCCTACCCTTAGGGCCACTCCCTGTCCCCTGAATTGAAATAAAGTAAAATTAGTATCTGCCCCTCAAATATAGATAAATATAAATCGTAATTGAAATCGAAATCGAAATTGACATATAAATATAAATACATTACCTGTAGTGTCACTCGTCGCATAGGTGTACCAACAAGTGAACTTTCAATTCACCGTGAAAACTCCAAAATCGATAACTATCTTGCATACCCGATCTTAACAAATGTAGTTCAACTGTTTTCCACTCAAACACCTTACCATTCTTACACATAGCACACGGACTAAACACCTATTAAAGGTACGATTTGAAAAAAACTTAGATTTATAGTAAACACCTATTAAACGTAAACAAAACTTAGATTTATAATATGTTTTATTTAATTATCCCATCATTTAATTATCCTAGTAAAGGGTAAGTGGTCCTATCCCATTCAAGACTTCATTTTTCTGTAATATACTTAACAGCTCATGCACATTGTTACGATTTGAAAAAAATTCGACAGCATATCCCCTTAGTTCTCCAAGTACACGACGTAGATTGGCAGGTGTGAGTGTTATTTCAATTGGTCAATTGAAATAACAGTCACACTTGTGAATCTAGTATGTATCCAGAGAACATTAAGATACGACTGCAGAACTTCCTCCAAAAGTAACAACTTTAAGCCAATAAGAATATTATACAGAATTTACACAGTCTCAAACTGTCCAAACGAGACAATTCGAGAGATCTCATTACATGGGTAATGACTCTCGAACGGGTCTAAGGGCTATTGAATGCGTACGCATAAGAACTAGAAGGCTAGTATCTATGCGCACTATATTTAATTTCAAGTATGTTTCATATAATGGGTTAATTCAAATACAAAAATAAATTCATGGGTTAATTCAAATACAAAAATAAATTCATGGGTTAATTCAAATACAAAAATACAAATTCATGGGTTAATTCAAATACAAAAATACAAATTCATGGGTTAATTCAAATATACACACACACACACACACACACACACACACACACACCCCTCCCTCCACACCCCCCACTCACCACATACACACACACCCCCACCTCCCTCCACACCCCCCACTCACCATATACACACACATACACACACACACACACACACACCACACACACACACACACACACACACACACAGTAGTGACTGTCTATTTAAAATAATCTCAATGTTAATTTCATGTATTGAATTTCTACTATTGTTTTGTGCTTTTTATAAATCATATTCAATGTTAGATATGTGTTTTGTTAAGATATCTAAGTTGTTCTATAGAATTATTTTTTGTATCTTGAAGTTTAAGTTCTAAAATAATCAACCTAAAGTTGTGGTTCATAAAGTATTAACACAAATATAAACTAAGAGTGATAAAATAACTTTGAGGCATATAAATTAATTGTGACAAAGTAAGATTATGCACCAGAACCTAAAATTTAAAAAAAGTGTTTTTATTTAAACCTCACCTTTCTTTCTATAACTCCTAGTTTATTAAACTTTAAATATAATTAAGGGTGTATAGAAAGAAAAGTTAAATAGGAATAAAAACAACATTTTTAAAATATGAAGGGCTCACCAATTTGATCAAAATTTTCAACAACATAGACTAAATGATATTTTATTTTTCATGCTTTTAGCAATTTCGGATGCCATTTTAACCCTTATTGTAGTTTTTTGTTGTAATGTCATTTAAAAAAAATCATTTGGGTATGTAAATATATTGTAATAGATCTTGCCTTCCACAAAATGATATTTTATGGTAAAATTTTATTTGATGGATATAAAGTCATGTGATACCTATATGTGTTATTTTGCATCTAATAAAAACAAAAAACGCCATATATGGTTTTTTTCTCCATTAGTATAAGTATATAGCGATCATTTCACACTTAAATCACATATTAAGCCGGCCTTCATTTTTTTATGAAATTTGTAGAAAATTACATATTTATTTTGAATGAAAATAAATTGTTATCCAATATTTTTGGATATTATTTATAATTATGAAACTCATACACAAATTAATGTTGTATCAAAATAATATTACATTTTTAACCCCTACCCCCACCCTACCCCACCCCCTACCCCCACTCTGCCCCCACCCTACCCCCACCCTGCCCCACCCCTACCCCCGCACATATATACACACATACACACATATATATACACACAAACATATATATAAATGGAAGAGAGAGAGAGAGAGAGAGGGAGAGAGAATTAAACCTAAAAGTAGAGAGAGAGAGAGAGCAGCGTCGAGAGAGAGAGAGAGGGGGAGGGAACGACGAGAGGGAAAAAAGAAGGGGGAAAGGGTTTTTGCTGCAAACATTGTCACGGTCGTGTCAAGGTCATTGACCGTGACAATTCTTTGTCACGGTCGTGTCAAGGTCAGTGACCGTGACACAAAACGTGTGTTTTTTGTCACGGTCAATGACCTTGACAAGGGTGACCGGCTGAAAGGTGACAATTTTGTCATTTTGGTGTAGTGTAAAGTCCACACAATAGCATAGAACTCCTTGTCATAAGTCGAATACTTTTTACGAGAATTACTTAACTTTTCACTAAAGTATGCAACATGCTTTACCTCTTGACTTATCAAAACACTAATCCCCACATACGAAGCATTACAATCAACTTCGAATACCTTGTTGAAATCTGGAAGAGCAAGAAGAGGAACTTCCTCCATTTTCTCTTTAATAAGCTCGAAACTCTTTTGTGCTTCATTACTCCACTGAAATGAACCTTCCCTTAAGCATCCAGTAATATGAACAATAACAGTGATAAAATTCTTCATTAATCTTCTATACAAAATGCAAGATCTTGAAAGCTTCGTACACCATGAATCGAACTAGGAATAGACCAGCTAGTAATTGCTTCCACTTTGCTTGGATCTACATTTACTCCATCAGTCGAGAAAACATAACCCCGAAAGACTAGGCTATTTGTCAAAAGTCACACTTCTTCAAATTGGCATATAATTTCTATTTTCTCAACACATTAAGAATAATTCGAAGATGTTCAAATTGTTTAATTTGATCTTTGTTATAGACAATAATGTCATCGAAGTAAACCAAAAAAAAATACCATTATAAGGCTTGAATATGTGATTCATAAGATGCATAAGTATACTCGGAGCATTAGAAAGACCAAATGGCATCACCATCCATTCAAACAATTCATCACATGTCTTGAAAGCAGTATTCCACTCATCCCGTGGTCTCATGAGAATCTAGTGATATCCACTTCGAAGATCAATTTTTGAAAATACCTCCGCCCCGCAAAGTTGGTCAAAATGATTACCAAGTCGAGGAATAGGAAAGCGGTACTTCATGGTGATCTTATTTGATAGTACAAGTTGTGACACCCCGACTAATTAAATACCGGGTAGCTACTCCTTTATTAAATTAATTCAAAATGCCAAGTTGGCTCAGTTAATAGCATCACTGTCGAAAACATTTTTACGATTACTAACCACCTAGTATTTAAAAAGTAAGTGCCAAATTTTAATTAAAGTCTGATTAACATGCAACAAGTGTAATAAAGCATACTAACACCATTCACCATACTGAAGTAAAAAGAATAACCATCACATAATGTAAATAAAGTCTGGAGGAAACCTCCTCACTACAAATCCCACAACTGAAATAAATAAACCTAAAACTAAAACAATACATGCCAAAGTCTGAAAACTGTAATGGAAATGTAACTCTAATAGAAATGGGCAACATGCCCTACAACTGATAGATAATGAATCTGGAATCCAAGTGAAAGAAACGTCTACAAGCAAATCCCTGTAGCTTCCACAAACAGCTACAGCTCGTCACCTGAATGAGTATCCTATGCATGGTGTCCTTGTGGCTGGGCACCTAAAATGGTTTTACAAAAAAAAAGTAGATTTGAAAGCAAACGGGTCAGAGCCCGAATGTGGAGTTATATTTTAAAAACCTGCAAGTGCTTTAAAAACATTTAAAACATTAAATGCAAAGTACATGTTAGGACGTGCACTCACATGATATTCTCACCTCTCGTCTAACTGTGCACTCCTAACGTAAGTACCCATCTACAACGACACAAACCACTAGCTAAGTGACATCATATCTAGCTAGACTGTCATAGTTCCTACCCTTATTACTCGGTTCTATTAACATTATAACGCTCGCAATTAAATAGGGGTTTAACGTAAACTCAGATGCTCAATATGCAATATATTTCACTATCAGCTAACCCGTTATGTTTCTCGAAACAATACCGTAATTATATTCATAGCATTAACATGAAGATTCCCATTAATTAAGTGTATATTAATCACAACATAAATATACAATACAAGCACCCCGAGAACTAAGCTGTGGTGCACACATACTCTGCTATCCATCCCGGTACATCACGTACATAAGGATTACATATTCCGAATCTCTCAGGAATAGTTCACAGATAACAACATCACAAATAATGGAGGCGAACACAGTCACATCACATGGGTCACGCACATACCTACGCTCCCACGATCAGCGGACTTATTAATATCCCAATAAGTCTTTCTATGACCTATGTTCATCAAGGTAACCAGTCTAAATCCGGGCAACACAAGGATTAGAGGGCCCTAAGCGAACGCAAACCTCCCGTGATAGCAAGTATGGTAGGTATGTCATACACACAATTCATATACCAATACTAAGTAAACACACGTCTTAGTAATCCCGTAGTTTAATTGTAGTACTATTCTCATTCTAGTACCAATATATAATTTACACACTTTATACGATTCCGGTTTATAATCATACGCGCCATAATTTATTCTCACGTCGTAGTAGACACTCACGTCTCAACCCAAATCGTCCATTTAATTTAACTCTCGTATATAATTTCCTTCTCATAAATACCCAAAAGTCCCAATTCTATCATTACATCATCATCAGAATGTTATCTATATCCTCGAATAAGTTTACGGAACTCCAAAAATCAAAACAGTCCAAAAAGGCCCAAAGTGTCAACTCGTTAGAAGTCTCTTTCGAACGAGGCTGTTCGAACGAGATTCCACTATCAACTCGTTAGAAGTCTCGTTCGAACGAGACTGTTCGAACGAGATTCCAGTTCGTTCGAACGAACTGTACCTTCTAATGATATCTCGTTCGAACGAGATTATCGAACGAAGTTCCCTTTCGTTAGAAGCGACTGGTCAATTCGTTAGAAGCTCGTTCGAACGAGTTCGTTCGAACGACCTGGGCAGGGGCTTCTAACGACCTGCCAGTTTCGTCCCAGATTTTTCTAAATCTCGTTTTTCACCATTTATACTCCTCAAATCTCTTCTAAACTAAGTCCCAATATACTTTAAGGTCTCTAATCAATCTTAAACATATCAAGGTTATAAACTAATGTAATTTACGGAGTTAATTCTTCCCAATCATCATTAAACCATCAAATCTCATCACTTTCCCCCAATATTTCAAGAACACAAACCCTAAAATTTTAAATCATGAATTTACCCAATTTAAATCCGTTTTAAATTTCATCCAATCATAAATATCATCAGTATGAACATCTACCTATCATTCTACATGCAAATCCTCCTCAAGATTTCAAGTTCTATGTTTCAAAATACATGGGTTTTCATTATCTTTCAAGAACAATAGATATTCTTCAATTTTTCTAACATGGAAGGAACATTCTACGAATTTAAATATAATTAAAACACTTGCCTTGATTGTCTCTGAATTTGGTGTTGATTTCTGTAATGGTTTCTGCAGAATTCCTTCTCTTTCTTTCCCTCTCCAAGCTTCCTTCTCCAAAGGTGGCTATGGTGGCTAGGGTTTTCTTTGGGAAAGTTGGAAACCTAAATGATAACCTCCATAGCTTAATGGGTTAATATGGGTTGGTTAGTGGCTTAGTGGGTCAATTCCCAATCAGATTAAAACTCCCAATTTTCGTCACTTTTAATTCCTCAAAATATAAAATTACCAAAATACCCTTTATGATGTCGGTATGGCCTAAAAATACCCCGGAATCCAAACTACACCCCCGGCTAGTGTTTTCTGACTATCTCGACCCTTCCGGACGCGTTGGCGCACTCAAAACGACCATACGGATAATAGAAATAAAAATCACTTTTATAATTAAAATAATATACCATGACGTGGCGGTCACACGCGTCTCAACAAAATTCCCAAATTGCCGTATATAAATCTCACAACAAATTTTTCATAATAAAATATTCATATAACATCATATATGCTCAATATAGTCAAATACCAACTCACATCTCGCTAGTATTTTTAACCCGGATTAATTTCCAATTAATACGCATTTAATTAATTAATCCCAAAAATAAATATAGCCAAAAGTACGGGGTATTACATACTTCCCCCCTAATAACTGAATTTCGTCCCGAAATTCGAAACTAGAAAGTACCTGCTAAAAACAACTCTGGATAACGTTCGCGCATCTCATCCTCGCGCTCCCATGTGGACTCCTCGACATTGTGATGTCGCCACTGAACACGCACTAACGAAACTATCTTTGACCGCAGTTTCCTCTCGCTTCGGTCCAAAATAGCAATCGGCCCCTCCTCGTAGGAGTTATCCGGCTGGAGATCGATGTCCTCCACATCAATGTGAGAATGAGCCAAATTATCTCTAAGGTATTTCCTCAGCGAGGAAATATGGAACACATCGTGAATCCGATGCAAATGCTCCGGTAACCCAAGTCTATACGCAACCGGTCCGATTCGCTCAATAATAGGAAACGACCCCACATACCTCGGTGCCAACTTCCCCTTCTTCCCGAAACGCATAATCCCCTTCATAGGAGACACTCTGAGCAAAACCTGGTCCCCCACTTGGAACTCTCTGAAAAATCTCTTCGCATCAGCATAACTCTTCTGCCTGTCTTGAGCTACCCGAATGCGACTCCGAATCAACTCAATTCTTGCCGAAGTATCCTGAATCACTTCCGGCCCAAGTAGTTTATTGTCCCCCACTTCTAACCAACATGTTGGGGAACGACAAGGCCTACCGTACAATGCCTCAAACGGAGCCATGCCAATAGTGAACTGATAGGAGTTGTTGTAAGCAAACTCCACCAGTGGAAGGTACTGCTCCCATCCACCCCCGAAGTCAATAATGCACATGCGTAGCATGTCCTCCAACATCTGATTTGTGCGCTCGGTCTTCCCATCAGTCTGCGGATGATAAGCCGTACTCAACCGCAATTCCGTGCCCATGGCCTCCTGGAAACTCTCCCAAAACCTCGAAACAAATATCTTGTCTCTGTCAGACACGATATTTAGGGGCACCCCCTGAAGTCTCACAATCTCTGAAATGAAGAGCTGGGCATACTGTCCCGTAGTGTAGTCAGTCCTTACGGGTAAAAAGTGAGCGACTTTGGACAATCTGTCCACAATTACCCAAACGGAGTCGTGACCTCTCTGCGACGTAGGCAACCCCATGATAAAGTCCATGGATATGCTCTCCCACATCCACACCGGGACCTCCAACGGCTGTAGCAATCCTGCCGGTCTCTGATGATCCACTTTTACAAGCTCACAAGTGGCGCATTTCGAAACAAACTCAGCGATATCTTTCTTCATACCGCTCCACCAATACTGGCGTCTCATGTCTTGGTACATTTTGTCCCCTCCGGGATGTACCGCTAACCGTGAGCCGTGTGACTCTGCCATCACGTCGTGTCGCAATTCCTCCCCTTCCGGAACTACCAATCTTCCATTGAAGCGTAATCCCCCTTCTGAGCTGACGGTATAGGACTCGGCTCCCTCTGCTAGTAATCGAACTATGTGCTCCTGACAGAACGAGTCATTAGCCTGTGCCCGTACTACCTTCGTGACAATCTGCGGTGTAACGGTCATCACAGACATGAAAGATCGGGCCACTGCATCCTGGTGTCCCAATTCCTTCCACTTAGCCTTCCACACCTCTACCACCTCATCTACTGGCCTACGGCTTAACGCGTCTGCTACCACGTTAGCCTTTCTCGGGTGATACTGGATGTCAAACTGGTAGTCCTTCACAAACTCAAGCCACCTACGCTGCCGCATATTCAACTCCTTCTGCGTGAACAGGTACTGTAGGGACTTGTGGTCCGTGAACAATTGGAACTTCTCCCCCAAAAGATAGTGCCTCCAAATCCGTAGGGCAAATACCACAGCTGCCAACTCCAAATCATGCGTGAGGTAATTCTTCTCATGAGTCTTAAGCTTACGGGAAGCATAAGCTATGGCCTGTCTCTCCTGCTGCAATACACCTCCAAGCCCTTACAAAGACGCGTCGGTGTAAACCAAATACTCAACTCCCGGTCTCGGCAATGCTAACACAGGTGCTGAGGTCAATTTGTCCTTCAATTCATCGAATGCCAACTGACAGGCATCAATCCAGATGTATGGCACCCCCTTACGTGTCAGATGTGTCAAAGGACCTGCTATCTTCGAGAAACCTCGAATAAACCTCCTGTAGTATCCTGCTAGTCCCAAGAAACTACGAATCTCCGTTGGTGTCGTGGGATGTCCCCACTCCCTCACCGCTGATACCTTCCCCGGATCAACAGATATTCCCTGGTCGAAAATAATGTGTCCTAAAAACTGGACTTCCTTCAGCCAAAACCCGCACTTCTCATATTTTGCATACAACTCGTTCTGACGAAGTGTCTGCAAAACCTGCCTCAAATGCTCGGCGTGCTCCTCCTCTGTCTGGGAGTAAACCAGTATATCATCAATAAAGACAATGACAAATTGATCTAGGAAATCCCTGAACACTCTGTTCATCAAGTCCATAAACACTGCTGGAGCGTTGGTCAAACCGAAAGGCATAACCCGAAACTCGTACGAACCATATCTTGACAAGAACGCGGTCTTCGAGACATCCTCCTCCCGGATACGTTACTGATGGTATCCCGATCTCAAATCAATCTTCGAGAAGAAATAAGCTCCCCTCAACTGGTCGAATAAGTCATCGATTCGAGGTAACGGATACTTATTCCGTATCGTGACCTTATTCAACTCTCGGTAGTCCACACACAATCTCAGTGAACCCTCCCTCTTCTTCACAAACAAAACTGGAGCGCCCCAAGGTGAGGTACTCCTGCGAATAAAGCCCTGACCTAACAGCTGCTCTATCTGATCCCGTAACTCCCTCATCTCAGCTGGAGCCATACGGTACGGTGCGCGTGCTATAGGTCTCGTACCCGGTAACAAATCTATAACAAAGTCTATCTCTCGACTAGGGGGTAGGCTTGGTATCTCCTGAAACACATCCGAATACTCCCTGACTACTGGGATAGAATCTAAAGGAATCACTACCTCACTAGAGGTATCCTCCTCAATGTAATACAGATGAGCGGTCGATCCTCCCTCTGGGCGAGGCATCGCCACTACAAACATCTCTTGCCCCGGAATGGCAAAAACAATGCTTCCGCTGAAGCAATCAATCATGGCCCTATAAGCTACGAGCCAATCCATACCGATAATCACATCATGAACATGCATATCTAAAACTAACATGTCTGTAGGTAATACCAAACCACCAATCTCTACCCCCACTCCCCGGCATATAAAGAAAATAAGTGACCCACCCCCCAATGGTGAGTCGACACACGTCACTGTGCTCTCTGCCGTAGCTAACAATCCTAAATCTTTCGTGAAGTGTGTATCTATAAAATAGTGTGTAGCACCCGTATCAAATAATACCCGACCCATAGTGCCATGGATAGGAAACGTACCCTCAATCGCGGGCGGTGACTGTGGAACTGCAGCCTGGTGGACGTTGTAGACACGTCCATACTGTAGCTGCCCCTGCTGAACTGGGACTGCTGGAATGGGTGGAAATGCTGCCATCTGTGGCGGTGCGGGAAGAGCGGCGGGAAACATAGGTCTCTGTGGCTCCTGGCGAGCACCCTGCTGCTGCTGCTGTGGGGTCCTGCCCCTATCAGGACAATCCTGTCGCTTATGGACAGTCTTGCCACAAACAAAACACTTCCCTGGGAAGTTCCCTCCTCTCTGCCCCTGCTGTCCCCGGCCCTGGTGGCCGTTACCGTTCCTCCCTTGGCCCTGCTGGCCCTGGTGAAACTGCTGCCCATTCTGCCCCGGTTGGCCCTGATGGCCGTCTGGACCCTGATGGCTCTGACGAAAACCTCCATGTCCCTGCCTGTAGTTCCCTGACCGGAACCTCTTATTATCCCCCTGCTGGGAGCCCTGCTCATTCTGTCTCTGCCCCTGACCAGATTGTGCCCCGCTGGCACCATGTCCTCCGGTCCTGCCCTGATAGCTAGACTCCCCCGACCTCTTGCCCTCGGCCATATGAAAACGGTGGTCCTGGCAGTGTAACAATGCAGCGTTAACCACATCAGAATAAGTGGCCAACGATAGGTTCCCTAGTAGATGCTGACGGATCCTCCAAGTCAACCCGTCGGTGAACTTCTCAATCTTCTTATTCTCTGTTGGTATCTCATCTGGAACGATATTCAACAGATTTGTGAACTCGGCCTCATACTCGGCCACGGTCTTACCCTCCTACCTCAGATTCATAAGTTTCCTCCTCATTTCCGTGTGAACAGCCGACGGAAAGTACTTGCGGTTAAACCACACCCAGAAGTCCTGAATAGTGAGAGTATCCCTCTCCTCCACGGTGGTAATAGACTCCCACCACTGCAGTGCAGATCCAACTAGCTTGAAAGTAGCTAGCACCTGCTTCTGGACATCCGTGCACTCATACATCCTTAAGTGCCTCTGCATATCCTTCCTCCACTGGCTCGAGACTACCACATCTGAGCTACCTGCAAACTCTGGCGGATGCGCTTTCTGAAAAGCGTCACGTACACGCTCCCAAGCAGACGGGAATGCATTTGCCTGAACTGGCATGGCAACCGACGCCTGCGGTGGTGCCTGCTGAACAACGGCAATTGAGACATTTACCGCTTGGGCTACTATAGCTGCAACCTCAGCGGCGTTCATCATGCCCTGAACTGGAGCGGGCTGGGGTTCAGGCGTTGCATCACTGGGAACTCGTCGTGCACGTCGTGGAGGCATCTGAAATAAGAACAAAGTTTATAAGTTCGCTGTTTATAAACTTAAGATAGCTGAAAAACGAAGCATACACAAAAAGAGTACAACAGTCCTAAAATATAGGGCTCTATATCAAGGAAACTTAGCGGAAACATAATAAGCCGTCAGATCCTAAAGGACACTAGAACCTGATGCTCTGATACCACCTGTGACACCCCGACTAATTAAATACCGGGTAGCTACTCCTTTATTAAATTAATTCAAAATTCAAAGTTGGCTCAGTTAATAGCATCACTGTCGAAAATATTTTTATGATTACTAACCACTTAGTATTTAAAAAGTAAGTGCCAAATTTTAATTAAAGTCTGATTAACATGCAACAAGTGTAATAAAGCATACTAACACCATTCACCATACTGAAGTAAAAAGAATAACCATCACATAATGTAAATAAAGTCTGGAGGAAACCTCCTCACTACAAATCCCACAACTGAAATAAATAAACCGAAAACTAAAACAATACATGCCAAAGTCTGAAAACTGTAATGGAAATGTAACTCTAATAGAAATGGGCAACATGCCCTACAACTGATAGATAATGAATCTGGAATCCAAGTGAAAGAAACATCTACAAGAAAATCCCTGTAGCTTCCACAAACAGCTACAGCTCGTCACCTGAATGAGTATCCTATGCATGGTGTCCTTGTGGCTGGGCACCTAAAATGGTTTTACCAAAAAAAAAGTAGATTTGAAAGCAAACGGGTTAGAGCCCGAATGTGGAGTTATATTTTAAAAACCTGCAAGTGCTTTAAAAACATTTAAAACATTAAATGCAAAGTACATGTTAGGACGTGCACTCACATGATATTCTCACCTCTCGTCTAATTGTGCACTCCTAACGTAAGTACCCATCTACAACGACACAAACCACTAGCTAAGTGACATCATATCTAGCTAGACTGTCATAGGTCCTACCCTTATTACTCGGTTCTATTAACATTATAACGCTCGCAATTAAATAGGGGTTTAACGTAAACTCAGATGCTCAATATGCAATATATTTCACTATCAGCTAACCCGTTATGTTTCTCGAAACAATACCGTAATTATATTCATAGCATTAACATGAAGATTCCCATTAATTAAGTGTATATTAATCAAAACATAAATATACAATACAAGCACCCCGAGAACTAAGCTGTGGTGCACACATACTCTGCTATCCATCCCGGTACATCACGTACATAAGGATTACATATTCCGAATCTCTCAGGAATAGTTCACAGATAACAACATCACAAATAATGGAGGCGAACACAGTCACATCACATGGGTCACGCACATACCTACGCTCCCACGATCAGCGGACTTATTAATATCCCAATAAGTCTTTCTATGACCTATATTCATCAAGGTAACCAGTCTAAATCCGGGTAACACAAGGATTAGAGGGCCCTAAGCGAACGCAAACCTCCCGTGATAGCAAGTATGGTAGGTATGTCATACACACAATTCATATACCAATACTAAGTAAACACACGTCTTAGTAATCCCGTAGTTTAATTGTAGTACTATTCTCATTCTAGTACCAATATATAATTTACACACTTTATACGATTCCGGTTTATAATCATACGCGCCATAATTTATTCTCACGTCGTAGTAGACACTCACGTCTCAACCCAAACCGTCCATTTAATTTAACTCTCGTATATAATTTCCTTCTCATAAATACCCAAAAGTCCCAATTCTATCATTACATCATCATCGTAATGTTATCTATATCCTCGAATAAGTTTACGGGACTCCAAAAATCAAAACAGTCCAAAAAGGCCCAAACTGTCAACTCGTTAGAAGTCTCGTTCGAACGAGGCTGTTCGAACGAGATTCCAGTTCGTTCGAACGAACTGTACCTTCTAACGATATCTCGTTCGAACGAGATTATCGAACGAAGTTCCCTTTCGTTAGAAGCGACTGGTCAATTCGTTAGAAGCTCGTTCGAACGAGTTCGTTCGAACGACCTGGGCAGGGGCTTCTAACGACGTGCCAGTTTCGTCCCAGATTTTTCTAAATCTCGTTTTTCACCATTTATACTCCTCAAATCTCTTCTAAACTAAGTCCCAACAATACTTTAAGGTCTCTAATCAATCCTAAACATATCAAGGTTATAAACTAATGTAATTTACGGAGTTAATTCTTCCCAATCATCATTAAACCATCAAATCTCATCACTTTCCCCCAATATTTCAAGAA
This sequence comes from Sambucus nigra, assembly GCA_949130495.1. NCBI lineage: Eukaryota > Viridiplantae > Streptophyta > Magnoliopsida > Dipsacales > Adoxaceae > Sambucus > Sambucus nigra. Next base: position 427,543,536 of record OX422214.1, read on the forward strand.
CACAAACCCTAAAATTTTAAATCATGAATTTACCCAATTTAAATCCATTTTAAATTTCATCCAATCATAAATATCATCAGTATGAACATATACCTATCATTCTACATGCAAATCCTCCTCAAGATTTCAAGTTCTAAGTTTCAAAATACATGGGTTTTCATTATCTTTCAAGAACAATAGATATTCTTCAATTTTTCTAACATGGAAGGAACATTCTACGAATTTAAATATAATTAAAACACTTGCCTTGATTGTCTCTGAATTTGGTGTTGATTTCTGTAAAGGTTTCTGCAGAATTCCTTCTCTTTCTTTCCCTCTCCAAGCTTCCTTCTCCAAAGGTGGCTATGGTGGCTAGGGTTTTCTTTGGGAAAGTTGGAAACCTAAATGATAACCTCCGTAGCTTAATGGGTTAATATGGGTTGTTTAGTGGCTTAGTGGGTCAATTCCCAATCAGATTAAAACTCCCAATTTTCGTCACTTTTAATTCCTCAAAATATAAAATTACCAAAATACCCTTTATGATGCCGGTATGGCCTAAAAATACCCCGAAATCCAAACTACACCCCCGGCTAGTGTTTTCTGACTATCTCGACCCTTCCAGACGCGTTGGCGCACTCAAAACGACCATACGGATAATAGAAATAAAAATCACTTTTATAATTAAAATAATATACCATGACGCGGTGGTCACACGCGTCTCAACAAAATTCCCAAATTGCCGTATATAAATCTCACGACAAATTTTTCATAATACAATATTAATATAACATCATATATGCTCAATATAGTCAAATACCAACTCACATCTCGCTAGTATTTTTAACCCGGATTAATTTCCAATTAATACGCATTTAATTAATTAATCCCAAAAATAAATATAGCCAAAAGTACGGGGTATTACACAAGTATAGCACCCTGCCATGGCAGTACTTCTATAATCGCATTTAAGCCATATATGCCGCGGCCTGTATCTCATATGAGGCGCGGCCAGAACTCCTGTAGGGTGCGGCCTCTCCATAAGAAGCCGCGGCACCCCAATGACCTCAGCTCAGGCTCCGCGGAGCCCCTCAGCTGCGCAGCGCTGCTGCTCTGGGCGCACGCCCTCATCCACATCTACTGCAGACTTGGTGTACGCCACGTGCTCAGGGCACGTGATTCAACTCACAGACCTCCTATAAATAATGGTCCACACCTCGAGATAGGGGGATGCTTTTTTGGATCGGTTCCAGACAGACCCGAGGCACTACAACTCAGATTCTCTATACACCACCCCAACATAAGCTTTTGGAGGCCCAGAATCTACATCATAGCCACCTCGCGGGCTCACCGAAATACCTAATATTATCATGTACTCTCCTTCATTATCATACCTGTAAGCCTCTATAGGCACGATTGTATTGTACGAATCAACACACAAATAATGAGAAGGGAGCAACACAGTGGATGTAGGCCCATTTTAGGGGCTGAACCACTCTATATCTTGTCTGCTCTCTGTTTTCTTGCTTTATCTATTTATTCTACACTTCATACTTGATTTGTTGGCACGAGATCTACCTGTGTACGATTTCTCGTATCATCATTATTCACTGCTCATCTATCCACACATATCCTCCAAGAATCGTCTTTCTTTGGAACAAGTAATGTTAGGACAACACTAAGACTCATGCTTTCTCGAACCAAACCTTTTTGTAACAATTCATCCACTTACCTCTATAGCTCTTCATACTATTTAAGATTCATTATATAGGTTGCTCTTTTGGGGATCATAGCTCCTAAAACAAAATCAATGCAATGTTGAATGTCTCATATTGATGGAAGGCTAAATGGAATCTTCTCAGGGACCACATCTTGGAATTCAACAAGTAAAGGTTGTAAGTCGTGTGGGACTTCAAAACTCTCATTATTTTCCTCCATTACACCCTGAACAAATGCATTTCCATCACTTTTCATTGCTTTGACAAATTCTTCCTTCGAAAGTAAGTGATTTTCATTTCCCCTTGATGGTCTACTATAGGCATCGGGCTTCAAAGGATATAGAGTAACTTTAACTCCATCCTTACGAAAAGTGTAAGTATTCTTGAACCCATCGCATCGAATATTTTTATCAAACTCCCAAGGTCTTCCAAGTAGTAAATGACATGCTTCCGTAGATACAACATCACACCAAATATCATCTTGATAAACTTTACGAATTGAAAATTGAACTAAGCATCTTTTGTTAACTTTTACCCCATTTCCCTTCTGAAGCAATGATAGCTAGTATGGTTGTGGGTGCTTCTCCATATTGAGCTTTAGTTTCTCCACCATTTTAGTAGCTACAACATTCTCACAACTACCTCCATCAATAATCACATTGCACACTTTGCGATGAGAAGTACAATGGTTATAAAAGATGTTGTTTTAAAGACATTAATCCTCCTCCACATGGGTTGCATTTAAACATCTTCGAACAACAATAAATTCACCTGGATATTTATAAAAAATTTCACCCTCACTTTCATCTTCGACACAAGTCATAGGATCCACATCTTCCTTCATTAAAGATACAATCTTACGATTTGTACATTCAGACGCAATATGCCCAAAGCCATGACATTTGAAATATTGGCGAGAATTGGAATTTTAAGAACTGGGTTGGATTGATTTACCTTTTATATCTTTCTTTGATGGTGCCTTGAAATATGTCTTCGAAGGATTAGAAGTAGAAGTACTCCCCAGGTTAGAACCTCCATTACGAATCCATGCTCGAACACTAGTTTTCTCCTTGAGTTGTCTATTCACCTTCATTTCTAGCTTAAACACATCATTGTAAGTCCAACGAGGTTGTACTTGAACAACATTTGCAATTTCAGGCCTTAATCCACCAACATAAGGCGCAATGGTTTGTTCCTCCGATTAGAATACATCACAACGCATCATGAGATTATCAAACTCTCTTGAATACTCCTCAACGAATAACTCTTTTTTCTTAAAAGCGTGAAACATTTGAAAAGCATCTTGTAAGTATTGATCAGGCAAGAACTTCTTCTTTAAGTTGATTATCCTGATTTTACCTTCGCGTTCACGTTGCTTCTTCAACTTTATAGCAACTAACTTTACCTTTATAATTTTTGGGGTTTCATGAGAGTTAAATATTTTCTCTATGGTGTTAATCTAATCAATGAATTCATCTCCATGCATTTGAACTTCAAATTCTGGAATTTTCACCTTGACATAATCACGAGAATAGGACCGATTTCTTCCACCACTATGATCAAAAGGAGCCTCATTTTTCAGTTCTTGTTCATAAGCATTATAAAAGAGGTTAACCTCCTCTACATCTTGTTGTAATACATTATCAGAACCATGACGCATTTCATCATGATTTTGAGCTGCAAAGGGCACTAAATGTTGTTGAATTTATTTGAATTGTCTCCTCAAATCATCCATTTCAATGTCACGCAAGTCTCATTCACGTACCAAACATCAACATTCAGACCACGAAGACGATAGTTGGCCATCACAACCAAAGATTTGATATCAATCTGACACCAGATTAATGGAAGAAAAGGATATAACACAAGTGATAACTCATATAACACACTCAATCTCCAAGAAAGTCCACCAAAAAGAAGGAGCAACACTCATCGTCAATATAAATCCACCAACGGACTAAGAGCAAAAGAAGAAGAATTCACTTTTAAAGATAAAAGTTTGCTTATATTATTACCTCACCACCCCTTATAGGGGTGCTTGGAACAACCATCCCGCAACAGGTAGGTGAATTATAATTAATAAGGAACCTAGGAAATAGATAATAATAAATGCCACTTCATCTAACATGACTAGGCACATGGAACAAAACTTTTCTAACAAAAATATTAAGCCTAATTCAAATGATTGTTGGGACATATATACTTTGAATATAACTATGAGTCATATATCATTGGAAAGATACACGTCTTAGATTTCGAAGGAACTTTGATTAACATCATTTGAACTTCTGAGGAGGGAGTAAATGCATGTTTACCAAAGGTTATTTCTATTGACAGAAAATATGAGAATTGACTATTGAGATTCCTAATCTCACTAAAATGAATAATTAGACTTCAAGGGACTTGTAGAATTAAGAGAACATGCTCCGGAATCAATGTGGCAGATCATTCTTTGCATGTTGAGAGTTAATCAAGTTATTCACAATCGAGTTAATCAAGTCCAAATATTAGAATATATAAATTGTTATAATTCAAAATTTCATTCTTTGCATGTGATAAATATGACACAATTTGAAACATTTGCAACAATAAGATAATAAAGATGACAATATTAATAATCATAAACTTTAAAATCCGTCGTACATCAACTTCCAATAATCCAATAATATACAAAAGACGAAAAATAATACCCGAAGTACAACTGCCACTACACCACAAATCAAGATTGGTCATGACCGATGGGTGACGGTAGGTGGCCATGGACCAGGACCGTGACCTTAGAAAAAAGTGTGTGACATAGGTCATGAGTAAGCCAAGGGGTGACACCCAATGGATATGGTCATGGTCATAATCATGGCCACAGGGTTACAATAATGGTTCATGACCAATCTGTGACAAAACGGGTGCCAAAACTCCCGCCAAAGTGGGTCATAACCCCAGATAGTGACCAGTTCCATGACAAATATAAGGATTTTGGTTAAGTTTGGTCACGATTCTGGGCCATGACCATTTTGACATAGTCACGGTGGTGGTTGCGGACCTATGTCGTGACCCACCTGCCATGACCATTTTTTTTTGCACGCCACACATCATGGTCAAGGTCTAAGACCGTGACCATGGTGCTGACGTGTAAAAAACATATGGCCACGACAAGTGGGTCAAGGCATAGGTCTATGACAATTACATGTACATATAAGCACCCCATAGTTATTTTCCATTACAAACGAACTCTCTCTCTCTCTCTCTCTCTCTCTCTCTCTCTCTCTCTCTCTCTCTCTCTCTTTCTCTCTCTACATTGATGCTGCTCGATCTCCCTCTCTCCTCCGGCGACGTTTATCTCTCCTCCGACGACATTTCTCTCCTTCAACGATCCTCTATAGTTGAAGTATCCTCTCCACTTGATTTCCATACCATCTCCACTTATTTTCATGAAATTATAAGTGTGTGTGTACTGTGTGTGTATTGTGTATGTATTATGCATATTTATATATGTGTATATATTGTGTGTGATTATGTGCATGTAAGTGCACTTGTACATATATGTGGCGTTAAAATACCAAAATGAGACTAAAATGTGAAAATACCCAAATTAAGAAAACCCAAATGTCAAAATATTGAAATTTTATAATATGATTGTAAACCCTAAAATTTTAAAGGATTTTGAAGAGATTGAGGATATGAGATTCGATTTGTATCAGTCTAAGATAGGTGTAATTTAATTAAGAAATAAAATTTATATTAAAATAATATTAGTTCATTAGAATCCGGACTTAATTCATGAAATCGAATTTTAATATAATTATATCATAATTTTAATCACATTAATTTTTGTTTGCGTATATGGATGTTTAAGTTTTGAAGTTGGGTATTTAATCATTGGAATCTGGACTTAGTGGGGAATGTTTGATGTTGGGTGTTTGTGTTTATGGATATTTCAGTTTGTATATGGATATTTTAATCACATTATAACCTAATATATTAGGTTTGATGTTGAACCGGTTCAAATGATCCACCATGAGTTCATGGAATCTGAATGTGAGTTCATGTCATCACAAAGCAATATATTTCAATTCGATATCAATTCTCAATTTATAATGCACACACGTGAACATGCATAACACATATACACACATGTGTACACATGTATAAAATATACACACACGCGCACATGGTCACGGCATGTGGGTCACGACCTGTCATTATTTAATGATTAATTAGAGCCATTACTCATAGGACTCATAATAACACCCTCATATATTATTCTTAGGAAAAATGAGGCACAGTGATAACCATTGGCAATAAGAGTATGAGAGGTTGCAATTGGAATGCACTTATACCTCTTTTATCAATGCGATCCATATAGAGGGTACTCCTATTAAAAATTATGGGAATAAAAAGATCGAACATTTTAACAACCTTGCAAATCGTCGAGTTCATCTCTCGCAAGAGTACTTATTCGATCGTATTCTATTTTCCCCACCACAAAGCTGGGATGAGGCAGTAGAAAATATATTTCACGTTAATAATCCTGAAGTAGCTCTGGCGTTCCTTATGTTATTAAAGAAGAGATAAAAAAAATTCACCCATTGTGGATACAAGTACGTAAAGAGAGTATTGACTAAGACTGCGATGTCTCGCAACATATGCACGTTAAATTAAATCTTGCCAATAACTTGAATAAGAAAGGACTCCGATTTCATGTCACGGACATCTGTACATATATCATCGATACGCTTCATATTAGTTGATCACGTGAAAAAAACCATAGATTTGTAAAACATAAAACCGAATGGATGGCGATCAAGCATATTGAACATATTTCAAAGTCTTATTATGAGAATGCATATATATATATATATATATATATATATATATATAGTCGTAAACATGGTTAGTTAGTAATAAACATATTAGTATAATGATTTCATCACTTATTATTTTTTATTATAGACAATGTTGAGCGACAATGGATATAACATACCAAGTGATGACATAACACTTAGTGGATTTTTATTTCCTGCACCCCAACAAGGATTCTCATCACGACTAGGTGAACAATTATCTTCTCCACCATTGGTTCACTATACCACTCCATCTATGAGTAGGCAACAAATTGCTATTAATCCAATACCCCCACCCCCGCTCTCGACACCTCCCGAGCAAATGAGAAGAAGCCAATTGGGTTCTCCCTTCTCGAGAATAATCCCACTAGTAATAAAAATGACATCCAAATCTTTAAATACCAGTGTTTGTTGCTTGACAAAATTAATGTGGGAGTTAGGGAAGTAGATAACTAGAATTTTATTAATTAAGCCATCAATCCAAAAGTTGTCTCATATGAAATACACAACGGAAAGAAAACTACATCGTACATAAAATAAATCTCCAAACTCCTCGCCTTCTCTCTAAGATCCAATCGCTCCTAGTCGCTGAAACCTAACCTAAGATGTTAGTGAATGCAATAGATTTGTGGTCATAACAAGAGTACTAGCTTTATTTCCCAAATAGGGTAACATAACTAAACCAGAAGTACGAAATGAAATAAATACCACAATGGAGTCTTTATATAACAATAAAATTTAAACTTATAATCTTTATCAATGTTCATCAGATACTATAACATAATTAACCATTTAAATAACAATGGGGTCTACCAATATTTCATATATTATAAGAGTATAAAGATCTATCCAGTTACTAATATGATTTAGCAACTAATCACATAATATCAAATGATTCACAATTATCTAATCATTAACCAGTACTAATAACCTTGCTCTATAGAGGAATCTCAACGTTTATCGATTGATTAACTGATATTAACAATCACATAATGTACAACTCAAAATATCATTAAAATCCTTTTATCCATTTTTCACTTCATTAATCCATTAATTACGTCATTTAATTTTTCATTTTTCCATTTGATGTAAATTGTCTTTCTAAATTAACATGTTGAAGCACACATAACCAATTACCACTTTCTTACCTCATTTATATTATCTGTACCTTGACAACTGTATTTTAATTAACTGACATCTTTTACAACCCTGAGCATAGCATAATATACGCCACATTATATTTATCACTATAATAATTATAATCAATTGGCCTCTGTCACAGCCTTACACATCACAAAGTATACCATAATTACCATTCCACGAGTATCGACAATCACGCTTGACATACATAATTATATCAATCTCATAACGTAGCCAAACGGTCTCACTCACGACCCTGCACCTACTCGTAATATATACCAAGTCCATTTAAACCGTTACTATTGCCAGGCATCCTAGCAACTACACATACGATATTTTTATATGAGAATGGTGTGAAATCGTTTATCAATTTAATTCGTAAATTTCCAAACTTTAAAATTATTTAACTAGATGTCAATTTTAGATCCAAATTAATTAAACACTAAAACAAGCATCTAGGTGAATAAATTAATCATGCCATAAAAAAGCAATTACAAATTGCAGGACACACTAATTTCAAGAAAAATCCCTCGAAAGGGCCAAATATTTATTTCTATAAATGTTTGCAAATAGAAACGTACAACACACTTACAGAAATCTGCAATGAATCTATCGTAGCAAGCTCACATAGGTCGCAACCTCAAAACGAACAATGGTTTCCCGCAAGAACCGCAGCTATGTCTCTAGTAAGGAACACACCCTCGAGTCTTTCCAAGTGATCGCAATCGTCAGCAAGCAACTCCCTCAAGAGATACCAATCCAGTCGTATAGATGGAAATCCACAAGAATAAACTTCAACAAGAAGTAATTTGGGTTCCATAAAATATTCACAAAAGAATTGAGTTGATTTGGTGTGAATCAAATACATAAAAATCCCTAAAAGTGAAAACTAAAAGTTCTACAGAATTTTGATTTTTGTGTATCAAAAGTGTTAATGAAAAAGGTCTTCACAACAGGTATTTATAGTTGATCAAAAACGTTAAGGCAACGTAGGTCGTTCGAACGACTTCAAATGACACCTTCATGTCATTTTAATGACATCTCATGTCATTACTAACGACGTTTCAAATGACAGTTAAAAACACAAAACAATACGGGTTCGTTGACCCTTCGAACGACCCTTCAAACAACATTGCATATTGTTAGAATTGTCATTTGAATGACTTCTCAATGTCATTTGAACGGAATTTCTATGTCGTTTGAATGACAAAAGCGATAAAAATTATTTTTAAAATGCTCGCCTACAGGTATTGAAAAATTATTTTGACTTTGAAAAAATGCCTCATTTTGTTTTAAAACAGTTTTGAAAAGTATCCCAATACTAATGTAAAGCAATTATGAAACTTAAACACATTCTATATGAAATCTCACCTCATGTTGCGCATATGTTGAAGATACTTAAAATTCGGATCCGTCTTCATGAATGTATGAACTTGAGCTTCCCTCGATGGTTGTAGCGATAAATGACTTATTCTATGTAAACTACGGACAATGTAAATTATGTACTTACAAATCTCCCCCTATGTTTAAGCCGGTATAAAATAAAAATATCTGAATTATAAAATAAAATTTTAATACCCTCCCATGAAACCCAAAAGCAAAATTGTACTAAAAATTCAAGTCCTCAAATTCTTCGAAAATCTTCAACTTCGAAACGTCTTACACTCACATCTCTTTGCTTTCCTTGCACTTCTTTTGTGTGCTTTACAAATGATCATCAAAGTCCTACACATAATAAACAAAGAAAATACCTTCATGGCATATCGAGTTTTAAATGAGATAACATAAATAAAAGATCAAATAAATCAATCAAGGATCAAACCTCAAATATCCCCCATAATTCAAACTCTCACTCCCCTATAATTCATAATTTGTTCTCCCCATTGTTATTTGTCTGAAATAGAGAAGGAGAAGAATAAACAAAAAAATAAGCACGGAGTGTCATAATCAAGAAAATCGTCACGAACAAAGCAACAACGATCATGCAAGGATAAACTCAAAAATATCCACAAACTTTTTTTGATTTTTCGAATTTGTAAGAGGGTAGTGTGACTGGGGTCTAGTAAAATACTAAATCGGGTGAGGCATGATCCACTTCAATGAACTCTGCCTTCAAGGTTCTCAAGAACTTCTGGAGAAACTTCTGGTAAAACCTTATCCTTTGGGTAAAAATAGAACTCAAGATGGAACTCACTCCCTGCAAGAAGATGAACTTCACAATAATAATGGTAACTTTTCCCAAGAGAAACTTATGAGAGTGATGGCTCTCAGTGAGGAGTGAAAGAACAAAACACTTAGAACTAGAGAGAGAGAGAGCAGGGAGAGAATACTAGGAGGTTGTGGTGTGATTTTGACAGAGGAATAGTATAACTTGAGTTGTGATTCTTTCTTGACCTTGTCCAGGGGTCCTATTTATACATGGGCACTAGGGCTGAGTTGGAATTCTTTAGTGCCGAAAATGAGAGGGTTGGTAAGGGACGAGTTCTGAAATGTACCATTTGTCCCTACCTATATGCAGCAGCTTATCCCCACTGACAGGTTCCACCTGGTGCAAACCAAAGTCAAAAAGTAAATATGTCTCCTAATGGAGACAAAATATCTGATTTGGTAAATATCTTTTGAAACGATTTAAGAGGGTGGCCTTAAGGGCCACCTCCTCTAATATATTTATGAACTTGAGGGGGGTCTCAAAGACCAACTCCACTAAAATATTTGAAAACTTAAGTGGGGCCTTGAGGACCCCCTTTTATCTAGAATCATTTTATAAAGTACTCATTTCTTGTGAGCAACTCTTTGGTTCCTCATCCTGGTTGTGTCTGACTGTGACGTGTGTGAGGGATAGGTGACCCTAAGGTTTTTCTACTAATATTCTCTCAATCTTAAAGTACTAAGTGATTAAGCTTGCTCGACAAACCTTGTTCCTCAGCCGCCAAGCTAAAACTCTCAAGAGATCCCAACTGGCCTATTTGAACCATGCCTGCTCAACTAGGCTACCTGTACAAGAAAATAAAAATTAGTATTTTTTATTCTTTAAAAAAATAATCTTTCATTATGAGGGGTTGCTCATGGAATCCCGTTCCTCATCCTGGCCTGTTTTCTAGAGACTGGAGGACCTTAAGGGCTCCATATTCAATATTTTCAAAAAGTTGAGGGGGGAAGACCTTGAGGGTTCCTCACCCAATATTTTTCGCAAGATGAGGGGCCTTGAGGGTTCCAGATTCAATATATTTTAGAAGAAGAGGGACCTTGAGGGTTTCGTGTTCAATATTTTCTGGAAGCTAAGGGACCTTGGGGGTTTCACATCCCATATTTTCTTAAAGATAAGGGACTTTGAGGGTTCCACGTCCCATATATTTTCTGGCAGTTGAGGGAGGGGATACTTGAGGGTTTCGCGCCCAAATATTTTCTGGCAGTTGAGGGAGAGGAGCCTTGAGGGTTCCACGCCCAAATATTTTCTTACAGTTGAGGGAGGGGAGCCTTGGGGGTTCCGCGCCCAAACATTTTCTGGAGTTTGAGGGAGGGGAGCCTTGAGGGTTCTGTGCCCAAATATTTTCTTGAAGTTTAGGGAGGGAAGCCTTGAGGCTTTCGCACCCAAATATTTTCTTACAACTGAGAAAGGGGAGCCTTAAGGGTTTCGCGCCCATAAATTTTCTTGCATCTAAGAAGCCTTGGGGTTTTCGCATCCCATGTTTTCTGGAATTTGAGGGACCTTGAGGGTTCCACGTCCCATATTTTCTGGAAGCTGAAGGGGGGGGGGGGGGGGAGGTGTCTTCGAGGGACCCTCACCCTAAAATATAGTGGTCAAGCTTGAAACAACCTTCTACATACACGCACCATGAATTTAAACTAAGATAACCAAATCATGGAAACGGAATGAATGGGTGTGAACATATTTAATAGGTAAATTAACTCAAACATTCATAACAAATGTTGACGATGAATATGGATACTCCTAACGAATGAACTTCACAATTATCCTTAGGTGTAAAAATTATTGAATTCAAATGATATCAACTCAATCTAATCAACAAATCAATGTCTAAAATGATTTCCACACCAATAACATCTAAAATTGTGTAATTCTTTTTCAAGACTTTGTTATGATGTGCAAACCCATTGATGTATTTCCAACCAAACTCCCTCAAATATAAGATAATCATCATATTTTTCTATTCAATTTTTTCTTTCGAATGATCATATCAAACTAAACTAATTTGTCCTTGGCTACTTTTTTACAATGCCACACTTTTTAGGTCCTTTTCAACTGTGGCTAAATTGCAAAGGACATGTGTACCTTCCATTGTTCTTCCCCGTGTTCACTCATCATTTTTTCAAATTAAACAAATTCCTTACGGGCAATGGTTCTTACATGCATTACTTTCATTATCAAGTTTTATCGTAGTTGGTTCATTTTAAATACAGGACTGAGATGAAAATACTTCGACCAACATGTGATAGAGAAGTACAATAATCAAACAAATCCTTGTGTGTGTGAATTAAAGTAAATCATTCAAACATGTAGAAAGTAATCTCAAATTTCATCTTAATGACTCCAAACATTATAAATCACATTAATGAAATAATGTATCGTCTCAAAACACTATTAAATAGTAACATGGATATGGAATGATATTGTGACTTGGTCATCCTTAATGTCCATCCATAAACGGTGTAAAACGAAATACAAAAATCTGTCTTTTTTCAAAAAAATTATAATTTTTTTTTTTTTGGCTTTTTCAAATTTTCTCAAAAGAAGAAAATATTTTTGTATTTTTCCGAAAAATTTCAAAAATAATTTTTTTTTTTGGTTTTTTCAAAAAATATATCAAAATGGAAAAGATAAATACAAAAGTAGTACACACTAGTAATAGGTATAAAATAACATAATGAAAATCATCATATGCTAGAAAACAAGTCTAAACCTTAACCATTAGGTGCAGAGGAGTTTTCCCAAGGTGGTGACATCCTATAAAAAACATCCAGCAAATCATGTCAAGTTTTGACTAAAAACTTAACTTGTTGTCGAAATGTGAAAACTGTCTCATGTAATCTCCCGAAGCAAGCAAAGTATCATGTGTGAGAACACGTGGCAAAACTCTATGGGACACACTACCCAACTTAAAACAGAATTCCCTAAGATGTCCTCCCTTCTTACAATGGTAACAAACATATACGGGCCTAGGAACACCTCTCTCAAAACGTCTACGATGCACTCTACTATCTCTAATAGTATGCTTAGGTGGGTTAGGTTGAGAGCCATAAGGATCTATCACAAGCTCGGGAAGTGGCTCAGGTGCCATATGGGAAGTAGACGTACCGTCATGACCTATTCCTAATCTCTCAACATTACCCAAAGCGGGACCAAGGAGAATATTTACTACCATATTAGATGTATCCTCTATAGTAACCTTAACCTCCCAAACACGTTCGAGATCTCTCTAGACTTGGGAGACACGAGATTTACGTCCACTCTTTTTCTGATCTACGATGATCAACTGCTCACTCAAGAAAACCTTCACCTTCTCAAGTTGACTCGTCGACGCCTCAAATCCTCTCAAAACTTCTATCTATATCCAAATATAACACCTTAAGACCTAAATCCTTATTCAAATTTTTCGTCTTTAAGGTCTCGGCGTACAAATCTCTAAATGCTTTTTGGAGTTCACTTTCACTCTCACTTTCAACCTCACTTTCACACTCACTCAAAACACTCAAATCATTATCGGGGCTCTCACGTACACAATTGCCCTCATCGTTATGGGACAAACTAGGTGTGCTCACGTTACTTGCCATAACGGTGACACGCATACCATATGATAACTTATCCACGAAATCATTCACTTCCTCGTCACTATCGTTAAGAGAGGTCGGTATGGTAATTTTCTTGCCCTTTATCTTAAGCATAGTGTGACATTCAAATGCTTTGTTCCCTTTTCCCTCGCACTCAAAACATCTCTCCTCTTCTTCTTTCTCTTTCTCACCACTCTCTTTAGCCTCTCCTTTCTTTTTATTTTTCTTAAAAGTCCTTTTATTGGAAGAATTTTCTTTAGGAAATTTGAGAACCATGGCCACACCATCAAAATTAAATTCGCCCTCTGACTCGAAATCACAAACTCTCTCTTTCTTTTTCTTCTCTCTCTTGGAAACTTCCTCACCTTTTTTAGACCGGGACTTAAGTGCTATCCCTTTATCCTTAGGCTTGAAAGTGTCAAGAAACATATCAATTTCATATGTCTGGAGGTCTCCTACCAGTTCTTCTAACTTAAGATCGCTCTTATTTCCTAAGGAAGTGAACATAGTGACTGTGGGGATGAAATGTTTAGGCAATGATCTCTAATATTTTTAACTACTTGTGCATCAGGAATGTGTTCCCAAGATTGAAACTTGTATTGACAATATCGGACAAACGAGCATAAAACTCATCTAAAAATTCATATTCAAGCAATGTTATTGTTTCAAATTGAGTAGTTAAAATTTGAAATTTATATTCTTTCACTACATTTGTGCCTTCATGGGTAAGCTGAAGAACATCCCATTGTTCCTTTGACATGTTACACATCATGTTGCGTCGAAACTCGTTGGGTGTGATGGCTCCAAAAATTTCACTTAGCCCACGAGAGTTATATGTACTCCAATTAAATTCATCCTTAGTCCAGTCTGACGTCGGTTTAAGGTTTGTCACATTATCTACGGTGACTGAGGGAGGAGTCCACCCTCTTTCACAAACAACCCAAAAACGTTCATCGATAGCCTTTACTGAAGATTTTATGCGGTCTTTCCAATAGGCGTAATTAGTGCCATCAAAGACGGGTATCCGATTATATAAGTTATCCATAAAAAAAATTAATAATTTTTTTCAAAATCGGATTTTTCAAAAAGAATCGATATCATAAAAAAATTTTGGAAAAAGAATCACTTGATAAATTAGAGTAACCTTCTCTGATACCAATTTGAGAATGTTGCGATATCAATTATCAAATTAATTCGCAAATTTCCAAACGTTAAAATTATTTAACTAGATATCAATTTTTTATTCAAATTAATTTAACCTTAAAACATGCATCTAGGTGAATAAATTAATTACACCATCAAAAGATAATCACAAATTGATGGACACACTAATTTTAGGAAAAACCCCGAAAGGGTAAAACCTTTCTTTCTATAAATGTTTCAAATTGCAACGTACAACACACTTACATAAATCTGCAATGAATCTATCGTAATAAACTCGTATAGGCCTCAACCTCGAAACCAACAATGGATTCTCGTAAGAACCGAAGCTTTGTCTCCAGCAAGGAACACCCTTAAGTCCTCCCAAGTGATCACAATCGTCAACAAGCAACTCCCTCAAGAGGTACCGATCCAGCAGTAGAGATGACACTCCACAAGAAAAAACTTCAACAAGAAGTGATTTGGGTTCCATAAATATTCACAAAATAATTGGGATGATTTGGTATGAATCAAACACATAAAAATCCCTAAAAGTGAAAACTAAAAGTTCTGCAAAATTGCAGTTATCGTGTATCAAAAGTCTTAATGAAAAAGGTCATCACAACAGGTATTTATAGCTGATAAAAAATTTGAGATGATGCAGGTCGTTCAAACAACTTCAAATGACATCTTCATGTCGTTTGAATGACATCTCATGTAGTTACTAAATACCTTTCGAATGACATTTAAAAACACAATACAGTACATGTTCGTTTGAAGCAAACAAGAAACGACCTTTCAAACTACATTGCATGTCGTTAGAAGCTGTCGTTTGAACGACTTCTCAACGTCGTTTAAATGCGATAAAAATTATCTTTAAAATGCTCGCCTACAGGTCTTGAAAAATTATTTTGACCTAGAGAATTGCTTCGTTTTTTGTAAAACAGTTTTGAAAAGTATCCCAATACTAATGTAAAACAATTACGAAACTTAAACACATTCATATGAAATTGTACCTCATGTTGCACATATGTTGAATATACTTGAAATTCATATCCTTCTTCATGAATGTATGAACTTAAGCTTCCCTCGATGGTTGTAGCTGTATGTGACATATTCTATGTATACTACGGACAATGTAAATTGTGTCCTTACATTATATACATTCAACACTATACCAATAGTAACATAAAACCATCGAGAATCATCAAAGTAGTAAGAAAATATAGTCCCTACACATACAGTATTCCCTAAATAATTAACACTATACCAAGTACCTACACAGATGCCAAACATAACTTTCTACAAAAAATAAACATCCTAAACTCCATATGTGTGGGACATATCATAAATGAAACCCAAAAAAAAGAACACCCCCCCCCCCCCCCCCCACAGATGCACTTATGTATAGGTTAGGTGGTCTTCAAGACTCTATAATAATCATATATCTCCTAAAAATCTACTTAAGAACCAACACACAACTTACACCTAAAAAAACTCCCAACTCCTAGCCTTCTCTAGACTCCATGTGTGGGAGGTTTCATAAACGAAATAAAAATAATAAACCCCCCCTGATACACTTTAGTATAAATTGGGCATTTATTGAGAGCGAATCACTATCAACTCAACATTCTTTATACAATGGCATCTTACTCTAATCATTAAATATCTAGTATATGAAAACCATAATATATTCTTTTCATTACTATTCCCGTCATTCACCTTAAAACACTTCTCACATTCCTCTAACATCTCATCATTCACAAATAAACTCTACTCATAAGTATAATAACCCGCGTAATTTTGGGCTATTATAATTAATTTCTAGAAAATGGAGGAAAATAAAGTTTTTGATAAAATTATTTTTATTGCTCAAATATGTTGGTTATTATTTTTAAAGGCGAGAATTTCAAACGGTTTCGAAATCGGAGTTAAAACGGATTCTAAGATGATTTTAAAATGTTTTTAACTCTTGGAGTTGTTTTGACTTCCAACTCTTCATTTCTTTGCCTTATTTAAAGGAGTCTTTTGAATTCCAACTCTTCATTTCTTTGCATTATAAAAGGAAGTCATGGGGAACCCTTTTAACATACTTTTGGCACAAATTTTGGAAGCAAATATATTTTATATTCCTCTTCTTTTTTTATATACACATTGGCCCTTGAGATTTGTGAGTTCCAACCTTAGATTAGAGGTGTTCTTGGGGTTATTTTGTTGGAGGTTCTTGGAGGATCTTTTGTAGATCTTTTGTGTAGATCTTGAGGATGTGATCGTTGGTTTCTCATCATGGTTTGAGGTATGGGGTTTTACACAATATGTTCCTTAAATCTCGCGAGTGTCATTCTCTTTGAATTCTTGTTAATTGAACTCATGTTTGAATTGTTAAATTCATTGAAATCTGGAAAATAATTATTGAAATTATTTTGATTCATGTGGTATCATTATATTGTTGTTGAGCACGTTGTCATGAGATTTTAATATGGCACGGATGTTGGGCACCCGCCAAAATTCCTCTTTCCCGGGCTATGGCTTGATAAAGCATATACAGATGTGGTGAGGCCTGGTGAACCGGTTAAAGTGTTGTTGAGAAATTATATTGATAAATGCTTTGAGATTTGCATTTTGATTTGAATATTCGTACTCGTGTTCTTACGTTTTGTTCATCGCTAACATATATTTGTTGAGCATCTTTCCTGTCGTATTGTGTACTTCCCCATATTTTCTTTTAGTGGCAGGTTAGCGCGGATTTTGGGGCGCTATGGAGATTGATTTTCGCGAGGATTGTTTGGGAAAGATTTGTATTATTTTGATGTATAGAGCTTTGGAGATTTGTATTTTTATTCGAGTTAGATAGTTGTAATTTTAATTTGAGAGACTTGTTGTAATTGAAGAAATTTGAGATTAGTGGTTTCTTGTTTTATTGTGGGTTTATTTAGATGCTCTATACCTTGTCACTTGTGGATTTGGATTTATTTTATCGCATTAGCACTCCGTTCGCTCTCCCCGGGCGGGCGGGGTGTTACAATAAGCCACGTATTTGAATGTTCGTTTACCCATTGCTCATAATATATCAATTAAAAATACTTACAAGCCTAACTAAACCTAAACTCCTAACTACCACCTTATCTACCATTTGTGCATGGCACGTCTCATAAATGAAATTCAAACAAGAACCCCCCTGATACACTTATCTCTAGATTAGGTAGAGGGCACAACACGAAATCTAGCCTTCTATATCCAGTATCTAAATCACATTCAAGCCTATACATTTCACTCACAAAAAATTCACATTTCACTCTATAATTCCAAAAGTATCTCATTGTATGAACTAACCTTAGATAATTCATTATTTTCACAAATATTTTATTCACTCTGAATTCTGTAACAAATCACAACCTTTCCTTGTTCTTAACATCACTCATCCTAACAATACTTATAGATAACATCTATTACATTAAAGTCCAAAGCTAATTATCCATTTTACTACAAGTATCCTGATATATTATCTCATTTATTTAAAAATTCTACATGTACATATCTCAGGTGCCATGATCCCAATATCATCCATAAGTAACCTAAAAGTCCTCACTCATAAGGATAACATCATAAAGATAACAACATATACTGCCTCATCCACAACATATATTCATGAACAAAAACCACATCCACAACCAACCTTATACACTACTCTAAAAATGCTAATTTGGCACGCTTGCACATGGAGAATCTGGCATGAGTCTAAACCAAGCAAGAGTTTGGCACGATCTATTCCCCATTTTGCATGGTTTAAAACTTTTCTTAAATTAGGCATGTTTTAAAACGTGATAAATGGTGGTACGTTTTAGTAAAACAATAAAAACTCAAACTTCTAATGGAGGAAAAAATCCCAAAAGAAACTAAACCTAACTTATCCCTTATCTCTTCCGCACTAACCAAAAATGGTCTATGCACCCCTCCCACCATCCTCATCCAATTTTCGTTCGTCATCCTCACTCAACCAACCCACCGTGATTGTCACCTAACCACCCCATATCATCCTTTAACCACTTCCTCTTCAAGATCTTCGAAAGAAGGAAGACTCTAACTCCAACTCATGAATCAACTTTTGACACCATTCTTAAAGTTCGCAATAAGGTTCTTTCTCTATCTCACTCTCTCATGTACATTGCTATTCTCAATACCCAACTCCGATCGGCTAGTTTTTTTTTTTTAAATTCTCAAATTGTTCCATCAGTTGGACTATCATTTGGTTTTTGTTTGAGAGTGTATAATGGAATGTTAAAAAATTGAGGCTAATTACTGAAAAAATTAAGAAAATGGAAGTGTAAGTAATAATTTACCTTTGGTTGATTAATTTTAATCTTAGGGCATACTTGGATTCCAAGAATTGAAATTTAATAGTTTGGTTCCACATGGAATTTATGCAAAAAACTATTAAAAATCTGAATTCATGTGTGGTGTGGTGTGGTGTGTAATAGTATGTGCATATTGTGCATGTGTGTGTATTATGTGTGCTATGTGAATTGTGTGTGTGTGTGCATTGTGTGAAGTGCGTGTTTGATTGTAAATCATTTGTTTGTGAGTGCGCATTAGTATGTAAAGCAGGGTGCATGAAATTATGTGTAATTTGTGTGTGTGTGTGTATGTGAAACTATGTGTGGGTGCAGTGTGTGCACGTGTAAAAGTGTGTGCAACATGTATGAAGTTGTGTGTAGTTTGTGTGTGTGTTTGGTTAAGATAATTTCTAATTTTCTTCTTTCTTGAGTGTGAATAAGTTTCCAAAGTGTAAGTCATCGCAAAAATTAAAGACACTCTCGCAACATATCCCTTGTTGGTTGTCAAGGTAAAATAACGTATATCCTTATTTATACATTACAATTCTGAAATACCTAGTCCAATATGATTCGTTTAATCAAAATGTGTGTTTGGGGCCAGTAGAAATTATTTCTATAATGTATAATGTTTGTTTAAATTGATTTCACACTAGGGACCTAATTTCTATGCTTCTCGAAACAATATATCATATTTATATAAAAAAGTGTCAAATCATCTCATTGGTAGTAAGATAAAGAGTAACTTAAGCCTTTCCTTGTTAAAGTATGTTCTTGAAACTTTATTATGATGTCATAAAGGATCAATAAAGAGTTAATAAAGGAGACAAGCTTTAAGATCGATCTGTATAAAAATAGGGTGTTAGAGTTTCTATAGTATATGCGTAAAATTACTCTCGATGATATACATTCATGTCCGTGTAGGCATTATCACAATGGGAAAGTACATGTTACTTTAGATTAAATCTTTGCTCATTTGATGGACAATGGTATGGACATAAACTACACCTTATGGCATTCAAATAGGGAGATGCCAATTCTTAATCCAGTCCAGCGACCACCGAAACCTGTGATTCTAACTAATATTAACACATTGACGTGTCTAGTGTTTTGATGTTGGATGACCTTGTGAGATGTTCATGAGTGAAGTGGTCCTACTGCGCCTAATTATGTAGGTGGGGGTGAATGGCACTAAACTTTTAACATTGCGAATGATTCTCATACACATACATGAAAATGAAAGAAGTATGAGTGTTTACATCGACTCCAATGGAGACACTGTACCCACTTACCGATTTTTCATATCATATAATAATCTATGCTCTCATGAAAGTAAATGATTTAAAAATGCAATTTAATTTGTCATATGGCGCTACAGATGGAATTCTTGGATTGTTGAATGAGTTACTTCCTAAAGAGAACAACTTGACAACTAGTTATACTGAAATGAAAAACACAGTTAGACATCTTGGTATGAACTGTTTTAAGTATGATATATGCATTAACAATTGCATTTTATTTTGGAAAGATCATGAAAACTATAATAAATGCATAAAATGTGGTGCTCTGTGATACAAGTATACTTAATAAGATGATAATGGGGAGGAAATTGTAAATACCAATGGCCAAAAGAAGTTTTGTACGGTTCATAAGAAGGTAATGTGACATTTCCATCTAATACATAGGATAAAGAGGTAGTATACCATAAAATAGATAGCCGAGAAAATTACTTGGCACGCTCGAGCAAGATCTTTTATGACTTTTTGCATTATCCCTGAGATTCAGCAGAGTGGGTAATTGCAAACATTGTGTGGAGACAATTTTATAAGGACCCGCGGAATGTTCAACTTGCAATAGAAACTGGCAGTTATAACATGTTTGGTCGTACATATAGATGTTAGTCAGTGATTATTCAGCCTCTCAAACCTCCCCCATCACTCTGTATGAAGAATGAGTTTAAATGTTGATTTCATTAGTTCCTCGACCAAATTCACCATCAAGTAATATTAATGTGTTCCTCCCACCCTTAGTTAATGAGTTGAAGATTTTATGGTCTTGAGTGGAGGCTTAGGATGGAAGCATAAATGATCATTTTCAGTTAAAAGCCATGTTAATATGGGGTATTCATAATTCCTGCTTACGGAATTTTAGCAATTTGTTCAACTCAAGGTTGTTATGGGGGTCTCGTTTGCTGCAAACACACCTTCTGAATACCTTTTGACTCGACAATTTTTTTTATCAACAATCTAAGATGTTCCTTACCCAAAACCATCCTTATAGGTACGGCACATCGAAGAAAACATTTGATGGTAAAATAGAGGATGTTATGGCTCCACTAAAGTTAACAAGTGTAGAGGTTGAGTATATTATGTCAGTTATCGATCGAGAAGGTGTCCAAAAAGAGTGAGTGGGAGAGGGTGAGGGGAAGGGAAAGGAAAAGAGTAAATATCATTGGAAGATGATGTAGATAACGATGATCATCCAAGTGAGGATGACGACGAGGATCTCACGGGTACCAATAGTTTTTCAAGGTGGTCCAGTTTCTTTTACTTAGAGTACTGGAAGGATTATGATGTTAAACATAATTTAGACATTGTGCATGTTGAAAATAATGCACAAAGAGTCTTTTATGTAACATAATCTCAGGATAAGGATCATTAAATTAATATATAGTTAAATTTTGAGAAGATTTGAAAGATCCGTTGAATCTTAAGAGAAAATTAATGATGCAAGATGTTAAATGTAGTAATAAAAGGAAAATGCTAGAAGAACCTTTGCACTAGGAAAGGAAGATAAATAAGCCTTTTATTGTACCATGAAAACAATGAAGGTATCGATTGGATTTTCATCAAATTTCAATAATAATGTTAACCTTAACTCTCTTAAATTTACAATCTCAAGTATCATGATTATCACATCATTATGCAATGATTGATTCATGCGTTGCTTATGCATTCATTTCCATATCATAAGACTTTGCTTAAAGTTCTACAACGGATAATCATGTTCTTTAACTTTTTTTTGCAAATGTTATTTTTAGGGAACATCTTTTTAAGGCAATACAAGCATTGGTAGATGCACTTTGTCTCCTAAAAATTTCCTTTCCACTTGATTTTTTGTGATCATGATACACCTCATACATCATTTATCCGATGAAGCGTTAACATCTGGACCACCTAGATATCGTGCAATGTGGTTATTTGAGAGAGAAATGGGAAGATATAAAAAGTGGTCATGAAATAAGAGGTAAATTAAAGGGAACATTGCTAATGCATATTTATTATATGAAGATTATTTGTATGTCATTGAACACGTGTCCAATAGAAGTGAAGGAACACATAAGAAGAACCTTAAGGATTTTCTTGATGATGAGTTTCATGACTCAATGTGTCAATGAGCATTAGGTAAAGGTAAGGAACTGACCCTAAATAATATGCAGTATGAGAAAGTACGAAGACAGATTCTATTTCAATAACATGGTGTTAATGAGTGGAGAAGGTAAACATGTAACCCTTTACCAATTCATATTATTTTATTGCAATTTAAAATTTCTTAATATCAAAATTCATTATTTATAGTAAATTTGGGTTAACTGGGACTACATCAATGCACATAATTGATGATTTAATCACTTAGCTAAGGAATGAGGCAAGTATTTATTTATACATGTACTTTCTTTTTTATCATACTTTTCATTCTATAAAAATATTAAAAAAAAATTGTTCATTTCCTTATAGGCCTCAAGATCTAATGATATGGGAGTTTTTTCCTATGCCGATGGCCCTCTCCAAAGGGCTATTAGCTATGACAAGCTCTAATTCAATGGTTATACCTTTTGTATTTATGAGCATGAAAATAATCACAACTTTCAGAGTAGTGGTGTATCCATGAGGCCTTTAATAAGAAGGGGGACCTCACGACTTTTTATGAAGTTATTAGACAAATAATCAACCTAAATTACATTGAGTTCACACATATTGTCTTTTATTATGATTGGATGGATGAGGATGATAAGAATGCTGGCAAAGTTGGTCCGGCCATAAAACTGGGGATGGTAAAACTTAGTAAGATCATGAGTAAAAGTGCAATACACGATGATCTGTCCATCCTTGTATTTTAAGCAAGTCAAGTGTTTTGTTGTAAAGATGTCAAGTTCACAGGGTGGTCGGTTGTTTTACACTCTTACAATAGATTGACTAAAGTAATAGATATGATTGAGATTGACCGTAGGATGTATGAATCGATTCTCCACGAAAATTTGAACTGTTGGAACTTTTGGACACCGAATTCATATAGTGTAATGATTTAGTTGAATGGTTTCCTGTTCATTTTTTTAACTTTTTCATTTAGTTGTGGTTAATTTATTGAATTTTTTAAGAAATTTTTCTGAATTGACATGTACTATTATGTTTATTGCATTTTGGCATGTAATATTCTATTTTAGATAGTGATGTAATAGTTTGGCGATTTAAGATGGCGTTTTAGTTTTGTGTTTATTATTATTTTGGTGATGTCCTATTGTTTTGATGATATAATATTTTGTCTATTATGATTATTTTGGTGCCAAACAGTATTTGTTTTATATGAATGTCCCACATGGGTGATACTTCAAATCCGTCACCAAGTGGTGTGACACCAGGATCGATTTCCCATTCGAAGGTCACTTTGGTAGTGGGTGATGCATCTTATGTGAAGAAATTAAGATTTAATGAGAATGTACTTTCGATAGGGTATAATTCCGCTACACCCTTGAGTAGTTTGGAAGTCCCGATTTTTTATACAACATAGAGACATGGAGACGCATGATATAAGAATCAATTTTGTACTCGTTCAAGGTATAATATTTTTCTCTTTGGCTACGAATGTAATAGTTACAAAATTAGATTACGTAATGATAAATTTTGTTTCTTTCATATATTGTAGAAAGACTTTTTCGATATAAAGAAAATCAAAAAATCGTGTTTACGAAAAATAGCTAACGAGGCTTGGAAGAAGTTCAAGGCCAAGATAAAAAGGGCAAATTTGAAGGGTGACAATGTTACAAGCCGGAGGGAAAAAGTTCTCAAAAATTTTAAATCTAATGATTGTGAGGTATTTTACGATAATGAAGTTGTACGGGACCAAATGGATTTGCAAAAAAAATAATAAAGAGATATAACAAAATTGTGTGAAAATGACCACTCATAACACGGGTCGTTATCGTTATGCCCGAGATAAAAATAATTAGAAAAAGGATTATGGCCATTAACCAACCCCCTATTGTGCTTGTCAACTCAGAAAGTAAAAGGAGCAGATTATTCGCCTCTTGATGAAGCATTTTTGGTAATTAAATTTTAATGTTCCCCTTTATTGTAGGTAATAATTACTCTCCTCTGTGGACCAACTATAAATGTACACCTGTCCTCCTATGTGGCTGACTAGCTACCTTGATTATAATTAAAGATACTTAGTCGGATGGACAACCGACCGACTCTAGAATGCCAACCATCAAGAACACTAGAAGTTACTCGGATGGGATGCCAACCAAAACTGAATTTAAGAGTTTCATTTATTGTACACATATGTAAATGCATGGAAATATAAAGGCATCCCATCTTTAGGGTTCTACATAATTTTGAATACAAAATCCTCCCCCAACTGGAGGGAACAACTCGAATCACTCATATGCACACCATACTAAGCGATTGTAAACCGTACGAATAATACCTACAGTGGACGTAGGCTATTTTATGGCTGAACCACTCTAAAAATATCTTCTCTTGTGTGTGTGATTTGATTAATTTACTATCTTATTATCTATGATTATAAATCTGGATTTAGTCCATTTTTAGACATGAACATACTAGTGTTGTCTGTGGGAAACTTTTGCCTATTATTATTCTCTACTATTTCTTTTATTTCTTTGTCTTTAAATAAATGACTGGCGCGACAAATATTGCTAGAAATAAAGGCAATTCCATCATTCATCTTCTCCTCCTAGTGCAATAGATCTACAAGGAATTCTGCTCAACCTTGCTAGAGGGCAAGAAGGCATGAAGGAATCTGTTAAGAAATTGGACTACACTATGCAAGCTAAGTCTTCTAATTCTATTAGAGATATGCCACCTCCACCATCCCGAAATGAAAGGAGTTATCATTATCGATCTTCTCATGATAAGTCATACTGTCCCAGTGAAACTTCTTCATTT
The DNA here is from genome assembly GCA_949130495.1 of Sambucus nigra. Lineage (NCBI taxonomy): Eukaryota > Viridiplantae > Streptophyta > Magnoliopsida > Dipsacales > Adoxaceae > Sambucus > Sambucus nigra. The sequence continues at coordinate 427,568,660 of OX422214.1, forward strand.
TGATCAACGGATTGCTATGATGGTAGATCTTTTTTTAAAGATATACCAAGTGTCTTGGAGAGGCTAAGCATGGAGTCTTCTTTTGATCGTCGAGGCCCTCGAGCAACTAAAGGACATCATAGGGAGCAGGAACGCCATTGTGAATACAAAGAAGGGTCCACAAGATCTAGGGCCAGTATGAGGGGCTTTGTGCATGTCGAGAAGACCTTTTAGTAGGAGAGTTCATCATACAGACATAGTAAAGATGATAAATCTTCCTCGACCAAATGTAAGCCAGAAGAACAGACCTGAAAAGGATCCATGTAGTAATTAGAATATCGTTTAATCAAAATGGCCAAAACTAAGAATCCATTGCAAAGGAGTTTTATTAAAGGTTCGCCTTTTATCCAGGCTATTGTGGAATATCCCACAACTTCCAAATTAAATCCACCAGTGGCCACTCCCAAGAACTATGGGAAAATTGTTGTCGACATCTACTCAATGCCCGACTAGATGAGGTGTAGAATTTTCTCCAGCTCTATCAGAGGTCCAACCCAAATCTGGTATCCAAGAGGTAAAATCTTTACTTTTCACCAGTAAGCTGAATTATTCATAGATAACTTCTGTTTTGGGGTTAAGCTGATCAAGAGTGTTACTTATATCTTGATCGTGCGATAAAAACTAGAGAATATATTACACGTTTTAACAATGAAAAACTAGAGGTGATAGACTACGGGGAGAAGATAGTCATCGCATCACTTATGAGTGGGTTGCTCACTAAACATATCTAATATGCTTTAACAAAGAATTCACCCAAAACCATGACAAAATTATTAGCGAAAGCTGGAAAGATAATGAATTTCAAGGAGGCTGTGGCAGTTAAGGAACCTTCTGAGACCAAGGGTGAAAATCAGAAAAATAATTCTAACTCATTCAAGAAGGATAAAAAAGAACAAATCTTGATAGGATCAAGAAGTATGATGAATATACACCCCTCAATAAAGGTGTTCACCATATCTTGGAGGAAATCAAGGGTAAGAGAGAATTGAATTGGCTTGGAAAGTTGAAGACACCCCCAACAAGAGGGATAAGTCCAAGTATTGTGAATTTTACAGGGATCATGGGCACAACACCAACATCTACATTGTACTAAAGAATGAGATTGAAAATCTCATTCAACGTGGAAAACTGAGCATATTCGTGGATCGAAATAGCAACCAAGATGATTGAAGAAGGTCTAAATCACCCGCCCAAGTAAGAGAAGACAACAAAAGGGAAATAAATAATGATTTTGAAAAAGATCTAAACTTGTCGAAGAAACTTGATGAACCAGAGGTGGAGATCAGCATGATATCCTTTGGATGCCACTTCATTCCAAGAGGAGATGCTGGAGGAGGAGACCTGATTACAAAAATAAAATCTTATTTGAATGAAGACAAGGCCTGCCCAACTATGAGACAGATTGATATGGTTGAATCCAGTGATAGTCGGCCAAAAAAAGTCAACATAGACAGGTTAGTGATTGGATTCTCCAAAAATGATCTGAGTGGGGTTCTTAAACCTCACGGTGATCCATTATTTATCACATGCAAAGTTTATCCTGGCAGAGTTGGAAGGATACTGGTTAATAATGGTACTTCATCTATTTTCAAAGCTAAGGGTTGAAGGATAGCAAGCTAGAACCATACCATAAACCTATCATTGGATTTGCAGGAGAGAAAGTATACCCCACTACAAGAAAATTTTGTTTTAGCAATGAATTCTTTAGCAAGGAAGTAATTTTCGTTGCTAAAAGTGTATTTTTAGCAAGGAAAATGGAAAAAAACGTTGCTAAAAATATAATCTTGTTATAAACATGTTGCAAGGAAATTTTTCCTCACAGAAGGTAACCTTTAGCAAGGAAATTGTTGAATTCTTGCTAAAAAATATGGCGGCAAAATTTCCCTCACTTTTTTTAGTATTCATAACATTTTTTCCAACGTTTTTATGATTTTCCTTGCAAAAAGTAGCAAAGATAATAAAAAATAAAGTAAAACCCTAACTATCTTTATTTCAACTCATAATCATATTATCATACGGCTCCTATTCTCTCCATCATCTTCGGACGCTCGGACCTCATCTTCTTCATCATCTTCGGACGCTCGAACCTCATCTTCATCTTCGAACTTCATCTTCCTCTTCGGACTTCATCTTTTTCGGTACTTCTTCATCATCGCTGGTGCTTATTATATTAAACGCCGCCGAACTTCATCGCTGGTTCTTACTATATTGATAGATTGAAACCATATCTTAATTTGATGTTTTTATGTGGTTAATTTGATGCTTAATTTGATGTTTTTTTTGTTTATGGCTTCTTGAGATATGATGTAATTAGTAATTTGCACCAACAAAATCTTTGGATACTAATTGGTATTGGAAATCAAATTCTACCCAAATAATTAAAGGAGAGTGGGATTTGACGAAGACTATTGGGTACAATTTGATTTAGTTAATAGGAGAGTGATTAAAAATATTATATTATTATTTCAGTTTTTTTTGTTCATATAATGCAACTTTTAACCTTAAATGAATAAATATATATTATATTGTAGATAAAAAATATTTTTATATATTTATTTATGGCCCCCTTTAACAATAAATTATGGATTTATCCATAACTACTAATTAGTATTGGGAATAATAATACAATCGGCATTTTTTTCATTTATTGTTATTGAGAGATTATTAAATTAGCATGAGAGATGGAGAATAATTCGTGAGATTTAAAGAAGGGAAAAAATTCATTCACTAAGATGTAATTAGAATTAGGGATTTTAAATTTCGGTGAGATATAGTGGATTTGTGTGTTAAAGTCTTTAGTTCAAAAGAATTAAAAGAACAAGAGATGCAATTGAAATCAGGGATTCGGTTTGGTTTGGGTAATCGATATATTTTTAAGCACAAGACCACACAAGAACTTTAATTCTTTTACGCTTTTTAGGTAATGATAATAACATTAGTAGTCACAGTGTTAAATACATAACTAGCCTTTTGGGAAAAGCCCATTCTTTCAATCACAGTTTAAATTATTTTTAGGTATGGTGTTTTTATGTGCTATTTTATTCCAAGCTTTGCTTTGGGATATTTGGTATTTGGTCCTATTAGTAATGTTGTTGTGATATTGTGTTATCTATCTTAGTAATGATTAATTACGACAATCATAATGTATTTTTCCAAACAAGTAACAAAACAAGTAATGATATGTTGGTGTGAAATAACAGGAAGATAAAGATGGATAAGAGTTGGATGTTTCTGCCTAATAGGTTGTCTAATCAATATAAATCCGGTGGTGATTCATTCATCGAGATCGTAAGAGACCACCTTGATGAAAATAACAAGTCACAATGTCCATGTAGAGATTGTCAAAATGCATATTTCCATGATCTGATAACTATCAGCAGTCATTTGTTGAGTCGTGGAATGTCTTATAGTTATACTTGCTGGATAAATCATGGAGAGGAGGTGAATGATGAACAAAACTTTTCAAGTGCACAAGTGCCGAAAAATGTAGAAGTTGAGGAGGAAGATGATGACATGTTTGGGCTGTTAAATGATATATTTGGCCCCAATGGTTCTCCCGAACATAGTGAAAATGCTTCTAGTATATATAATAAATTATTTGGTGAACTCGGAGAAGAGCTATATCCGGGATGTAAAAAGTTCTCCTCATTTCAGTTTCTTATAAAGTTGATGCATGTTAAGGTTCTTAACCGCTGGAGCAACAAATCGTTTGATATGATACTCCAAATGTTGAAGGAAGATTATCTAGATTCAAATATCCCCTCTTCGCATTATGAAGCAAAACAAAAGTTGCGAGATTTGGGACTCGGTTATGAATCGATTCACGTGTGCAAATATGATTGTGCATTATTTTGGAAAGAGAATCAAAATGCGTATAGGTGTCCGGTATGTGATGAGCCTAGGTACAAGTATGATGATAAGAAAGGGAAGAATGTTCCTCATAAAGTACTGCGCTACTTCCCATTGAAACCAAGGTTGCAACGATTGTATATGTCAAAGCATACAGCCGCTGATATGAGGTGGCATAAGGAAAAATGAGTCGATACAGAGGATGTTTTGAGGCATCCGGCTGATGCCGAGGCATGGAAAGACTTTGATAATCAGTACCCTTGGTTTGCGGATGACTCTTGCAATGTGAGGTTAGGCCTTGCTTCCGATCATTTTAATCCATTTGGAAATATGAGTAACTCATACAGCATGTGGTCGGTAATTCTTGTGCCTTACAATTTGCCACCCTGGCTATGTATGATGGAACAATTTTTCATGATGGATTTGTTAATTTCGAGTCCACAAGCACCGGGTAAGGACATGGACATCTTCTTACAACCCTTGATAGATGAGTTGAAAGATCTTTGGTATGTTGGTGTAGAAACATGGGATAATTTTGGTAAGGAATATTTTCGTTTACATGAAATTGTATTATGGACGATTAATGACTTCCCGACATACGGTAATTTGTCTGGATGGAGCACGAAAGGGTACAATGCATGTCCAGTATGTAATGAAGACACCTCTTCGCAACGACTGAGAAGTAAAATATGCTATATGGGTCATCATCATTATTTTCCTTCCAACCATGCTTAGCGAAAAAGTAGACTACATAATGGGAGAAAGGAAGAGAGACCAGCACCGAGGGATTTTACTGGAGATAACATATTGGAGCAGTTAAAGAAGGTGAAAATTTTGAAACTGGGTAAGTATCCAAACAATAAGGATAGGAAGAGAAGACGTACCTCTGAGGAACTAATCTGGACGAAAAAAAGCATTTTCTTTGAGTTAGAGTACTGGTCAAAGTTGAAATTAAGTCATAATCTCGTTGTAATGCATATTGAGAAGAACATATGTGATAGCGTTCTTGGAACATTGATGAACATGGAAGGAAAGATAAAAGATACAAACAAGGCTCGTCTGGATTTAGCTAATATGAAGATAAGAAAGAAGTTGCATTTACAAGAACAAGGTAACAGATGGTTGAAACCACATGCATCTTATACCTTAACATTATAAGAGAGAAAGGACTTTTGTGCGTTCTTAAACTCGGTCAAATTCCCAGATGGTTATGCAGCGAATATATCTAGAAATGTGAGCATTAAGGATGGAAAAATATCGGGCTTAAAAAGTCATGATTGCCATGTTATTCTGCAGCGACTTATTCCTGTTGGCATACGTCAATATTTGCCAAAGGATGTTAATACTGCATTAATTGAGTTGTCAAACTTCTTTCAGCAAGTATGTGCAAAAATTTTGAATGTGAAGGCCGTGGAGAAACTAGAGGAAGCAATTGTCCTTATACTCTGCAGGCTTGAAAGAATTTTTCCGCCAGCATTTTTTGATGTTATGGTCCATTTGGCCGTTCACTTACCACGTGAGGCTATGCTTGCCGGCCCGATAAATACGCGATGGATGTTCCCTTTTGAGAGGTACTTTAAAAATATTTATTCAAATGTTTAATTATGAACTTTCAGTGTGTAAAATGATTTATCTATATAACATTTAATGTGTCCAGGAATCTAGGATCACTGAAGTTAAGCGTAAAAAATAAAGCTCGACCCGAAGGATTGATAGCAGAGGCGTACGTTGTTAATGAAGCCGTAACTTTCTGTTCAATGTACCTTTGTGAGGTCGAAACCAAATCCAATCGAAGAGAACGGAACGATGATACATGTGGAGGAAAATGTAATGCAAAACTCTCTGTTTTCTCTCAATCTGTTCGTCCCTTGGGTGCCGCACAACCCACTCGATTGTCCCAAAGCATTATTGATAAGGTCCACTAGTATATCTTGAATAACTGCGAAGAAATACAACCTTATCTTGAGCAAGTATCATTTTACACAATCTTTTATTATTATTTCACAAAATAAAACTAAATCTTATTTTGCATGTGTAGTGAACATATGACACAATTAGAGATTGAATCTCCTCACAATTTATTTCAAAGGCAAGAACGTGAATTTCCAAAGTGGTTTGCGGACCATGTAAGTTGATAATTTTAATAACGCGTTTGTTAATTTTCTGATATTAAAATATGATAGTAAATAACCACTAACATCTTCTTTATATAGATGAAAACTTTGCGTCATCAAGGGTCACTAAAAGCCACAGATGAGTTGTATTCGTTGGCGTGTGGTCCAGATGTTCGTGTGGACAAATACTCTGGTTATATTGTTAATGGGATTCTATTTCATGCTAAGGATCGTGACGATCGTTGCATAACTCAAAATAGTGGAATTCTTATTCCCGGAGGGCACGATGATGAAGTGGTTGATTTTTATGGATGTTTGTGTAGTGTCATGTAAATGAAGTACCTAAATCAGTACATTGTTTCTATATTTGAGTGTGAGTGGTTCGATACTAATCCTAAGAAGAAGAGAGTACAAACAGACTATCATCTCACTTCTATTAATGTTAGTTCTACATGGTATAATGATGATCCCTTTGTAATTGCAACTCAAGCAACACAGATATTTTACTTAGATGACTACAAGTTGGGTACTAATTGGAAAGTAGTACAGAAAGTGAAACATAGACACATTTGGGACATTCCAGAAGAAGTTGATGCTGGAGATACCAACGATTATCCAAATAATGTTGCATACGAAGAAGAAGAATCTTTTGATATTCAAATGGTTATTTAAGAGGGAGATTTGGACTTGAGTCAAATGGCTAGGACCGATGCTCTACCAGACATTATTGAAAGTAATGATTTGCTAGCATATGATGATGATAATCTTGACAATGGTGATGGTGATGATGAGGAAGATGACACATTAGGAGAATACTGTAGTGATGAAGAGAGTTGCAGTGATGATGATTATGACAGTGAGTGACGGAAGATTACACATTTGAGTTTTTTTTGTTATTTAAATCATAGTGCACTTGTTATTATGTGATGGAACTTGTTATATTCCTATGTACTTGTTATTTGTGATGTTGATTGAGCTTAGTTAAATTTTTGTGATGTGTGAAGGATTTGTGTTTATTTTATTTCAACTCTAAATTATATGTTACTTAATTGAGTTGGTTTCGTTATCATTGCTTTTTAATTTTATATTTGTAAATGAATTATTTTGATTAATTGATCAGGATTATTATTATGGAACCTGGGGAATGTGGACGTGGACGTGGTCCTTCAACTACTACTTTCGTAGAGCCACCGAGTGCGCAAGATTTAACTACGCATGAGGATCCAATATTTAATGAAATTGCATCTAGGACATTTAATGGAGAACCAATGACGGGTGCAAATTCTACATTTGAGCCTAATTCAAAGCATTATTGAATGGAAATTGCATCTTATTATAACCCCTGATTTCATCACCCTTCATCATCCTCCATCCTGTTAATGGTGCCATTTTCTGATTTGACTGCTAACACTCGATATTTGGTAGAGCTCTTAACTGTTCCTTTTTTGCTTTGGAGCCAAAATCTGTGCCATTTTTCACCTCTGCCTCGCTGAAAAGTGAAACAACATCAACCCGTAATTTGATCATCCAAATCAGATTAAATAAGAAAATAAGAATCATGACTTGTTGCCTGAGTGTCCTTCCTGGAACTTTCGTTGTAAAAATAAAACCGACTAGGTGACTAATTAATCCCTGTCTAGCCACATAGGCAGTGGAAGAGCTTTAGCCGCCTGATTACCTACAAGCGCTTTTTACAACAATGGTTTCAGGATCGGCAAAACACTGAATTAGAAAGTATTCCAATCTGTCTACCATTTTATACTCATGTCACATTTGATGTATGCACCCGATAATCAATGAGTAGGCCAACTAATTTTCTATGAGTAAGCCAACTAATTTTAAAATGTAAACCAACAAATATCTCCTTTAATATGTTTGAGAAACACAGACCCATGTACAAATATGGAAGTGATATGTGATCAGAGGATCATTATACACTTTTCTGGCCAGAGTTGTCATACCAAGTCCAAATAACCCAGCAGTCGTGATAATATCTAGTTGTTTTTGGTGTTCACCTAGTCTATGTGCCACTTCCATTGCCTCTTTGTCAAAGCGCACAATCACATTTTCCTCTATTATAGGATGGTTCGGTTTATATGAACTTATATTTAAGAACTTTTCATCTTGGAGGACTCCAATGCCATAGTTATTCCAGTCATAAAACTCTGTCAATTCTGCCTTTATACTCCTAATATCTTCCATGACACCATGAACCTCTATAAAACTATGAATAACATGATTATTATTATCAGCCACACAACCATCCTTCTGGATAACAATAGTAAGCACAAATGAATCAATGATATGTTCTGCCTCATAAGCCACATCTTCGATTTTCATCACAAATGAATCAATGATATGTTTTGGACTTCCTTCTGGAATCCTCGGTACCCTTTTCGGTTTAGGGTGTACCAAAGGAAAATTGGGGCATGGCCGTTTCGGCTGCCCATTATAGTTGCATCCCTAGAGGCAAGGTACTCCACGTTCCTTGAGAGAGAGTTGATGTGCTCTAGTCTTGTTATTTGGACACCACAGGGCATTGGGCAACCCACAACCTTGTGGCCTAAAACACTCACGCTTCTGATGGGCTTCTTGAAAGTAACTTTGGGGGCACGTTTGACAAAAGGCATCATGAGACCAAACAAAGCCCCATCACAGTGGATATGAACCTGTTATGAGTAAATCCTGTTTCTTCAAGGGTCTGTATAACCAGATCCAAATCATACAAAATTCCATCTGGGAAAACTTCCCTCCTAACTAATATACCATTAAGATTTCCTTTTGTGCCACAATTTGTTATGTAGCCCCAGTACTCATTCTTCTCCAATTCCCATAGATGGACAAACCAGTCCAATACACAAACTTCAAACTGTCTAGAATGGACACCATAATTTCTCTCTATAAATGGATCCCCAAGGTTGTTGATGGAGAAGTGTTGCAATTATCCCAATGCACTATAATCAAAATCCAAATTATAGGGGTAGCCCAAGTGTTGCTTGGTCCTTTCAAGCAAAGACTTTCTATATCTTGCCAATACACTATCCATATAACCTTCCCTTTCGTCGATAACCTCGTCATCAGCCTCCGGTTCCATAACCTCAAGGCACATCGTGTGCACATTCTTTCCAAGAACAATCTCCCTCTCCTCCTCCTCCTCCTCCTCCTTCTTCTTCTTCTTCTTCTTCTTCTTCTTCTTCTTCTTCTTCTTCTTCTTCTTCTTCTTCTTCTTCTTCTTCTTCTTCTTCTTCTTCTTCTTCTTCTTCTTCTTCTTCTTCTTCCCCACACCATTAATGTTTAATGACCCCTCATCAACAACCGGTGGTAAAGGTTCTCAACACTCCCAACCATTGTTAATTAACCTTAGGAAAAAAGAGTAAGGGAGGTTTTATTCGGATGTATCTAATTCCCTGTCGATCACCAGACTGCAATGACAAAAGAGTTGTTTTGGGGTGCGGTTTGGGTTGTAAATATGTATGATTTATCAGTGACAATTGAAGACAAATGAAATATCAGTGCTATTCTATCCTCCTATTCTGAATGAAATCCAATTTTGGGGAGGTTAGACCTCGTGCCTATCCACGTGGGACCAGGGTCACGTTTTGAACAGGGTCATGGCTCGGAGAGAGAGTGTTCTTTTTGCACTTTCCCCCTGACATTTATTTATAAAGCACTACAGAACCTGGAATAAATTTGACTAATTAAATAGACATAAATTAGGAAAGAAGATAAATATTTCTACAAAGTAATCCTACATAATCCACATAATATCCAAACTTAATAAGATTCTTGGTAATATACTGACCTTATTCCAAAAAAATAGGTCTCTTTGTATAGGGGGTGAATTTTTATGGGATTTAAGGGGATATAAAGATATTGAAAGTATTTGTTGAAAGGTTCTCTTATCTATCAGGAGTCACGCATCATTATATGTGATGGAAAGCTACAAGTTTCAGTATATATGTATTAGCAAGTTAAACAATAAATTGAGAGAGTGAGTTCCAATCGATTTGATAATCACAATTACCAACTGGCGAATCAGAATATGAGGGTTTTTTCTGATGGAAACCTCAGGTTATTGTTTAGAAGTTAAACTTATAGCGGATGATTTTAGACGAGATCATTAAATGTTGTTAGATATTTTCAAGAGAGTAATTAAAAATATAGAAATGAAATATTCTACCTGCTTCGGTGGCTACCAATACACTACCCCTACATTATAGTATAGATAAGAATGAGATATTTCTTAAATTCAGCACCATATTTTTTAAGGAACACAACTAGTTTCAAATTTTAATAAAATAATATATGAAAAATGATGAATCAAAAATACAATGGAGACTCTAAGAAACACAATTAAAATTAAGAAACGATAGAGAAAAAAGAAAAGAGGAAAAACAAAAGAGTTTTTTAGACACACTTAACTCATTATAGTTTGGTGTCATGAAGAGTACTTGTGTGATCTCTTATATTTCTCAATCATATGTAGGTTGTATGTAATGCACATACAATTTTTTACAGCGAATTGAGACCCCTCGGGATAGGGCTTATGTTGTTATAATGGTATTTGTATCCATCAGAAGATGTGTGTTATGTCCAATTACATTTCATAATAGTTGTTTCTGCCTCCATTCATTACAGGAATTACTAGTGGAGCAGAGGTAGCAAGAGTCGCACCTGCCAGTTCAGGGGTAACAGAGCTACTGACATCATAACCTTATATGCGAGACCATATTTACTATTATTAATTTGCCAAACCATCATCGCTGTCAAGATCCTTTGTTGCTATAAAAAAATAGAAATTATGCTGATAACATTTCGGAAGTTAGCAAATTTCTTAATAAATGAATACCATATTAGCATTGTTGGCAGTGCTGATTGAGTAGGCCAACTGATTTTAAAATGTAAACCAATAAATATCTCCTTTGATCTGTATAAGAATAGTTAACATAAAAGTTGTAAAGAAAAATGAACAGCTACCACATTTAATGCTAGGACAACTCTTATGGTCATTTGATGCTAGGACATAGCTCTTATGTACCACATTTCTTGTTATATATATAACATATGTTTCTTATTGGAACTGAACTATAATCTGTGGTGTTTTTCAGAATCTGGATCCACTTCTAAGAAAAAGGTTCGTGGCAGAACACGGGGGATAGCAACTGATATTCTTATTAAAAGTTTTGGGGGTTCTAAGATTCCAGTTCAATGGGACTCAATGCATAATAAACCGATTGGACGTACCGCTACCTCTTTGGCTAATGAAATTGGCTTTGTCATACGAAATTTTCCCCGTTAAAGGTGGAAAAATGGAGAAATGTTGAAGAGAAGGAGAAGACATCAATGAATGATTGCGTTTTGGTATATTTAATTTTTGTGTTATATTACCTTAAAAGCTATGATTTTATATTCTAAACTCGTTAAAACTTGTGCAGTTAAAATTTGAGTTAGACATCACAAATCCGACGGTTGTGAGCTATTTGCATACATCAATGTCCGCACGTTATAGTGGATTCCGTAACGCATTGAAGAAACATTTTTCTAAATTATCGAATATTGAGGAGGCGAACAAGAACAAACCTAGTGATGTGGAAAAGGACGAAGATTGGAAATTTCTTTGCTCGTTTTTTAGTACAGAGGAACATAAGATAATAATTTTTTATGTATGTTTTATGTTAAAATTGTATGTTTCTAAAGTTTCAGTAAATTAACTTGAAGTATATCACTATTTTGTAGCGTAAATCTGATGCTTGCTCCACTAGTCGTTCAAATGCCAAGTATGTTCATCGCGGTGGGACAAAGTCTTTTGTCCAATACTTGTATGAAGACAAGGTAATTTTTTGAGCACTTAAAATTTGTTAAATTTTAATTTTTGTGGGTACATGTACTTATGTATTTTATTTTCGAATGTTAATAGGAAGGTAATGCATATGAGATGTCGAAAAGACAAATTGAAGTATTTTATGATACTCATTGGACGAAGGACAACGGGTGGATTAGTGAAGAAGCAGAGTCTGACTATGTAAGTATATAAAAGAAAATAATTTTACATGCTTAGACATAAAGCATTATTCACAAGCCGTGCGGGCTGCATTGATTTTTTGATTATTGATTTGTGTCACGTGTTGGATTTCATGAATAAATAAAGGAAATTCAGCCCATTTCTTTTTAAAATAAAGTGAAATCGGTGGAAGGGGCGCATTGATGATTTACTAGTATCTATAGTTCGATTAGTGATTTGTGTGTCACAACATGTTGGATTTCTTAAATAAACAAAGGAATCTCTGTCGATTTTGTTTTTTAAAGTTTAAAAAATAGCCAAACTGATAGTGTAACATATTATTTTCTTTTTCTTTGTAGAAAGAGATGATTGAATTGCAAAAAAGCTCAGAAGATTCTGATGAAGCATCAATCTGTCAAAAAGTCCTTGGAAAGAGGTCGGGATACGTAAAAGGTCTTGGTACTCGACCTTTGAAATCACTATGGAGGCAGAATTTTGATTTGGAGAACAAGAAGTTACAAACAAAGATCGTAGATTTGAAAAAGGTAGTCCAAGGTCTTGTATCAGAGATGGCTACAATGAAGGCCACCTTACTGCTAGATAAAGACGTTGCTCCCGAGGAAGATGCTCCTGAAGGATCTTCGGCCCCTTCGACTCAAGTTGCATGATGGCAACTGTTGATTTTATCATTTTGTTTGTGATGAGAAAACTAGTTTAAACTCATCTCTTAGTTAGGAAGTATTATTTACTTTTGAGCGTCATTATGACATGAATAGTAGTATATTTATGTTTTGAATATAATATAACATCTTATAATTATGTGTGTTTACTTTATTTTCTTTTTATTTATTTCAATATTTAATATAATTCCGCAACGAAATAAATGTTGCAACGAAAAAAAGTGTTACAAAAGACTATTAGCAACGAAGAATTGACATTTGGCAAGGAATTTTAATTCCCTTAATATTTTTTGCGAGGATTTATTAGTATATTTTGCAACGAAATATTCATTTTAAATGGTTTTTAGTCAAAATCCGAGAACTTTATTGCAACGAAAAAGAGTGTTACAAAATACTTTTACCAATGTAAAATTAACATTTAGCAAGGAATTTTAATTCTCTCAAAATATCTTTTGCAAGGATTTGTTAGTATCTTTTGCAACAAAATATTCGTTTTAAACGTTTTTTAGTCAATATCCGATAACTTTTTTGCAACGAAAAAGAGTGTTCCAAAAGATTTTTAGCAATGTAAAATTAACATTTAGCAAGGAATTTCAATTCTCTCAAAAAATCTTTTGCGAGGCTTTATTAGTATTTTTTGCAACGAAATTTTCATTGCAAAAGCTTTTTAGTCAAGAAATGAGAACGTTTTTGCAACGAAATATATTGTTTTCCCCAACGAAAATTTTTATTGCAAAATATTTTTAGTGACCATGACAAAATTTCCTTGCATAAGATCTATAGCATGTTGGCTAATGCGAGGAACGCTGCAAGGAAAAAAAACGTTACAAAAGGTGTTTTGCAACGAAAACATACCTTTTGTAACGATTTTTTTTCCTTTCTAAAAGCCATAATTCTTGTAGTCCCATTGGGAACAATAAAGCTAGAAGTCTTTGTCAACACCTAGCCGATGAGCAGGAAAGAAAGAATTCGTTTCTTTATGTTAGACAAAAATATTCCATCAACTTACAATATCATCCTAGGAAGAGTGGGAATAAAGCAGTTAGAGGTTGTGCCATCCACAGTGCAAGTTATTGAAGAAATGTAAGCTATTATACTGGACGAAGAGAAGCTAGAAATAACTACCCAAATTGGTTCAAGATTGTCTCTCTCGCAAATAGAAATTAATTACATTCCTTAGAGAAAGGAAAAATGTTTTCGCTTGGCCACAAAGATATGGAAGGAATTGATCCAAACTTAATTTGCCACGAACTTAATATCTATCCAGATTCCAAGACGATCAATCAAAAGAGAAGAGTTTTAATCTCTGAGAATAATATGGAGATACAAGAGGAGGTGGAGAAATTGCAATGATTACGGTTAATTGAAGATGCCAAGTATCCAAGTTGGTTGTCTAATTTGGTAATGGTTAACAAAAAGAATGACAAATGGCGCATGTGTGTTAACTTCACTGACCTCAATAAGGCATGTCCAAAAGATCACTTTACTTTACAAAATATTAATTAATTGGTCTATGCTAGAGCAGGTAATGAATTACTCAGTTTCATGAACACGTATTCTGGTTATAATCAGATTAAAATGAAACCTTAAGATAAGGAAAGTACTTCCTTTATTACCAATCGAGGAACTTATTATTACAATGTCATTCCCTTTGGGTTGAAGAACGCTGGAGCTACCTATCAGAGGCAAGTAAATAAGGTTTTTGAAGACCAGATGGAAAAAACATGGAAGTGTATGTAGATGATATGCTCATCAAGAGCAAATTTTCTACCAACTACATTGCGGACTTAGCTCAAACCTTTGACCAACTAAAAAAACATCAGATGAAGCTCAACCCAACCAATTGTATCTTTGGAGTACAAGAAGAAATGTTCATAGGGTACGTTGTTAATAAAAAGGGAATAGAAGCAAACCTTGCCAAAATTAATGCTTTTTTTAAAATGCAATTCCAGACCAACAAGAAAAATGTTTAAAAGTTGATAAAAATAGTAGTTACATTGAACCATTTTATCTCCCAAGAAACTGATAAATGTCTTTCGTTCTTTATTGTGCTTAAAAAGTTCTTTGAGTGGAATGACGAATGCGAGAAAGCCTTCCTGATTTGAAGTAGTGCTTGGGCTCCCCCCCACTCCTTTCTCGACCAGTTCTAGGAGAAAAACTATATTTATACTTGGATGTTTAAGAATCAACTATTAGTTCAACTTTAATCCGAGTAGAGGGGGAGTTTAAAGGCTAGTATATTATACTAGTAAGGCATTCCGAGGAGAAAAAATCATATAGCCAGTCCTAGAGAAGTTAGCATTAGCCCTTATTGAAGATTCCAGAAGGATGATACCTTATTTTCAAGCTCACACCGTCGTTGTCTACATAAATTTGCTCTGCGACAGGCACTGCATAAACCAAAAAAGTCTAGAAGGTTAATGTTGTGGATAGTTGAATTGGGAGATTATGAAATTATTTATGAAAAAAGGTCAAGCAATGCCATTCTTTATAGCCAAATTCACATCTACAAAAGTGCAACACAATCCAAGTTTTCTTACCGAGCAGACTTCTTAAGAAGAGAACTTAGCTAAAAAAAGAAGAGATTATGGCCGATAAGCCTGACTCTTTGACTTTTCAAGAGAGAAATCAACATAGCAAGAAGATGTTCAAATATGGAAGGCTGATAGAAGATGATTCTCTGATAACACTCCAATTTGGTAATTATTTGTTGATGGATCGTCATGTCCTACTAGAAGTGGAGCATGACTCATCATTAACACTCTGGATAACATTGATGTGGAATATTATCTAAGATTACAATTCAATGCATCCAACAATGGGGCCGAATATGAATCATTGATCACAGGATTGGAGTTGGCTTCTTCATTAGGTGTAGACTAAGTGTTGGTGCATAGTGACTCCTAGCTAATCGTCAATCGAATGCAAGAATTTATGACATCAAAAGGGAAACTATGCTGAGATATCATAAAAGAGCTATGGAGGTTATTTATTTATTCACTTCAGTCAGAATGGTAAGGATTTCTAGACTAGAGAATGCCCGAGCAGAGGCTCTTACTTGGCTTATTACTTCAACAACTCAAACAAAACTTTGGTGAAAATCTTAGTGGAAATTCTCTCCCATAGAAGCATTGATGGGATGGAATTCAGCATCATATCTATGGAGTAGGTCTGTCATAGATGGACCCAATTAGAGAGTACATCGAAAGAGTAACACTGTCGTCCGACCAAAAGGAAGCTAAGGAGATAAGGTATAAAACAACCAATTATGTATTAGAAAAATCTGTCTTGTACAGGTGAGGATACACTATTTCCCTACTTTGTTGTGTTCATCCAAACGAAGTAAATGATTTTATCAAAGGGGTGCATGAAGGCTCATATGGAGCTCACACAGTTGGTAGGTCTCTAAGACAACGAATAATAATGCAAGGTTACTACTGACCAACAATGAAAGAAAACTATGTTGCTTTCACCAAAAGGTTAGATAAATGCCTAAAGTTTTCCACCATCTATAGAAGACCGTGAGAAACTTTGACACCCATCATTTCTCCATAGCCTTTCTCTATTTAGGGAATTGACTTGGTCAGACCACTGCCGACCACCAAGGGTAGGTTCAAATATCTAGTTATAGCAGTTAAATACTTCACCAAATGGGTGGAGGTTGAGCCTTTGATTAATACGCCCTATCAGAGGGTTTTTCAGTTCATTTGAAACCATATCATCTGTAGATATGGAATTCCTTATGACTTCATTTCCAACCATGGCACTCAATTTAATAATGAAGAATTTAAAGAGTATTGTATTAGGTATTGCTTTTAAAAACTTTATTCAGCATCTGGGCACCCACAGTGCAATGTCCAGACAAAAATCACCAATAAAACCTTGTTGGATGGGTTAAAGAAAAGGTTGGATGAGGCTAAAGTCAAATTAACTAATGAACTTTATGGTGTCCTTTGGGCATATAAGACTACTCCTAGAACAACAACAAGGGAGGCCCCATGCATGCTAGCTTTTGGCACTGAGGCAGTAGTTCCAGTGGAAATAGGTTTGCTGACTCATAGGGTATTGAACTTAAATTCACCTAAGAGTGATCTCATGAGGCGACTATATCTGGACATGATAGGTAAGGACATGATTTTATAAATGTCCGTATAGAATCTAGGAATTTCTAAGTTGTCCTAGATCACAGTTCTTATATCGTGTACCACTAGATACCGCTTCATATGGCATATCTTCACACGTTTATCCTTGATATCCATCATCCAAATCTTTAGAAGCATGCATCATCATCATGCATCCATCATCAACAACACGCACCCATCATCCTCAACGTGCATCGTTCATGTCCAATCGGTCTCCACTAACTCCACTTTGTTAAAGGTATAATGTTTAATTGGAGTTAATAATATTCACATTTAAATTTGGGAGACTTTTGTATGGTTTTATACCTGATAGTTCTTTTATTAAAACATGGTTGGTTATTTAAAAAATAAAAATGTTTTTGTTTAAGTCGTTCAAATGACATTACAGTGTCGTTCAAACAACATTTTTACGTCGTTCTAACGACCTGGTCAAATGACACTACTTTTCGTTTCTTAAGTCACGCAATATCATATTTCTTAAATGCATCTAATGACTATGTACTCTTTTTGTTTTTAATAATTCATTTTAGGGTCGTTTCTTGAGGTATCTAATGGCATCTAGTGCCATTCGAACGACCTGCTAGATGTCCTTCAAACGACATTGCACCGCGTTTTTTTGCTGGTTTAAATACCTTCTCTAAAATTAGGTTTTTGTAAGTCTTTTACATCTCCGTTTTCTGCAGAACTGTTGCAATTTAAGACTTCAATATTTTAGGTTAAAACCTATTTTGATTCACCCAAATATCCCAAGTCATATATGTGAATCATTGTTAAACCCTTTTGATCATATTACCCAATCTTGGAGTACATCTTGTGGAGAAGGAAGCCTGTCTCCACTACTGACTGTTGAAGCTCTTGAGGGATCTCTTGCTGACCATTGGAGTTTTTTTAGGAAACTCTTACTGAAGACAACAAACCGACGCCCAAGGGTATTCGTTCGTCAAACATGTTGTATTTATCTATGTATATGTAAGTCTAGGTTTACAATATATAGTGAAATAAATGGTTTTTCCCTTTTGGGGGATTTTCCTGAATCTGTGTGTGATTGTTTGGAATGCATGCTAGTTAGTTTTTTTTATTCCAAGACGTTAGATGCATGTTTAGGGTTTGATTAACACTAGAGTTAAAATTGGAATTTAATTAAATAAGTTTAGACTTTGAATGGAAGCATACTCTCAAATAGGTATCAGAGCCAATTACACAATTATACCATGTAACTTTTCCACAAAATTTTTTTGGATATCAATTTTTTAAAAAGAAAAAATGATTTTTTAAAAGCTTAAGTTTAATGAAAAACTTATATAATCGGATGCCAGCTTTTAACGGAACAAACTATGCTTACTGGGAAGCCCACATGAAATCTACTCTAAAAGCTATTGATAAATCTGTCTGGATAATTTGTGAAAAAGGGTGGAATTCTCCAACTGTCACCGTAGATAATATGACAAATCTGAAACATGTTTCTAACTGAACTGAAGATTAATTTAAATGGAGCACATGTAATTCACGTGGCCTTAGTGCAATTTTCGGAGTCGTCTCACCCTCCTACGATTTCCAACGTATTATGACGTGTACCACATCAAAAGAGGCATGGGACATCCTGCAACTTACACACAAGGGCATAAATGACGTTAAGTCATCTAAACTATAAAATTTAACTACTCAGTTTGACACAATAACCATACTTGAGTCTGAAAGTTTTGATGAGTTTTATGCACGTCTGTCAGATATTATCAATAGAAGCTTTTATACTGGTGAAAAAATACCTGACACAAGAGTAGTTAAAAAGATTTTAAGGTCACTCCCAAAGCAATTCATACCTAAAGTCACTGTGTTGAAATCATTAGGAGTGTTAGACTCTCTTAGGTTAGAAGAACTTATAGAAGACCTCCAGACCTATGAAATTGATATGTTTTCTAAAATATTTAAACTTGAAGAGAAAGGGATTGCTCTTAAAGACCAGTCTAGGAGGATGATGAGGCCTTTAGAAAGAGAGAAGAGTTGTCTAAAAGAAAATAGGAAGAAATGTCATATTCTGAATATCATTTTGATTTAAACGATTTGGACTTATTTGCTAAAATTTTCAAGAAGTTTCTCAAACTAAAAAATAATGGCAATTTTAAAGACAAAAAGAGTTTTGAGAAAAATAAACCTGGAAAGAAATTTGATAGAGATAAAAAGGACACCCATAAGAAAGAGGGGGAGAGGTTATACGAGTGCGATGGGAAAGGTCATAAAGACTTTGAGTGTGCAACTAGATTAAATCATCAAGTCAAAGGCAAAGCTACTTTAAACGCCACCCTTAGTGACAAAAGTGAGGTTGAGTCGGTGGATTGAGAAGATGAATCACCGCATGAATGTAATTTCACCGAATTCATTTCTAATCACGTGAGTAAGTATAGTGCATCTCACGATGATCAGGATGCTACTTCACAAGGACACCTCGATAGTGAAAATGATGTGAGTGTGGGTGAGGATGTTGGAAGTGAGAGCGAGTGTGACCTAAAACGCGCGTACGCCAATTTATATGCTTATTCTGTTAAAACTAAAAATCAAAACAAAGGGTTAGCTGTTAGGATCATCGGGTTAAAGAAAGAATCAAGAGAGGCAATAGAGAAAGAGTCCACAATTAGCATGACTTTGAGAGAGAGAGAGAGAGTTTGTGTAGAGAGAGAGCATTTGGAGAAAGAGAGAGTGTTTATGAAAAAGAGAAAGGGTACTTGAACAAATAAGTGGCTAGTCTTACGAGTGAGATCCTTACAATCATGGAGATTCGAAAGAAACTTAAATCCCTTGTATCCCAACTCACTCATGATCTTAAGAGAGACAGGGAGGTCAAATTAAAGATTGAGGACAAATATGGAAAGATGGGAAAGATTCTCGTTGGCCTCGCTTTAAGGTTTGGTAAAAGGTAGGTAATAGGTTTTGATGGTGCTTCCATGTCTCATATCGCATCGGAACTTGTTCTAGGGTTTAAAATGAATCCATATGGTTGTCAATCAAAGCCCAAATAAGAGTTCGACAATAAAAGAAAACCAAGGTCGGCCTAAGACCTGTACTTTTGTACTTGTTGCAAGAGAAAAGTCCACCTTAGAGAGTATTGCTATAGTTTTAGTCAGACTCGACGCACACATGCTCCGTCACACCACACTAGTGATCTTACTAGTTTTAGAGAGTAGGTTGAGTTTCTAGTCACCACTTCTCTTAGTTTGATGGAAGAGTTCCAATGGATGTCTTTGCCATTAGTGGATGCTTCTAACATCCCGGCTAGAACCAACAATGACAAGAGCAAACACAATGTTACCACTTCTTGGGTGTCTAAGCATGACGTAAAATCCTTTTTTGTGCATGTTACTCTTAAATCTCACAGTACCTCATAGTGGTAAATTTTGATAATGGGTACTTCGGGCACATGACAGGTGCTGTCTCTTTTTCACATACATTGAGGATAGAAAGGCATGTAAAGTCACCTTTACAGATAGGAGCAAATCTAGCATAGTAGGATGAGGTACTGTAGAAATACCTTGGTTTTCTAAGCTAGAGAATGTTTTATACATTAAACGGTTGAAAGAAAACCTTCTCAGCATTAGCCAGCTGTGCGATGCTGACTTAACAATAAAGTTTAATCGGAAGGAGTGTAATGTTTATGATCAAGCCGGTAAACCTCAGCATTATGATCTCCTCTATGGATCTGTGGCATCAACATCTAGGTCACGTTAGTTTTAGAGATTTGGAGTATTTAGATAAAAAGGACCTAGTTTGTGGCTTGCCATCACTTAGAAAGCCAACTTTTGTGGTTTATGGACCTTGTCAGCTGGGAAAACAAGTTCGTAGTCCCCATCGAAAGTTGAACTCCATTACCACTACACGCGTGCTTGAGTTGATTAACATGAATCTTATGGTACCTACTCGCACTGAGAGTTTGGGTGCTAAGAGGTATATCCTCGTGACGGTAGAATATTTCTCTCATTATTCCATAGCAGGCATCCTAAGATAAAAATCTAACGATGTAGAGTTTCTTAGGACCAAGTGACGTGTCATGCAAAATCAACACTGTGTCACTATCAATAGCATGCGTAGTGATAATGACACTAAATTTAAGGAAGTAAAAGTGGATATTTACTGTGATAGCCTTGGAATCAAACATGAAATTTCGATCATGAAAACTCCTCAGCCAAATGGGATTATTGAGAGGAAGAATCCAATGATTCAAGACATGGCTAGATCCATGATTCTCGATCGTAGAGTTCCTAGGAGGTTTTGGGCAGATGCGATGTCTACCGTGTGTCACACAATGAATAGGGTATATCTTCGTCCACACACACTTCAGACACCATATGAATTGTGGATAGGTAAGAAGCCCAAACTTTTATATTTTCATGTCTTTAGGAGTAAGTGCTAAATTCTTAGGGATAAAGAGAAATTAGGAAAGTTTGACTCCTTGAGTGACGAGGGAATTTTGTTAGGATATTCACTGACAAGTAGAGCACACCGGGTTTTTAATTTGAGTAGCTCTAAGGTTATGGAGTTAATAAATGTCACCGTACAAGATGATGAACCATCGACGTTTGTTGATCCTAGCCTTTTGTGTGAGGATGACTCACATACATGTGATGATCCCATTGTTCCGTACACACCCAAGGTGGACCCTACTCCTGATTTTAGGGACACACCTGCTTGGGTTCACAAGAGTCATGACCCTTTTTCCATCCTAGGAGATACTACCTTAGGGGTCAAGACTCACGCTCAGCTAGAAAAAGTTGCTAGATTTATGTGCTACGCATCAAAAGTTGAGCCCAAGAACGTCAAAAAAGCACTCAAAGACGAACACTCGACATTCTTTATGCAGGATGAGTTGATTTAGATTAGAAATAATGGTGTCTGGGAAATTACCCCCCGACCTAGTGAGAAGAATGTAATTGATACTAAATGGATATTTAATAATAAGATGGATGAGAATGGTACCATTATACGCAACAAGTCAAGGTTAATCGCTCAGGGATACACACAGATTGAGGGTGTAGACTTTGAGGATACATTTGATCCTGTTATGAGGCTCGATTTTGTATGTTTACTACTCACCATCGCATGTCATATGTGCTTCAAGTTATATCAGATGGATGTCAAGAGTACCTTTCTGAATGAAATTTTACAAGAGGAGGTTTATCTAGAACAACAAAAAGTGTTTGAATACCCTAAGCACCCTGAACATGTCTATTATTTGAGAAAAGCCATGTATGCTTTGAAGCAAGCACCATATGCTTGGTACGAGAGTCTTACTTCTTATCTCTTGGCCCATGGATTGAGGAGAGGGGGAGTAGATAAGTCATTGTTTGTTAAAAGAGGAAAATGTGCTATATTGGTTGCCTAGGTCTATGTGGACAACATAGTCTTTGGATCCACGTTCTCCTTCCATGATCATAACTTTGAGGAGGAGATGAAGAGTGAGTTCAAGATGGTTGGTGACCTTACCTTGTTCCTTGGTCTCTAGGATCGTTAGCTAGAGGATAGGATGTTCATCTCTGAATCCAAGTATGCAAGAGGCCTTGTAAAGAAATTTGGTTTAGACTCTGCTAAGTATGCACGCACCCCAGTGAGTACCTCAACTAAGCTTAGCAAGTAAACTTAAAGAAAAGGAAGTAGATCAAACCTTGTATCGGATGACCGGTAGTCTTCTGTACTTGACTACAAGTCATCCTGACACCGCCTTTAGTGTTGGAGTTTGTGCGCAATATTAGGCGTCCTCAAAAGAGTTGCACCTACTCACTATTAAATGTATTATCAAATACGTGAGTGGGACTATTTCATACGGCATTTGGTATTCCTTTGATACCGACGACCATTTATCTGCCTATTCAGATGCAGAATGGTCTAGATGGATGTACGAGAACTTATGGTGGGTGTTTTTATTTTGGTTCTACTCTTGTCTCTTGGTTGAGCAAGAAGAAAAACTTTGTCTCTTTATTCACTGCAGAGGCTGAGTACGAGGCCATCGAGAGTTGTTGCACGCAACTTCTATGAATAAAGTAGAGGTTGGAGGACTATGGGATTTCACAGGACACTATGATTACTTCCAGTGATAACACAAGTGCGATACACATATCCCGCAATCCAGTCCAGCATTCTTACACAAATCACATTAGGATACGCGAGCACTTTATCCGAGAGTTGGTAGAAGAGAAAGTCGTATCCTTGTGTTTTGTGTCCACCGACCTCCAGTTAGCCGATATTTTCACGAAGCCTTTAGCTGCCCTTAGATTCGAGAGTCTAAAGAAGTCTTTAGGAATATGCACAGTTGACTTAAGGGTGGTTACCATAAATAGTATATGATACATTTCTCATGCCCATATCATATGGTTCCTATTGCTAGACTGTGTCATTTGTACCCTTCTTTTGTGTATTATATTTTCTATTTATTCATATTTTTAGAAAAATAAAAAAAGATTTTCTATTTTTTGAGAGAAAAAAATTGAAAAAGCCAAACATATTTTATTTTTGATAAATTTTTTGGAAAAAGACAAAAAGATTATGTTTTATAAATTTTTTGATAAATAAAAAAGATTTTTGTATTTCTTTTTACACCTTTTATGGATAAACATTTAGGATGGCCAAAGTGACAACATCATTTCTATATTCCACATGACTTTTTATAGTGATTTGAGACGCTACATCATTTCATCCATGTGCTTTATAATGTTTGGAGTCATTTCGATGTGATTAGTGATATCTTTCTACATGTTTGGCTCTTTATCTCCTTTAATGCATGCATGCATAATATTATTTGATTATTGAAGTGGTCTATCACATGTTGGTTGAAGTGTTTTCATCTCAATCCTGTCTTTGAAATGATCCAAATGCGATAAAACTTGACAATGAAAGTAGTGCATGAAAGAACCTTTGCCATGAGGAATTGATTTGATGTGAAAAATGATGAATATACACGAGAAAGGGCTACGAAAGGCACTATTATCCTTTGCGACAAAGCCACACTTTAAAACGGGCCAAAAAAGTGTGGCATTGTAAAACGTAGCCAAGGCCAAACTAGTTTAGTTTTATATGATCATTCAAAAGAAAAGAATAAAATAGAAATATATGATCATGATTATTTATGAGGGAGTTTGGTTGGAAATCTACGAGTTTTCACGTCCTGACAAAGTCTTGAAAAAGCATTTCATAGTTTTAGACGTTATTGGTGGGGAAATCATTTTAGACTTTGATTTGTTGTTTAGATTGAGTCGGTGTCATTTAAATTCAATATTTATACACCTAAGGACGATTTTGAGTTCATTTGTTAGGAATGTTCAAAATTTATCGTGCACATATGTTATGAATATTTGCATTGATTTTCCTATCGAATTTGTTCACACCCCTACATTTACGCTATCATCAACTTGGTTATCCTAGTGTTCTTTCATTGTGTTTTTCTTTATTATATATTTTTTTTGTAAGAAAAATTTTGAAAAATTAAAAAAGAGAAGTTTATTACCTTGTCACACTCTCTGTATACATTGCTATGTTTCTTCTTATTTATCTATTTGGGGACATCATAAAAAGGGGGAGAATGAAATATGGGAGAGTGGAAATGTTTAATTTAATGATCTGCTTATGCTTAATTGATATTGACTTTATGCTTATTATTCAATTTCAAATGTTTTTGCGTCACAGGTATTTGTTTCTTGTCTCATATGTGTAGGTATAAATTAAGGATCATTCTTTTGCACACTCTGATGATGAAAAAGAAACGTTGGAGAATTGAAGCTTTGAAAATGTTGAAGATTTTAAAGACATGTACTTTGATATTTTCATTTATGGGTTTGGGGGGATATTAGATTGTATGTCCTAGGATTTTTTTTGGATGCATAATTCGAATTTTTTATGTATCTACCGGCATAGACATAGGGGAAGATTTGTAAGGACATGATTTTGTAATTGTTAGTCTAGAATCTAGGAATTTCTGAGTTGTGCCAGATCACAGTTGATATGTCGTATACCGCACATACCGCTTCATTTGGCACGTCTTCACACGTTCATCCTTGACGTCCATCATTCGAATCTTTGGAAGAACAAGTCATCATTACGCATCCATCATCATCAACACGCACCCATCATCCTTAACGTGCATCGTGCATCTTCAACCGATCTCCGCTAACTCCACTTCGTTAAAGGTATAATGTTTAATTGGAGTTAATAATATCAATGATTATATTTGGGAGACTTTTTATATGGTTTTATACTTGATAGTTCTTTTATTAATACAAGGCTGGTAGTTTAAAAAAATAAAAAAATAATTTTTTTTGTTTAAGTCGTTCAAACGACATTACAGTGTCATTCAAATGACATTTGTATGTCATTCTAACGACATGAGAAAATGACAATACTTGTAGTTTCTTAGGTCATAGGATACCTCTTTTCTAAAATGCATCTGACGATCACGTACTGTTTTGATTTTTAATACTTCGTTTTTAGGGTCCTTTCTTGAGGTATCTAACGACATCTAGTGTCGTTCGAACGTCCTGCTAGATGTTGTTCAAATGACATTGCGCCGCCTTTTTTTATTTTTTGCTAGTATAAATAGCTGCTCTAAAATCAAGTTTTCTTTTGCAACTCCGTTTTCTGTAGAACTACTGCGATTTAAGACTTCAATCTTTTTTGTTAAAACCTATTTTGATTGACCCAAATATCCCAAATCATATATGTGAATCATTGTTAAACCCTTTTGATCATATTACCCACTCTTGGAGTACATCTTGTGGAGAAGGAAGCCTCTCTTCACTGCTGACTATTAGAGCTCTTGAGGGATCTCTTGCTAACCATTGGAGTTCTTGAGGGAACTCTTACTAAAGGCAATGAATCGACGCCTGTGGGTATTCGTCCATCAAAAATGTTGTATTTATCTATGTACATGTAAGTCGAGGTTTACAATATATAGTGAAATAAATAGTTTTACCCCTTTTAGGGATTTTCCTGAATCTATGTGTGATTTTTTGGAATGCAAGCGAGTTAGTTTTTATTGATTCCAATCACATTAGATACACGTTAGGGTTTGATTAAAACTGGGGTTAAAATTGGTATGCAATTAAATAAGTTTAGACTTTGAACGAAAACACACTCTCATGATATAAGAAGTTCGAGAAGATGCTACTATTCGGATGGTTGCCTACCAACAAAGGACTTCAAGGTTTTATAATCGAAGGGTCAAGACTACCAACATGAAGCAGGGGGATATAGTACTCAATAAAGTAATTCGAAAGAATAACAAGCTGTAGGCTAATTGGTACTGTCAATATCTTATCTCGACAGTTATCCGACTAGGAACTTATCGCTTAAAAACTCCGGAAGGAGAAGAATTCAAGAATCCTTGGAACGCAGACAATCTGCACAAGTATTATCAGTAATTTAATTTTTAAAAATTCCCTTTTTAATGTAATCAATCCTTCAAGTTAATGAAATTCCATATTTTTCTCCATTACACTTCCTTTTTGTTTTGTTTTTTAAAGTATGGTGCAATACGCCTAAATTATTAAATTAATGAGAGCCATATTATGTCAAACTTGTTCCAAAAAAGTCCTCACCAAGGAGCATCGTTCAAACTTTTCCAACACCAAAAAAGTTTCCAAAAACTTCCTTTCTAAAGAGCATGGTTCAAACTTTCCAACTTCAGAAAAGTTTCCAAAACGTTCCTCGCCAAAGTGAATTTTTCAAACTTTTTCGAATTTTTCCAACTTCAAAAAAGCTTCCAAAAAGTTCCTCACTGAAAAGCATGGTTCAAACTTTTCCATCATTAGAAAAGTTTCCAAAAAGGTCCTCACCAAATTTTCCCAACTTCAGAAAAGTGCATGGTTCAAACTTTTCCAAACTTTTCTAACTTTACAAAAGTTAATCTTCATGTATGATTTGTCCTCGACAAGTCACAGACAAGAAGTTATTAAAATTTCTTAATTAGATATTTTACCCGACCATGTTAAAATACTGGAATAATTATACATTCCTAATACACTTGTTCGCCACTAATAACTAATGCTACAACTTATTACAATAAAGATATTTATAGTTTCATCTAAGTGCATTAGTCGAATATAAGGCCGTATAAATAATTCAAACATAAATAAAATATTAAACATTTGAGCAGGTTATTTAGTCTATAAGTCGATTAAATAATTATTGTAAAAAGATTAATATCAACCATAAGATTAAATAAAAAATAACGTCATTGATCAAAATGCATTACAATAGAAATTAATGATCAAAATGAAGTACAATAAGTATAAATTTATTCTGCTGGACGCTTTCCTTATGCCTTGTCCATTCCGGCAGGAGGATCATCAAGGGTATATGGAGAATTTATTATATTAAAGTCTCTTAACATTTGCCTATTGCAGCTGCTCGGCCTATCAAGCAAGTAAGGAGGATGAATAATCTCACATTCATTATTAAGACCATAATCACCCAAATACTTATTTATCAGACCTTGAGGAATGGCATCAGGTGTAATCCAGCCTTAAGGGAGGCTTGGCATACTCCAAGAAACTTGGGTCATTCCAGTACCAAAAA
This sequence comes from Sambucus nigra, assembly GCA_949130495.1. Taxonomy (NCBI): domain Eukaryota; kingdom Viridiplantae; phylum Streptophyta; class Magnoliopsida; order Dipsacales; family Adoxaceae; genus Sambucus; species Sambucus nigra. The sequence goes on from OX422214.1 coordinate 427,596,036, forward strand.
TTACTGTCTTGATCATACTTAAGCAAACTCAACAAGTTAGTCTATCCCCATTTAAATCCTTCATGATTGCTTTGGGAAAGATGATCATCCATGTGAGTTAAGGCCTCATTATATCCATTCATACAAACTTCCGTTGGTTGCTTATGAAAGTGGAATGTTAGCCTATCAACTTGATTTTGGAGTTTCTCGAGAGGTATATCTTTGAATTTTTGCAAGGCAGCTTGGTCGGCAAGAGTCTTCTTGGTCCTATCCTCCTCAATGGTTGGTCGAACAACTATACTTTGCTTGGAAGTTTGCCCAGGTTTGGTATTTTTCTTCTGTAATGCTTCTAGTTCCTCCAATAGCCTTACATTTTCATTCTACAAGAATGAAACTGCTTCATTTGGACAAATGGTAGTTGATTTCTTCATACTATCCAGTTCATTCCTTAGTGAATTATTTTACCTTTACAGTATAGAAGCAATTGCTTGTGCATTCTTCAGTTATTGGTTTATGACCAATTCTTTCTTGTTCAAAGAAGAAGTAATGTCTTTTAACTTCTTGTCAAAGCCCCACCCTTCACTTATTGCTTTATATTTTTCCTCATAATCAGAATGAAGTAGTGCTTTAGAGGGTTTATTATCCTCCTGCATTTGTTCAATCATTTCATAATGACCAGAAAAATTGGCTACAAATATGTTCATGATGCAAATAGAGATGAATATAAGACTCCTTCACTTGATCAGAAACCTCTGGGTCGAGCAAACCTAATAAATCTTCCTCAAAAAAAGGAACAAAACCAGCTTCAAAGAGATTTTTGCAACGTCTAAGTAATTTGAATTCAGTAGAAATAATGACCTTCTTCCTAACATCAAACTGAAAGGTCATAAATATGTGATTTTATGGGGCAAGTCCAGAGAAGTAAACAATACAAAAAATAACAAACCAATTAGAAATCAAGAACATTCAAAGGTATAAACAATTGAAACAAGAAAAGTTATTCTGTCATTGATTAATCATTGAAGTACAAGGGTTGATACATCATTAAGAAAGAAAAGACAAAAAAATAAACTTGCTAATAAGGAGCTAGACCTTGTCCTTATCCTTAGACTAGTCTTGGCTAGCATCTGGTTGGTCGGCACTAGCAGTTGGCACCACTGAAGACTCAATGGGCATCATAAAAGACTCTTTAGACCCCTCTTCGTCATTAAACTCCTCATCCATATTAGGAGGAGTACTGGGATCATGCCTTAAGAAGAGTTCAGAATTTCCTTTATTACCGAACACTTTCAGAGCCTCCGACCACCCTTCCTTGAAGGGGCATATTCAATCTGAGTGGAGACGACAAATAGACGTTTTCCCTAAAACTTATCAAAGGTATCTTTGCCCTTAGCCTTCAAGGAGGTAACTTCAGAAGTCAGGCCAACCACCTTATCTTCAGCAACTTGCGACCGAGTTGTGGCGTTTGAAAGCTTATCTTTGGTATCCTTAGCCCTACCTTCACCATCGTTCAGCTTCTTCTCGATATCCTGTGGCTTTTTATCATCAACTTTTATTTTGACTTGAACTACAATGGCTCTGTCATTGGCATTCTTTAGTTCTTCTCCCCAAGACTTATGCTTTGTTTACAAAGCTTGCGAGAAGAAGTCATAGATTATTTTAGGACCTAATTTGTTCATACTTCTCCATCATTTCATTGAAGTCAACTAAAAGCTGCACGAAGAGAAAAATATTAGATGTTAGAAAAAGTAATCAAGATTAAGGAAAACAGAAAATAAGATACTTACCAGTGCCAAGTTATGGCAAGCCCTCTTAGTAAGCCTAGACCTGGGCATGGGGGCTGATGCATCCTGATCATTGGAAAGGGTAAAAGACTTGATCCAACCCTAGCTAATCCAGGGTTAATAGCAATAAAATCTGACCCAATGTCTAGTTCAGCTTATATTTTTCTCACCATGGCCAAGGTTTTCTTTGCAGCCAATACCTTCTCGTCGACTGGAATTTATTAGGCCTGTCTCTGAGGATCAGGAAAACCTATCTACGGTCTCTTGAATTGACAATATGTGGTATGAGTCTCTTTAAAACTAATAGGCCTCTTGTCACTGGCTTGGGACTTCTTCTCAATTCGAATTTTACAAGCATCGGTATTCTTATTCGGTGGAGGAGATAGAGGTTCACCCATTATATTTAGAATCTTCCTCTTAGTCATATCTGTGGAAGGAGAAAGTGGGATCTCATAAAAGTTAAAAGATTTGAGCGAGGAAGAAGTTCCTCATAATTCAGCACCAGCAGATTCTATAGTTGAAGAAGTAGGTACATGATCATATTCAAGGTTGACAGCAACTTGGGACAATACTAATGTTGGTCGGGAAACAAAAGAAGTGATGGAACTATTGTATTCCAGTAACAAAGAAGAAGCTTGGAGATATTCTTCTCCAACCCTTTAGTTAAGTCCCCATAAAAACTTTAGCTCGTCAATATTAATTTCCCCTTATTTGGAACACCTCTTATTACTAGGGGTGCAACCGGTACGGTATGATTGGTAATAACCCCTTACCAATACCAAAACCACAATCTAAATGGTAAAACTATACCATACCAATTTACCAGTCGGTACATCAATACTAAAACCAAAACCCAACATTCGATTTTTTAGTTTTTTTGGTGTGTTTGGGTTTTTTTGGTTTCGGTAATTTCAATTTCAATTCATTTTTTTCCTAATAAATACCGAAATTTTAAATTGGTTTATGCATTCGGTAAATCTGGTATATATTTCGATATTATGCTTCTGATAAAATTTTGTACAAGTTTCGATACCAAAATTTTAAACTCATTTAATCCGATTAAATGCATTACTTAAAAATAAAATATAATATAAATTGCACTGAAAAATAAAATGAAGATCATAAAGCATAAACAAACTAAATTTCATAGTTAATTGTCTCCAATCCATATCAATACACATTAAGCTCCAAATTAAAACAAAACTGCATAAACAACTTATAATTACATGAAATTTTCCATATATGAAGGGGCAGAGTCCAAATATTAATGAATTGTAATACAATATAATTATTAAGAATGCATATTTAAAAAAATAATTAAAATGAAAAGTTATAAATAACTCTAATACAGTATGATTATTAAGAAACATCTTAAATAAAAAACTTGAGTCCACTTGTTAACAAAATCACCACTGATGCATAAGATAAAAAGCATGATGCCAAACCAAAAATTGGATCCCTCTAATAAATAAGATAAAAAACTATCATGATGCCGAACTAACAATCATGATAAAAAATTGGAGCCGTCTCATACATAAGATAAAAATTGGAGTCCACCTCGGGCCACAAACAGAATAGGAGGAATGAGAAATTTCGGTTATAATAATGAAAGAGGTAAAGAAGGGACAACTCATATATTAAGAAATTTTTAAAAGAAAAAGAAAGGGGAAAAAGGAGAACATCTCACTGAAGTTAAAGCTATAGAAGAACCACGACGGAAACAAGTTAGGTAAAAACCAAAATTCCAATTTTTACTGAATAGTAATATCATTATATGCTATGGAAGAACAAAAACTCCGGCGAACAAATGAACGCAACTCCGGCGAACAAATATATACACAATACGGGAACAACACAAGAAGTAAACGCAATCTGATTTGTCCAATTAAATGCAAGTTGATTCTGAATCAGAAATAAAAAATGATCAAGGAAAAGAGTTACCTTGTCCAAGGAGGGATAGTTTCTTGGTTTGTTCAGTAGTTTGTTGTGCGGTTGGTGATTTATTATTCGAGTTTAGGGTTGTCTAGCTTTTATAATATGTGAAATGAATGGATGAGATGATTTAAAAAAAATTAAGGGTCTTGATATTTGGGTATATTTATTTTTTCAAATATAATTTTTTTTGGTAATTGATATGGTATTATGCGTTAAGTTCGGTATGGTATTTCGGTACGGTAAATTCGGTAATTTTGGTATGGTATATTCGGTACGATAAATTCGATAAATCAATTTTTTATATCTAAAAACCAAAACCAACCAAAAATTTTGCGATATTTTTTATTTCAGTAAAATTAGTTTTCGAAATTTCATAATATGAAATCGAAACCATTTTTTACCGGACCAAAATGGTACGATACAGTAAAAACCTATACCAGTTGCACCCCTACTTTTTACTTTCCTCTGCATAAAAAAGGAACAAAAAATTTAGTCGAAAAAATACCAAAACACATAACAAAAAAAATAACAAGTAAAACAATTGCAACCTATGCCACACCCTGTTTGAGGACATCTAGGCCCAGTGTATAACACTCCCTGTGGGAGAGGAGCGAGTTGCTAGTTCTTAACAATTACACCATAATCCTTATTAGAATCTAATAAATTGACTACTAAGGCCCTATTTACTTGCCTAGTCTTCAAATAGTATGTGTTCTCTCCAGATGTACCCCATTTACAGCAAAACATCAATTCGTGGACCCCAATATAAGTCTTATAAATTTCATTTAACATATTGACAATTTACGACCCTATAAGTGTTTGGTGCCACCCTAGCAGGGACCACATCAAGGTATTGATAAAATTGAAGGAAAAGAGGGTTTGGTGACAAAGTGATACCACACTCAGTTTTGGATAAAGTGGGAATCCAGTGACCCTCAGGAAGGGAATACACATTTATTAGACCTTGGGTTATTTCTAAATCTACTCAAGACGGAATTTTTCTTTTTTATTTAAACTCATCTAATGAACCCTCGTCTACGATGTGAACCATAGAGAAAAAAGATGACAAAAACAGAGAAAGAGGAAAAGCAGGCTTATAAGGGATCTAAGGTGACTGCAAGAACTGAAGAAAAACAATGGTAGCAAACAGTTGTAGAAAGAAAACTTGAAGGCCAAGATAAATTCTTAAGTTCATAAGGTTTGAGGTGAAAACAATTGAGGGAAAAATCGTGCCAATTTATAGGTTGCCTCGATAAAAGGGAATGAACTTATTAGCTAAACGAACTGTTGAACTACCTCCGTCTGCACGCCTCTCGAAGCTTCAAGAGACTATTATATCCTTTAAAGATTTAAAAAAGTTTGAAATATTTACAAAAATGCCATTATCAAACAATACCAGTGAAATTTTTACAAGTGTGGGTACTCGATTGCCGACCAAATACTTAAAATAGTACGCCGAGCAATCTCCTAGGCTTACTACTCCATACTTCCGATCATTCATCAAGCATGGAGCATTGGGGGCTTTTGTAAAAATTAATCTCCTATATGGACCAACTATAAATGTACACCTTCCCTCCTACGTGGCCAACTAGCTACCTTGATTGGCATCAAAGATACTTAGTTGGTTGGATAGACTACGAACTCTATAATGCCAGCCATCAAGAATACTCGAAGTTACTCGGATGGGATGCCAACCAGCAGTGAATTCCAAGAGTTTCATTTATTATACACAAATGTAAATGTCTGGAAATATAAATGCGTTCCATCTCTAGGGTTCTACACCATTATAAAAAACAAAATACTCCCTCAGCTGGAGGGAATAACACGAATCACTCATATGCACACCATACTAATCTATTGTAAACCCTACTAAATAATCATGGGCTATTTTATGGCTGAACAACTCTAAAAATATCTTCTTTTGTTTGTGTGATTTGATTAATTTACTATATTATTATCTATGATGATAAAGCTGGATTTAGTCCATTTTTAGACATCAATACCCTTTTTGTTTCTTTTACCCAATACGTAATACAAATTATAACTTTAATGTCTCTATGTACAGGATAGGGTTGAATTTCTTGTAATGTATACCTAGGGAGAGGTCAATAGGGGGCCTTGGATGCCAGGCCTATTTTGGATGTATTTGGGAAATACACGCAAGGACATGTTCTTTGCGTTGGGTCTACAATTTCTAGAACAACTATGTTGGTGTCAATATTTTCTTGAGAAATGCTTGAAAATCTAAACACGGACAATGAAATTCATAAGGATCATGTGGATAACTTGAGAGAAGAAAAAGAGGGGGCATAGTCTACACTCTCAAAATTCATTAAGAATTTTAAGAGTGTAAAGTTTGGAAGAGTTTGACATAATATTTTGAAATTACCATATTTTGGCACTCCAACTCCTTCCATTCCTCTTACTCTCCCTACATTTAAGGTACGAAGTTTTAGCTCGATTATTGAATGTAAAATACTATCTCACACTGTTGAAGTTACCAGTTATGGTAGGAAAATGCTGTCAGGATCTGTATCTTCAGTTCATTTCCATCAGTTAGGAAAAAGAGAAGTGAAGGCTGTACTCGATGTCATAATAGTTCCTAACTATCCTATTTGGGGTGGAAAATAAGCATATTGTGTCATATTGGGAGATGTGGGTAAAATTAATTTTTTTATTGACATAACGATTTGTTTTCTCCCATTGATGACACCAATGAATGATGAGGACAAACACCTATGTTAATATTTATATCAAAGGTAATATCTATTTTAGTTCATTCTTTATTTGATGATTAATTTATATTTTAGTTCCCTATTTATCTATTGTTTAATATATATTTTAGTTCCCTTTTTATCGGATGCTTAATATTTATTTTAGTTCCTTCTTTATATTTTTCTTATTGACATTAAAAATGACAACTATACGTAAGTTTTAGGCTTAAATGGAATAAATATATCTATAATAATCACACATGAGAATAAGAAAATAATTATGTTCTTCGGACTCCCGGTTAACCAAAACCACTAGTATATGCAAGTTTTAGGTTAAATATGGGGCATTGAGAAAATAGCAACCAAATGGCACCAAAAGAGGCACTAACACCTCAATATGGATCATTGAAACTTGTGTAAATTGACCGTGTCCTTATAAGACCCTCAGTTTATCAAAATGACAGGTATATGAAATTTTGAGGTTAAAATGGGGCATTGGGGTGAAATATCAAACTGTAATTAAATGGACCGAAAAGATGCAGGAACACATCGATTTGAATATTCAAACTAGCTGTGTCATTATTGGACTCCCAATTTAATAAATTGATAAGTATGCACAACTTTTAAGTTAAAATGGGGTTTTAGGGGTGAAATTTAAAACAGTAACCAAATGGCCCAAAAATAGGTAGGAGGACCTAAACCTGGACCATTTAAACTTATATGAACCGATCGTATCCTTATCGAACTTTCGGTTTAACAAAACCAAAAGTCTATGTAAGTTTTACGTTAAAAATAGGGTTTTGGGGGTGAAATATCAAAACACACATCAAATGGACTGAAAAGAGGCACGGGTATCTCCAGATGGACGATTTTAATGTGTTTGAAATAGTCAGGTCCTTATCGGACTCTTGGTTTAACAAAACTACAAGTACACATAAGTTTTACGTCAAAAATGGGGCTTTCGGAGGTGAAACTTTAAAACAGCAACCAAATGGCCCAAAAATAAGGACGAGCACCTCAATATTTATCATTGTAGCTTATGTGATTTGATCGTGTCCTTATCGTACTCCCTGTTTAACACAACCATAAGTATATTCAAGTTTTAGCTTAAAAATGGAGCTTTCATGGGTGAAATGTCAAAATAGTAACCCAATGGCCTGGAAAGAGGCAAGACAACCTTAATATGGACCATTGCAACATGTGTGAATCGATCGTTTCCTTATCAAACCCTCGATTTATAAAAATGGCAAGTATACGTAATTTTAAGGTTAAAATGGGGAGTTGAGGTGAAATATCAAAACAGTAACCAAATGATCCGAAAAGGGCACGAGCACCTCGAGATGGACGATTGTAATGTGTTTGAACTAATCAGATCTTTATCAGACTCCCACAAGTTTTAGGTTAATAATGGGGCGTTGAGGGGTAAAATATTAAAACAACAACCAAATGGCCCGAAAAGAGGAACGAACACCTCTATCTAGACCATTGCAACTTGATCCGACCATGTTGTTACCAAGGCAATGTTGGCCCAAAATGGGCAAAGTCGGTCAGACGACGAAAAGCAGCAAGGCAATGAACCAGGAAACCTATATCGGGACCCTTGATTTATCAAAAGTACAAGTATACGCAATTTTAAGATTAAAATACTGTGTTGTGGGAGAAATATCAAAACATCAACCAAATGGCTAAAAAAGAAAAAACAACTCTATATTGACGAATGTGATGTGTTCGAACTAGCCGTGTCATTATCGGATTCCCGGTTGTATAAAATGACAATTATACGTAAGTTTTAAGTTAAAAATAGTTTTTTGGGAGTGAAAAATTATCATTACACTCTTTATGGGAGTATATAGGCTAGTTCGGGTATCGAATTCACATGCAATGAGTGATAGTCTTTAATTCACTTATTACTTCTGAATAAAAGTGTTAAAGGTGATAGTTTTAACATAATATTAATCTAGTCATCTATTCAAACTAAGATTAACAAAGCGAGTAAAAAAAATAGATTGAGAATAATATCCATCACTTTGGATTAATTAGTATAAATGGTAACATGGGAAGAAAAGTATTTCAAGATTAAATCTCATTTAAAAAATTAATATAATCTAGGGTTGTCACCCCCTAAATTCTCATAAAAGCTTAATTAATTTTGGTAAAAACATATATCCGTAAGATTACACGCGCAAGGTTATAAATACGATGCGTACATGATATACACCATTAAATCTCCTAGGCGCAAAGTCAAGAAAAATAGAACCCATGAAAATAATTATAATCCATCTCCAACTCAAAGAAACCAAATTCATCCAAGGTGAATTCAATCAATCTCAACCTAAACTAATTTAGCTAGAACGCATATTAAATGGCATTAGATTAAAGAAAAGCAATAAATAATCAAGTAAAACTAATTATCAAAGCAAGAAAAATAATTACCAAAACTTGAAAATTCGAAATACAACTAAAACTAATGAGGAAGATGATGAATAGTAATACTTAAATACAAAATGGATTGAACCCTATGAGAAAGAGAGCAACTCTCATAACCAAAATTATCTCCCTAATCTAATCTATATCTCTAAAATAAAATCCATCGCTTTCTATTTATACCCCTAAATCAAAATACAAAGCAAATAAAGAAAAATAACCCCAAAAGTATTAATTTTCAAAAGGTACAGTAACCCTAGGGTGACCTTTATAAGGGACCGGTCGACCTATAGTCTGCCAGTCCCCTTATCACTCCGATTTAATTTTGGCACATCGAACGAAAAAGCCAATAAAATCTTCATACGAACTCGGAACAATGGATGGTTGGATTCCACACGAAGATAATTTAATTTTATATATGTTGTTGTTTTGAAAACCTCCAATTTGTTAGTATGAATTTTCCATATTACCCTTGAAGTGGAAGATAATGCCAAAACTTTGTAAAAATAACCATAACTTCCTCATTCGAGATCATAATGACGCATGGTTAGTGGACACATGAAGATAATTTGATGATATACATGTTTATAATTTTATATCATTCAAAATATGGTGTTTCAAAACACCAAATTTCCCTTAAAGTTGCCTTTTATGTCAAAACTTTTTCGAAATGCACCCAACTTCACACTAAGCATCCATAATACCTACAAAATCTCAAATATATCTCATAGATCATGTAAACAGACATAACAAAGGTTATCTAATATATGATCTTAAAAATAGGAATTAATGAATAGAGAATACTAGAATGCGCAAGAATAAAGGGTACTAAATGCAACATCCCTGATTAATAAAAAAAAGATCACATGATTGTGGAAACACTGGGCCAAAAAGAGTAGAGGTGAATTTGGAAGATGCCAAGATGAAACCTAGAAAGTTAAAAGAGTTTGACATTGACATTCATATAGTAGTCTTTTCCAAACAGTATTTTAAGGTAATTTTAGCCCCGCACGATGATCCTCTCATCATCAGCACACAAGTACGCAGCTACAACTTGTCTCGTATTTTCCTTGATGGGGAACGTTTGATCGATGTCATGTTCTTGAATTGTTTCAAAGGGATGAATCTAAGTAAGAAGAGACTCATCTTGTATCACCACCCATTGATTGGATTTAGTGGAGAGAAAGTTTACCCTTTGGGAGTCTTTGAGATGGACATTTGTATAGGAACTTGGCCAAGGTGCTTGATGAGGAAAATTAGCTTTTTTATGATGGAAGAGAATGTCTTCTCTTCCTATAATATCATTTCGAGGAGGGTAGTATTTAAGGTTTTGAAGTCATTCCTTCCACCGTACATCAAATAATGAAATTTCCTACTCCTTAGGAAGTAGGGGAAGTAATTGGTGATCAAGTGGAGGCATGTGAGTCCTAATTCACCTCGACTGGAGAGAGGGAGGCCCAAAAAAGAAAGACGACCTCATGTAAGATTGACACTCTTAACCTAAAATATGAGAAGAAACTCAAAAAGGGAGAGCCCGCTAAGGAGGTAGAATCCATCATCCTCAATGAAGACGAATAAAAAAACACCATCCAAATAGGCTCATCCTTCAATCCGAAAATGAAAAAGGAATAGATTGAATTGTTGAAAAGAAGGCAAAGTCTGTTCCCATAGAGAGGTTATAATATGTTGGGGATTGACCCCAAGGTTATTTGTCATTAGCTTAACATGGATAAGACAGTGAAATCGATAAAACAAAGGAAACGAGCCTTTGTCAGGGATATGTATGAGGTCATGCAACATGAAGTGAAGAAATTGCAGACTGCAGACTTCATCAGGGAAGTTTGATACCAAGAACGGTTGTCTAACATTATCATAATTCCTAAATAGAATGGAAAGTGGAGGATGTGTGTAGACTTCACTGACCTTAACAAAGCTTGACTAAAGGAAATTTTTCATTGCAAAGAATCGATGAAATAATGGATGCTATAGTCATCCATGAATTCATGAGTTTAATAGATCCTTATTCTGGGTATAATAAGATCTCCATGTATGAAGGGGATGCCAAGAAGACATCCTTCATTACAAATAAAGGAACATACTTCTACAAGGTGCTATTTTTTTGCTTGAAAAATACAGGGGCTACCTACCAGAGGTTAGTAAAAAAATGTCCAAATATCTGATTGGAAAGACAATGGAGGTTAATGTTGATGAATGATAACGAAGAATCTGAAGGCCAAGAGTCACGTGGCCTACATGGAAAGAGAATTTGATACCATGGTTCTATATCAAATGAAGTTAAATCAAGAAAAATGTGTGTTTGGTATCGAAGTCAGCAAGTTCTTGGGATTCATCATCAATTCGAGGGGAATCAAAATAAATCCTCCCAAAATAAAGGCATTGCTTGATATGAATATCTCGAGAAGAATCAAAGATATTCAGAGACTGAAGGTCCGAGTTGTCTCACTAAACATGTTTGTATCGCAAGAAATAAATAATTATTTGCCACTTTTCAAGATCTTAAGGAAGGTTTTTATTTGGGATGATGTGTGAGAAAGAATTTCAAGAGCTGAAGGCCTATCTCAGCTCACCAATGCTCCTCTCTCACCCTATGCAAGGAGAGAAGATGTATCTATACCTAACTATCTTAGAGTGGACCATTAGTGCGGCCATTATTCGAGATAACAATAGAGTTCATAAACCTGTCTACTTTAATAATAAAGCACTCTAAAGGGCCACATTAAGATATCTAAATATAGAGAATCTTGCATATGCTTTGATTCATATATCAAGAAAAATGAGCCCCTACTTTCAAGATCATACTATGGTAGTGCTCACCGAAACACCACTTTGGCAATTCATTCATAAACATGATAAGTTAGGTAGGTTAATGGTTTGGTTTGTTTAGATAGGTGAGTTGGATATCATCTAGCAGCCAAGGAATTCAATCAAAGGGAAAGCACTGGCAGAATTCGTAGTCGAGTTCATATGGGAGTCGGGGGATAATATTATAAAAAGAAGTATTAATTGAAATACCAAAGGTCATTGAGAATGGAAAATAAATTAAGAATGAGGGAATGTTAGCCGACACCACAGTTAGAATACATAAGTGATAATTATTACTGAAAAATGGTGCCTTGGATAAAGGACCTCTTACACAAGGATAACCAGTCTAGATTTTATTTGTTGATGGCTCATCCTGCATAAACTAAAGTGAGGCGAGATTGATATTATCGACACCAGACGGAACTGAAATTGAATATTCCCTAAGGTTTAACTTTGAAGCATCAAATAATGAATCTGAGCATAAAGCCCTGTTAGTAGGACTCGTGCTTGCAAACATGTTAAGTGTTAGCCAAATACTAGTCCACAACGATTTTCAGTTGGTTATTAACCAAATCTTAGGGATTTATGAACCAAAGGATGATAAAATGGCTAAGTACTTGGCCACGGTTAAGAGGATATTGAGAAGATTGAAGCCCTTATACTTTTGACTCATTTGAGTCTAGATTGTATAAGAGCTCATCTAGTTTGGAAATAGTGACAAAATAGTGTCCATCCTAGAAACCAAAGAGCTTCAGAAATTGGGTTGCTTCTTCTTCTATTTATTTTATGATGATCCTAAGACTATAGCCATCACTCACACACTTAGAATTTCATTCTTGCATTTCATATTGCATATTCATGTGTATTAATGTTGTGAGTATGTTTAAATCCCTCAATTTGATTTTTAATAATTTTTTGGGAATTTTAAACATATTTTAAACAAGGTTTTATTTAATTAAAACTTGATTTAAAAAGTCTTGGGGTTAATATATAAATATGGAATGTTGTGATTATTGGCCTAAAGTTACTCTGGGTAGAAACCGAAAGCGCTAGAGACTCTAGGGTTGGATTTGTAATTATTTTGGGACGCGCGTTTACCTTCGTCCACAGGCCAACACCTGCTGTCTTCTGATTGGCCCAAACTGTGTTTCTTTACTGAGACAAACCATCGCACGTTTACAGCCCTTGGATCAATCCTTATCGATGGCCTGCATGTCTCCTAAGTGAATCCCAGTGTAAACCCTTTAACCAATCGCAGCCTGTTTGTTCCACCGCCTGTTATAAGCCCTTAGATTGTAGTCAAAGGTGCTTGACTCAATCACAGCCCTTGAATTTGAACGAGGCTCTAGAATCTTGTCCTCTCCCTATTTAAAGACCCCTCATCTCAGCCTTCGAAAGCTTTTGCCATTTTGCAAAGTCTCAGAGAATAGAGAGAGAAGAGAGAGAGAGAGAGAAGAGAGAAGAGAGAAGTTAGAGAGAGAAACCAAACCCTAGTTAAAAACCCTAACTTCGTCCAAATATTTCTCAAGCCCAAATCACTTACCTCTCCAGAAACACACCATAACCAAATAAACACCATTATTAGTGTTTTCTTGAGTTTATGAGAGTTCGAGTTGAGAGATCTTGGGTTGCTGAAATCCTTGTGTTCATAAATCTTATTTCCAACTTAGACATAAACTCAGATCTTGTTTCTGTCTCAATAGAAATCATAGATCTGAAGTCTTTCATGTCACAACACACTTAGTAGCATTTATTTCTCATCTTGAGAATTTCATTGTTGATTGTTTTCTGTTAAAACATTTTCTTACTTCAGAATCAACAATAAATGTTTTTCTATTTCTGTTTTTACAAAACCTAACCTGACCTAGTGGGATTCGTACTTGGAGGGTTCTCAATCTTCATAATATTTTCAAAAACTGATTGAGAAAGGTCTTGTCCGATTTCTTAAGCAAGATCTCCGTGGAATCTGGGTTATATTGAAAGGTCAAAAAGGTTCTTGGTTTTGTAAGAAAGAAAAATAACAAATACACTGCATATAGACTTTATATGTGATTTGTTAGGATTGTCTGTAACTAATAAGTGTGTGTGAGTGCATGCATGTGTTTTAGAACACGTTTCACAAACATCTTCACACTACAAACACTGAAAGTGTTGGCTATAAGATTTGGTGAATAATAAGTCGACGGTTACTGCTGAAACAAAGGAAGAGTTGACAATCTGAGACAACTACATCAACAAACAAGATCTGCAGAAAAGTTAAGGACGCCAGAGGGTACAATCCTGAACTTGTATAGATTTGTTTTTGTGTGCATGTTAGTTAAATAGGTTGTAACTTACATATTTGTTTTAGTGATTGTTTTTGTTTTACTCCGTAGAGGGAGTCGTGGATGTTTCCTCAAGGTTGAGGTTTTACCACGTTAAAAATCTGAGTATCAATATTTCTACATCTTCTCATCCCTTTCTAATAGTGTGCTGAGTTTAATACATTTTAAACTGTTTACTAAAACCTGTTATCAAATCTTGTCCATATCTCGTACATAATTTTGTTAACACATCTTGTGTTCAAAATCAGTTTGATTTTAGTAAAGAGTTTCTTCAACAAACTTTCGGAGTTGCTTAAATTGTTTATTTTCATAAACGGCCTTGGCAACGTTATTTTCAATTGGTATCAGAGCTTTTTGTGAACTTTTTCAAAAGATCCTGAGTTTCTGAAACTGTTTTCTCAAAATCAATTATGGACGAGAAAAACGAAAGATATGGTAACTTGACCAGACCCCCAGTCTTTGATGGAACCAATTTCTCTTACTGGAAAGTAAGAATGATTGCTTTCATTCAAGGAACCCTGGGAGATGATGTCTGGGATATTATTGAAAATGGATACTCTTATCCAACTAAACCAGCCACTGATGGAAGCAATGAAAGGATTAAGAAAATATTGAGTGAGTTTACTCAAGAAGAGAAACAGGTTTCTCGAAATAATAACAAAGGCAAGAACGCTATATTTATGTCTATTAACGAACATGAGTTCAAGAGAATCTCATCTTGTACCACTTCCAAGGAAGCATGGGATACACTGATTACTGCACATGAAGGAGACTCTAGGGTAAAAGCTGCTAAGACTCAGATGTTAATCCAACAGTACAATACCTTAATCATGTCTGAATCTGAGTCTTTCGATGATTTTTATATGAATCTTACTGATATTGTCACTAAGCTACATGCCAATGGTATAACTTATGATAGACAAGAAATTGTCTCTAAAATTCTGAGATCATTACCACAGAAATTTGACAATAAAAGATATGCTATTGAGGAGATGTGTGATATTAATCTCACTCCTGAATTACTCAGTAGCAAATTAAGAACTGTGGAAATGGAATTAGAGTTTAAGAAACAATTGACCCACACTCACAGGAAAAATACCAATTCCACCCTCAGCTTTTCTTCTAAGATGACTAAGCCTGAGTTAAACACTCCTAGTAATGATTCTGATGAGGACTGTGACTTAGAAAGTCTAGATAATCAGATTGCCCTAATGTCGAAACAATTTAAGAAAATTGTTAAATTTAGAAACAGTATTGCAAATAAACAGGGCAAGTCTAATTATTCTGCTCCTTCAAATCACAAGCCCCATGAGAAACCTCATGACAAACAGAACAAGGACAACACAAGACCTCACAGAGACCTCAAGAAAATTGAATGCTATAGATGTGGTAAACTGGGACATATTGCTCAAGACTGTAGAGTTAATTTAAATACCCAAAACAAACACTCTAGAGCCAACCTCTGCAAAACATGGGATGACTCAAGTGACTCTGAAAATGAGGAACCTGAGGCATCTGATGGTTTTGATCCCTGTTTATCCTTCTTTGCGAAAATCATATACAATGATAATATGCCTATGCTTGATAGTGAGGATGAGTCTAGTAATTCTAGTTCTGTTGCTGTGAATCATACTTTAACTGGTTTAGATGCTTTACTTACTGAGAACATTAATACTTCTTCCTCGGGGTGTGTGAGTCAAAGGGAAATCGATACTGCTGATGTCAATGGGTGCGTGAGTTTAAGAAATGAAACCTTAGGGGTCACTTCACACACTTCACTTAGTGACTCAGACAATGATGATCTCCCAGACATTCACACTCTATATACTAAGACTCTTAAGAAAAGCACTAGACTAGAAAAGATTGTAAAAGATCTTACCAAAAAGCTAGAGGATCTAAGCCTAATGGTAAAAGTGAATGCTGAAGAGTATACTACTCAATGTATGTCTCATGAAAGTGATATCAAAGTGTTTGATGAAAAACTGAAATCTTTGACTGAAGCTAATGAAATTCTGGAGAAAAAATACAAAGGGACATTATTAGAATTGGAACAAACAAAAGAAAAGACAGCAACTGTTTTCAAAAAATTTACCAAATTTGAAAATAATTCAAACTGTTTTGATGGATTTGTTGCTGAATCTAAAACCAATTCTGATGATAGAACTGGAATAGGGTTTTGCCCCAATTTGAAGTCACAAACAAAACATGTTGAACCTATCAAGTTTGTGTCAGGAGGCAAAAGACCTATTGAGACGTGTCCAGACTTTCATTCTTTAAAAACTAAGTTTGATCATCAAAACACTAACACTGGAGATGCAAGTTGCTCTAAGCATGAAAGTTTATCAAAGGGAAAATATGTCTGCCCCCCTATTAGGAAAAGTGAACCTGCTTTCAAACCTGTGCTACCTAGGAATAAAATTCAGCCTGAAAATTTCTCAAAACCTTTGTTTAGAAACTTTCCTAAAGAAAACCCCATTCTGAGAAATCTTTATTGCTCCTATTGTGATATATATGGCCACTCTTTCGATAATTGCTATGCTAGGAGACTGATTAAGCCTATCTACAACACTCCCATGTACCATAACTTTAACTATTCTAGGAGGAGTCGTAACAATTATGTTCTTCCCAGGCCACCAGACAAAAACTCTAACTATAGGAATAGAAAGACTAAACCTAAAAGGACATTTACTAGAAGGATTCCCAGAAACTTTTCTAAATCAAATGCTCAGGTGTTTAAATTTACCCAAAATCATGCGCAAAATGTTTTTCAACAAAAATCTACTGCTCGCAAATTTTATCAAATGAGAGCAAATAAGCGCAAACAGAAAACCAGAGCAATTTGGGTTAGAAAAGATGATCTAGTACCCCAGATGAAGTGTAATGTTGTTATTTCTGCCTTAAAAGCTGAACTTACATCTTCTGGTTGGTACTTGGATTCTGGATGTTCCAAGCATATGACAGGAGATGATACAAAACTTTTAAATAAAACCCATTTTGATGGTGGAAAAGTTGTTTTTGGTGATGGAGTATCATCCCAGATCATAGGCAAAGGAACTCTTAAAGAAAAGGGACTTCCCCTTCTTGAAAATGTTCTCTTAGTTAAAGGTCTCAAGGCTAACTTACTCAGCATTTCGCAATTTTGTGACTTAAACCATACTGTTACCTTTTCAAAGAACAATTGCAAGATTTTAAATGAAAAGGGAGAATGCATAATTACAGGACTCAGGACTCCTGACAATTGTTACACTGTCATGAGTAGTTCTGAAATCTGTAATGTTGCCAGAATGGATGACAATGAAATATGGCATAACAGAATGGGTCACATTAATTACGAAAATTTGAGTAAATTGTCTTCTCAACAAATAGTTAGAGGAATACCAAAAATTAAACCTATTCATAACATTGTCTGTGGTCCCTGTCAAGAAGGAAAGATTGTTAAAGCACCTCATAAAAGAGTTAAAGATATCCTTACCTCTAATCCCTTAGAACTCATCCATATGGACCTAATGGGTCCTTCTCAAACTCTTAGTCTTTGTGGACACAGTTATATTCTAGTTATGGTTGATGATTTCACTAGGTTCACCTGGGTAGCTTTCTTAAAACAGAAATCCGACACTTTCCAAACCTTTTTAAAGATTCTTTTACGGATTGAAAATGAGAAAGACACTCAAGTGAATAGAATTCGAAGTGATAGAGGTGGTGAATTCAAGGATACTGGTGTTATAGAATATTGTGACTATAATGGTTACAAACATGAGTTCAGTGCCCCTAAAACCCCTCAACAAAATGGTATAGTTGAGAGAAAGAATCGAACCCTTCAAGAGATGGCACGTGTCATGCTCCATGCCAAGAACCTACCTAAGTATTTTTGGGTAGAATCCATTCGTACAGCATGCCATATTATCAATAGGGTCTATCTCAGAAAGAATTCCAAACAAACCCCTTATGAACTTTGGTACAATAAAAAGCCTAATCTTAAGTACCTTAGAACCTTTGGTAGTACCTGCTATGTTTGCAAAGATAGGGAACACTTATCTAAATTTGAGAGTAGGGGAGATAAAGCCATATTCTTAGGATATTCACCTAATAGTAGAGCTTATAAGGTATTTAATCTTCGCACTAAAACCTTAATGGAATCCATAAATGTAATTGTTAGTGACACCACTATAGAAAGCAAGACTAGTGAATTAACTATTGAAGAAGAATCGTCAAATATTTTAGAAAATGACACTTCTGAAATAGATAATTCATTACCTATTGAGTCACCTGAAGTACCTAACTGGGTTTCTAAAGACCATCCCATCAACAATGTAGTTGGTAACCCTAGTGAACCAGTACGTACAAGATCCCAACTTAGAAACTATGCACTCTATGCATGCTTTGTTTCTCTCTTGGAACCAAAGAATGTAAATGAGGCATTGAATGACACTCACTGGATTTCTGCTATGCAGGATGAACTTTTACAATTTGTCATTCATGATGTATGGTATCTTGTTCCACGTCCTGATCACAAAAAGGTTATTGGTACTCGTTGGATTTTCAAAAATAAAACTGATGAAAATGGGATAGTAATTAGAAATAAAGCTAGACTAGTTGCTCAAGGTTATTCCCAAATAGAGGGAATTGATTTTAACGAGACCTTTGCTCCTGTCACTCGTTTAGAATCAGTTCGTCTGCTTCTTGCTATAGCCTGTCACATGCATTTTACATTATATCAAATGGATGTTAAATCTGCATTCCTTAATGGAATACTTGCCGAGGAAACCTATGTAGAACAACCTAAAGGGTTCATTGACCCTAATCATCCTAATCATGTTTTTCGGTTGAAAAAGGCTTTATATGGTCTTAAACAAGCTCCTAGAGCTTGGTATGAGCGCCTGTCCAGTTTTTTGCTGGATAATGGTTTCCAAAGAGGTGGAAATGACCAAACCTTATTTGTCAAACATTTTGACAAACACATTACTATCGCTCAAATCTATGTTGACGATATCATATTTGGATCTACTTCTACCTCAGAAGTAAAATCTTTTGCTGAAATCATGAGCAAGGAATTTCAGATGTCCCTTATGGGGGAGTTACAGTTCTTTCTAGGTCTCCAAGTCAAACAACAACCAGATGGATTATTTCTTTCGCAGACTAAGTACGCATTAGAGATAGTTAAAAAATTTGGCCTCGAGAGTGCTAAAAGTCCTAAAACGCCTATGAGTACTACAGAAAAATTGTCTAAAGATGAAAATGGAAAATCTGTAGATCCCACTTTATATCGTAGTATGATTGGCACATTACTCTATCTGACTGCCTCGCGTCCTGATATCATGTATGCTGTGTGTGTTTGTGCGCGTTATCAAAACAACCCCAAAGAGAGCCATTTAAATTCTGTTAAACGGATAATTAAATATGTTAAAGGCACTCTAAATTTAGGAATTTGGTACACGAATGACACACCGAGCACTATTATTGGGTACACTGATGCTGACTGGGCTGGGTGTACTGATGATAGTAAAAGCACTTCAGGCGCATGTTGTTATATTGGTAATAACTTGGTAGGATGGAGTAGTAAAAAACAGAACTGCACATCTCTCTCGACTGCTGAATCTGAATACATAGCCGCTGGTAGCTGTTGTGCCCAATTATTGTGGCTTAAACAAATGCTAAGTGATTATGGTATTCAAGAAACCACACTTCATCTCTATTGTGATAACCAAAGCGCGATCAATATTTCTAAGAACCCGGTTCAACACTCGCGAACTAAGCACATTAAGATAAGACATCACTTTATTCGGGAATTAGTTGAAACCAAGGAATTAGAAATTAACTATCTTCCAACTGATCTACAGCTTGCAGATTTGTTTACTAAACCTCTTGATTTTAATAGATTCATCTCTTTACGTAAATCAATTGGCATGGTTTGTGTTGAATAAATATCTGCTGTTATTTTCCAAGTTTCTTCCCTTTGTCCATTTGAGACTAAATGGGGGAGAAATTTGAGTCTATTTCTGCATATACTAAAAAGCTTGATCTTAGTAATTCTTTGTAGGTATTCTCCTTGTACAGTCATTCTCGTTTGTAATAATAGGATGTTAAACTGTATATAGTTGAGTTATGTAATTTTTGCTTTCTAGGATTTGGGTAGATAGAACTTTTATAGGAATAGGTTTTCTTTATTTGTTGTCACCCTACGAGTTTAGAAGACTCAAAGGAGATTTTGTCTCATATTTCCAAAGGGGGAGATTGAAGCCCTTATACTTTTGACTCATTTGAGTCTAGATTGTATAAGAGCTCATCTAGTTTGGAAATAGTGACAAAATAGTGTCCATCCTAGAAACCAAAGAGCTTCAGAAATTGGATTGCTTCTTCTTCTATTTATTTTATGATGATCCTAAGACTATAGCCATCACTCACACACTTAGAATTTCATTCTTGCATTTCATATTGCATATTCATGTGTATTAATGTTGTGAGTGTGTTTAAATCCCTCAATTTGATTTTTAATAATTTTTTGGGAATTTTAAACATATTTTAAACAAGGTTTTATTTAATTAAAACTTGATTTAAAAAGTCTTGGGGTTAATATATAAATATGGAATGTTGTGATTATTGGCCTAAAGTTACTCTGGGTAGAAACCGAAAGCGCTAGAGACTCTAGGGTTAGATTTGTAATTATTTTGGGACGCGCGTTTACCTTCGTCCACAGGCCAACACCTGCTGTCTTCTGATTGGCCCAAACTGTGTTTCTTTACTGAGACAAACCATCGCACGTTTACAGCCCTTGGATCAATCCTTATCGATGGCCTGCATGTCTCCTGAGTGAATCCCAGTGTAAACCCTTTAACCAATCGCAGCCTGTTTGTTCCACAGCCTGTTATAAGCCCTTAGATTGTAGTCAAAGGTGCTTGACTCAATCACAGCCCTTGAATTTGAACGAGGCTCTGGAATCTTCTCCTCTCCCTATTTAAAGACCCCTCATCTCAGCCTTCGAAAGCTTTTGCCATTTTGCAAAGTCTCAGAGAATAGAGAGAGAAGAGAGAGAGAGAGAGAAGAGAGAAGAGAGAAGTTAGAGAGAGAAACCAAACCCTAGTTAAAAACCCTAACTTCGTCCAAATATTTCTCAAGCCCAAATCACTTACCTCTCCAGAAACACACCATAACCAAATAAACACCATTATTAGTGTTTTCTTGAGTTTATGAGAGTTCGAGTTGAGAGATCTTGGGTTGCTGAAATCCTTGTGTTCATAAATCTTATTTCCAACTTAGACATAAACTCAGATCTTGTTTCTGTCTCAATAGAAATCATAGATCTGAAGTCTTTCATGTCACAACACACTTAGTAGCATTTATTTCTCATCTTGAGAATTTCATTGTTGATTGTTTTCTGTTAAAACATTTTCTTACTTCAGAATCAACAATAAATGTTTTTCTATTTCTGTTTTTACAAAACCTAACCTGACCTAGTGGGATTCGCACTTGGAGGGTTCTCAATCTTCATAATATTTTCAAAAACTGATTGAGAAAGGTCTTGTCCGATTTCTTAAGCAAGATCTCCGTGGAATCTGGGTTATATTGAAAGGTCAAAAAGGTTCTTGGTTTTGTAAGAAAGAAAAATAACAAATACACTGCATATAGACTTTATATGTGATTTGTTAGGATTGTCTGTAACTAATAAGTGTGTGTGAGTGCATGCATGTGTTTTAGAACACGTTTCACAAACATCTTCACACTACAAACACTGAAAGTGTTGGCTATAAGATTTGGTGAATAATAAGTCGACGGTTACTGCTGAAACAAAGGAAGAGTTGACAATCTGAGACAACTACATCAACAAACAAGATCTGCAGAAAAGTTAAGGACGCCAGAGGGTACAATCCTGAACTTGTATAGATTTGTTTTTGTGTGCATGTTAGTTAAATAGGTTGTAACTTACATATTTGTTTTAGTGATTGTTTTTGTTTTACTCCGTAGAGGGAGTCGTGGATGTTTCCTCAAGGTTGAGGTTTTACCACGTTAAAAATCTGAGTATCAATATTTCTACATCTTCTCATCCCTTTCTAATAGTGTGCTGAGTTTAATACATTTTAAACTGTTTACTAAAACCTGTTATCAAATCTTGTCCATATCTCGTACATAATTTTGTTAACACATCTTGTGTTCAAAATCAGTTTGATTTTAGTAAAGAGTTTCTTCAACAAACTTTCGGAGTTGCTTAAATTGTTTATTTTCATAAACGGCCTTGGCAACGTTATTTTCAAAGATTTTAAGAAGTCAAGATAAAGAGGACCCTCAAAAAAGAAAATAGGAGGGTATATGCACTTACGAGGCTCGCATCGGCCATCAAAATCGAAATCTGCCAATCAGTTACAAAAAAGAATCTCCTGAAGCCGAGTATAAAGAGTAAAGATGCCAAAATTAAAGTATGTATGAATTTGAATCTAGGATCGTCTTAGATGAACTCGATCATAGTCGAGGTCAATTACGTGCTCAAAGACATACATGAAGTTTCTTGTGCAAGTCACATTGGGGGGATGATCCTTCTCCAAGAAGATTGTCACTCAATGTTATTACTAGTCAAACCTTGACAAGGATGTAGTCGAGTATGTTCTCAAATGTGACAAGTGCCAATGCTTTTCTAACATACCCCATCAACTTTTTTCTCTAATATCGGCCCACTGGCCTTTTGTAATGCTAGGGATTGAGGTGGTCGGGCCCCTATCGAGAGAGAAGAGGAACTTCCATTTTTTATTATCGCGAGAAATTATTTTTCCACGTGGGTAGAGGTCGAGGCCATGGTTACCATCCCAAAAGAGAAGTGTTTTAAATTTTTTTAGAGGAATATTATTGGTATGTACACCCAACACCTTAATATTTGATAATGGAATATAGTTCAAGATTAAGTCCTTGGTAGCCTATTGTGGAACAGTCAGCATTAAATAGTTCTTTTCTGTGCCAGGACGATTATCGGAAAATGGGCAAACCAAAGTAACCAACAGGATGATACTAGATGTAATAAAGAAAAAGCTAGAGGGTGTGAAAAGAAAATGGATTGATGAACTGCACAATGTTCTATGGGCATATAAGACGATAGAAATAACTCTGGTGGGAGAGACTACATTCATGTTGGTGTACTAGTTATAAGTCGACATTCCAACATAGATAGGTTTGTCAAGCCACAGGGTTCAAACTTATGATCCCGGAGTAAATCTAGAGGAAAGGAGACTAAACTTGGATCGTATTGAAGAAAGAAGAGAAGACGCGACCATAAAATAATCATCTTATCAGTAGAGAGTCACTAAGTTCTACAACAAGATATTCAAGTCTTGGCCTATCGTAGTGGGGGATCTCTTACTATAAAAGGTAATCCATAATCCCAACAAGATTTATCATAATTAGCATGGGCCCTATAATGTTACAGAAGAAGTCATCCCAAGAATATATTGGTGGGAGAACCTTAAAGGGGAACCATTCTCTAACCCTTGAAACACAGACCATTTGAAGAAATATTACCAGCAAATAGATCTTATGTTATAGCTGAAAATAATTTTCTATTTTGTATTCAAATTCTCTTTGAAGAAAAATTAGAAAGAAAAATTTAATGAAATGGTGTCTCCTATATTAGAATTTGCATTTTGAGAATCACTCAGTTATATGACAAAAATCTCTCTCTCAGTAGTACGAGAATGCCTGGGAGTGTCATCTCCAAGGCATCTCTCATCGAAAACCCCGAGAGGTGGAAAACACTTAACATCATTTGTATATGGTGAAGTTTGTAAACATGATTTAATGGTGAGAATATGACTAAACTATCTCTCGGCAATACGAGAGTGGTATGAAGTCTTCTTCAAACCAATATCATAAAAAAAATCAAGGGGAAAAGTAATTTATACATCATCATTAAGTTTTATGGTGAAAATAGTGCTTAAGCCCAACGGTAAAGATGTCTCATCCTAATGTCCCAAAATAAACATCACTTTGTGGTGAAAATTTAAACATCACATAGCCTGGTCAAAGCAACAAAGAAGATACTACACTTGTCAAACTAATGAAAAAAGACAGTTACAAAGCCAAATATGCAAATTATATATAAATAACATGCCAAAATTTATTGAGTACAAAATGGGATGGATGCTCAAAAATAAAAATAAAAGACGATATTACAAAATTTGGGCCTTGGAAATCATAAATGGTCTTCCAGAGAAGATAAAGAAGAGGATTTTAAGCATCAACCGTTAGTCCCTCAGTAACAGTGGGCTTAGGGACGTCGGGGTTCTCATCAGGATTTGCAGTGGTACCATCTTGGTCACCAGCTTCCTCTACTCCATCTTCTTTGGACACCTAAGTCATCTTGTCTTTAACTACCACCTACCTAACAATATTAGCAACCTCAGCATTGGCCTCAGCTTGCACCTCCTGGAGAGAGGTAATGCTCTGAGGGTCGGTGAAGTTAAGGTATTTAGGATCTTGACCACTACAGGATTATAGGTGATGAGATTTCTAAATTGGTTGGCAATCTTCTAACATGAAGTCCTTGCTCCTTTTTCTAGATATTGGACCACATACCCAAAAATATCTTCTAACTTCTTGTAGTCAGTAACGATCTTCTTAGCACCGGCCTTGACGTGCTCATGCTCAGTTTCCTTCTACTGCTTAAGCTCAGACTCAAGTTTTTCAACTTTGGTCCTGTAGCTCTACGTCTTAGTTACAAGGCATTCCTTATGCTGATCTCGAAGTTCCCAAGTCTTGGTGTCGTAGGCATTTTTTGGTCCTCCAGCTTCTGCTTAAGTTTAGGGAGCTGAGACTTCGTGTTGTTAGCCATCTTCACCTTGGGTTCAGTCTCCACTATTTACTAATGAATATTATAAAGGATAATGATAGATTGTAATCACAAATAATGAAAAAGTAAGTATGATACATATGAGAGGACAATGCATTTAGAAAAAATAATCAAGTTTTGATTTGATTTATGCCTGAGTTGCCCTATAGAGAAAGTTAAAAACCCTTAAAAGGTCCTGAGAATCAAAATATTGGTTGTCACAGTTGGGAACAACCGAGTTGATGGACTCCCTGACCTTCAGCTGACTCCCCATAAGAGAGTCAAGATTAACATAAAGTTGTGCTAAACATGAAGCTATCGTTGTATCGTCTTTTGTGGGGAGGATAGACTAAATGGATTTTCTCGGTGGACCCTCCTTTATGTTTTTTTTTCTACTGAGTGGGAACAGTCGAGGTTTCAATAATAATCTCCTTTATCTTTCTCGACCCTTCGATCATGTTGGGGCCTGATGTATTAGATTTCTATCGAGTCTGAGTCGGCTGGGAAGCTTTGCCCTGGAGACGAGCTAGAAAATTTCTAGTCAATGGTTCTTCTGTTTACCAAACTATGTCTGAGATATTGTATGGACGGAAAGATTATATAAACAATATCAGTACCGTCCTATAGTTGAGTGAGAATAATTAAAGGACGTCAGTAAAGTTGGAAAAAATTGAAAAACTTGAAAAAAATTCTTATAAAGTGTCTCCAGGGGGTTCACCCCTGTGACGGATTATTATAGGAGCTCATGAGTCATTAAATCTTCCAAAATAATTAAACCTTCACCCCTAAGTTGGTCAATAGAATTTCTCATATCGTCATTAAGGATTGAGATAAACTTTTATCGAGAGCGTGATATGATCCCATCGCTAAGGAACTTTCATCTCGGCGAGATAAGATGACTTCCCCTCATAGAACTCCCAGGATCGAGAGATAAAGAAGTCATGAGACCTCCAATAATGGTTGGAAGTCTGATTGACATAAAGGAGCTTGCAGTAAAGATGATGAGCCATAAAGTGATAATAATACGAGTTGAATCTCGTGATAACAGTCGTGTTTCACACTCGTAAGATGTCAGTTAGAAGGTCCTACTGATAGGCAATTCTTCAAAGGTGAGCCGACCTAAAAAGGATCATCTATGCATTAATATTGAATTGGGATAGAACAACACTAATTGAGGAAATAATGGCCCTGATAGCTGAGCTGACAGGAAGGCTAAAGCCAACCTTGAACATCTTCTCATAGGCGATAACTTCTCTCTTATTTCTAAGGGAAAAGGCACGCTCATCCTCATCAAGCAATCTCATGCCAAAGAAGGTTTGATCCAAAGATATGCTTCTAAACTACCATATTAGCCTTACAAATGTCACTAGGAATGGGAGAGGCAATTCTTATGTTTAAAGTGTAAGAATCCTCTTCCTCCTCCTCTTCAATGGCAGGGGCTTTGCCACGAGGGTCACATTATAAGAACTTGGCTTGAGTGATGGCTGACACAAGTGTGACCATTGTATGAGGTGAGGGTACATTGTTTCCAACCTCATCCTCAGACTCATCATCTGAGAAGTCATAAAACTTATACTCAAGGTCCCCTAGATAATGAGAAAAAGTACTGGGGCGATGAGAGAAAGCATCAAGATAGCCCCTATTGCTCGATTCAACACAATCTTCCATATCAGACTCACTAAGATGGGCTATAATTATACTCATGGCCTCATTAAAGGAGTTATCCTCAGAGTTCACTAGGTCATTATAAAGACCCGGGCATTCAAAACGGCTATAGACCTTGGGAGAAGAGATTGAGTCACTACAAATGTAAATAACAACAGGTACCTTAAGTGTAGTCTCGGCTAAGGAAGGACAAGTTAAGAGTAAAATTGGTCTCTCTATAGCTAAGGGTGTAGTGGTAAGAGGTATTGGGGACCAAGGTCAGCATAAGTATGCCTCAACCTCTTCTCTCTCTAGTATCACACAATCGTGCCGACTATGTTTTTCATGGGCAATATCATAAACTTTACGGTACATGGACAAACACTTAAAAAGCTAAGCCTTGATTTGCTAGGATCAAACTAGGCAAACTGGGTGACTTTTGAACAAGGGATACTAAGAAAAGTGGTTTTGGTTTCGGGGAACACCTATTAGAGATGACGCCAAAAAATGGACAATTAACCCAATAACAAATTGAAATTACCAAATTCCACCCAAGCTCTACCTAAAACCTCCTAATATCATAAGCCCACCCTCTCAAACCACCGTAAAATGGGGTGAAAACCACCAAAATTGGTCGTCGAAGTGACCAAAAAACCCACTAGAAGATGAGAAAATGCATAAAACCTGATCAAATTGAAGGAAATAAAATAAGGGGTAAAAGAAATACATGAAAAATAAAGTAAAGGCTAGAAACACAGAAAGTGCGCCAGAGAAAAGGTAACAAAGGTCAATAGAGGAGAAGAGAAGCCTAAAGAGAGAATGGGAAAATTTATTTTCTCTGGAAATGTTTTGTCAGAAATGAAATCTTTGGATGCTCTTTGCTGACTAAAGTTGTTGACACAACTTTCAAATTATTCTCATCATTAAGGCACACTTCCCAAAATCCTAAACATGAAGTTTGGTTACACACGTACCCAAAGTCTACTTAGTAATTTATGCTAACACTAACCAAGCCCATGAAAAAATGACAAGTGTATTACTCCTCATAAGTAAGTAATGACAGTTCTACCAAACCCAATATGGTCATCGTACCTCCACTGACCTTTGGAGACCCTCGAATGCCGGCTATGAATCCCAATGCCGTAACAAGACAACTCAACATAACATGTTTAATCCTTATCCTCCCACTTACATTAAAGGCTAAGGTCTAGGGGTTATTGATATACATAAGTATTGCCTCATTTGGATGACCCACTGAAGAAGAGCTTCCCTTATGGATGTACCTTTGAACAATACCCCTATCCACTAAAATTCCTCATGATCAGTCTCATCCAAAGTAGTCTCAGTAAAGGATACCACTCTAGACGACCAACTAGGATCGTTGCCTCAATAGGCAGGGAAACATCCAAACTCGATCGTAATCGGAATTAGCCTCAGACGACATTAGAATGTCATTTCGAATATATCACTAGATAATGGAATGTCAGTCTCAGATGGCTATCCATTCTCATCTTGGATCCTCAGTAAATTATTGAACCTTATTAGTCTCGGCTCCCCGAGATTCTGCAGTTCAAACATCTCGTGAATACAAAGGAAGCATGGTGTGGGAATTACATGCACATCATGTAATATCGTTATAGGATTCAAAAAATCCACATAGGGATCATAACCTCTACACTCATATCTAAAGCTGCCACATTCTCATTCATGCTACCTTCATCTAAGTATGAAGTGTATTGTTAAGGGTGGTATTACACACCACATAGCCTATACAAGGAACCTTGTGTCTTCTTTATTAGGGGAGATAATTATAAACCCTATTGTTACTATTTTAAATTATATATATATATATATATATATATATATATATATATATAGAGAGAGAGAGAGAGAGAGAGAGAGAGAGACCCTTCATATTGCCCAGTAGATGTAGGACAACGGCTGAACCATTTATATTTTATGTCATATGTTCTAGGTTTCACATCTTCTCTACTATATTACTCTTCTTTACTACTTTCACCATTGTAATGTAAGCTCAAAACTAGGTTAAATCCTTAGAAAGATTTTTAGCATCATCAATGTGGTACATTATTTTCCCTATGGAATGTCCATATCTTATAGTCTTGTGACATGCCCTACCTTATAAAATGCAACTCAATGTCTTCCAAAGACTTAAAATTTTCTTTTATACAACGGCTTCTCGAACACGGGATCTTCTTACTATTAAGATTTCTATCTGCATGTTTAATAAATTCACTAATGCACTTAGTATGATTATCATAGACACTATTACCCTCCCCTGTCCACTCTCTATACTGTGGGAAACCCATTAAAGTCTTTAAAATTCAATTCACCTATATAAATAGGTTAAAACGAAGGTCATGTTGCATACAAGAAGTCTCAGTTGATAATTCATTCAAACTCATTTAACCCAAGCATTCAATCAATATGAAATAAAATCGAACAAATTAAGATGTTATTACACCCCCAAAAATTAAAATTAAAATAAACTAAGATGTAATCACATGTCCCGTAAGATAGAAATAATAACCAACTTATCCTCAAATATGCAATAACATCTCAAACTTTTCTTAAAATAAAACATTATTCATCGCCTAATCTTCACCGATAAATAAAGTGGATAGGAAATCTATGCATTTTTATATGCTTATAATATAGGCACCTCACCATGATCAAAAATCACAAGCTCCTCTTCCTAACCTGGGTATGTGGTATCAACTAATATCTTAGCCTCACCTACTTGCAAAGACTAATCGTGTACATGTGTTCCTCGAGTCATATAAACAAGAGTGCATGTTCTAGTGACCCTATTATTAGTCAAGTCCCTCAGATAATACTCCTCGCCATAGTCACATGCATGGATGATAATAATGCTAGGAAAAAGGGTGAAACAGTTGGCTATGAGGAGAGCATTGGAGGAGGTATTGGCAAGCCAGGAGGCGAAAGAGATGGGAAATCTGAGGAGAAAACTGAAATCCTCCTTATTGTTGAGTAAGATATTGGCACAATAATTTGATGTCAATCACCAGTTATCCAATGTATTAGTCACATTTCTCATGTCCTTCTTAAGACCTGACATGTCCTCTTTTATATTATCGTGTTGTTCCTCCTGGCTCCACATGTGACTCCTCATTGAAGAGAGCTCATACAATTGTACTGTAATTTGGTCATTGGCATCCTCGAGCCCACACCTCTTGTACCCCCCCTTTTCCTTCCCAAGTACCTTGGATAGGCCATCAGAGTCAATGTCATAGGGTATGCACTTAAACTGAATGCTCATCATGCTTTCTATTGTTTCACGTAGTATAATATTAGAATTAGGACTATAATTTCAATAATATTTTATTATTGCATGTATTTATATGATCATTACATTCAAACTCACCAGAGTCGGAGCCAATTTGTATAATAATTTTTTGGTATGTTAATCCCTTCGGGAATGCAAGTAAAAGTTGACCCGATTAGCCTATTTTCATTCTTCCAGATTCCCTTGTTTTGACTGTTTTTCTCCATTTCGACAAGTTTTTCCTATCTAGATTCTTTCTATAAGAAATCGCTCCATTGGTATTGGAATTTTAATATTTTATGGGACTTTATCTTCCAATCCCAAAATGTCAGAACTTGATATTCCAACCCTGAAGTGTACCTTTCATAGGTTCTTCCAATATGTTTTCAATTATTCAGCTACTCGGGAAAGAAGAGTTGCCTTCGAACCAGGATGAAATGTAAAAGTTTTATAAAGTTTATCCCACACATCATCCTTTATGGCACAATCAATGTTCTTCCAGTTGTTTGCTCTCCCAACACCCACGGTCACCTTTTTAAGAGAAACAATGGGATTTAAAAATTTTGAGGTCATTTTTGTTACCAATAGGATTCCCGACATTGGAGAACACAATGTACTTATTGTTTAGTTCTTGGAATTCCTCCATTACGAGTTCTAGGGGATTTGTATTAACAGGGGTTTGTGCAGTCTAATGACTTGAAGACCATGTAGATGGAGTCGTAGAATGAACTTGTGGCAGAGTAGAGTATTGTGAACCAACACATGTTGAGAATTTAGCTGGTGGATTAGGAGGGGATTGTGTTGGAGTAGGAGTTTCGTTATTTAATTGATTATCTTTGTTCAAGTTCGATATTTCCCATAAGTAAATAAATAAATAATAATGAAAAATATATGGCATTTATATTTAAGACCACACAAACACACACACACACACACACACACACACACATATATATATATATATATATATATATATATATATATATATATATATATATATATATAGAGAGAGAGAGAGAGAGAGAGAGAGAGAGAGAGAGAGAGAGAGAGAGAGACACACACACACACACACACACGTTTTCGACAACTTTTAAAACATGCTCGATGTATTTGAATTCCATCCACTTGGTATTATGTTTTAAAATTTGTGAAAAGTTGCACGTGACCAACTGGGTGGAAGATTATTTATAATGACAGTATAAATTTCCATGATATAAACTTAAAATCCTTTATTCTTCAAGTTTTTGCAAGCTCACATTTAATTTTCATATGTTGTGAGACGTTACAATCCGGGCTGATGCTCTGTTTATGAAATGGTATCCACAATGTATGAATATTTTTTTCACCTTTTATAATAGATTCACTATCGCCAGTTCACCGTCAGGGTTATGAATGTGAAATATTGTCTATTACCTCATCCTCACATTCTCGCAAGGAAAACAGAGTACGATCAAACAAGTACGGCTGCGAGATAACAACGTCACGATTTGTAAGGTAATTAAACTGCTCAATTTTCCTATTCACATACTAGTAAATCACAACACCAAAATAGAAAATTTGAAACGGTTCAAGACACTTGAAAATTGGTGCGTTATAAAAATTATGCAAGTGTTCAAAACCATTGCAAATTCTATTTGCAATGGTTTATTGGGAACGGATATTCGTTCTAGATAACCGTTACAAAAAATTGCAAGGGTTTTGAACACTTACTAATGAAAATTTTGCAAGTGTTTTAAACACTTACAAAAACTCTATTTGCAGTTGTTCAAAAGTGTTGCAAAATTCAAAAGCATTTTTATTTTGCAATGGTTCTAAACACTTGAACTTGATAAAATATGTATTTTTTTGTAATGATTCAAAACACTTACTAATATTAATATATAAGGAAGAAATGTTCCTCTTGTGTGTGTTATGAATCGTTACATAAATTACAACATTTTAAAATAAAAATTATCCACCACATGCCACCACCTTCACATATAGCAAACAATAAAATCTCTAAAAACATAACAATTATAACCAAAACACTATAATTTAACAATTTGATAAAAATAAGTGGAATTCATATACTTAATAATTTCAAACTACATTAGAATCCAAGAAAATACTTCATGATATATTCAACAGCAGGGGATAAGGAGGTAAAGAAGTTAAAAAACTTTCAAACATTTCACAAATCCCAAAGTTAAAATACTTTCATACTTTATGATATGTTCAACAATATCGTATAGGGAGGGTGATGCTTGCTGCTACTTCGATTGTAGTGGGACCGAGACAAGGCCCTTATGTGGAAGTTCATTTTTACTATGTGTATACATCCCTGTATAATAAATCATTTGGATGATATATATGGAACAAACTATGAGTAACATTGTAGACACCCCATTCTGTTACCCCCAAAGTCTCCTTAGGTCCCTAGTACCTCCCTTCATCACCGTAAACCCAAGTCATGTCCCGAGTACTGACCTGGAGGCCATCGGTCACTCCCCGCTCAGTTTGACCCAAAAGTAAAACTCTTCATCTCGACCGGGACTGAATGAATCTTGAAGTGCACTGAATACCCTTTTCAATGGTCTGCCCCATGCACGATTCTGACTTACTATGCGGATGAACGATCCGTTTGCGTTCGAAACCTGACCTAGAGGCCACTAGGCACTCTCGGGATCTGTTTGACCTATGTCAACTCTTCACCTTGACTGAGGCTGAATGAATCTTCAAAGGGAACTAAATACCCTTTCCAACGGTCCATCCCGTGCGCTATTCCGACTTACCATGCGGACGAACGATCCGTTTGACTCCGAGAGGTCACCAAATGCTTCCCAGGCCCGGCTGACCAAATTAAACTCCCCAAATCGGGTCAAACTCTTTGGAATGTCGAAGCACATCTCCTAACCCTTCTAACGGTCCACCCCGTGTGTGATTCGAACTTACCATGCGGACGAACGATCCGTTTGCGTCAGAGCAATTCCCCGTCCAATGGACCGACAAATGCTTTCGAGCCATATTTGACCCAAAGTCAACTGTCGAATCCGGGAGTGGTCCAAAGGACTTTCAAAGGTATCTGAATTACCTTTCCAACGGTATGCCCCGTGCTCGATTCTGATCAACGGTTTGCCCTCGACGGCCGATTTTTCAAAAAATCCTGAAGCGCACTACCAAATGGCAGGTTCCAGAGCCTGCCTATCGGCACCTGCCGATAGGCAGGAACAGGTCTATGATGATGGACACTCACCTAGGCCTATAAAAGGATGCCTTCACCTCATTTTCAAGGGGATCCTAGATCTGATAAAAATCTCTCTGAACGTATCCCAGCAACCTCTCTCGAAGGCAACGTGATTTCAACTTTCAAATCCCTTTTTTACTTCCAATTTTCATCATCCTTTTCATCAAACTTGGTGAATTAGCCACTCTCCATCATCATCCAAGTGCAAGGGCTGCTCTCCAACATTCAAGATCAAGCTCAAGATCTTCAAGAAGTTCCAAATTTCTCAAACTCTCTATTAAATTCTCTTAAATTCCCAATAACTTATTTTCTTATTTAGCACTTTTATTATCTCATCTCACACATCCTAATATACTTTTTATTTAGTATTATTGTATATCTTTTATTTTCATAAAACCCAAAAAAAAGAAAAAAAAAAGGGTTTGCTCATAAATTCCAAGTAGGGATTCTCACACTTTTCCCACACTTTTCTCACAACTAAAACACTTTTTCTACACACACACACACACTTAAAAATAAGAGATTCCCCATTTCGGTTTATGGAATAAACCCCACCCCTCGTTTTGTATGCGAACTACGTGGACTTTGATGCCTTTATAGGCTACGTAGGCGTCTCGGGGTAAAACCCGAGACTCGAGTCCTTTTTCTCACTTTTTCTCTCATTTTCTATCTTCTCTAAATCCATTTTCCTTATATTCTATATACTTGCCCTTAGTGACGTATTACCCCACACGCGTTATCATTCCATTATAACAATCAACGTAGGGGTAATCGCGTAAATCTTATTTTTTTAATATTATTCTTATATCTTCCTACGGATGACTCGCTTTATCTTGTCCATGATACAAGTCGAGGATTCCTACCTCCATTCTATACATACACATGCACACATATCACAGGGGGAAACAAAAGGAAAATAGCAAATATTCATGAGAGATCGAAAGGGCGGAATGGGTTCCTAACACCTTCCCATTTCGTAACTAAGCCTCCGAACCCTTCTCGAATCATCTTGGTTTCGCACGCACCAGTATGTCTTTGGATGCCATCCTTCGGGGTGGCTTCCCCTTTTTCTTTTATCTGTTTTGAGTAAAATAGACTGGCGACTCTGAATCTCTATATATTTCCACATCTCAAACGACGTCGGCCGAAGCGCTCCCGAGAGGGACGCACGGGACCCGAAGGATCCTTTCCTCCACGCTACCCGCCCGCGCGAAGAGGATCGGGGATGGCCACAGTGGCGACTCCGCTGGGGACTTTTGTGTTTTGTGGGCTTGAATCTATTTACATGAATGCTATATTTGCTTATATTTCCCCCCATATTTGCATGTTCTCCTTTCTAATATGTATCCCATGCTTATGCTTATGTTCACACACTTGTAGAAATTTCTCCATGTACACTTCACACTACGTGCACCTAGGATCACATGTATATCCCCATATTGCACGCATCACCCATCCATACTTGGTGTACCTTTTGGGGTACTTATACTTTGCTCCCTATTTAGCATAATCAAGAAAGGCATTCTCATCATAAGAAACTAATAAGAGAATCATGCATGATTCACAAGACATCACCAAAGAGCATTGATATTGACCAAATTGTACCCATTAACTGGAGGGTCACTTTGTGATGGGCGCTGGTCCGACAGGTCACAGTTAGCCTAAGTGATATGACTCTTACCTTTCATTGGCCAAGTACCTTCAACGTATATCGAACGGTTCCCCCGCATCGTACCGCTTGACCGAAGTCATGACGGGAGGTATATCGCAGGGAATTCGTTCATGTACGTCGAGTATATCAAATTCTCTCTCACACGTACCGTCCCCACGAGGTATATGGTGAGGCAATTCACGTACACTCAGGTATATCAAATGGCTTGTTCACACGTACCGATTTCCCGCAAGAGCAAGACGTATATCGTGGAAGTCACGCCAAAGGGGGGAACCCCTGGCGATTCACCCAACCAACTACATACCCGCATATAGGTGTCAGACCTAGGACACGCACTTTAGATTGCCCGTTTCAACCCAAAACTCTGTCGAAATTCTGGGTCGACCTGCCGCCCAATTTTCGCGCATTTTTAAAATGGGACCGTGTCCGTGAGCCTAGTTACAAGTCCAAATCGTAGCTTTGCATATATTAAGACCCCCACTTCTCCAGGCTCGGGTCCTATCCGGCATTGCATTTAGGAGAATTAAATACAAGTGAAAACATAATAATCATAATAATCATGCTGAGTTCCGTCTCCAAAAACATTTCTCCTTTCTTTATCAAAAATCCAAAAACATTTCTTCCCTCTTTATCAAAAATCCAAAAACATTTCTCCCTTCTTTATCGAAAATCCAAAAAATAGTTCTTCCTTTTTTCTCAAAAATAAATCTCATCCTACGCCTTCTCAGGTCGATCGCAAGCCCTTGGCCTGGCTCCCTATTGGCTTCGATCTTCAGTCAAATCACCCCGGAGTTTCATCCATTCTTCTATTACTTCTTTCAAGTTCAGAATCCTTCCATCTTCCATGGAGAATACAGATCAAGCACCAGTCATATAGCCGGATCTGACGATAGTCCTAGCTCAGCTCGTGTCCAAGATTGACAACCTCCAAACCGAGGTCCGAGAGATGCAACGAAACTAAGTTCCTATTCCTCAAGAGCCCGAGGCCCTATTACCTCATGCTATGGGTCCACCCGATCCTATCTGGGTTTTGAAAGAATATTAGCACGCTCCACGTGCCCCTCCTGCCAATGGGCCACTGCCTGCCCAGCTTCCAATGCCAAATAGTGCCCAGCCTATGGCTAACCTGCCTGTGGCCGCTGATCCAAAGGAAAAGGAGTTGAATAAAGTTAAAGAGGATCTCAAAATGCTCACCAAGAAGTTCGACCAAGTCAGGATCTCTGGGAATTACATGGACTACACCCACATGTCTCCTTATCCTAAAATGAGGTTACCCGAGAAGTTCAAGATGCCAAATATCGATAAGTTCGAAGGGAGTGGACCCCTAATTGTTCATCTTCACAGTTATCATCGTTCCATGACTCTACTAGGGGCTTCTGAAGAACTGATGGCCCAATTGTTTCAGCAAACTTTGAAGGATAGTTCCCTCCGATGGTTTTTATCTTTTGA
This sequence comes from Sambucus nigra, assembly GCA_949130495.1. Lineage (NCBI taxonomy): Eukaryota > Viridiplantae > Streptophyta > Magnoliopsida > Dipsacales > Adoxaceae > Sambucus > Sambucus nigra. Next base: position 427,632,118 of record OX422214.1, read on the forward strand.
GGAATCAAGAATCCGTAGCTGGGAGGATGTAGCTCAAGAATTCATGTCGCAATATAAATAGAACGAAGAGCTTGAAGTCACCCGTCGTGATTTAGATCTTCTCAAATAGAATCCTGGGGAATCAGTCAGTAACTTCATAACTCGGTGGAGAGAGCGAGCAGCTACCATGACCAATCGGCCATCTGAAGAAGAACATGTCAACATAGTGAAGAAAAACTTCTTGCCCCATGTCCGAGCGATTATGGGAGGACAATAATATCCCCACTTCCGAGCTCTCAGAGAGGCTAGAGTGGAAATCGAGGAGAGCCTCGTTAAAACAGAGTTTAAAACAAAGAAGGTGTCCGGACAGTTCACCCCTAGAAAGTATGACAAGCCTTCCAGTGCTACCATTTCGACCATCAACGATATCTCTCAACCAACCACGTCATGGGAACCAGAAAGTCGCCCTGCCCCCATTCGAAGGGAATATACTGAGCTCCATGCTCCCCTCTCCAAAGTTTACCAAGCCCTGTTAAGCCGAAACCTCATCAAACCCTTGGATCCCCGTCCATTGCCAAATCCACTCCCAAGAAACTTGAAGGCCGATGCTCATTGTGCCTTTCACCAAACTACCGGCCATACCACCGACCAATGCTTTCATCTTCTAAACATAATCCAAGATCTCATTGACCGGGGTACCATCACCCCACTAGCTAATCCTAAGCCAAACACTACTCACAACCCACTCCCAAATCACACCAATGCCATCTTCTTGGAAGAAAACCCAGATTTCGATCCCTCAACTCAAATCACACCCATACACTCTCCTAAACCTCTTCAGACTTGCCCATATTTCCTCCTACAACCTACTAGCCTCACAGATCAAGCACCGTCACTCCTTACCAGAGCATGCATCGATGTTCGTACCCGTTTTGAAAATAGAAGTATGGAATTGTCAGAGGTGTTAAACCAACTCCTAGAGTTTGGGCTGAAATTGCCCTCAGAGATGGTCATCGATTGCCAGAGATTTAGTAAACTATTTTTTGAGGCACGAAAATGGGCCCGAGATTCAGACAAGTGGGTGGTACCAACCGACGAAGTCAGCCTAGATGATGTTATCCAGACTATGGCAGAATTATTCAGGAAAACCAACAGTATTTGCAGTATCATCGGTTTACTTGACACTTTGAAGCTATAAGGGCTTGGTCCCTTCAATCACACATATCCCCACATAATGGGAGAACTTATATGAATAAGCCATTGAAGTTGTGGAATGCATCGACTTTATAGGGAAAGACAAAATTGTTACCACTGGATAGGGGGAAGAATTCGAAGATTCGAGTGAAGAACAAGCTTCAAGAAGAGCTGGCCCAGTAGCCGATATATGTGGGATGATATCATTTGAAGAGCTTCTCGAAGAAATAAACAGAGTGGCAGAACCACCTGAGATTGACGAGGAAATGGGATTCATGTTCTTCCCTTCTTCAGTAAATCACATGACCAGATCAGGGAGACATTACCAGGCTCCAAGCTCACTACCAACAAATAACAAAGGGAAGGGAGTTGAAAACCTTCCTATGCTAGAGATGACCATCGTGGAGAGCTAGATCCTCGATCAACTGAAGAAAACCCAAGCTAACATCACTCTATGGGGGCTTTTCATGTCTTCCCAGCTGAACTGAAATCCTTTAATCAAGCTGCTCACTGGACCCGTAGTTCCTCCATCTGCCACACTAGAAGAAGTGATAAATATGGTCGGATCCTTAACCTCTACCCAAATGCTATCATTTTCTGAATAAGAAATCCCCAGAATTAGGCCAAATCACAATCATGCACTCAATATCTCCGTCGAAGTTATGAGGAAGGATGTGCCACTCTCTCTTGTCGATAACGAATCTGCCTTGAACATTTTCCCTCTGAGAACCTTCAAGTGTTTAGGACTGAAAGAAAGAGACCTCGCTCCAACCTCCACCGCTGTGCGTGCTTACGATAATACCCGTCGTGAGGTGATGGGGTCCATAAAACTTGCAATAGGGGTTGGCCCTATAAACCCCATCGTTGAATTCCAAGTCATAGACATCCCAGCCTGTTTTAACCTGTTGCTCGGACGCCCCTGGCTCCACAGTATCAAGGGTGTATCTTCCTCACTCCATTAAAAATTGAAGTTTTTTGCCAACGGGCGAGTCATCACCATTTTGGAAGACAATAAAAATGCTGAGGGGGCAAGCACTAGCAGTCCAATTCTCAAGATACAACACGGGTAAAATGATATTCTCCTATCAGGATTCCGAGTCGAGCCACTCCTACTCCCGACAGGGGACAGTTTCAAAGAAAGGGTTTGTCCAGAATATGACCCCATGGAAATGGCAATGTGATTTAAATGTTCAGAAACATGCACTTCATGCCCGGATTGGGGTTAAGGAAAAGACAGCAAGGGATAATCGAGCCCATCGAACTGAAGAAAGCTTTCCCTCCTTGTGGCTTGGGGTATTAACCATCAGAACAAGAGCTCAGAATGATCTGCCAGTCTCGACCAAAGAGAAGATCAGACTGCAGTCGAACTATCTCAGGAGACTCCTTAAATGGACGATTCATCAAAAAAGACGAGGACTTCCCCTTTTGCGGTTTTCTAGAACCATGGTATGACCACACAGATAAGAAGATGAGGCCAAGAATGGAGACCTTTCTCCAAGATAGTTACCCATGGGCCGAAAGTTTCCCACACCAAGTACAATCGCTCATCAAAGATGCCGAAGAGGATGAGGAAGGCAATTTCGAAGATTCCTTTAACTTACAGACACTGGGGCTGGCACTCTGCATGGTTCATTCAGGCACTACATCAATGGACCCATCCCGTTTGATTAAAGCTGCTGATACACCTCTCCTCAACTGGCATGTTACGCCAGTTCTACCTCGTGAAATCTCCCCTTACCCTAATGTTTACCCTATTTCTTCTTCTGTTGTCTATCCTTGCTCAAATGTAATCGAGACCTCTTTTGATGAGGTTCTCAATGTTGTTTTTCCTATTAATGAAATAATGAATATTTTGAGTATCTTGCTGTGCCTTACATTAACTGCTTGAATTCTAATCAAACTTTTGATGATGATGATTTTTCAAATGAACAATTCTTAACTGATCTAAATAAGGTTAATAATAAACAACATAACCGCGTTCAAATTAATGAAGAAGAGACTGTTGTTATTAATCTCGATTGTAGTAGCCAACTGCGCGAGATTAGGATAGGGGCCACCCTTGACGAGCATGAGCATGCACAACTCGAAGAATTACTGAAGGACTTCGTAGATGTCTTCACATGGTCCTATGATGATATGCCCGGCATTGATCCTGAAATAGCTAAACACGAGATCCCCACTCTCCCAGATTACAAGCCGGTTAAACAAAAATTGAGAAAACTCCGCACCGAACAGTCGCTCAAGGTCAAAAAAGAGGTGGTCAAACAGTTAAATGCGGGTTTCATTCGGGTGATCGAATATCCCACATGGCTAGCCAACATAGTACCTGTGTCGAAATTAGGAGGGAAGGTCCGAATGTATGTAGACTACCAAGATTTAAACAAAGCTTCTCCAAAGGATGACTATCCGCTACCCAATATCTACATGATCGTGGACAACACAACCAGTCATGCTCTCAAGTCAATCGTCGACGGGTTTGCCGGATACAACCAAATCAAGATGCACCCCGACCACCAAGAAAAAACCGCATCCATCACCCCATGGGGAACCTTTTGCTATACCATTATGCTATTCGGTCTCAAGAATGCTAGGGCTACCTACAAAAGGGCTGCCACAACCATCCCGTATGATCTGATTCACAAAAAGGTCGAGGTTTATATGGATGATATGATTATCAAGTCCAAAACTAGAAAAGGTCGTGTTCCCGCTCTCCGGAAGTTCTTCGAATGACTGCGACGTTATCAGATGCGACTTAATCCACATATGTGTGTCTTCGGCATTATAAAGGGAAAACTCTTGGGATTCATGGTCAGCGAAAAGGGAATAGAAGAAAATCCTGTAAAGTTGAAGGCCATACTTCAGATGCCACCGCCCCGAACAGAGAAAGAAGTCCGAGGTTTTCTTGGGAAATTACAATATATCAGTCGGTTCATCAGCCAGATAACCTCCATCTGCTAATCGATCTTCAAGCTCCTCCAAAAGGATTCAACCAAGGTTTGGAATGAGGCCTGCCAAGAAGCTTTTGACCAAATCAAACAATATCTGACCCAACCTCTAGTTCTCATGCCACCACAGTCTGGTCTCCCTTTACTCCTATACCTAACCATAACCGACACTGCTACCGGGGCTTTGCTAGCGCAATACCTTGAGGACTCCCGCAAAGAAAGAGCCATCTATTACACCAGTCGCAAATTGGTCGGGTACGAGGTCAACTACATTGCTTTAGAAAAGGCACGTGTCACACTTTTCTAGGTCACCCAAAAGTTACGACACTACATGCTCGCCTTCCCCATCAAACTTGTATCCCAAATGGATCCCATCAAATACCTGCTTGGGCAACCCGCCTTATCTAATCGAATGGCCCGATGGTTGATGCTCCTAACCGAGTTTGATATCGTGTACATCACACAGAAAGCTATTAAAGGAAGAGCCATCTCTAACTACCTCGTCGATTATCCCATAGACGAAGCGGATGTTCGGATTTCCGAATTCCCGAATGAAAATATCCTCTGCACCACTCAAGACCGCCTTTGATGGAAAATGTTCTTTGACGGCGCTGCCAACAAAAAGGGATATGGCATTGGGATACTCCTGATCGCCCCAGATGACTCCCACACTCCCATCACCATTAAATCGGATTTCCCTTGCACGAACAACATGACGGAATACGAGTCATGCACAGTGGGCCTTAAAGTTTCTCTCAAGAAAGGTATTCAATACCTTGATGTCTACGGGGATTCTGCCCTTATCATCGTCAAGTGCTCAGAAAGTGAAAAGTCATGGACGAAAAGCTCCAACCCTTTCATGCCCAATTAGAAGAGTTAGCCTCCCAATTCGGAGATATTACCTTCCATTACCTACCCCGAGCAAAGAATAACCTAGCCGATGCTCTCGCCACCTTGGCCTCCATGGTTGACATGCCCGAAGGAATAGAAATAACCCCCTTCCTGGTTCAAAAGCAAGACAAACCAACCCATTCCTACGATATTAAGCTTGACTCAACTGAAGATCCCGAACTAGCAGATTGCTGGTACTATGATATCTGGTGCCTCTTCAAATATGGTAGGTATCCCGAGGGTTCTAACAAGAATGATCGAATGACCCTTCGAAGATTGGCCGCCTAGTACATCATCTGTCATAAGGCTCTACTCAAGAGGAATTTCGATGGAACTCATCTACATTGCATCGCATGGGCTGAGATTAAGAAAATAATGTAAAAAATCCACAGCGGGGAATGCGAACCCTAAATGAATGGTCACATGCTCGCCAAGAAGATCGTCCGAGATAGCTACTATTGGACCACCATGATCCTGGATTGCACCGCCAATTTCTAGAGATGGCTCAAATGCCAACAATTCTCCAATCTTCAACACTTGCCTCAACGAGAATTATATAACATGACCTCTCCCTGGCCATTCTCCACCTGGGGTATCAATATCATAGGGAAGGTTACACCAAAGGCTTTAAACGGACATGAGTTCATCCTGGTTGCCATCGATTATTTCACCAAATGGGTCGAGACTGATTCATACGCAGTATTGAATGCCAAGAAATGGGCCAAATTCCTCAAGAAAAATATCATCTGCCGATATGGGTCCTACACGAGCTGGTATCAGCTAACGGGTTGCATTTCGAAGCAGAAGTCACAGAAGTAGTCAACGAGTACGAGATTCAGAGACACAAATCTTCTCCCTACCGACCTCAGACCAATGGTGCAGTTGAAGCCGCCAATAATAACCTTAAAGCCATCACCAGCAAGATGACCGAAAGTTGTAGGGATTGGGCCGACCGGATCCCATACGCCCTCTAGGGCTATCGAACCTCAATCCGAACCTCTACTAGGGCTACCCCTTACTCCCTGGTCTACGGCATGGAATCAGTCCTACCTGTGGAGATGGAAATACCCTCGCTACGCGTCACGCTCGAAAGCAAGGTTAGTGAAAAAGACTGGTGCCAAAGCCGTCTTGATGAACTAGCCCTCCTAGATGAAAGAAGATTAAAAGATATTTACCACATACAGGGGTACCATCGTCGAATAGCGCGATCATTCAACAAAAAAGTCAAGGACCACGGTGTCCAGGAGGGGGATTTATCCCTCAAGGAGGTAGTAGAATCCATCTGGGACCCCAGAGGGAAATTAAATCCCAATTGGAGAGGCCCCTACATTGTGAAGAAAATCTTATCTGGCGGTGCCGCCCTGCTCACTGACCTGAATGGGGAGGAGATGGCTCGTCCAGTCAACCTGGACCGTCTCAAGAAATTCTACCCCTAGTGCGTGCTAAGACTCTTCTCATCCCCCTGCTAAAAAAATACTTCATTTCCCTCTACCCAGAACTACGTGGGCCTGATCCTCTACAAAAACAATTTTAAAACATTTTCAAAAAACTCCAGAGGTACGTAGGCAACTCATGCACCTCACATGAGTGCGGCCCCTTTCTTTTTCATAAAATACTATTCTTTTCTTACCTCGAGAACGGCGGTTCATTCTAAAATTATTTGAACAAAAGGATTATGTATGCCTTAGCGATCAGTATAGATAATTCAAAATATAAAATTCATCAAAAGGCACAACTGGATGATCATAAACTTATTTATTTCATTAATAAGAAATTACAGTGCGGATTACATAAGAAAAAGGAACAGATAACTCCCTTCCCTACTACCGTACAAAAGACAAATAAAATCCCCACACCTATCACACAAATAAACTCCCCAAAAGTCCTACCCACAGCTACCAGAGGAGCCTGCACCCTCATCATCTACTACCTGAGGACCCCAATTTTCCTCTGCCTGAACAGAGTGCCGTAAACATTCCATGGATCGATGAGCCTTAACCATCTTCGAAAAGATCACAACGCCCCCTTCCATGGAGTCAGATAAAACAAACCATCTTTGTCCAGTCTCTACTGCCAACATCTTGCTGACTACTTTCCTCCACAACCACTTTATATAATCTTTGGGGACATGGCAAACCTTCCCGACAGATTGAGAGGGACGGGTCGACGGACGCCGTTTTTCCCACAGAGACCCATGCAACAAACGTAAGCGCTCAGTCAAATCTTCTACCGAAAAGAAGTTTGAGGTCCGAGGGGGCACGACCTGCGCCCAACCGAATTTGCGCAAAAGCCACCAAGGGAAATTAAAAGAGGTCTGTCTGAGACCAACCAGCCGCACATATGAATACTCTCCTAGCTCCAGAATAGGCTGCAACTGTCCCCACCAAGGCACTGACCAATACAGACCACAAGCCCCATGCTCCACAAGCCAATTCTCCCAGTTCTCAACTTACAGGCCAACGCGGATGAAGCAGCGCGAAAAGAAGTTGGTACGGCCGACAAGGGATATTCTGGAGAAGTCGACAAACGAAATCTTTCAGACAACCACATGAACAGCATCATAGGGCTATCCCTCAAAAAGTCAGAACGGCCTTCTCTCCAAGCATCGAGGCCATTCAAAGTCTCCGCCAATATCACCGCCGCGGGATTACGATGGTATGACATCCATAAAGTAATGGCTGCAAGTTATGGGTCCACTTGCAATTCCCCAGTCACCAGGAAAAATTTTGAAACCAGACCCAGAACAACGGCTCCAGCGTAGCCAGCATCACCTACTTCTCGCAAATGCACGGACTGCAGCACCGCCGGGAGGGAGATCATTCCTCCAGCAACCAATGATCTAGCCACCGAAGGCAAAATATAAAGAAGCCCAACCAACAAATCCCTAGGAGAACGGGAAAATTCAGGCAAAGCCGTAGCAACACTGGCATTTACACCCAGTATGGCATAAAAATCCTCGTAGGTAGGACAAACTTCTTCCAACCCAAAGAGGAATACATGGTCTTCGGGGTACCAGAATTGTACCGCCGCCATCAGCATATTCCACTCAATAGGCCGATTGTGCCACAAGGAGACTCGACACATGTTGAAAGCATCGTAGTCGACATTATAAGAGCACATATCTTCCAAGGCTTCGAGGTAGTTGGCAAACTCGGTGCTACCAGGGAGAGCCATCTTGCAAGGCTAAGAGATGGTGGGCAAGTAGGTAATAATGCAGAGGTGTGATGAAAACACTCCACCCTTACCCCTTTTTATACTTGGAAATCCTCACAAGGGACATAATCTCTATAGAAATTGAAGGGAATCCTACCCCACAAGGTACCAAAGGCTGAAGAGGGTACCATTCAAAGCTTTGAATTAATGGGACTGGACTGAACTGCCGATATGCAGGTCAGGGTGCTTGCCGATCGGTAACTCCCCCCCCCCCCCATTTTTAGAAATTTCCTTTTTTTTCCTCTTTTGCGAAATTAGAAAACTCAATAAAAATAAATTGATATTCTCAATAGAAGTTCAAAATCCCTTTAATTCTCCCTTTTTAATAAAAAACTTTACTTCAAAAAAATATTTCCTTTTTACGGTCACAGCAGCAAAGTAAAAAGCGCATATGCATACATTCATCATTAAATAAAAGATAATAAAAAACTGCATTGCATTGCATATACCTATTTTCTGTGTTACATCATCTTTGCAGGAAATAAAAAGAAAAAAGCAAAAACAACGGGACTCAGCCCGAACCCACATTATTTCTCTCTCTCTCTCTCTCAAGAGCTTCCACCCCTGCGGCGTGCTCTCTTCCCCCTACGGCGAGACAATGCGCCACCACTACCCGAGCCCGAGCCCGAGTCCTCTCCGGACAAGGCTGACGGCACCAAGCAAGAAGGGACAGGAACCGCGTCCCGAATGTGGGCAGTCGCCGAAGATATCCAGTCTCTGATGTCCCTTAGCCAAGTGGTCGACACCCGGACTTGCTGCAATAAAAAAGCGAAATCAGTATCAAAGAAGAAATTACCAAAACAGAAAATAAAGAAAGAGAATAACAGAAAGGTATACCGCAGGTCAAAGGACCTCCTCTGTCAAACCCAAATCCTCCGGATCCATCGCATGAGGACAGTGCAGCATAGGCACCATCCCTCCATCAGCTCGCTGAATGTTGTATGAAGAAGTATGCAACCGCACAAAAGCGACCTCCGAGGTCGCCGCCACCGGAGATGCCGACGGACCACCACCGCTGTGGGAAGATCCCACCTCCCGACTCGAACCCGTTGGAGGGAAGGGCATCGCATCATATATGTTGGGCGCCATCAATCAGCTCATCACAAAATCCATATTGTCATATGGCGCAGCCGTATCAGTATATAGCAAGTAGGACTAGCCGATCATCGCCGCGATCCTCTCATCCTCCAACATCAGTCGCTCCCGCCTCATAGACGTAGGAGGCTGCGCAGGTGGTACCACCACCTCCTCCTCGACAATCTAACGAACCACCCTCTCCCCAAGGTACTAGGAATGGTCGAACTCATGCGCCAGCAAACGCCTCATCTGCGCGTTCACCCCGGTCTCCCCCACATCCTAAGTGGTTGTCCCCCATGGGTAAAAGGTCACCTAAAAATATCTGAGCAAGCATAAATCAATACAAGACCAGGGGGAACAAAAAGCAAGACTGAAAATGGAAAGAGTCTTACCCTGCCACTGGTCATGTCATTCAAGACCTGACGCACCGCCTCCAGGGAAAGAGATCCCTTCGACTGTCGATTGGCCTTACGCCATCGATACAATCGACAAAAGTCCCCAATAGTGTCGTTCTTCAAAGCAATCAGTGGGGTATTGCACCCAATCAGCTCATAGAACCGCGTCTGAATTCACAAGTAAAAAGAGACGCATAAGGAAAATGCGAATGCATTAAAGGAAAATGCGAGTGCATGAAAGGAAAATGCGAATGCATGAAAAGAAATGCCCAAACTGAAGAATACCTCAAGAAGGTACGTGGCCCCAGTAATGGTCTGTCGGCAGCACCGGCTGAATGCATCCAGATAAAAGTAAAGGGTCGCCAATGTCAGACTCCCCCAATCTTAGAAAGGGATGTTCGAAAACATCCTCAAGTACAAAAGAAACCAAAAATGAACGACGTCGCCGCTTGATGCCACACTGTCCCCTTGCCTTCCCAAGGTAGCCCAAAAGTCCGTGCCACTGCCTAATGGCACCCCTCATACCATGCCGACAGGCACCCCCTAAATTTAGTACAGAAATTCTCAGAAAATACCAAAAAGTCTCGAAAAATCCCAGGAAGGATTTAAAGCCTTTTTACCAAGAAAATTTCACATTCCCTCAAGCAGAACCCCTCTTCCTAAACGGAATCCTCTAAAACCAAGTGAAGAATCCACTCGGCAAAGCTCCGGAGGATCCCTAAGGATCACCTGATCACTTCCCCAGCGGAATTTTCTTACAGCACCCAAAATAGGTTATTCCCCCCTGTGAGGTCTCCTAAAAGCTTCCCCTGCTATCAGCTCCCCAGCTCATATCAAAATCACAAAGCTCTTTCTCCAGCAGAATAAAAATCTAATCTTTATCCACTCTTGGGTCAGAATTGGCCCCGGTCTTGGATCGTCACCTGAGTTAGGTCAGAATTGATCTCGGTCCTCGGTCGTCACCACTCTTGGGTCAGAATTGGCCCCGGTCTTGGATCGTCACCTGAGTTGGGTCAGAATTGACCTCGGTCCTCGGTCGTCACCACTCTTGGGTCAGAAATTGGCCCCGGTCTTGGATCGTCACCTGAGTTCGGTCAGAATTGACCTCGGTCCTCGGTCATTACCACTCTTGGGTCAGAATTGGCCCCGATCTTGGATCGTCACCTGAGTTAGGTCAAAATTAACCTCGGTCCTTGGTTGTCACCACTCTTGGGTCAGAATTGGCCTCAGTATTGGATCGTCACCTGAGTTAGGTTAGAATTGACCTCGGTCCTCGGTCATCACCACTCTTGGGTCAGAAATTGTCCCCGATCTTGGATCGTCACCTGAGTTAGGTCAGAATTGACCTTGGTCTTCGGTCGTCACCACTCTTGGGTCATAATTGGCCCCGACCTTGGATCATCACCTGAGTTAGGTCAAAATTGACCTCGGTACTCGGTCGTCACCACTCTTGGGTCAGAATTGGTCCCGATCTTGGATCTTCACCTGAGTTAGGTCAGAATTGACCTCGATCCTCGGTCGTCACCACTCTTGGGTCAAAATTGGCCCCAGTCTTGGATCGTCACCTGAGTTAGGTTAGAATTGACCTCGGTCCTCGATCGTCACCACTCTTGGGTCAGAAATTGGCCCCGGTCTTGGATCGTCACCTGAGTTAGGTCAGAATTGACCTTGGTCCTCGGTCATCACCACTCTTGGGTCAGAATTGGCCCCAGTCTTGGATCGTCACTTGAGTTAGGTCAGAATTGACCTCGATCCTCGATCGTCACCACTCTTAGGTCAGAATTAACCTCTGTTATTATATCTTCACCCTAAGCCCGCAGAATTGGCTTTGACCAGCATAGTCGGTCACCCTCATCACTTAAGCCCGCAAATTTGGATTTGACCCGCAGAATCGGTCACCCTCCCCAACACTACTTCAGGTCCTCAGAATCGACCTAAACCTCCAATCGTCATTCATCCCCAACACACTCCTTAGGTGTGCAGAATCAGCCTCGACCCTCTGAATCGATCATACTCCCTCAAAAGCATAATGTGGTGTCTATTCGACGATCATCATTTGTTCCAAACTCACCCCTTGAGGGGCTCTGTAGACACCCCATTCTGTTACCCCCTAAGTCCCCTTAGGTCCCTAGTACCTCCTTTCATCACCATAAACCCAGGTCATGTCCCGAGTACTGACCTGGAAGACATCGGGCACTCCCCATCTCAGTTTGACCCAAAAGTTAAAATCTTCATCTCGACCGAGACTGAATAAATCTTCAAAGGGCACTGATTACCCTTTCCAACGGTCCACCTCGTGCGCGATTCCGACTTACTTTGCAGACGAACGATCCGTTTGCGTCCAAAACCTGACCCAGAGGCCACCGGGCGCTCCCAAGATGTAAACTCTTCAGCTCGACTAAGGCTGAATGAATCTTCAAAGGTAACTGAATACCCTTTCCAACGGTCCATCCCGTACATGATTCCGACTTGCCATGCGGACGAACGATCCGTTTGACTCCGAGAGGTCACAAAATGCTTCCCAAGCCCGGTTGACCAAAGTAAACCCCCCAAATTGGGTCAAACTCTTTGGAATGTCGAAGTACATCTCCTAAGCTTTCCAACGGTTCGACCCGTACGTGATTTAGACTTACCATGCGGACGAACGATCCGTTTGCGTCAGAGAAATTCCCCGTCTAATGGACCGATAAATGATTCCGAGCCATATTTGACCCAAAGTCAGCTCCCGAACCCGGGAGCGGTCCAAAGGACTTTCGAAGGTCTATGAATTACCTTTCCAACGATATGCCCCATTCCTGATTCTGACCAACAGTTTGCCCTCGGCGGTCGATTTTCCAAAAAAGCCTGAAGCGCACTGCCAAATGGCGGGTTCCAGACCCTGCCTATCGGCACCAGGCGATATGCAGGAGCAGGTCTATGACGATCGGCACTCACCTGGTCCTATAAAAGGAGTCCTTCACCTCATTTGTAAGGGTATCCCAGATCTGATAAAAATCTCTCTGAACATATCCCAGAAACCTCTCTCGAAGGCAGCGTGATTTCAACTTCCAAATCCCTTTTTTACTTCCACTTTGCATCATCCTTTTCATCAAACTTTGTGAATTATCCACTCTCCATCATCATCCAAGTGCAAGGGCTGCGCTCCAACATTCAAGATCAAGCTCAAGATCTTCAAGAAGGTCCAACTTTCTCAAACTCTCTCTTAAATTCTCTTAAATTCCCAATAACTTGTTTACTTAATTAGCACTTTTATTATCACATTTCATATGTCCTAATATAATTTTTATTTAGTATTATTGTACATATTTTATTTTCATAAAACCCAAAAAAATAAGAAAAAGAGGGTTTGTTCATAAATGCCAAATAGGGATTCTCACACTTTTTCCACACTTTTCTCACAACTAAAACACTTTTTCTACACACACACACACACTTAAAAATAAGAGATTTCCCATTTGGGTTTATGGGATAAACCCCACCCCTCGTTTTGTATGCGAACTACGTGGACTTTGATGCCTTTATAGGCTACGTAGGCGTCTCGGGGTAAAACCCGAGACTCGAGTCTTTTTTCTCACTTTTTCTCTTATTTTCTATCTTCTCTAAATCCATTTTCCTTATAATCTATATAATTGCCCCTAGTGACGTATTACCCCACATACGTTATCGTTCCATTGTAACGATCAACGTAAGGGTAATCGCGTAAATCTTATTTTTTTAATATTGTTCTTATATCTTCCTACGAATGACTCACTTCATCTTTTCCATGATATAAGTTGAGGATTCCTACCTCCATTCTATACATACACATGAACACATATCACGGGGGGAAATAAAAGGAAAATAGTAAATATTCATGAGAGACCGAAAGGGCAGAATGGGTTCCTAACACCTTCCCATTTCGTAATTAAGCCTCCGAACCCTTCTCGAATCATCTTGGTTTCGCACGCACCAGTATGTCTTTGGATGCCATCCTTCGGGGTGGATTCACCTTTTTCTTTTGTTTGTTTTGAGTAAAATAGACTGGCGACTCTGAATCTCTCTACATTTCCACATCACAAACGACGCCGACCGAAGCGCTCCCGAGAGGGATGCGCAGGACCCGAAGGATCCTTTCCTCTACGCTACCCGCCCGCGCGGCGAGGATCAGGGATGGCCACAAACATATTTTAAAAAAATGAATACGAAGCAGGCATACCTAAGCGTCCCCGCAGAATATTAGCTGGCCAACATTGGAGCTTAATTATCAGCTAATTTTTTTTTATATATTTTGGAAATATTCTAACAACATAATTTATCAATTGAAAATATTATGTAAACTTGAGGTGTTGAGCCTACTTTATTTGGGATGACTGACATTGCTCTAACCTCTACCTTGCTAAATTCTTTGATACTAAATCACAACTCTCCACCTTTTCAATTGACTATTAAAGTATATTTTTATCGGTCTTCTTATCGAACAATAATGTCCTCGAGATGCCTTGTTGTAGATTACCACATAAATTTAATTCATATATGAGAATGAGACTTTGGGTGGTAGAGCTAGAGTTTTATTCAAGTTCTTTTCATTTTTCTTCCTTGGGCCATAACTATATTTAAAACACCCCCTCGTGATTTTGACTGTACCTATATAATTTGGTGGCATGATGTGACCCAATTAGGATTTAGATCTTGTAAGATGGATAGTGGGTTAAATTTTGGTAATATAGTGTCCTTAGTGCAATTAATTAGATTAGAATGGACTTGTAATGAACAATGGAGAAAAGTCAGGGTTATTCTAATGAGACCCTTGTCGTTCGAACGAGATTTAAATATTGTTAGAATGATGCTTCAAATGACCTTCGAATGAAACTCACCTGTTCACATTCCTATGCTCGTTAGAACCTCGTTCAAGCGAGATTGTGTTTCCGTTCGAATGAGGACCATTCTCGTTTGAACGAGACTGCAAAAACTAGAATATTTTGACTTGAAAAATGATGTCAAATTCCTAACCATTGGACTAAATGAGGTGTCAAGCTCCCATCACAGTAGATCATTTTGAGGTTGAGTTTTAGGGTCATTTTAGGGATTTAACCCCCAAAGGTTTAGGGGTATTTAAGTGATGTTTGTCTCATTTTAATCCATTTTCAACCATATTCTCTCTCTCTCTCTCTCTCTCTCTCTCCCTCTCTTTCTTGCTCTTAAGAGCTCCTCCACTGCCAACCACCTTCTACAACCACTAATACCACCACCCATGAACCCTAAACCACCATACTTTAACCCTTTTCCAACACATTTAAGCCCATAAAACCCATTTACACCATTTGTTAGGCAAGATATAAATTTATGGAGACATTATTAGGGGGTTTTGAAGAAGAAATGTATAAGAAATTATGAATCTTGACGGGGGGTTTATGGAGAATTTGAGGAGGCAAGCTTAGTGGAGCTAGACAACCTCTTTAAGTCCACCTTAGGAGGTGGGAGTTTTCCATCTTCTTATACATCACATCCATTATTTTTTAATCTTCCTTCGATATGAGAAAAACTCTACTCTTGTTAAATTTAATATTACTCTGTTTTGTAATATATGAGTCAAATATGATAAAGTTCATAAGGGTAAAATCCTTGCATGTTTAGGTAGTCATTACTCTTGATTTCTTGATAGCTTTTACGTAAAGTGGTAATTTTAAGGTGGTAATTTTACGTAAAGTGGAACATTTAAAGAAATATAAATGTTGGAAAGGGTTTTATACAAATGGTCCTAAAGGAAAGTGATTATCGGGGTGAAATCTACGTAAAGGTGTAAAGGACAAGAAATAGTGATTTTCTAAAGTGTAACACAAATATTGATTGTAGTCCCCAGAGTTTTACCTTTGACCGATAAAAAAGGAATATTGTGGACACGAAAAAGTATTGAAATGCATGATAAAAGGAATTCTATGTGACTGAGAATAATTAAGAAGGGCCCAGAACCGTGGGATGAAAAATCGAAAATCATTGGTTAAAGCATATGGTGGCATCGCCAGCGGTATGGAGCCCGTTAAAGTACACAATATTGGTGCACTCCGAGTAAAAGATAATGGATAAAAGGGGAGCATAATAAAGAAATTGGTTGGGCTAAGAATATAAGAAAAGATAACTTTTTTTGAAATGAAATTAATAAATGTTCCCTTTTGAAAGTGTAAATTGGACAGGAAATATGAAAATGACTAGGTCCATGTAAAGCGTGAGTTAATGGATCAAGTGGAATGGTTAATGGGTAATCAAGCAAACCAAGATGACTTCACCCATAATTAAAACAACTATGTGTTGTGAACGGTTTTCAAAAGGAAAATAAGTATTTTCTAGCACCTAGTGTGTGTGTGTGTGTGTGTGTGTGTGAAAGGTGGTTTTCAAGGAAAATATTAAAGCGGAATTGGTATGAATAAATGGGAAATCTCAATAAATAAAGTGTTGTTCCTAAACAATGTCTATTTTCTTTAAGTATTTAACCGGGTTCATTAAATCGAGAAATCAATGTTAAGTTAAGTAATAAGGGGTAAAAGGGTCCTTTATAAGATTAATATGATTTAATAAAATCAAGTAACGCTTGGGAATAAAAATGAATTCATGCAATAGTATATGTATGTGTGTGTGTGTGTGTGTGTGTGTGTATATATCTATATATAGAGAGAGAGTCCGACTCTTTTACGGACCTAGTTTACGGACCTACTACCGTCCAAGAATTAACTAGGGACCACTTTGTCTTTTTAGGACCACCTTTTGGGGACCGCAATGTCTTTTATATTCTTTTATCTTTTTCTAAGATTGAAGGAATATAAATTTTTACCCCCAATAACTTCCAGTGTCTTTAAGTTTTATCTAATTAATCTGGGAGTCTAAGAGAAGTTTCAGAACTGATACTTCTCCGACTTCTTTCATCACTATCGTACGAAAATTCTGAATAGTGTGGGTTATCTATGTAAATATTTTCCTCAGGGAGTCTGAAAATTGCAAACGATTTTGATGGAAAATAGCCTAGTCTTAAATATCTTATGCGGTACTAAGGTCTTATCATTCTAGTTTCTTTATATATCTGATAAACAATATAAATTATATCGTTATTTATAAATTCGTCTAAATTATTATCACCATAGGATGATAAAAATCTACGATATGTTCTAGGGGAAGTTGTCTCTACGTTTTTAAGAAGATGATGGATTCCTCCTGATCTAATTAAAATAGTTCTTGTTTCAGCTAACCTTTTACGTCTAATATATTTTGATACATCTATACTATCTTCAAGTATTCTAGTGTATTCTTGATATTTTTCCGATCTTGAAAGTTCTTCTGCAAATTCTACAGTTCTTATCTTTTATTCAAAGAGATCACGGATCCATGTTCTAATTATTTCTATTCTAGGTACTTCACGTACTAACCACTCAATAACCTGGTCTATATATTTAAAAGTACCACCTGCGTATGTTAAAGCAGATTCTATAAGTTTTTTTTATCTTTAGGCTCTGTGAGAGTCCACTCTTGGATTTCTCTTGTTAAGTCTGAATTTTTTTGGTTAACAAATGCTAAAAAGTCTTTAATGATTTGTAGGCTCATGCGAGTATGTTAAGATTTTAACAGTATAATGTGAAATAGCTAGGGGTTTGGTTCGATTTTATACCTTCCTTACAGTCTGCAATATCTTTATCTAATTTCCTTCGTCTCTTCAGTCTTGTTACTATTCTTCTCCGATCTCGGCCTCCTGCAACTCTTTTTTTATGTGTCGCACCTCAATCCACTATTTTGGCATTGTACCCGTTTCCTGCTTGTATGCCTTCACGCCTAACGCCCACCTGGCTAATGGCTCATAGCAAATCAGCACCTGATGGCGGTTCAACAGTATAACATCTTGTGTGCTACACCAGAGATTCCACACAATAGTCCTCTTTGAACAGAAAGTTGGAGACAATTTGGAAAATAATAATAACTTAACATAAGAGATTTCTGGAAAAAGAAAATTATTTTATTGCATAGCATAAGTAAATACAACTCTCCCCTCTCCCCTAACTATGAGAGGTTTACTCACTCATGTACATATTACTCTCTCTAAGCTTTCTCACTCTTTCTTACTTCTAGTACTCGATGCCTTAAAATCAAACTGGATGCTCCCTTTTATAGCATAAGGGCACTACATTTGACTGGATACCGGAGGCTAAAAGCTAACCGGTTATAAGAGATACAAATTATTAAAGTTTATGTTATTTGCTTTACATAAAGTAAATCTGTCGTCTAGAAATAATTCTAACTTAACGTCTTTGTGAGGGTCTCTTTCTTCTTTATGAAAATAAGATTTCTAAGGGCCCGTATAGGGCATGTCTATGCCTTATTTGTCTTTATAATGCAAGGAATCAACAGTCTAGATAATTGAGTCTTCGGTCTTTAATAATTCGTTGAGTAGGGTGGGGCCATTCTCTATCCCATCTGCGTCTTTTTCTGCTTTGTCTCTATCTTCGTCCGGTAGAGCATTATTGTTGAAGAATTAATTAATGAGGCCTACCACTCTAAGGCTGGCTGGTAATACAATCTCCACCATTTCTTTCAATTCTTTTTTTAGTCTTCCATTGAATGGTTCATCAGCCTGGATAATGAGGTCTTCTTTATGGTAACCAGTGTACCATCTATCTTCACTTGTTAACAACTCCATGATTTCTATTGTCTCTATAGCTTGGGTAATCTGTAGTTTGGACTTATTAACAATTAAATCTTTTGTCTCGTATACGGATATAATCTCAATGTCTTCAAGTAAATAATTGGAAAATCTAATAAGCCTAAATCCTTAAACTCTTATTCCTCTATTGGAACTTGGAGCAATCTGGTAGATTCTGGCAAATAGAGGAAGAAAGTCTTATACTTTCTTGACATACTCATGGACTATTTTTCCAAGAGCTACAGTCTCAATTTGGATAAGTCCAATGAACCCAAGGTCTGCTAAGGTTATCTGGGCTATTTCTGCCTTTTCAGAAAGATAAATTTTTGGAACGTCTTTAAATAAACCTATCATCATTAAGGCATCTATATTAGTCTTAGACAATAGCATATTGAAATGTTCAATAATGCTATTATCTTCTTTCTGATAGTCTTCTAAAATTGGAAGATTATTATGACCAACTGGTATAATAGTCTTAGTCTTAAAGGTCTTTCTCTGATAACAAAAATTAACAGTTGGTCTAATTTTGGAGGATTCTCCAAGAGTCTGAGCATATGTTTGAGTCTGAGATCTAGGAGTAGTAGTACCAGTACCACTAAGTTGAGTAATTACAAGTCTTCGCATTCTCATGAATCTGGCAATGGCTACCAAATTTTCCTTGATTTCTACCCATAGTCTATTATTCATGTTCCACCATATAGCATCTATAAGAGTATTTTCATCATCTAAAAATTCTCGTCTAAAATTGATCAAGTCTGGATATCTATGATCAGGTCTATATTGGGGGAAATGCATCTTCCCAATGAGTCTATTATGAGCAACAATCTCATGTCTAGATTTTCTAGGAGAAACTAAGATATCATCAAAGTTCTCTAGGATTGGTCTTTCTTGAGAGTCTTGAATATGAGTTTGTCTTTACGTTATACTAGCATTTGGTCTTACACGTATAAGATAGTCTACAACGTCTTCTTTGTTTACTCTATTTATTCCAGAGGAACTCATGCTGTCTAGGTCTTCTGTTTAAAACATAAAACATGAGATCATATTATTGTTAGGAAACATTGGTTCTATTGATATAATGTCTGGAATGGTATTTTTACTTCCCTTTATATGTATAATAGAGAAGTCATAACCATTAAGCAATTGTTGCCATCTAATAAGTCTATTAGTCCTTGATTTGGACAAGTCTAAGTCTCTAAATTATACTGCATAAGAAGTGTCAGTATACACAGTAAAATATTTAGGTCAAAGAAAAAGCATATATTTTTCTATTGCCCTTACTATAGCTAAAACGTCTTTTTCATGGGCAGTGTATCTTGTTTCTGGATCAGTAAAGGTTCTAGAACTATATCTACAAGGTTTCTTCTTTTTAGTCTGATGATCAATGGCAAAGTATACTGCTCCCCATTATTTATTAGATGCGTCTATTTTTACTATACATTTGGTCTTCAACATTGGGCAGTTCAAGCAAAGGAATATTTTTGACTTCTTATTTAAATTGCCTTATAACTTCAAAATCATCTTTAGTCCAATAAAAAGGCCTAGTCTTGTCTGTTCCTTTTAATTTGTCAGTTAAACTTTGTCTCTTTGAAGCAAGGTCTTTAATAAAATCTGCAGTACAATTAAGAAATCCTAAAAATGATTGTAATTGTTTTCTATCTTTAAGTTGGTCTGGAAATTCAAGAATCTTCTTAGTTATGTGTTCTGCTAAGGATATTTTTCCTTAATTTATATGCATTCCCACAAAATCTATTTCAGTTTGAAATAATTGCATTTTCCTTTCGAAAATAATAATACCATGTTTATCTAATTCTAAAATAATCTTTTTAAGATGGTCTATATGCTCTATCTCAGTCTTACTGGATACAACAATGTCATCTATGTAAACGAGACAAAATTCTCAGTAAGGTCTAAATATATTATCCATTATTCTTTGGAATACTTTGTGACAACCCGCTCACCAAAATAAGGGGTGGCCAGCCCAATACTCCAATATAACGGAATCATGGATGGAATCATTCTCAGCATCATAACAAAAATATAGAGTATCCAGGATAACCACCCAATATTTCAGAAAACGGGTTGCCAAAAATTTTTGATTTGAAAGTAAATAAATGAAAACAAACAACCCAATTCCTGAAAGATAAGGGAAACCCCAAGACATATATAAATAATACAACGAGAATACGATAAAAAGACCGAATAGGTAACCGGTCACTAAACTGATACACCAAATATACACAAGTACAATAAGTTACTTATTACATTTCATTAGACATTTACAAAAGCTTGGGCCTCTCGCCCGAATAAAAGACTTGATCTTAACTAGGATTAAAATGAAAACGTCTATACCAAATGTATCCCGTAATACCCGCAATGCATCACGGCTCGTCGAAAACATCGGAATAAGAATTCAAATCAGGCATCCTTGCGGTGGAGTACCTGAGCAGAGACAAGATGAATATGCAACAAGAAATGTAACCAGGTCAGGGCCCGGTTCTATATGATTACCAGATGAATAAAGAGTATGATAGTTATGTATGATAAATCGTGAAAGAAGATAAATAAGAAGCAACCTATACAATTTAAAACATAAGCTAAGCAGGAACAAAAATAAGAAGCATTAAACTAAAAACTTCACCAAATGTACCAATTATTTCATATATATTTTCCTTAGCAGGAAGTATATATATATAATCACAATCTTTTGCTCTTTAAGGAAATTTTATCTCAATTTTACCTTTTGTAAAAATCCTTTCCTTATCAGGAAAATAATCATTTTCAAATGCTCTTTGTGGCATTTACATGTGCTCTTTGTGGCACTCCATCATGCTCTTATGGCATATCAAATACATCAAGTCCCACTTGATTATGAACTGTTATAATTATATACATATAACGAATTCTAAGACCGCCCGTCCGGGTTTCCCCACTGTGCGCGCCCCTAAATGACCATCATCTTCCAGGGCCTATCATTAGAAAACCTGGGTACCTATATCGCAAGACGTCGGGAAGCGGCCATGAGCCTGCGGGGTAGTCAAGACCACACCCGGAATCTCCTACCCATCGCCGAAAAATATACAACAATAAGCGCTCCCATGGCCTAGGACTATATCCACCCTGCATTCATTAGCCAGGGGGCTTCACCTCACGTGCGGACTTCCCTTATGATGTCATTTAGAGAGGTGTGTTTAAACCATTTTATTTATCATATCGAAAATTAAGTAAACCATTATTTACCGGTTTCAGGGTTAAGTAAATTATCATTTACTAATATCAATACCATTACCATTTCATTTCCATTCCACGTATATGTTTCATTTTATTCGAAACCGTTATTATTTATTTTGTAAATAATCTAACTTACCATCCATAGTCATACGATAGCTTATATCAACTCTACAACCTCAAAGGAGTAAATAAACTCTTCATTATCTCCAAGCATTCTAGGAGGTTATTAAAAACCCCAAGGTTATCATCTTTCGAAGGAATGAAATAACTTTCAATTTATTCTCCAAACTCACCTTTATGGCGTTATGATGAACCACCAAGGTTAACATAGCTCAATCGAACTTTTAAAATCTCCCAACATTATTTTGGGGTGGTAATATAAACCATCAAAACTAGTATAGCTTAATTAAGCTTCTAAAGTCTCCCGGACATGACACTACATCTCCTAGTTTATATACAAATCAACTAGAAGGAAAAGTGCCCTAACTTCAATAGGCATAACCCCGGAAAAATCCCCACATAACCCATTCCTAATGTAGGGCACACAACTAACACATCTCACACTCTAGGACTTTAAGTTTACTTCATTCAAGAAGGTTCCTAATCCCTATATTTAAAGAAAAGAATTGAAATTGAGTTATAAAATTAACTCAAAAACAGCAGGAAAACGAATCGAATCGCCCAAGGGCCGAATCGATTCGCCCAAAAAGCGAATCGGTTCGGACTACTAAACCAACTTTCTGCAATTGACCGAATCGATTCGGCCTTAACCCGAATCGATTCGGGTTATGCAGACCTGCAAATTTCCCTTAGCGAATCGATTCGCCCAAAGGGCCGAATCGATTCGGACCTGCAAATTTGCCAAAAATGGCTATGAAGGGTTATAAACCCTAATTTCTCCAAACTCCAACTCTCTCCATTTATACACATCCAGCAACAATAATCTACCCCAAAACATCCTACATGGTTGATAACAACTATAACCCAAAATTTCATCATCAAAAACTAAGATTAGGGCTTAAATCCCATAAATTCCACATTTAAACCATAAATGTAAATACACAACTATCATACAATTTATGAACCTTAAATCACATATTAGCAAGTAGAAAACTTGCCTTAGGGTTGATATCTCAGATTTTTTTGGAGAAGAAGCAATCCCAAATCCTCCATCTTCAAATCTCTCTCTCATTCTCCTCTTTTCTCTTCCTCTTCTTTCTCTCTTTGTCTCTCTCTATGTTCAAGACACAAAATGGGGAAAATAAGGTATTTAGAAGACTAAAATCGTGGCTTAGGTTAAAACTCCCAACTTAAATGGTTAATACCACATTAAAATGACTCGCAAATACGCATATAAGCTAAAACCAGGTAAAAGTGCCCGAAACACAAAATTACAATATGGCACTTATTTTGACTGTCTCGCACCTTCCGAGACTAACTACACCCTCTAAACTAGCATCCGAAAATTTTATAAATTATTTCGAGTTCCAAAATCATTTAAACTAAAAGTCCATTTAAAATACATGACACTACTGACATGCAACCTGATGTTATTTACTTTCACATACAGTAAATATGCATCAATCTAGTAAATATTAACTTTCAATTCATTAAATTAATATTTACTCCAGTCCCCACATTTTATATAATTACCTTATGTGGTAAAATTAGTATAAAATGAGCCTCCCAGAATCGAGGGTTGTTACATACTCCCCCCCTTAAGAGGGAATTTTGCCCCCAAAATTCGGGCATACCCAAATCTGATAAGGGCATACTACTCTAAACTAGGATTCTACCATCCTAAACAAACTCCTCGTTATTGCAACATCCCAAATGGACTCGGACTAAGGTCGACCCTGTCGATCTCAGTTAATCATCTTGTTCTCTCCTAGCACAAGGCGCTCTTCACTAACTATCGATTCTAGCTTCCTACGGCGGAACACGATGCCCACATGACTCGGCACAATTTGCCAAATCTCCAGAATTATGTTACATCTCACCTCGGGGCATCCATACCGACTCTAAGTGGCTTAGCCCTAACGCTACTCAGCTATCCCCCGCATCGACGTATCTCATCAAGGCGTATGGCTTAAAAGCCAAATCTCTAAAGAAATGTTCCGAGACCACTCCAAGTCCAAGGAACATATTACCCATTGGTTCCATCAATCGAGTATACGAATTTCTCAACTGACCACGCTAGGCCACTCACGGTACCGTGCCTTAGGAAATGATCCATAAGACCACTCCAAAACCTAATGGTTGCACGAAAACCTCCATCCATACCATTACTGCTCCCATCTACTAGGTATACTAAGGCGCACGTTCGTAATATGCCCTTCGGCATAAGTCAATTTCCTCCCCTTCATCCATCCACTTTAGGGGGGTAGGATATACGCCATTTCCATACGGTTCCCATTACTTCGCGGAAACTTCTGCTAAACCTTCGACACGAATATCTAGTCTCGATCCACCCTATTATAATAGGCACCTCCCACGGTTTTTACTATTCCTCCATCGAGAACGGAGCATACTCTTCTACAAGTAGTCCGTCCATAATGGCCGGGAATGCAACAGTCTGATCAAAAGATTAACCATTTTCTCAAATGGGATCATGACCAGTTCGATGCCGGTAGTTCCATGCAGACGTCTATGAATACCCTTCTTCATTCCACTACTACTCTCTTTACACGAGTAGGTGAAATGGTCAATCACAGACATAAACGCTCTTACTACCGAGTCTTCCTATTCATGCTCATTCTACTTGCCCTTCCATGCCATTACCATTATCTCTGACGAGTTCTCTACTCGACACGTCCACTACCCCAATCGCATTTCCTTAGCGAATGAGAAAATATCCAACCACTAGTTCTTCTGAACTCCGAGCACCAACTCGATTCCTCCCACAACATATTGCAACAACTTGTTGCTTACGAGAAGGACCAAATTTCCTGCCGAGGAAGTAGTGCCTTGTCTATTTAAGGTGATCACTACCACGATGAATCTTAATTTAAGCCCAGGATATTACTTTCCACAAGTTTAAGCTTGTGTGACGCATAAACAGTGAGTCTATGTCCTAGTATTATTACTCCCCAATCCTGGCAGAGCTTACTCATTAAACTCACTCTCGAGCTTACAATCATGGCTCAGGAGAGAGGATCCACCCGTCCTTATTAACTCCCCGGAAATGAAGTTACCAACATAACATTATTTCTAAGAAATGCCTCATCTCCTTCGGCCGAACCTACCAAACCTCTCGAGACCCCATAATCTCGCTCCTAAAGGATCTAATCTCTTATAGAGTTAACCCACAACTTATTAGTGGTCAACTCCCTAACGCTTTCCTAAACTAACACCACCTACCCTCAAGGTCTTACACCCTAAAAATCCTACGGTCTATCTATATATATCCTACCTAAATCGTAAGCATATAATACTAAATACATCCCTAGTGCCCAAGATCTTACTCAACTTCCGACATTCGCTCTGGTTCATGCGTGGGACGTCTCGCCGAAGCGAAATCCAGACAAGGAACCCTCCCGTTACACTACTACCTCGCATCATCGGTCATTAATATGTGACGGTCTAAGACACATGATCGGGATCTGTACAATTCTAATTTACAATTCTACTAATAAGATTCTAATTCTAGACTTTACCTTAGCATTCTATACATGAAATAAGAGAAAGGAAATATGGCATCTCTCCACTCCCAACGTCGTTAAGGTTCACGCGTGGAGCGTCCCGCAAAAGCGGAATCCAAACAAGGAACCCCTCCTATGCATTACTACTTAACTTTGTTGGTCGTGGAGATAAGTCATAGAATTCACACACAAAGCACATAAACAATAGAACACTCAAACCAAGTAACACATATGACACATATACATTTAAAAATATCACCACTCGCGTCATAACGAGTGAAGAAAAGATAGAAATTCCATACCATGGAAGTCATACAATTTCTCTTCTATAATAGCGTAAATACTACTACAAGATCAATATACACACCCGAGTCTATCGTAGACACAATACTACTAAATCTTATCCTAAGGAATATACACTACCCACCTATAAGGTAGAATTCCCTCCACAATTTGCCAAGCACTCCGGGTCAATACTAATGGTTCTCAGACTCCATATTCGAGCCTTACACATACCAACATTATCTCCACCAACTCCCCAACCAGGCACTTTACTCTTGCCCTTGCTCTCCACTCAACGGAGTTTAAAATGAGTGGTTCTACACTCCACATCATAGTCGTTATTCCGACTCTGGCTGCCAATAATTGCCCATGCAGTCCCTCTTACTTTCTCAGTAAAAGAGGACGCGCTCTTGGCCCCCTCTTCCTCAGTTTAATGAAACTTCCCCAGGTGGGTGTCCACCGATGGGGTTTCACGATTCTTACTCCATCAGAAGTGTTAACAACACCTATTTTGGAGCCTAACACTTCATGGTGCATGATCTCGTCTCCCTAACCGTACAACACCTTATTCACCATTAGTCTTTAACCGAACATTTTGTGAACATTCGAGAATCCACCTTCTCCTCAGTCCAATTATCCCAGAGAATCTCGCCATTGCAAGTATCCACCGGGCTTCTCTATGGGCCAAACTTCTGGCACCCACGAATATAGTGACCACATTTTCACCTCCTCAACACTTCTTCTACGGGTGAAGGATTTTCCTCCATTCTACTACAGGGCACTTCTCCACTTCAATATAACATCGCGTGAATTCTCAAGTTTAGTACCACTTCCTACTTCTAGCGGTACTTGGGAAACTACATCAACTAAAATTTGCAGTCGTAATAGCAAGACAAGAAAGTGCTACAAAAAGGGAGCGGCCTCTAAAGCGGTCCTCATCCCAGACCACAACTTACAGTTCTCCACAAACCTTCCCATAACGCCCTTCTTCTATCGACCCATTATTCTCACACGAATACGCAAAAGATTTTATAGATTCTACCTCATGGTAGAAGAAAGAAATCTCACAAGAGAAATCAACGATCTTAATCCTAAGGCTTTACATCAAATCAAGAGCAACGCTGAAAACTTAAGGCGTCCACACAGATTCCTAAGGACTCTAGAACCTGATGCTCTGGTACCATCTGTGACAACCCGCTCACCAAAATAAGGGGTGGCCAGCCCAATACTCTAATATAACGGAATCATGGATGGAATCATTCTCAGCATCATAACAAAAATATAGAGTATCCAGGATAACCACCCAATATTTCAGAAAATGGGTTGCCAAATTTTTTTGATTTGAAAGTAAATAAATGAAAACAAACAACCCAATTCCTGAAAGATAAGGGAAACCCCAAGACATATATAAATAATACAACGAGAATACGATAAAAAGACCGAATAGGTAACCGGTCACTAAATTGATACACCAAATATACACAAGTACAATAAGTTACTTATTACATTTCATTAGACATTTACAAAAGCTTGGGCCTCTCGCCCGAATAAAAGACTTGATCTTAACTAGGATAAAAATGAAAACGTCTATACCAAATGTATCCCGTAATACCCGCAATGCATCACGGCTCGTCAAAAACATCGGAATAGGAATTCAAATCAGGCATCCTTGCGGTGGAGTACCTGAGCAGAGACAAGATGAATATGCAACAAGAAATGTAACCAGGTCAGGGCCCGGTTCTATATGATTACCAGATGAATAAAGAGTATGACAGTTATGTATGATAAATCGTGAAAAAAGAGAAATAAGAAGCAACCTATACAATTTAAAACATAAGCTAAGCAGGAACAAAATTAAGAAGCATTAAACTAAAAACTTCACCAAATGTACCAATTACTTCATATATCTTTTCCTTAGCAGGAAGTATATATATATAATCACAATCTTTTGCTCTTTAAGGAAATTTTATCTCAATTTTACCTTTTGTAAAAATCCTTTCCTTATCAGGAAAATAATCATTTTCAAATGCTCTTTGTGGCATTTACATGTGCTCTTTGTGGCACTCCATCATGCTCTTATGGCATATCAAATACATCAAGTCCCACTTGATTATGAACTGTTATAATTATATACATATAACGAATTCTAAGACCGCCCGTCCGGGTTTCCCCACTGTGCACGCCCCTAAATGACCATCATCTTCCAGGGCCTATCATTAGACAACCTGGGCACCTATATCGCAAGACGTCGGGAAGCGGCCATGAGCCTGCGGGGTAGTCAAGACCACACCCGGAATCTCCTACCCATCGCAGAAAAATATACAACAATAAGCGCTCCCATGGCCTAGGACTATATCCACCCTGCATTCATTAGCCAGGGGGCTTCACCTCACGTGCGGACTTCCCTTATGATGTCATTTAGAGAGGTGTGTTTAAACCATTTTATTTATCATATCGAAAATTAAGTAAACCATTATTTACCGGTTTCAGGGTTAAGTAAATTATCATTTACTAATATCAATACCATTACCATTTCATTTCCATTCCACGTATATGTTTCATTTTATTCGAAACCGTTATTATTTATTTTGTAAATAATCTAACTTACCATCCATAGTCATACGATAGCTTATATCAACTCTACAACCTCAAAGGAGTAAATAAACTCTTCATTATCTCCAAGCATTCTAGGAGGTTAATTAAAAACCCCAAGGTTATCATCTTTCGAAGGAATGAAATAACTTTCAATTTATTCTCCAAACTCACCTTTATGGCGTTATGATGAACCACCAAGGTTAACATAGCTCAATCGAACTTTTAAAATCTCCCAACATTATTTTGGGGTGGTAATACAAACCATCAAAACTAGTATAGCTTAATTAAGCTTCTAAAGTCTCCTGGACATGATACTACATCTCCTAGTTTATATACAAATCAACTAGAAGGAAAAGTGCCCTAACTTCAATAGGCATAACCCCGGAAAAATTCCCACATAACCCATTCCTAATGTAGGGCACACAACTAACTCATCTCACACTCTAGGACTTTAAGTTTACTTCATTCAAGAAGGTTCCTAATCCCTATATTTAAAGAAAAGAATTGAAATTGTGTTATAAAATTAACTCAAAAACAGCAGGAAAACGAATCGATTCGCCCAAGGGCCGAATCGATTCGCCCAAAAAGCGAATCGGTTCGGACTACTAAACCAACTTTCTGCAATTGAACGAATCGATTCGGCCTTAACCCGAATCGATTCAGGTTATGCAGACCTGCAAATTTCCCTTAGCGAATCGATTCGCCCAAAGGGCCGAATCGATTCGGACCTGCAAATTTGCCAAAAATGGCTACGAAGGGTTATAAACCCTAATTTCTCCAAACTCCAACTCTCTCCATTTATACACATCCAGCAACAATAATCTACCCCAAAACATCCTACATGGTTAATAACAACTATAACCCAAAATTTCATCATCAAAAACTAAGATTAGGGCTTAAATCCCATAAATTCCACATTTAAACCATAAATGTAAATACACAACTATCATACAATTTATGCACCTTAAATCACATATTAGCAAGTAGAAAACTTGCCTTAGGGTTGATATCTCAGATTTGTTTGGAGAAGAAGCAATCCCAAATCCTCCAACTTCAAATCTCTCTCTCATTCTCCTCTTTTCTCTTCCTCTTCTTTCTCTCTTTGTCTCTCTCTATGTTCAAGACATAAAATGGGGAAAATAAGGGATTTAGAAGACTAAAATCGTGGCTTAGGTTAAAACTCCCAACTTAAATGGTTAATACCACATTAAAATGACTCGCAAATACGCATATAAGCTAAAACCAGGTAAAAGTGCCCGAAACACAAAATTACAATATGGCACTTATTTTGACTGTCTCGCACCTTCCGAGACTAACTACACCCTCTAAACTGGCATCCGGAAATTTTATAAATTATTTCGAGTTCCAAAATCATTTAAACTAAAAGTCCATTTAAAATACATGACACTACTGACATGCAACCTGATGTTATTTACTTTCACATACAGTAAATATGCATCAATCTAGTAAATATTAACTTTCAATTCATTAAATTAATATTTACTCCAGTCCCCACATTTTATATAATTACCTTATGCGGTAAAATTAGTATAAAATGAGCCTCCCAGAATCGAGGGTTGTTACATACTTGAGGAGCATTCAAATATCCAGATGTCATTACTAGTCATCCGTATTTTCCTTGGGGCACACTAAAGGTTGTCCAAGTAATACTGTCTGAATGCATCTTAATTTGCCAGAAGCCTAATTTGCAATCAAACTTACTGAATATAATTCTATCATCAATCAAATTGATTAAATTATTCTTTTCTTGTATCTTATAAAAATTAAATTCACAATTCTTATTTAGTTGTCTATAATCTATAACCATGTGTCTTTTTCCTCTTTTTCTTTCAGATTCATTTTGAACATAGAAGGAGAGGCTATTATGTCTACTTTTGCTTTCTCTAATAATGCCTAACTTAAGCATTTCATCTATGTCTTTTTTGAATTCTTCCCTATCTTGTTATGAATATCCCTTCTTATAGGGTCCACCACTAATAGTGGCGTCTGGGTTAATAGGGATAATTTCACAATAACTTTGGTCTTTATCCCACTTAGCGATGGTATTTTCTCCTAAAGTAGACTCTGCTAATTTCCTAATTTTTTCTTTTTCTACTTCTATATCCATTTTCTTATGTTTGGATATGGCATGTACCTGTAATCTGGTTTGATGGGCATGATCTAAAATGTCTTCTTGTATAAGCTCTATTTAATTATAACACTTTTGGTCTAGACACTTACATTCCTTTTGTAAGGGTTTAGTGATTTCTAGGGCTTTTTGTTGGTTTGTAGGTCTAGTTCCACTATGCTCAGCTGAAGAACTCTGATGTTTTAGTGGTCTATAGTTGGGTTTGACCTGCATAAGGTCAAAGACAGTCTTGTGATCTATTAGAGGGTCTTTAATATTAAATTCCTCTTTATCACTAATTAATATCTTATCGTTATACTGAGTATAAGGATGATATTTACTAATAAAGTCTTATCCTAAAATAATGTTTCCTGTGAAACTAGGACGAGGATCCATTATCCAAAAGCGATGATTAACGGTTTTGTTGGTCTGATTTCCTAATTTAAAATAAATAGGAATAGTCTAAAAGTATACAGTAAATGGATCTCCATTAGATACCTTACCATAGATCTCTTGCTTACAATCTAGAAAATAATCTTCAAGGAAGGCATTAGCTTTACAAATACTCTGAGAGAATCCTATATCTATAAAAGCTGAAAGTCTTTTAGGGCAGTCTTCGTGTTGCATGAATAACTCTAAAAACAAGCATGTGGTTTAGTAGATATTCCTAAATTATTCTTTTCTAGAAAAGATATTCCTTTTTGAGCTTGATTTATAAAATCTAAGGATGTTAGGTCTTCTGTACTACTATCAGATAAGTTGTCTTCTAAGTCATAGGAAATTACTTTTCCTTTTAAGTCTTCATTTTCTTGCAATCTTTTAGCGATATTTCTATCAATATCTTGATAATATGTTTTAATATCTAAGTCTATTTGAGAGTCATACTTGTTAGTATAAATTGCTCTAAATCTAATTCTCCAACAGTTTTCATAGTAGTGTAATTGGCAAATAACACAAACCATAAATAATTCTGTTTGTATGGTCTCAAAGAATTTTACACATCTAATGTCTTTCTTGCTACATTTCATTTCAAATGTGAAATAATGTGTTTCATCAAAGTAACATCTAGGTATATATGTTAGTAACTTAGGAGTCCATCTTTTCTTTAAAAAGGGGCTTAATATACGTTTATAACAAGCTTCTTCAAAGTCTATATATTCATCATCTAAATCATCTTGATTAGCTTGCATCATATATAAATCTAAAGTATCTTAGGAGTCTTCATACTCATCGGTGTCATTATTATAATCTTCTGAATCACTATCTATGTATGCACTATAGATACTAGTATTATCATTATCTTCTATGCCTAATATTTTTATAGCATATAGAATATCTAATTCTTCTTGATCTGCATAGTCTAATATTGTATTAATAATCTTAATGCCTTCTTTATCTTTTTTATTAGGGCAGTCTTTAGCGAAGTGTCCTTCTTTGCCGCATGTCCAACAATCTTTGATGGCAGTATTAGGTTGAGATACTTCTTTTTCTTTCCTATAATTAGGAACCTTCTTATATTTACTAATGTTCTTATTAAAATATCGTCTTTGATTAAATCTATTTTTCTTAATCTTAGAGTTCTTTTCTCTAAAGGTAGTAGATGGTCTAAATTTATATTTCTTTAGAAATCCTAAAGGTCTAGTTTTAAACTTCCTATGTTTCCATTCTAATTTCTTCTTGAATTTCTTAGATTCACTTCCACATCCCCATCGGATTGGAGCGATGTCTCTTTCGTCTTTGATTGAAGGGATATTCTTGAAAGTTTCTTCTATTAACTTTCCTTGAGTTATATCAAGTCTCTTAGATATGGTATAGTCTTTGGCAAAATTGATTCTTTCATTAAGGGAGTTATTCTTAACTCCATCTACTCCTGGCCAATTCCTATATTCATTAATTAGGATTTGTCTCATAGCTTGTATCTTATAAAGTATTCATCTTTTAAGGTCTCTCCAAATTCTTTAATTTGGTAATATAGCTTCTCATAATTATTGTTATATTCATTTACCTTATCTAGTTTGCAAATGATAAGGAGGGCTAACTTAGTTTTTTCTAGGTCTTGTTCATTGACTTAAGCTAAATGTCTGGCTCCAATGAATTCTTATGTAAACAATTGAATATATTCTTCAATTAATCTTTCTTCTAGGCTCTCTTTCATTTTCTGAATTTTAGCTAAGGAATCTTCATATGTAACCTTTCTTAAACTATCTAAATAATATTTTGCAATACCTCTAATGGATTGCTCAGCATACTGCTTACATGAACTTGCATCCCATTGTTCATTAGATGTAAAATACATGTTCATCTTATTACACCATTCGCTAAGGCCTTCTTCCTATCTTGGACATTGTCTAAATTAAGGTATATCCCAACTAGATTTATGGCTTGACTTTCCATGGTCTTAACAGGAGTAAAACTCTAATCACTAGTTGGAAAGTCTTTAATATAATCAGGTTTAGTCTTTACCAATGTATTTGAATAAATGGGAATGTTTATTCCTATTGGTTTACTAAAAAGTCTAGAAGCATATTCTAGCCTAATACTAGTTCCTATCTCTTGTTTATTAGGTTCTACTTGTGTAGCTGGCATTAGTCTTTATTCTCCTTCTTCTATTAGTCTTAAGTTTATAAGAAGTTACCTTAGTATTCTTAGATTCTTTTAATTTTAATATACGATCTTGAGCTATCATATTAAATCTATCTCTTTCTTGGGTCCTAACAGAATGACTTCTATTAAGATGTTTTTTAAATGTCTTCATGTCCAATTTTGAAGGATTATGTCCAACATTTTGGATTCTAGTTTTTCTCTAACTAGGTCTTTTTGCTCAAATGATCTTATAGGTCTAATTACTGGCTCTTGTCTTAGTCAACTAGAACTAGTCTTACTACTACATTCTCCTTCTGAAGGATCATTGATTATTGCTTCTCCCATATTCCTAAATATAACTTCTTCAGTCTGGATATTCTTATTGATAATCTTAGGAGGGCTAAACTAGATAATAACATTTCTAGTGACATCGTCTTGATTAATAAACAAATGTTTATTCTGTATAGTCTTAGTTTCTTGAAATTCTAGCAATTGCCAAAGGGTCTTAGCTTTTTCTTTCATAGGTCTAGTATTCCTAATACTGTAAGTATGATTGTAGTCTGAAACATTGTTTCTAAATAATATTTCTTCATTAAGTCTACCGCTAGGAATTTTCGATTGCATTCCTTCGTAAGGAAATCGGGAGAACTCAACATAGCTTTGGAATTCTATATTTATATTAGCGTCTGGGATAATATAGTCTTCATAGCCACTAGAATATAAGATTAACTTAAAATGTTTGGCTGTGTCTACAGTTACTGTAAATGCCAAAATGACATTAAAGTATCCTATATTGTCTGACATTTCTAATTGGTATATCCCAATAAGGCTTTTCTCAAAATCTTTCCATCTTTTATCTACTAAACAACATAATATGTTGATATTATTTTGAGGTCTATTTAATCCTTGGATTCTTACCTGAAAGAGTCCAAAGGTTAGGAATTGGAACTTCCTATCAGTTCCTCTAGATCTAAGCCATTATGAGTCAAAAACTTGAAGTTCAGTGTATGATTTGTCTAACACATAATTCCTACAATTCTAAGTCATGTTATAATTAGGAGTCTTAGGAGTGGCACCTTCCTTAAATAAGTCTACATATCTAATGGTTGGAAGTTATCCATTATGAATGGAATCTTCAACAATCTTCCAGTCAACTTCGCCCCATTATTTCCATTAGAGAGTATTGGTGAAATTTCTCTCCTTCCACCATGTCCCAACATTCGAGGATGAATCTTTAAGTCTTTGGAGCATAGAATTACTATGTCCAATATTGGGGATATGGCTAACAATCTTACTAGTCTTATCTAATCCATCATTTATGATTCTTCTAGTTATAGTTTCCTTCCTTAGTTCCTATATAAGAGGATTCTCTAAATTTACAGGTGGTTACCTATTTTTGTTCAAATCTTTTTTCAATACTTTCTAAAGAGTCTGAATAATCTTTTTGTCTTTCTGCATTAAATGTCTTATTCTCTGTTATTGCATTATTGTTAATATCTTCATTATTTTTAACAAGAGAATTAACAAGAGAATTATCGATCTTATTAATATAGTCTTTTACCTCATTTTCTTTTTCTTATTTTTGCACAGAATCATGTGCCATTCTAGCTTCTATGGTTTCTACAGTTTTTCTATTTTATCTAAACGGGTTAAAATGAATGGAGAGTCTAATTAGGCTTGGGATGGTTTATTATATATAAACTTAATTCCCTTTATAATTTCTTGGTATTTTTCTTCTAGTTGGGCCATGTCTAGTCTAAGTTCATTAATAATATTATCCATTTTGGATTGGTTATAGCCTTCCATATTATTAAGACAATTTTCTAAATTTTGTTGAAATTTAACAAAGTCTATGTAGAAGGTGGTTAACCCTTCTATCTTAGCTTTTAAATCTAATTATAACTCTTTAACAAGGGTACTGTTATAGTCTTGGGTAGCTTCTATAGATGTAGAAATTAAATTTAATCTTTCTAATATAAGTCTAGATGCTTTAGCAGCGTTGGCAATCTCATTTTCATTTATCTGATAATAAAATCTTTCATCATTTATCTTTTCAAAAATTCTTTGGTAAAAGTTTGCTAAGGTCTGAATGGAGAGGTTTCCAGCAACCTCACTCCAGTATGATCTAACTATCTCCATTAGGTAGGTAATTATCTAATCTAGGAATAAGCTTAGATTGTTCTTTGGTAAGTTTAAATAGCTCACTATCTTGATTTTTTTTTATTAAATTGTTAATTTCTAAAATGTCTTTGTTATGGACTTCTATGTTATTAGTCTTAATATTTATTTCTTATAAAACTTGTACTAGGTCTATAGGGATTTGGCTATCTATTTCTAATCTTCTTTTAGATATACTTTTTATCTCTATTTCTAGGGTAAGAGTGTCTTTTATTAATTGTCTTAATATAAGGAGTTTACACTTATATTGGTCTATTATACTATTGATAGCATTCGCAGTAACTTGTCTACTATCTACGTGTTTAACTCGGATGAGTTCAATGTGTGAACAACCGTCTATGTGAGAGATTAAGCAACCTTCTGGGTCTAATTCAGTTATGGGCATAGGTTGGTAATCTGGATTAGTTCCAAAAATATCTTTGTAAATACGAGGGATAAATCCAAAGGGCATTAAAGTCTTTTTACTAAAAGTCGAAAAGGAGGGTCTTTGCTCTGATACCAAATGTGGGATTGGGTCGGAATTTGGAGGGATTCTAAAATATTAAAGGTCTGATACCAATTTTGGGTCTAAAATATAATTCTAATAATTATATAGTCTTAAAATAAGATTTTACTATAAGACAAGAAGGAGCATTAAAGAAAATAACAAAAAGTCTTTGGAACATCTAGGGGACCACTTTCGGGATAAGGACAAAGTCCACACGGTTCAGTCCGCACCAATATATATATATAATATTTGCATGTGCATGTAGGTTATACATTATAGAGTCTTTTTTCTATCGGTCGATTCTTTGTAGCATTGTTGTATTTTCCACTGGGCATTCGGCTCATTCCATTCCTTTTTTACGGCAGGTTGTGCGCAATTTTGTACTTTGAGAGCGTTATACAGGTAAATATTCTTTTTATTTTACGTTAGTAGATCTGTATGCTTAAATTTCGGGGACCTTTTTCACGGATCCCACACAGAGCTTGATATAAAATGTAATCGCATGTTAAATAAGTGAAATGTTAATTATATAAAATTGGACTAGCAACATTATTTAGGTTGTCTCATTGTACTTTAAATCGTTTGGGTCAAACTAGGTGGACCACGAGTAACCATAAATTTGAATCGGGTAATTACAGTATCAGTCAAAGCATCATTTTGAAAATTGACAATATTGTCTTTAGACAAAGCAAGAACCACTGGTAGATTTAGGGATGCAGTATTCACGAATTCAACTTCTAATGGAATGCTCTGCTTAATTGCGTATACTTGATATGTTGATGTAATTTGGTTTGGTTCTCGCCCCTTTCTAAGGATAAAAATTAGGACTGTGAACTACGCTCAAGCGAGAAAAAGTTGCACATGTGAACTACGCTCAAGCGAACTCTCAATGGAAACCTACAAATAAGACAGTAATTAAATAACATATGGATGAAATCAGACATAAAAATCCTATTTAGTTCATCTTGTATTTCTCTTCATATCTGTTATCAAGTAAGTCGACCTGAAATCTAAAAGTAAAAATTAAATCTAATTATGTGCGCGCGCGTATGTGTATAGGGGGATCTCAATGTGGGTCAATATTGGTCTTGAATACTCTATATTGGGTGAGTATGAATAGTTTCGTAGTCGTAATCTCAATTTAACAGGCCTTGAGTATGAACAGTTTCATAGTAGCAATCTCAATTTAATAGGCCTTGCCCATATTCATTTTTTAATAGTTAAAATATATCCATTATGTTAACTATTATATATAAGATTAGTCCAATGCTTTTATATTTCTCTGCAAAGAACTTAAAAATTGGGAATAAAGATAATAGCAAAAGTTGTACAAGCATGAGGTAAGGTTTTTATTTTGTGGGAAGCAGGAGTTTAGAGTAGTTGGTTAAATAAATAATATGCCAACATCTACAAAGCTTAAATGTTAACATTGATAATAAATTCCAGACACTAAAATAAATGACCAAAAGCCAATAGACTACTAAGTTGATAACAAAAGAATACCATAATGGAAACCATTGAAACCAATAATGATATACATTAATAGTGACATAAATTATTCTATTACTTATGTATATGTTCTCTAAATCTATTTGACATGATAAGAAACCAAAAACTAAGAGATTTTGTGGGAGCCCAACATTTATCAAAAGCATACCGCATCTTGGGAGGATGCGATCTTAAACTTTATATATGCACAAACATGAAATGTCAAAACAAATAAAAGAATTTAACCTTCAAAACTACACATTTGCTTCAATAACTTCTTCTCAAAGCTCCTTGAGTTTTTTCTCCATCTCATTTTCTTTGGCCTAAAACAAATACATTTAAAGGTTTGCATATCAATTTTTTGTGAACTATGTAATGTCATCTATAATTTAGCATTAAGTACTAACTAAAATTAATTAAGGATTAACTAATAGTAATCTATGTGTGAAGGTTACAAGACTAAGACATGTTGTCCCTGGCCTTATTAGTCATCTTCTTGCGTTGTTTGGGTAGAATTGTCATTAACAAAAATTAGAATCAAGAAGTCATCGGGGTCCAACACTACGCGTGATGAAACTCTTCGGCCACATCACCCAATTTCCTCTACCAACTTCTCCGAGAAGCTCAGCGCCACCTTGTGTTCTCAAGTAAAGAGAAGCATTGTCCTCTAGAACTTTGTTCAATAACAATACTACCTCTTTCTCATAATCAACTATGTGATTCTTCACTACGTCTATAAGGGTAGAATCTATCCTTCCCTTGACAATAACCTTACCATTAAACCCTCGCACATCAAATGAGACACCATCTTTTAATGAGCAGTTCTCTACATCAAATAATTCAACTGTCCCATTACTTGTACTTGCTCCAATAGCTAGGGAGGAATAGGACTTCCCCAATACCATTACTATCATTGTATCTATATTTCTTAGTTTATTATTCATGCTTTCCATATTAAATTCTAATGTATCGAGCGGACATTCAATTTACTTCCATCAACCTTTTCAGCTGCAAGCAAAGGTAAAGATAGAGCTGAAACCTTGATAGATGATAGATAAACTATGGAACCCATACCATGATTTTTCCCTTGCTTGTCAATACCAAAGACTATGAATAAGGCATCATTTCTCAATGATTGTGACTGGTTGGTGTTATCACCTAAACTTTCTTCTATTTTTTCTTTGCCACCAGCTTGTCATGTGAAATTTCAATTATGTAGAAGTGTCAAGATTAATCATTTGATGTATAATATTTCCATGTAACAATCATCATTGACTATTCAGAAGAAATCAGCATGATGGGAAAAATGCTCTCTTTTATTGAACCTTTTTTCATATGTGGCTAGCTATCCATACATCTACACGCAATGGATTTTTATGCAATTTCTTTATCTACAAATAAAAACAAAAAATATATTATCTTTAAGGAAATTGTAATCAAACAAATAAGTAAATCACAATAGTCATACATACCATGTTGTACTCGACTTGGGCATTCCTATTGTGCCCACTTGTGTGAGTGACCCCAATATTTCCCATATTATCTTTCCCTTATTTCATCTTTTTTTAGCCTTTTCCATATTGTCATGATTCAGAAACTCTTTCCAC
The DNA here is from genome assembly GCA_949130495.1 of Sambucus nigra. Lineage (NCBI taxonomy): Eukaryota > Viridiplantae > Streptophyta > Magnoliopsida > Dipsacales > Adoxaceae > Sambucus > Sambucus nigra. The sequence continues at coordinate 427,670,691 of OX422214.1, forward strand.
TGTTTTGGATTAACACTTGGAGGTACATTGGCCAACCTTTCTGTATCCATTGAATACTTATCTTAATATCTCTTTTGTAATGTGGATTTATATGCTTTAAGCAGGCTGCCCATACTTTTGTAGCAATTAATCTTATAACTTTCCTAGAGTCCATATTTTCTTTAACAAGACAATTGATATTTTAAATATAAAAAATGTGTAAAGTTATACAAAATCAAAGATAGTGAATAAATTAATTATACATAAGAAGTCTAGCTTGCATTTCTTTCCAAACACCCTCCTTATATATTTTCGAAACCTTGTGCCAATTAGTATACGATATTGGCACCAGAGCCTGGACCATTTTACCAAGTCGAGACATGAATCGTCCTTTCTCACTACCTACTACCTGATTATGTTGATTAATCTCAATTGCAATTATTGCATATCGAGATGATCTATTTGGTCCATCGTGTGGGTCGGAGACATTAGCATCATTTGACATTATACTAAAGTTGAACTAGTGTTATATATATGATGCATGCTAATAAAATTGGGTTATAAAATTGCATGAAGAAGTAAAATATCAATGTATTTGGAATATGATTAATTTAATAATCTGCATATTATGCATTCTTAATAAATAATCAATTGAGTTCACAAAGAGTCTTATCTGAATGCATAATAAACAACAAAAATACTACTACGTCATAATAATTCATCCAAATGAATTATTCACGGATTATGTCCAAATTTACTAAGAATTAATAATCTATCCAAGCATATTAATAATCTATCCAAGTGCATAATATGTCCAAATTTACTAAGAATTGGTCCATTTGTCCCATGATTCAATATAAGTGAAGCATTAAAGTAGTGCATAAACATAATAGATCATAAGTAATGAAATATTGAAGAGATGTCTAAAATTATAATACATAATAAGTGAAGCATTAAAGTAGTAAATATTAAACAAAAATCATAAAAATTAGCTTCACCTTTGCCTAGAAGTACTGATACATTTTAGGAACCTCAAGATCGCCAACACTTATTGTTAATCTCTGTGGTGAATGCAAAATGATAAACCAACCATTGTCTTCAAAAATCCTCTAAGTAGAACACTTGAGATGCTTCAGATGCACGAATGAATGGCTCATCGTTGATTCTATCCTTATTCTTTAGCTTATTTAAGTTTTCCAGCATTAAGTTCAAGTCGAGATAAACTTTGAAACCATTTACCTTATCCAAAACTCTCGCACAGTCACAGTAAAATACAATTATTTTAAAAGTTTTATAATCCAACTCAAATATTCCACGAACAATCTCAAAGAATGTTGTCTCTTCTTCCTTGTAATTCTTATCTTTTGCTCTTGATCAACACTTTGTGATGGCCCTCTTTGACATGCCACTATTTTGGGTTACTTGCAACTCATCATACTCACATGTGCAAAATTCAAACCCATTCGTCTAATACCTCTTATATGATTGCACATCATATAATAGTTTATTTGCTTACTGCCAAAGTGCGGTATCAGTCAATCCTACTTCTAATAACTACAAAAAAAATCAAAAGATGATTATATCTATATACACAGACACTAATAAATGTAAAATTTTATTGCGTAGTCGAATTAAGAGCGAACCTTCTTAATCAACTATGGGGTAAAACCCCCAGTCTTTTCCTTCAGTGTAGTCACTTTTCGATTATGCCCATATGTATATTTCCAATAAAGATAATATTTCTTACTCTAATTTAATACACACAGTTAGGCATACTACTTAACGCACCAATCTGCACACGAGGTATTTTCCAATTAAAAAATCTCAAATCGAATTAATACACTTAGTTTTGTTATTCCTCTAGGTCATGTGATTGGTGTAATACCCACTTACGCACTTGTGCAAATTGAAATGGGGTTAACTTCACATTTTTCCTTTTATACTAAAGGACCCTCTCACTTGAATTTGTCATCTTAATCGAGATAACCTTCATGAGTATATTTATGATTTCCTTGGCTAGGATTTTGCATGTACTCCATGCAATAAAGGGTCGATTCTTTTGCGATATATTTCTCTGCAATGCTCCCTTCAACGTACCTCTTATTATTAACATATTTATTGTAATTTTTCATCAATCTACACATAAAAATATAGAGATTACAAAAAAATTATCAAAATAAAAAGGTTTGGTAAATATTTTTTTATTCAAATTCCTCTCATGAGGATACATCCACATATATCTTATCAGCCCGCAAATTAACACTTCCTCCGCTAAGTTTATAATGAGGTGGACGGTAATAACAAAAAAATTAGGCGAAAAAAATTCTCCAAAACACACATAGCCTCAAACGATGATTTCCTCGTCGACTCCAAAATATCACTCTTGATCACTTTCGAACACAACACATTAAAAAATAAGCTTAACCGTTTAATGGTAATTCGCAAGTCCTTGTGTTTTGGATAAGCATTTTTAGGAAGCAAGGAAAACAAATATTGTATAATTACATGATAATCATGTGACGTGAGCCCCTTTAATCCAATGGTTGTAAACTCACACAATTACTCAAGTTGGAAGAAAATCCTGGAAGCTTTATCTCCTTCAAAGTACGAAAGAACCATTCTTTGTCTTTTTTTATTTCGAGTGAATGTAGCCTTTAGTTTCACAGTTTTTCCTGAACGTTTGTTTATTTCCATCCACATATTCTTCTTGATCCCCATAGTCTCCATATCTTTACGTTCCTTTCCGCTATTTTTGGTTTTGTCTTTGAGGTTTAGAATAGTTGGCAAAAGATGATTGGTGACGTTATTCTCAATGTGCATAACATCTAGATTATGACAAACATTATGATATTTCCAATAGGGAAAATCAATTAAAATATACCTCCAATACCATAGAGTAGTAACATCACTAACCCCCTTTATGTTTTTTTGTTATTTTGAAAATCTGTTTACCAATTCTCATATTGATGAATTCCACCTTTTTCTCAACCTCCGAACTAGATAACCTTCATGGAGCTTTACGATGTCCACCCTTGTTATTGAAATTAAATTTGTCCTCCCTGAACTTGTGATCAGGAGGACAGAATATTTTATGAACATGATAACAAATTTTCCTCCTACTCGCAAATCGTTTAGAGTCTACTTCTTCCACATAAATTGGGCACGCCTTATAACTATGAACCATGCAACCCAATAAAGTTCCATATGCGGGAAAGTTGTGAAATTCCCATAATAAAAGCGCTCTCAAAGAATAATTATCTTCCGTATAGGAGTCGTACACCATTACACCTTTAAACCATAATTCCTTCAACTCATCTAGCAAACGGTTGGGGTAAATATCAATGACTTTGCTTGGAGCATTCATCTCGAATATCAAAATTGACATCATTGAAAACTCCCTTTTTATAAGATGATCCCATGTTAAAAGGAGAAATAATGATAGTCCAACAACTGTAACTGGAGCTGAGATTCCCATATGTATTGAAACCATCGGTGGCTATACTAAGACGAACATTATGTTTTTATCCATAAAGTCTAGGCACATCATATCAGTAGATTTCCAAATAAACGAATCAACGGGATGATGAATGATATTTATGCTACACTGCGCTTTAGCGTGACAAGTCCTCTCATTTGCAATCCATGATATGGTGAATAATCTTTTCAACCTTGGAATCAAGGGGAAATCTCTAACTATCTTCAGAGGTTACTCCCCCCATTTATTCCCAACCTATACCTGGATAGGTTGCATACTGGACATTTTTCCTTCATTGTATGTTCTTTCCTATATATAATAAAATCATTTTTGCATACATGAATTATTTTATAATCTATACCAACTACTTTGATTATCTTCTTCATGGATGGTGTTGTATGTAAAAATTATAATTCTATGTGGATAAATGATAAACGTACACTTGTCATCCAATGTGGCTGACGAGCATACTTGATCGACTTCATAGGCACTTAGTCTGCTAGAAGGCCGAATAACTCCAAAAGTCCAACCAACAGGAATAACAATAGTTACTCAGATCGGAATGCTAACTAGCACTCAATTTCAAGAGTTTTACTTATTATACATAGATGTGAATGACTGGCAATATAAAGGTGTTCCATCTTTAGGGTTTTACACCCCTATAAGTACAAACTAATACCTTAGCTCAGGGAAAAAATTGAATCACTTATATGCACAAAATACTGGGCTACTTTAAACCCTACTGAATAACAAGAACAATGGACATAGGCTATTTTATAGCTGAACCAATCTAAAATCCATGTCTCTTATATGTGTGGTTTGAGTTACTTCTCTTATTTTTATCTGTGATTATAAAATTAGAGTTAGTCAATTTTAGACATTAACAAATTGGCGACGTCAGTGGGACCGTTTACATGTCATCGTTCTCTGATATTTTTTCATTTCTTTATCTCTAAAGAAATGAATGATCCTGAAAATAGCGCTCGCAATGAATGCAACACCATTATTCCATATGTTCCTCCTAGTGCTACATATTTATATAGAATTCTTCTCAACCTTACTAAAGGTTAAGAAGACATGCAGGAGGTTATTTAGTAGTTAGCTCACATCAAGCAATTTAAGTCCTCTAATTCTAGAAGGACATGCCAGCATCACCATCACCATCATTCTCGTTCTTCTCACGATAGCTCATAACGTCCTAGCATAACTTCTTTATTCCGATCAACTGATTATTATGATGGTGGATCTTTTTCCAAAGATAGACCAAGTGTTTTAGAAAGTCTCAGCAGAGAGTTTGCATTTGATCAACAAGGCCCCCGAGTAACTAGCAAACATTATAGGGAGCATGATCGTCGTCCTGAATATAAATAAGATTCCAAAAGCTCAAGGGCTAGCGTTAAGGGCTCCGTACGTGCCGAACATATATCTCAAGAGGAGAGTTAAGCACATAAGCACAATAAAGCTGCTAAATCTACTTTGGCCTAGTCTAAACCAGAGGAGCCTTCTTGGAAGGGATCCATGCAAAGGTTGGAAGATCGACTAGGAGAAATGCCCAAAACAAAGAATACATTTCAAAGTAGTTTCATTAAAGGGTCAGCTTTCATCCAGGATATTGTGGAATACCCCACACCTTCCAAGTTTAAGCCACCAGTGGTTACTCCCACGTATGATGGGGAAAATGATCAAGTCTTGCATATAGAGCAATATCAAGCTATTTCCGACATCTACTCAATGCCTAACGAGATGAGATGGAGGTATTTCTCTAGTTCCATCATAGGACCAACCCAAATTTGGTATAATAATCTCCCCAGAGGTAAAATCTCTAGTTTTTATCAGCTAACTAAGTTATTTATTGATAACTATTATTTATAGCTAAGCCAGTCAAGAGTGTCACTAATCTCTTCATCGTGTGATAAAAGTCAACATAAAGAATTAGAGAATATATCACTCGCTTTAACAATGAAAAACTAAAGGTGGTAGATTATGAGGAGGAAATAGCCATAGCGGCACTTATGAATGTGTTACTTGCTAAAGATCTTTACTATGCCTAAGAAAAAAATCCACCTAAAATCATGACGGAACTAATGGCTAAAGCTGGAAAAATTATGAATGTCAAGGAAGCTATGGCAGCCGAGGAAGCTCCTGAGACCAAAGGGGAAGGTCATAAAAATAATTCCAATTCTTTCAAGAAGTATTGGAAAGACAAGAGGTTGGATCAGATCAGAAGGTATGATGAATATACCCCACTCAACAAAGGTGTTCACCAATCCTAGAGGAGATCAAAAGAAACAGAGATCTGAGTTGGCCTCAAAAGTTGAAAACACCCCTCAATAACAGGATAAGTCTAAATAATGCGACTTCCATAGGGATCATGGGCATAACACCAACAACTGCATCGCACTAAAAATAAGATTGAAAATATCATTCGACATGAAAAGTTGAGCAAGTTTGTTGATCGAAATGGCAACATAAATGATCGAAGAGATCAGAATCTCCAGCCTGAGCAAGGAATGATAACAAGAGAGCAAAAAATGAATATTTTAAAAAAGATTCAGACTTATCGAATAAGCCTAATGAATTAAAAGTTAAGGTTGGCATGATATCCTTTTGATGTTATTTTATTGTAGGTGGTGATACTTGAGGACACATAAATGAAGAAAGGAAAGCTTATCAAAATGAAGTCAAAGATTGTCCAACTATCAGACAAATTGATATGGTTGAATCTAGTGATAGTCGGCTAAGGAAAGTTAACAAAGTCATGCTAGTAATTTGGTTTCTAAGAATGATCTGAGTGGGGTTCTCTATCCTCATGATCATCCGTTAGTTATCAAATGCAGAGTTCATCATGGCAGAGTTGCAAGGATCTTGGTTGACATTGAGTAAGTGTATTGATCAGAATGACAAAAGAAATAATCGAAAGAGATCAGAATCTCCAGCCCGAGCAAGGGATGATAATATGAGAGCAAGAAATGATGATTTTGAAGAAGATCCGAACTTACTGAAGAAGATTGATGAACTATAAGTTTATGTTGTCACGATATCCTTCAGATTCCATTTTATTACAGGTGGTGATGATGGAGGAGGAAACCCAATAGTAGAAAGGAAAGCTTATCTAAATGAAGTCAAAGCTTGCCCAACTATGAGACAAATTGATATGGTTAAATCCAGTGATAGTTGACCAAGGAAAGTTAACAGAGATAGACTAGTAATTTGTTTTTCCAAGAATGATTTGAGTGGGGTTATCTATCTTAATGATGATACGTTAGTCATCACATGCATAGTTCATCATGACAGAGTTGCAAGGATCTTGGTTGATAATGGAATCTCAGATGATGTAATATTCTATAACTGTTTCGATAGCCTAGGGCTGAAGATCAGTAATCTAGAACCATATTATAGGCATATGATAGGATTTGTAGGAGAAAAATTATACCCATTAGGAACCATCAAGCTAGAAGTCTTGGTCTACACAGGCCGATGAGCAGGAGAGAAAGAACTATCTTCTTTTTACTAGATAAAAATGTCCCGTCAGCTTATAACATCATCCTGTTATGAGTGGGAATGAAACAATTAGAGGCTATACTATCTACAATGCATCAATGAATGAAGTTTTCAATGCATTATGTTGTTGGCATAGTAAATAACAGTCAGAAAGATTTTAGAGAATGTTATTATATATCAGCAGACCAATAAGAGATGTAACTGAAGAACACCACTAATTTCCACATTGATACTCAGGATCCTTGAGAAGAAGAGCAGCTGGTAAAGGGATGAGTTATGGAAGAAATAAAAGTCGTGGTGTTAGACGATGAGAAGCCATAAAGAACCAACCAGATCGATTCTAAGTTATCTCCTTCTCTCAAACAAGAATTAATCACGTTCCTTAGAGAAAGGAAAAATGTTTTTTCTTGGAGCCACTAAGATATTCCAGGTATTGATCCTAACTTCATTTTCCATGAGCTCAATATTTACCTAGGTCCTAAGACGATTAAGCAAAGGCGAAGGGTCTTCAGTCCTGAAAAGAATGAAAAGATCCAGGAGAAAGTAGTAGAACTATAACGAGCACAATTCATTGAAGATGTCATTTACCCTAATTGGTTGGCTCATGTAGTGATCGTCGAGAAGAAAAATGACAAGTGGTGTGTGTCTGTAGATTTTACAGATCTTGATAAAGCATGTCGAAGAGATTATTTTCTTTTGCTAAGGATTGATCAATTGGTAAATGCAACAATAGGGCACGAGTTACTCAGTTTTATTGATGCTTATTCTGGTTATAACCAGATTAAGATGAAACCTGAAGACAAGGAAAACACTTCCTTTATTACCAGTCAAGGAACTTACTGTTATAATATCATGCCTTTTGGGTTGAAAAATAATGGAGCTACCTACCAAAGATTAGTGAACAAGGTTTTTAAGGATAAAATTGAAAAGAACATGGAGGTCTACGTAGATGACATGCTTACCAAAAAAAAATATACTGCCGACCACAATGTGGAATTAGCTCAAACCTTTGATCAATTGGAAAAGCATCAGATGAAGCTCAATCCAACCAAATGAGACTTTGGAGTACAGGATGGTATGTTTTTAATGTACATTTCCAATCAAAGGGGAATATAATCGAACCTTGACAAGATTAAATCCTTGCTTAAAATACAGTCCCCGACCAATAAGAAATAAGTTCAAAAGATGAGAGGAAGATAAGTTGCATTAAACTGTTTTACCTCGTGAGAAACTAAAGAGTGTCTTCCATTATTTAAGGTGCTAAGAAAGACCTTTGGGTGGAATAACGAATGTGAGAAAGTATTTCTAGAGCTAAAGAAATACTTGGGTTCTTCACCACTCCTTTCCTAAGTTCTGGGCGAAAAACTATACTTATGCTTGGCTGTTTCAGAGTCGGCTGTAACTTTAGCTTTGATTCGATTAGATGGTGGAGTCCAAAGACTAGTATATTACACTGGCAAGGAATTTAGAGGAGCATAAATTAGGTACCCATGCTTAGAAAAGTTATCCCTAGATCTTATTGAAGCCTCTAGGAGAATGAGGTCATATTTCCAAGCCCATACCATTGTTGTCTATATAGATTTTCCTCAGCGATAAGCATTGAACAAACCAGAGAAGTCTGAAAGGTTAATGTATTGGCCAGTTGAATTGAGAATATGAAATAGTTTATGAGCCCAGAGTTGCCATAAAATTCCTAGCAATGGCAAACTTTATTATTGGATTCACATATGCAGAGGGGAAACATATTCCATGTTTTCATGTTGAGTAGAATTCTACAAAAGAGAGCTCAGCCCAAAAGCAAATAGAGAATCTGGTCGATCAACCTGAGTCATCGATAGATTAAGACAAATTTAAATAAAGTAAGAAGGTATTCAAGTATGGAGTACTAGTAACAGAAAAGTTCTCTGAAGACATACCAACCTGATAGTTATTTGTAGAGGGATACTCATGTCCTACTCGAAGTAGAGCAGGCCTCATCATTAACACTCTGGATAACTTGGATGTGGAATATGCTCTAAAATTCCTATTTAAGACTTCTAATAATAAGGCTGAATACGAAGTTTTGATCACAATATTGGAAGTAGCCTCATCATTGGGCACCGACCACAAACTAGTTCATAGTTACTCTCAACTGATTATTAATTTAATACAATAAATTTATGGTGTCAATGGAGAAACTATAATGAGATATCATAAAAAAGAAATAGAGGTTATCTCACTGATCAAATTAGTCAAAATAATGAGGATTCCTAGACTTGAGAATGCTTAAGTAGATGCTCTTGCTCATTTTCTTTAGAAACTCCAACAGAACTCAGATGAACTATCCCAGTGGAGATTATTTACCACAAAAGAATTGATGGGATGGAAATTAACATTATGAAGCTGGATTTAGGTCCATCATTGATCTATTGAATTCGTTAATACATCGAGCGAGGAACATTGCCTTCTGACTAAAGAGAAGCTAAGAAAATTAGGTATGAAGTAGCCAGTTATGTTCTAGAAAAAGGTGTCCTATACAAGCGAGGATATACTGTTTCATTGATTCGTTGTGTTCATCCAAATAAATTTAAGGATTTTATTAAAGAGGTGCATGAAGGTTCATGTGGAGCACACAAACCTGAAAGTTACCTCAGACAATGGATAGCAATGCAAGGTTACTATTGGTAAACAAGGACAGTAAATTTTGTTGCTTTCACCAAGAAGTGTCATAAATGCCAGAAGTTTTCTACCATACATAGAAGACAATGAGTGATCCTAACACCAACCACATATCCATGGCCTTTCGCTATATGGGGAATTGATTTGGTCGAACCACTGTCCACCAATAAAGGAAGATTTAGATACATTGTTGCAATTGTTGATTATTTTACCAAATAGGTAGAAGCTGAGCCCCTGATCGACATGATTTATCATAGAGTTTTCTATTTCATATGGAAATAAATCATTTTTAGATATAGCATGCCCTATGCCTTCATCACCGACCATGGCACTCAATTTGATAATGAGGAATTTAAAGAGTATTGTATTCGGTCAAGCATCTAGAAACTTCATTCAGCTCCTGGGTATCCACAATGCAATGACCAGACATAAATCACCAAAAAAACCTTGCTAAATGGGTTTAAGACAAGGTTGGACAAGGATAAAGGCAACTTGATTAATGAACTCCACAGTGTTCTTTGGGCCTACAAGACTACTCCCAGAACAGCAACAGGAGAAACTCCATATATGCTAGCCTTTGGCAGTGAGACTGTAGTACTAGTAGTGATAGGTCTGACCACTCACAGGATGTTAAACTTCAATTCACCCAAGAGTGACCTCATGGGGAAATTAGATCTGTACATCATAGAAGAAGTCCGAGAAGATGTTGCTATTCGGATGGATGCCTACGTCGTACACTCAAGCTGGGAGCCCCGTGACTACGCGGTCGGTTCTTACGACTCACATTGGTCCCGTGCGAGGTGTTTGTGACTCTTATGGGACCGTTTATTATTGTTTTAAATTTTCACACTTCGATGGCATGTTTTTATGCTAAAGTCTATTTTTTTGTAAATTTACGTCGTACACTCAAACCGGGAGCACAGTGACTACGCGGTCGATTCCTACGACTTACCTTCGTTTATTGCGATGTGTTCGTGACTCTTATGGGACCGTTTTGTGGCTATTTTACGTTTTCACCCTTCAATGGCTTTTTGTATGCTTGAAGTCTATTTTTTTGTAAATTTACGTCGTACACTGAAACTGAGAGACCCGTGAAAAAAAGGCCGGTTCCTACGAGTCACATTGGTTCCGTGCGAGGTGTTCGTGGCTCTTACGGGACCGGTTTGTAACTGTTTTACATTTTCTCCCTTCGATGGCATGTTTTTATGCTTAAGTCTAATTTTTTACAAATTTATGTCGTACACTCAAATCGGAAGCCCCGTGACCATGCGGTCGGTTCCAACGAGTCACATTGATCCCGTACGAGGTGTTCGTGACTCTTACGGGACCATTTTGTGTTGATTTTATGTTTTCACCCTTCGATGGCATTTTTTTATGCTCAAGTCTAACTTTTTACAAATTTACATCGTACACTCAAATCGGGAGCCCCGTGACTACGCGGTCGGTTCCTAAGAGTCACATTGGTCCCGTGCACGGCGTTCATGACTTTTACGAGACCATTTTGTGGTTGTTTTACGTTTTCACCCTTCGATGGCCTGTTTTTATGCTTAAGTCTAATTTTTTACAATGGACGTCGTACACTCAAACCGGGAGCCCCGTGAACCATTTTGTGTTTCTTTTACGTTTTCACCCATTGATGGCATATTTTTATGCTTAAGTCTAATTTTTTGAAAATTTATGTCGTCCACCCAAATCGGGAGCCCCGTGACAATGCGATCGGTTCCTACGAGTTACATTGGTCCCGTGCGAGCTGTGCGTGATTCTTATGGGACCGTTTTGTGTTTGTTTAACGTTTTCACTCTTCGATTGTATGTTTTTATGCTTAAGTCTAAGTTTTTTAAAATTTATGTCGTACACTCAAATCGGGAGCCCCGTGACTGTGCGATTGGTTCCTACGAGTTACATTGGTCCATACGAGGCATTTGTGCCTCTTACGAGACCATTTTGTGGTTGTTTTACATTTTCACCATTCGATGGAATGTTTTTATGCTGAGGTATAATTTTTTGCAATGTTTACGTCGTACACTCAAACCGGGAGCCCCGTGACTACGCGGACGGTTCCTACGAGTGACATTGATCCCATGTGAGGTGTTCGTGACTCTTACCGGAATGTATTGTGTTTGTTTTAAGTTTTCACCCTTGGATGAAATGTTTTTATGCTTAAGTCTAATTTTTTGAAAATATACGTCATACATTCAAACCGGAAGTCCCGTGACTACGCGGTCGGTTGCTACGAGTCACATTGGTCCCGTGCGAGGTGTTCGTGACTCTTACGGGACCGTTTTATGGCTGTTTTATGTTTTCACCCTTCGATGGAATATTTTTATGCTCAAGTCTATTTTTTGCAAATTTATGTTGTACACTCAAATCGAGAGCCCCGTGACTACGCTATCGGTTCCTGTGAGTCACATTGGTCCCGTGCGAGGTGTTCGTGACTCTTATGGGACCGTTTTGTGTTTGTTTTACGTTTTCACCCTTCAATGGTATGTTTTTATGCTTAAGTCTAATTTTTTTTAAATTTACGTCATACACTCAAACCGGGAGCCCCGTGACTACGCGATTGGTTCCTACGAGCTACATTGATCTCGTGTGAGGTGTTCATGACTCTTACCGGACCATTTTGTGTTTGTTTTACATTTTCACCCTTCGATGGCATGTTTTTATGTTTGAGTCTACTTTTTTTCAAATATACGCCGTACACTCAAATCGGGAGCCCGTGACTACGCGGTCAGTTCCTACAGGTCACATTGGTCCCGTGCAAGGCGTTCGTGCCTCTTGCGGGACCGTTTTGTGGCTTTTTACGTTCTCACCCTTCGATGGCATGTTTTTATGCTTAAGTCTAATTTTTTCAAATTTATGTCGTACACTCAAACCGGGAGCCCCGTGACTACGCGGTCGGTTCCTACGAGTCACATTGGTCTCATGGGAGGTGTTCGTAACTCTAACCGAACCATTTTGTTGTACACTCAAATAGAAAGCCCCATGACTACACGGTCGGTTCCTATGAGTCACATTGGTCCCGTGCGAGGCGTTCATTACTCTTACGGGACCGTTTTGTGGTTGTTTTATGTTTTGACCCTTCGATGGCATGTTTTTATGATTAAGTCTAATTTTTTACAAATTGACGTCGTACGCTTAAACCGGGAGCCCCGTGAACCATTTTGTGTTTGTTTTACGTTTTCTCCCTTCGATTGCATGTTTTTATGCTGAAGTCTAATTTTCTGCAAATTTAAGTCGTACACTCAAACCGGGAGCCCTGTGACTACGCGTTCGGTTCCAACGAGTCACATTGATCCCGTGTGAGGCGTTCGTGCCTCTTACGGGACCATTTTGTGTTTGTTTTACATTTTCACCCTTCGAAAGCATGTTTTTACGCTTAAGTCTATTTTTTTGCAAATTTATGCCGTACGCTCAAACTGGGAGCCCCGGGACTATGCGGTCGGTCCCTACAAGTCACATTGGTCCCGTGCGAGGTGTTAGAGACTCATATGGGAATGTTTTGTGTTTGTTTTACGTTTTCACCCTTCGATGGCATGTTTTTATGCTTAAGTCTATTTTTTACAAATTTACGTCATACACTCAAACTGGTATCCCCGTTACTACGCGATCGGTTCCTACGAGTCACATTGGTCCCGTGTGCGGTGTTCGTGACTCTTATCGGACTGTTTTATATTTTTTTTACGTTTTCACTTTTGGATGGCATATTTTTATGCTTATGTCTAATTTTTTGCAAATTTACGTCGTACACTCAAACCCGAAGCCCCGTGACTACGCGGTCAGTTCCAACGAGTCACGTCAGTCTCGTGTGAGGTGTTCATAACTCTTATCGGACCATTTTGTCATAAAATCAAATCGAAAGCCCCATCACTACGCGCTCGGTTCCTACGAGTCACATTGTTCCCGTACGAGGTGTTCGTGACTCTGACGGGACCGTTTTGTGCCATTTTACATTCTCACCCTTCGATGGAATGTTTATATGCTTAAGCCTATTTTTTTCAGATTAACATCGTACACTCAAACCGGGAGCCCCATGACTACGCGGTCGGTTCCTACGAGTCACATTTGTCCCGTACGATGCGTTCGTGACTCTTCCCAGACCGTTTTGTGTCTATTTTGCGTTTTCACCCTTCGATGGCATGTTTTTATTCTTAAATCTATTTTTTTGCAAATTTATGTGGTACACTCAAACCGAGATCCCCCGTGACTACGCGGTCGGATCCTACGAGTCACATTGGTCCCGTGCGAGTTATGCGTGACTCTTACCGGACCGTTTTGTGTTTGTTTTACGTTTTCACCCTTCGATGGCATGTTTTTATGCTTGTCTTACTTTTTTTAAATTTATGTCGTACACTCAAACCGGGAGCCCCATGTCTATGCGGTGGGTTCCTACGAGTTACATTGGTCTCGTATGAGGCGTTCGTGCCTCTTATGGGACCATTTTGTGGTTTTTTACGTTTTCACCCTTCGATGGCATGTTTTTATGGTTAAGTATAATTTTTTTCAACTTTACCCGTGACTACGAGGTCGGTTCCAATGAGTGACATTGGTCCCGTGCGAGGTGTTTGTGGCTCTTACTGGAATGTGTTGAGTTTGTTTTATGTTTTCACCCTTGGATGGCATGTTTTTATGCTTAAGTCTAATTTTTTGAAAATCTACGTCGTACACTCAAACCGGAAGTCCCGTGACTACGCGGTCGGTTCTTACGTGTCACATTGGTCCCGTGCGAGGTGTTCTTGACTCTTACTGGATTGTTTTTTGTTTGTTTTATGTTTTCACCCTTCGATGGCATGTTTTTATGCTTAAGTATAACTTTTTGTAAATTTACGTTGTACACTCAAATCGGGAGCCCCCTGACTACGCGGTTGGTTCCTACGATTTAGATTGATCCAGTGCGAGGTGTTCATGACTCTTACCAGACCGTTTTCTATTTGTTTTACGTTTTCACCCTTCGATGGCATGTCTTTATGTTTAAGTCTAATTTTTTTCAAATTTACGTCATACACTCAAACCGGGAGTCCCGTGACTACGCGATCGGTTCCTACGAGTCACATTGGTCCCTTGCGAGGCGTTCGTACCTCTTGCGGGACTGTTTTGTGAATTTTACGTTCTCACCCTTCGATGACATGTTTTTTGTTTAAGTCTAATTTTTTTCACATTTACATCGTACACTCAAATTGGGAGCCCCGTGACTACGCGGTCGACTTAAAGGTTTTATAATCAAAGGGTCAAGTTGACTAACCCGAAGCAAGGAGATTGGGAACTTAAGAAAGTAATTCAGAAGAATGACAAGATGAAGCCTAATTGGCATGGTCCATACCGTATCTTAATGGTTACCCGAATAGAAACTTATCGATTAGAGTTTTTGAAAGGGGAAGAATTCAAGAATCCTTATAGCACAGACCATTTGTGCAAGTATTATCAGTAATTCAGTTTAAAAATTATGTCCCAATTGTAATTGCTTATAATGAAATTTTAGCCTTTCTCCATTATAGATCATTTTTATATTTTTTTTTCCGGAGTATGGTGGTTAACACACGTAACTAATTAAATATGAGCAATTTTAATTCAATGTTTTCAAAAAATTCCTCACCGAGAAGGGCATGGTTCAAACTTTTTCAACTTCTGAAAAGTTAGTTTTCAAAAGGTTCCTCGCCAAGAAGGCATGGTTCAAACTTTTTCAAACTTTTCCTACTTCAGAAAAGTTCGACTTCATGTATGATTTTTCCTCGACAAGTCACGAATAAGAAGCAAGTAAAATTTCTTAATTAGAAGTTACCTGACCATGTTAAATTACTGGAATAATTATATTCCTAATACACTTGGTCGCCACTGATAATTAATGTTGCAACTTAGTACAATAAAGTTATTTATAGTTTTATCTAAGTGCATTAGTCGAGTCTAAGGTTGTATTCATGATTCAAAGACGAATCATATATTAACATTTGAGCACGCTATTTAGTTTATAAGACAATTAACTAATGTTTATACAGTTTACCTAGTCGACAAAAAGATTAATAACAACCATAAGCTTAAATAAAGTAAATTGAATCAAATTAATTCCATTATGTTGATCATAATGTATTACAATAGAAATTAATAAGCAAAAAGCAGTATAAGAAAAATATAAATTTATTTTATTAGGAATTTTCCTTGGGCCTTATCCATGCCTGCAAGAGGATTATCAAGAGTATATAGAGAATTGATTGTGTTAAAGTCCCTCAATATTTTTATTCTTGCTCGGTCTTTCAATTAAATAAGGAGGGCGAACAATCTCAAGCTCATCATGAAGGTCGTTATCCCCTAAATATTTAGTTATCAGACATTGAGGAATAAAATTAGGAGGAATCCATTTGGTTTATAATTTGAATGGAGGCTTATCACAATCCAAGAAACCTGGGTCATTCCAATACCATAGGTCACTATTTTGGTTAAACTTCAGCAAAATTAGTAAGTTGGTCCATTCCCATTTATAGTCTCCATGATTGTTTTTGGAAAGATGATCAGCCATGTGGGCCAAAGCCTCATTATAACCCTCCATCCAAACTTCATTGGGTTGTTGTGAAATTGCAATGTAAGTCTTTCCACTTAATTTTG
Source organism: Sambucus nigra (assembly GCA_949130495.1). Lineage (NCBI taxonomy): Eukaryota > Viridiplantae > Streptophyta > Magnoliopsida > Dipsacales > Adoxaceae > Sambucus > Sambucus nigra. The sequence goes on from OX422214.1 coordinate 427,686,898, forward strand.
TAGCTTCCTAAGGACATTATCCTTGGCTTTCAGCTGGGCAGCCTGGTCGGCAATGGCATTATCTTTGGATTTTAAATGAGTATTTCTTGTTCTTTCTTCCTCAAAGGTTGGTCAAATAACTACCCCTTGCCTAGGTTTTTGTAACACCCCGTATTTTTATGCATTTAAAAATTAATTAATTCGTGTAAAATTTAAATTACGTGTGTGTCGTAATTTAATGGAATTAATTATGGAAATATTTATATAAATATTAATCGAGAGAATAAATGGTTACTATTTATGTCTTAAGTGTATTAATGACGTGGGATTTATTTATCTCAGCCAGGAGTCAGTTATAGACTAAGTTAGGTGTGAGATAAGAAATTTTGTAAATTAATTCGAATGACAATTTTGAGTGCACGGTTGAGTCCGGATGGGCTGAAATAGTCGGAAAAGAGTACCCGGGGTAGTAAATGGGTCTCGCGGCATTTTTAGGCATAGTCGGGCCCACACGGGGGTATTTGGGTCACTCGGGCTAGGCTCATTCGGCTAAAAACGGAATTTATCTTTAATAACTAATTTGGGAGAAAAGGGAAATGACAGAAAACACAAGAGAGAACCTAGGGTATTGAGAGGAAGCCATAGAGAGTGTTTACACTGCAAATTGGGGTCTTTTGGAGACAAGATAAGGAACCAATTGGGAGTTCATCATCAAGCTTGCAAATTACACCCTCGGATCAGACCCTACGAACCCAAAAGGCACGTAATTAACTTGTTGTGATTTTAATTGATGTTATTCAATTCATATTTTTGTGATGTGGAAATCAGAAACCCATTTTGATCATAAATGGGTATAAAATGGGGTTTTTGTAAATAAAACACCTTAATGAAATTCAATGTGAAAATTAATTGTGTTATATGGTTCTGAGATGATAAATTGATTTGGATGTGAAAACCCAGAGTAAATTATGAACGCATTTGGGGAAATTAGATGATATTGGGACCTAACGAGTATAAATCCGAAAATTTTCCCCTAATTAGAAAAGTAGAATTTTGTGAGATTTATCTTATGTTAGAGGTTCTATAAGAGGCCCTGATCACGTTTTTACATAGTTATATTTTTTATTGTAATTGGATGAGAACAAAGGAAAGGTTATAATTTGGAGAAACTCGTTAATGGTGGAAACAACAAGTCAGAGAAGACGACCATCTGTTCGATCGATCGATCGACGGTTGGGGTCGATCGATTGACCCTTAAGGTTTTTTGGCAGTTTCGCCTAGGGAATTATATGGGTAAAATTTTTAGTTACAATTTCCCCTAGTATAATTAAAAGAGAAAAATTAATTATGGGAGTTAATTGTTAATAATTATAAAGGAATATAATTGGCAGTGGTGGGGGAATTAAGGGTGACACATTTCGAATGAATTTTGAGAAATAAATTCTGAAAGAATAAAATAACGGACTGGGTGAATAATTTCGGGTATGGTAGTAGGGAGACACTACTCATTTAAATTAATTATGTAGGAAAACAAATTAATTTGGGATCGGGGATTAGATTTGGGTGCTATTTAATTTCGGGCCATGAGGGTGAGTCCGAGTACATTGGTTAGGCGACACCATATATATTTGAATTAATTAATGTGCGGATTAATTAATAATTAGAGTTGGACCATAAACTCGGGGTTTACATATAGGCTAGTATTACGGACTTAGTACACGGTAAGGACGAGATATTTTATAATTATATATATACGGTATGCAATAGTATATATATGGTGTGTGCATATAACTATCAGTTATTGGATATTATTAATATATACACTCTAGTCCTATCAACGGAGGTTGTGCATAGTGGGTGAATCCCCTAGTTTGAGGAGTAGGGCGAGTATATCCCCAGATCATAGCGTCCGATATATGAGTGAGGGGCATCTCACTTTCAGGGAAGGAATATGACCGCCTCCATTATGTTCATGTTTTTAGCCAAGTTAGTTAACGATTCTGACTTGGGTAACTAGGTTATGTGACTACACTTAGTGGCATAGCACTTTAGAGAATATATACAGTGAGTTACTACTTCGGAGGATGGCTATTACTTATATATTCAACATATGTGCGAATGTTGTAATATGGTTATACGTATATAATGGGATAAAGAATTATATACGGGTAATTTAATGCATGACGTGAATCGTATTATGTGTATAACGAGTGTGAAAGTTATAAGAATTTAATAAGGGTAATGATTAATTAAGTTAGTGGTAGTAATTGCTTATAAATCATATATTTAAGCATACTCGGTTAGAGTAGGTCAGTTGAAAGGGATTATATCAATTATCTAGTTATGGGGTAGATGACTAGGGGAGATATAAATCAGGCATTATGTATGCACTTTAGAGGAGGGGTGAGGATGTCCTCAAGTGAGTACGACACTAACTAAAATATGAAACGCATTCATGCATTTTATATTACTGCAAGTTAATCATTTGCTAAATATTTTCAAAATGTTTTGGATTCTAACCCTTACTATATTTCAAAACATTTTAGGTGTCCAGCCATAGGGACGTCAGACTTGATTTATTCCAGGGATTCGCTGCTGCAGCATATGTGGATGTTTCAGGATTTTGGATAGGTGCCTCTATCTCTTCTATTCTTAGAATATGGATTTTCTATCCGATACTCGAGCATGTTGCTCACAGTTTTATTTAGTATTCATTTAAGATACTATGGGATTATTATTATTATATATCTTTACATTTTATTGGATTTTAGCCGATGGTTTATTCGGCAAGACATAATTTGTGATAATGGTTTCTATTGGCATGGATTGTGTTAATTAAATTTTCCCAATTACTTTTATCTTGATTAATAAAGATTAAAATTTGACATCAGCTTTGAATACTAGGTGGTTAGTAATTTTATAAAATTTTGACAGTAATGCTAAGGATGATCCATTTAAGATTCCTTTTCAATTAGATATAGGACTGATCACCCGGTATTTCATTGAGCGGGGTGTCACAGATGGTATCAGAGCATCAGGTTCTAGTGTCCTTAGGATCTGTGAGGCTTAATACGTTTCAGCGTAGCGTTCGGTTGTTATAGAGCCCTATTATTTGGACTGTTGATTGAGTTTTAACTTTTGTAATATCATACTTCTGCTATTAGATTCTGTATAAATTGTTTACTTATACAATTCGATCTATTTTCAGATGCCACCGAGGAGACAGCGAGCAGAGAGGGCCAAGGCCAGGGATGCATTAAGGGAGGCTCATCAAGAGCCTCAGGTACCTCCACCACCACCCCCACCCGAGTTGATCTCCACTACTCAGGTGGCAGTGATAGTGGCTTAGGCAATCGAGATAGTGATGAGAGCCCATTTTCCTCATCCCCAGGCATCGCCTCTAGTGGCACCAGCAATTCAGGCCCTAGTAGGGCCACCTTCTTGGAAGTAAGTTAGGGAGACCTTTCAGAAGGATCACCCACCCGAGTTCCGGGGTAGTACTTATGTGGTAGAGGCTTGTGACTGGAAGAAAAATATTCAGCGCTATCTATGCATACCTGAGTGTACCGAGGTGCAGCAATAGATGATTTCTACCTTCCGTCTGTCAGGGGAAGATTTATAGTTGTGGGAGTCAGTTACCACCACCGAGGAGAGGGACTTGATGATGATGTCTGATTTCTGGGTGTGGTTTGACCGCAAATACTTTCCATCAGCGTTAGAGGTATAGATGAGGAAGAAATTCAGCGAGTTGGTTCAGGGCGATCGCTTGGTGGCTGATTATGAGGAGGAGTTCACCCGTTTGGATAACATTGTACCAAATGAGGTGAGCGATGAGGAGCGAAAGAGGTTAAGGTTTATGGATCGCTTGGCCTGGATAACTAGACATCATTTGATTAGTAATCCATCATTGATGACATATACAGATGTCATCAATGCCGCTCTTGTAAACTGTTAGGATCATTACTTCCATGCGAAGGGAAGAAAGAGGGTAGGGAAGCCAAGCCAGCAGGGCAAGGCAGTTGGTGGTGATACTAACAGTGTTCAGCAGCAGTCTGGCAGTCAACAGGGGAATCAGGCTAAGAAATTTAAGACAGGAGGTTTTTGATCGGGAGGATAGGGGTTTAGGCAGGTCCAACATAGCCCAAATCAGCAGCAGCAGGTTCCTTAGGGTTGTCACGGCCAAGGGAATAATAGAGGAGGCCAACAGAGCCAGCTTCGTAAGGGACAACAGAGCCAACAATAGGGAGACGGCCAGAGGCATTGTTTTGTTTACGCCCAGATGGGACATTTTAAGAGAGAGTGCCCACAGAGAGGTAGGGGCCAGTAGCAGGGTGCCCAATAAGGGCAGCATGGTCAGATGCCACTAGAAGCACCAGCTCCACTAGCCCCAAAGTAGTAGGGGAAAATGCACTACGGGCGTGTGTACGACGTCCAAGATGTTCCCATTCCACCACCACCTCAGGCGTCGCCAACAGTTAAGGGTACGTTTACTATCCATGGGCTTGAGGGTACGATACTATTTGACACTAGAGCATCACATTCATTCATTAAATCTAAATTTGCTAGAGTAGCCAGTTTGCTAAAGACCGCAGGTATTCTCCATATGTGTGTCGAGTCACTAGTGGGTAGTGGGTCATTGATACACTCGATTTATAGAGTGGTGGACATTTTGATTGGGAGACTGAGTTTAGCGATGGACCTCTTAGTGTTAGATATGTAGGGGTACGATGTCATCCTAGGTATGGATTGGTTGGCATATTATCGGGCGATAGTAGGTTGCTTTGAGAGAACCATTGTGTTCTCCATTCCGGGAGAGGAGATGTTCCTAGTAGCGATGCCTCTACCCGAGGAAGGATCACGCACGCACTTGTATTATATTAAGGAGGAGACCTCACAGGAGGTGGTGATTTCGTTGGATTCGATTCCGATAGTGAGGGACTTCGAGGATGTGTTCCAGAAGATACCAGGATTGCCACCCAATAGGAAAATTGAGCTCGTAATTGATTTAGGACCGGGCATGAGACCGATTGCTCGAGCACCTTACTGCACGGCCCCTTCAGAGACGTGTGAGCTGAGAGAGCAGATTTAGCAGCTCTCGGGTCAGGGTTTCATTCGACGGATCACGTCGTTATGGGGTGCACCGGTGTTATTTATGAAGAAACGAGATGGTCCACTTCAGTTGTGTGTGAACTACAGAGAATTGAACAAGGTGAAGATACGGAATAAGTATATATTACCTAGGATTGATGATTTATTTAACCAGTTGAGAGGGGCGTCATACTTCTCAAAGATTGATTTGAGGTTAGTGTATCATCAGCTATGTATTCGAGAGGAGGATATTCCTAAGACCGCTTTCCTGTCGCAATATGGATCCTACGAGTTCAGGGTGATGCCATTTGGGCTCACCAATGCGCCAGCAGTGTTCATGGATCTCATAAACAGGGTTTTCAGAGAGTATCTCGACCAGTTGGTTATTGTGTTCATTGATAACATTTTGGTCTACTCGCGCACTAAAGAGGAGCACACAGAGCATCTGCATATGGTTCTACAGACGCTATGAGACCACCGGCTTTATGCCAAATTTAGGAAGTGTGGATTTTGGACACCGGAGGTGCAGTTTCTTAGTCATGTGGTGTGAGATCGGGGTATTACGGTAGATCTGAGTAATACACCGACCGAGGTTCGTAGTTTTTTGGGGTTGGAAGGGTATTACTGGCGATTCATTAAAGTGTTTTCAAAGATCGCGGGTCCTTTGATGAATTTGACTCGAAAGGGGGTACCTTTTATTTGGAGTGATCATTGTCACTTAGCTTTCGATAAGATAAAGGAAAAGTTGACATCTGCACCCATGCTTGCTTTGTCAAGGGGAGGACTATAGTATCAGGTCTACACTGATGCGTCCTTGCAGGGGCTTGGGGGTGTGTTCTAGCAGGACGAGAGGGATATAGATTATCCATCCAGAAAGCTTAAGCCCGATAAGATGAATTACACCACTCACGACCTAGAGTTAGCGGTGTTCGTTTTTACTTTAAGGACATGGAAACACTATCTTATGGGAAAGTAGTTTACTCTATTCACGGATCAAAAGTCATTTCAGTATCTCTTCACATAGAAGGATTTGAATATGAGGTAGAGGTGGTGGGTAGAATTTGTGAAAGACTACCAGTTTGATATCCAGTATCATCCTGGTAAGGCTAATGTGGTGGAAGACGCGTTGAGCCGGAGGCCTACGGGGGAGATTTATGAGGTTTGGAAGGCGAAGTGGAGAGAGATTCGACATGATGATGATGTAGCTAGGGCGTGTATGTACGCTTTGTCCATCACTCCCGAGATCATTATGCAGGCTGTGAGGGCACAGGCGGAGGACCAGATCTGCAAGGATAGAGTATGTCAGTTGTTGGCCCAGGGAGCAGAGGGTTATTCAATTATCTCAAAGGGAGGCCTACGCTTTAACGAGAGGTTGATTGTGTCGGAGGATGAGGAATTAAGGCATGATGTTATGACAAAGTACCATGGTTTGAGGTTTGTAACACATCCCGATGGGGATAAAATGTACGAGGATATGAGGAGGCAGTATTGGTGGGCAGGAATGAAATGGAACATAGCAGAGTTTGTCTCGAAATATACCATGTGTCAGCTTGTGAAAGTTAATCATCAGAGACCTCTAGGGATGCTACAACCACTAGAGATTCCCGTGTGAAATTGGGAGATCATATCCATGGACTTCATTACCGGGTTGCCTACATCTCATAAGGGTCACGACTATTGGTAATTATGGATCGATTGACCAAGGTAGCCCACTTCTTACCGATTCGCACAGACTTTGAGACGATGCGTTACGAGAAGCTATTCATAGCGGAGATAGTTAACCTGCATGGGGTTCCTCTTAATATTGTGTCTGACAGAGACAAGGTTTTTTTATGGCACATTTCTGGCAGAGTTTTCAGGAGGCTATGGGCACAGAGTTACAGTTGAGTACCGCCCATCACCCACAGACAGATAGGTTGACTGAGAGGGTAAATCAGATGCTGGAAGACATGCTAAGGATGTGTATTTTAGACTTTGGGGGAGGATGGGATAGATAGCTTCCTTTGGTAGAGTTTGCGCATAACATCTCTTACCTGTTTACAATTGGAATGGCCCCGTTTGAGGCACTGTGCGGGAGACCTTGTCATTCTCCCGTCTATTGGTTAGAGGTGGTGGACAACAAGTTAATGGGATCAAAAATTATTCGGGAGATATCTACCAATATTGAGATGATTCGAGGACGGATTCAGATAGCTTAGGATAGGCAGAAGAGCTATGTTGATGCTTCACGGAGACATATGGAGTTGGAGGTCGGGGATTAGGTATTGGTTCGGGTGTCCCCTAAGAAAGGGGTGATGGGGTTTGGAAAGAAGGGTAAATTAGCTCCGAGATACATGGGGCCCTTACCTATTATTGAGAGGGTTGGACCGGTAGCTTATAGACTGGGTTTTCCAGAGTATCTTCAGCTGATACACGACGTGTTCCATTTGACATCGCTGTAGAAATATTGAAGGAGCGAGAGGGCCTTCAAGCACATTCCACTCAAGAAAATTGACCTATATCCATACATCTCTTATTCACCGTAGGTACGACCCAATTTCAGGTGCGAAATTTCTTTGTAGGGGGAGTATGTAACACCCCGTATTTTTATGTATTTAAAAATTAATTAATTCGGGTAAAATTTAAATTACTTGTGTGTCGTAATTTAATGGAATTAATTAGGCAAATTTTTATATAAATATTAATCGAGAGAATAAATGGTTAGTATTTATGGGAAATAAAATTACTAAGTGAATAGTAATAACTATTTATGTCTTAAGTGTATTAATGACGTGGGATTTACTTATCTCGATCGAAAGTCAGTTATAGACTAAGTTAGATGTGAGATAAGAAATTTTATAAATTAATTTGGAAGACAATTCTGAGTGCACAGTTGAGTCTGGGGGTATGGTTGTACCTGGGGGTAGTAAATTAGATGATATTGGGACCTAACGAGTATAAACCCGAAATTTTCCCCAAATTAGAAAAGTAGAATTTTGTGAGATTTATCTTATGTTGGAGGTTATGAGAGGCCCTGATCACATTTTTACGTAGTTATGTTATTGGTTGTACTTGGATGAGACCAAGGGAAAGGTTATAATTTGGAGAAACTCGTTAATGGTGAAAACATCAAGTCGGAGAAGACGACCATCTGTTCGATCGATCGATCAACGGTTGGGGGTTAATCGATCGACCCTTCAGGGTTTTTATCAGTTTGGCCTAGGGAGTTATGTAGAAAAATTTTTAGTTGCAATTTCCCCCTAGTATAATTAAAAGAGAAAAATTAATTATTGGAGTTAATTCTTAACAATTATAAGGGAGTATAATTGAGAGTGGTGGGGGAATTAAGGGCAACACATTTCGAATGAATTTTGAGAAATAAATTCTTAAAAAATAAAATAACGGACTGGGTGAATAATTTCATGTATGATAGTAGGGTGACACTACTCATTTAAATTAATTATGTAGGAAAACGAATTAATTTGTGGTCGGGGATTAGACTCGGGTGATATTTAATTTTGGTTGGGTGACACCAAATATAATTGAATTAATTAATGTGCAGATTAATTAACAATTAGAGTTGGACCATAAACTTGGGGTTTACATATAGGCTAGTGTTACGGACTCAGTACACGGCAAGGCCGGGATATTTTATAATTATATATATACGGTATGCGATAGTATATATATGGTGTGTGCATATAAATATCAGTGATTGAATATTATTAATATATACACTCTAGTGCTATCAATGGAGATTGTGTGTAGTGGGTGAATTCCCTAGCTTGAGGAGTAGGGCGAGTATGTCCCCAGGTTATAGCGTCTGATATATGGGTGAGGGGCATCTCATTTTGAGGGAAGGAATATGACCGCCTCCATTATGTTCATGTTTTAATCCAAGTTAGTTAGCGATTCTAACTTGGGTAACTAGGTTATGCGAGTACACCTAGTGTGATAGCAATTTAGAGAATATATCCGGTGAGTTATTACTCCGGAGGATGGCTATTACTTATATATTCAATATATGTGTGAATGTTGTAATATGGTTATACGTATATAATGGGATATATAATTATATACGGGTAATTTAATACATGACGTGAATCTTATTATGTGTATAACAGGTGCGAAAGTTATATGAATTTAATAAGGGTAATGATTAATTAAGTTAGTGCTAGTAATAACTTATAAATCATATATTTAAGCATACTCCGTTAGAGTAGGGTAGTTGAAAGGGATTATATCGATTATCTAGTTATGGGGTATATGACTTAGGGAGATATAAATCAGGCATTAGGTGTGCACATTAGAGAAGGGGTGAGGATGTCCTCAAGGGAGTGAGAGACTAACTAAAATATGAAGCACATTCATGCATTTTATATTACTGCAAGTTAATCATTTGCTAAATATGTTCAAAAATTTTTTGGGTTCTAACCCTTGCTATACACTATTTTCAAAACCTTTTAGGTGTCCATCCACAGGGACGCCAAACTTGATTTATTCCAGGAATTCACTGCTGCAGCATATGTGGATGTTGCAGGATTTTGGATAGGGAACTCGATCTCTTCTATTCTTAGAATAGGGATTTTCTATCTAATAATCGAGCATGTTGATCACAGTTTTATTCAGTATTCATTTTAGATACTATGATATTATTATTTTTTTTCTTTACATTTGTATTGGATTTTAGCCGATGGTTTATTCGGCAAGACATTTTATTATTTGTGATGATGGTTTCTATTGTCATGGATTGTGTTAATTAAATTTCTGCTGTTACTTTTATCTTGATTAGTAAAGATTAAACTTTGACATCAACTTTGAATACTAGGTGGTTAGTAATTTTATAAAATTTCGACAGTGATGCTAAGGATGATCCATATGAGATTCCTGTTTCATTAGATATAGGACTGATCACTTAGTATTTCATTGAGCAGGGTGTCGCAGAAGTTTGCCCAGATTTAATTTTCTTCTTCTGCAAGGCCTCTAGTTCTACCACCAGTCTTGTATTTTCATTCTCCAAAAAGGAATCTCCTTCATTAGGACCAGTAGTAGTTGATCTTTTCTAGCTTTCCACTTCATCCCTAAAGGCATTATTTTCTTTCTCTAACATCGCAGTAATGGACAGAGCATTCTCTAAATCCTGCTTTAAGGAATGCTCATTCTTGTTCAGAGCAGAAGTAATATCATTCAACTTCTTGTCAAAACCCCAGCCTTCACTTAAAACTTTATACTTGGCCTCATGTTAGAATGGAGTAAGGCCAAGGACAACTTGTGCTCTTCTTCTAGTTGCTTGATCATTTCATAATATTCAGCATTATTGGCAACAACCCCATACAACAAGAAATGAAGGTGGACTTGTAACTCCTTGACTTGGTTGGAAACATTTGGGCTGAGCAACCCAGTTAAATATTGTTCAGATATGGGAACATGACCAGACTCCAAGAGATTTTTACTTCGTTCGAGCAAGTCAGATTCAATAGAAATTATAGGCTTTTTTCCCAGCATCAACTAGAAAGTTGCAAATACATGAGTTTGTGGACATCCAAAAAGATCAAAACAACATAAGAAGTAAAGAAGCACAGTTCAACAGAAACTAAAAGTCATTATGTGGCAAAGACAACAATTGAAGAAGAAATATTGTTCTTTCATTAATTAATAAATGGATTACGAAAGCAGTACATCTTAAGGAAAGAAAAGATAAAGAAAAAAAAAGGTAAACTTATTAGGCCTTGTCCTTGTTTCGAGCTTGATGTTTTCCAAAATCAGGTTGGTCGGTACTAGCACTTGACAGCACTGAATATTCAATGGTCACCATGAAAGATTCTATAATTCCCTCATCACCATCAAACTCCTCATCCAGGTTAGGAGGAGTGATAGGGTCATACTTGAGGAAGAGCTGAGAGTTTTCTTCGGTACCGACCACCTTCAAGCTTTCGACCATCCCTCCTTGAAAGATAACTTCTTAGCGTACTCAATTTGAGTAGAGGAAAAAAAAGGTATTTCTCGCATCCCTTATCAAAAGCGACTTTGCCTTTGTCCTTTAAGGAGGGAACTTGGGAAGTTAAACTAGTCGCCTTATCTTCAGCAGTTTGAGTTCGACCTGTAAATTCTGCAAGTTTGTCTTTAGAAGCCATGGATCTATTTTTAGCACTGCCAAACTTCTCCTCGGTAGCTTCGTCCTTCTCTTAAGAAGCTTGTATTTTTCTCTCAACTGTAGTGGCCTTATCAACGCCCCTTCAAACTGTCATTGGCCTTCTTTAATTCTTATTTCCAAAACTTTTGCTTTATTACCAAAGCTTCTCGAGAAGAATCTAAGAGCTTCCTCAGGCCCTCAAATGCCTCTTCAACTTCATTCGGAGAAGTCTTCAGTTGTTCATCCTTCTCCATAGTTGAAGTCAACCAAAAACTATAAAAGGAAGAAACTCCAAATGGTCAAAAAAAAGTTCAAAACCATAAAGAAAAGGCAATAAAAAGGGAAAAATTACCAAGGCCAATTTATGGCAAGCTCTTTCAGTGAGACTGTAAAGCAGCCCGATCAGCAGGAAAGGTCTCTAATTTGATTAAAACCCTGGCTAATCTAAGGTTAACAGTGATAGAGGTTGACCCAATGTTCAGGTTTACCTGAATCTTCTTCACCAACTCTTTTTTATCGGTGGTTTTCTTTGTAGCTAAGGCCTACTGCTTGACAGATGTCTTTTGAACCTATTTTGAAGGATCATGTAAACCTCTATTTATCCACTTGAATTGGTGCTCCTCAGCCTGAGTATCATCAACACTAATAGGCCTCTTGTCACTGGCCTTCAATTTTTTTAATTGGCTTCTTGCCAGTATCAACAACCTTCTTTAGTTGAGGGGATAATGGTCCTCTCATTAGATTGGTAAGCTTCCTCTTTGTCATGTCTGTGGAAGGATAAATGAGAATCTCATAAATGTTAAAAGACTTAAAAGAGGATGAAGTTCCTCCCTGAGTGGAATCAGCACCTATAGACTTAGTAGCTGAAGAAGTTAGCATTAGATCTCTTCAAGGTTGATAGAAATTGGAGGCAAATCAAGTGTAGGTTGGGCAATAAAAGATGTGATGGAACTTTTATATTCCAACTATAATGATGAAATCATAGGATGTTCTTCTCCAAACTTCTGGTTCAAGACCCACAAAAATTTAAGGTCGTTGAGGTTGATTTCCCCTTCCTCGGTGCACTTTTTCTTACTTTCCTCTGCATAGAAAAGAAACGGAAAAGTTAGTCGGCAGATATCACATATAAATCAAAAGAGAAAAAATCATTAATAAAGTATAACATATGCCACGTCCTGATTGGGGATATCTGGGACCAATATAAGCCACTCCAGTAGGGAGAGGAGCATATTGCCAGTTCTTAACAATAACACCGTACTACTAATAATCGTTATTGGAATCGAGTAAATTTACTACTAAAACCCTATTGGCTTGCCTAGTCTTAAAATAGTAAGTATTCTCTCCAACAGTTACCCACTTGTAACAAAATATCAGCTCCAAAACCCCAATATGGGTCCCATAAAGTTTGTTTAATATATGAACCCTATTTACAATCCTCCAAGTGTTGGGGGCTACTCTAGAAGGAACTATGTTGAAGTATTAAAAAAAATTGAAGAAAAGGGGGATTAGGTGGAAAGGTGATACCACACTCAGTTATGAATAAGGTTAGGATCCAATGACCTTCAGAGAGGGAATAAACATCAATAGGAACCTTGGGTATCTCTACGTACATCTAAAGATGGGATATTCTTTTTTTCTCTATAATCATCTAAAGGCTTACAGGGAATCAAAGACGATGGCAAGAACTGAAGAAGGAAATAATTGCACAGTGAAAAACTCGAAAGCAAAGAGATAGTTAAAGTTCAAAAAATTTGGGGTAGAAAGAAAGAGGGAAACATCTCACCAATTCATATGTTGCCTCGAGAAATACAAAATAAATTATTAACTGAACGAATCATATAGCTACCATCGGCTGCACGTTTTTCAAAGAATCAAAAGACGAGTATGTCCTTTGACGGTTAAAAAAAATCAAATTATTAACAAAAATGCCATCCTCAAATAGTGACAGCATAATTTTTTACAAGTATGGGAGGTCGGCTGTTGACCAGACACTCAAATAATACGCCAAGTAGCTTCCTGCGCTAAATACTCCATACTTTCATGCAAGGATAAAGCATGGAGCATTGGGGGCTTTTGTTGTATGTAAAAATTATACTTCCACGTGGATCAACGATAAACGTACACTTGTCATCCAACGTGACTAACCAGTATACTTGATCAGCTTCATAGTCACTTAGTCTGATAGAAGGTCGACCAACTCCAGAAGTCCAACCAACAAGAATAACAATAGTTACTCGGATAGGAATGTCAACCCGCACTCAATTTCAAGTGTTTTTATAAGGACAAATTTCCAATCGAGTTAATTTGTTATTGTTGCCTTAATTCCGGACGAAACTATTTGAGTCATAGGATAAAGATTGTGTCCTTCAAGCCTATGACGTTTATGTTGAAAAAGTTGCGTCCAAGCGTCTATTGAAGATATCATCATTGTCGATTTTCATGCTAAGTTTAAACTTCATCAACCTCTCTTATTTCCAAGTTCTCTAAATGTATGAATGCATTAATATATATATATATATATATATATATATATATATAGGGACTTAGATATTTTTATTGGGTGTTAGTATTTTTGTTAAAAAAAATTGAATTCATACTATCTAAATATTTTGTTCTCGGACACCTTTCCATAGAAAAATCACAACTAATTAAAAAAAATCAGAATAATACAGAATTGGCGGCCACGCATTCCTATCAAAATTTTCTAGATTCGAGGCCTGAAATGTCATTAAATAGGTCGTTTGAACGAACTATCTAATGATATTTGTTCTGAATTCTCATTAGAAGTTTTGTTCAAACATAGTTATTCAAACGACGGTGTTCGAACGACCTGGTAGTTTTTTAAGAGTTTTGTTTTTAACTCCCCACTAACTTTTTACTAGTTGTAATTTGTGCGGGAACATAATTTTTTGTAAGACTTTTTGGATAACTTGAGAGAGTTTTTACAAGTTTTGAGAGATAAAATCGAAATCCAAATTTTCCTTTAGTTTTTGTGATTCCAAAATGAATTCATCTAAAAATAAAAAATAGATTACACCCAATAGTTTATTTTTATCCAAGTACCAATATATATATATATGTGTGTGTGTGTGTGTGTGTGTTTTGAGATCATCCATTTGGCACCGAGTATTTTTCTCATCCCAAAAAGAGAAAGTTTCATACGGAGGAGTCCGTTCATTGGTTCGTGGTGTGAATACGGAGAAGAGACTTTCATATATTTGACTGTTGATCCGCCCCATCGGTGGATTCCGAGACGACGGTGGATTTTAAAGTTATCGACTAGGCGGAGGTGAAAGAACGAAGAAGCGTCAAGGCTTGAAAGGCGTCGAGTCATTGAGGTAAGTCTTTTTTGTGTCTTTTGTAAAACCATACCTAGTGGATTTGTGATTGGGTCATCCAAGGTTTTTACCAAATTGGGTTTTTCTCGTACATCGCGGTCTTGTGTTGTGATTATTTATTTTATCCTGCAACAACACCTAGATATATGCTTTGGACTAAAAAGATAAAAATTGGTTAAATCACAACAATTGTGTAATTTTGGTGCTATTTTAGCTTGGGTAATTTTAATTTAATTTAATTCAAGTTGGCATAATTAATTTGGCATAAATGCATGCTTAAGTTTTTTTAGCATAATTTTAACTTGAATTGAATTAAATTAATTTGTGTTTATGTGTAAATCCAACTACTTATTTTGTTTAATCTCATTTTAATCTTGAAGAAGTTAAAATTTGGTTAATTTTATAAGAATTTTAACATTATGGTTTTTGGCAAACCATCACCTTTTTAAGACTTTAAAATTGGGTTATCAAAGCATATCTTATAATTCATCACCCCTATCAAGTGGTATCAGAGCAGGAATGCTAAATTATTGTGTTAAGATCCTTTGTTTAATTTTTATTTAAAAATGGAAAATTTACCTTTCACAAAATTTCCAATTTTTAAAGGCTCCAACTACGCGTATTGAAAAGCGCATATGAGGTCAGCACTTAAATCCTTAGATGAGCGGGTTTGGCTATCATTAGTTAAAGGGTGTATCCCACCAATATGTCTAGAAGGAGAGGTTCATGTACCTAAACCCATAGAAAGATGGAGTGAGACTGAGCTTAAGTCTGCTAATTTTAATTCCCGAGATTTAAAAGCCCTTTTTAGTGCGATCACACCAGATGTGTTCTGCCAAATTATGTTGTGTGAAACATCTAAGGAGGCATGGGATTTTCTCCAACTCACCTATAAAGGAACAAGTGTCGTTAAAGCTTTGAAACTCCATGACATCACCACTCGATTTAAAACCATTAAAATGCTAGAAAGTGAGACGTTTGATGAGTTCTATGCGAGATTATCAGATATTATGAATTCATGATTTAATTTGGGAGAAAACATACCCGACAACCGTGTCCTAAATAAAATTTTAAGGTCATTACATGATATATTTATTCCAAAGATGACCGTTTTAAACTCTTTTGGTCAGTTTAGACTCTACGAAACTTGAAGAGCTTGTAGGTGACCTTCAAACCTATGAACTTGACATGTTTCCCTCTAAGTATGAGAAGAAGAAAGACATGGGAATAACTTTATAAGTCGAAAGGAGGAGTCATCGCTTTCGGGTGATTTGTTTGAGATTGACTCGAAAGATATGGATTTGTTTGCTAGGAAGTTTAGAAAATTTATAAAGACTAATAAAGAGAACCATAAACATGATTATAAGAAGTTTGAGAAGTCTAAGCATAGTAAAGCTGAGAAATTATCTAAAACTCATAATGAAGATCTTAATACGGACAAGTCAAATAGATGTTATGGTTGTAAGGGTTATGGCCATAGGGTATTTGAGTTTCCCACTAGACTACGAAGGAGGGAAAGAAAACAATTGCATATAATGCGACCCTTAGTGACAGTAAATCGGAAGAGGGACCCGATTCCCCCATATAGTGCAATTGTGTCACATTCATGTGAACGATAGTGACAAATCTTTCGATGAAGATAACTTAAAACGTGACACTTCTGAGGCCATTATTTGTGAATCCCAAGAGTTTGATGATAAAGAGAATGGAGAAGAGAGTGAGAATGAAGAAGAGGTAGAGGAGAGTGAACTTCAAGTAGCCTTTCATAAGTTGTATGCAGAATCGTTAAAATTGAAAAGGGAAAACTTAAAGTTAGAAGATAAAATGAGAGAACGTGCCATAGCTAGTGATGAGAGTGTTTTGATTGATGATCTTATGGAACATGAGAGAATTCATCGTCAGAAGCTAGAGTATGTTGAAGGTGAAAGAGATAGTCTTAGAGGTTTAATGGAGGCTATGAAGAAAGAGATTCTCGAGTTTGAATAAAGTAGGTGTTTACTTCAGTCTCGAATAGTGGAACTTGAAGGAAAATTAAAAGACTCAAGTCGGGTCAAATTTGATTTGGAGTGTAGGTTGGAGAAGTTAGATAAAATCTTAGGGAACTTCCAAATCAAAGACGAGAAGTGTGGTATTATCTTAGATACTCAAGATACTTCGGCTAATAAAGATAAAATCATAATTTTGAGAGAATCGACTAGGAACACTAGAAAAGATCAATCCTTAGGTAATACATATTTTCGTGTTTTCAGTTTTACACATTGCGATTGAAAGGGTCACCTCGGAAAGTTTTATTTCGATCTTAGAAAGGGTCTTAAGAAGCCCAAGGGTAGAGTTACCAAAGTCACCAAAACCTGAAAGTGTCACGCTTCACTAGTGTGGGTTAGGTAATCTGATTTGGAGGCTTTACATGATAATCTTTATGATTCTCATTTACTTTCACATGATTCCTCACTTGATAAATCTAAAATTTTATTGTGTTTGTTTTGTTTACATACACTAGCTTTTGTGCTTCATCAAGGTGTATATTTGACAATCATTTTCTAGTTTTTGCTTCATCATATGTGTGTAGCTAGAATTATGACTTGTGTATCGTTTGTATTTAATTTTTATTTATTGTGTCTTAATTGAAAAATACAAAAATATTTTTTGCCTTTTGGGTTATCTTTTTGTTTGTATAAAAATTTGAAAAACTCAAAAAGATTTGTTTGTGTATTTTATTTTTACACATTTTATGTGGCATATACTTGTGTTTGAATCCAATATCATCCCCGATTCCGTGTGGCTAGAACTTTTTGTTAAGATTTTCAATCCTTAGAGTGTTCTTTATCATGCTTGCATGGAGTAGTTTGACTTTGACTTGCTTAATGGATTCTCTTTTTATATGCCTCGATTCACACATGCGTGAGCTCTTTTGAACATTACTTCACATGTATATTTGAGCTAAGTGAGATGTTCTCCTATTCATTTTGTCATTTACATGTTTTTATGACTATGGATAATTTGTGCATGTAAGAACCATTTTCCGAATTTAACAAAAAAAATAAAAAAAAAATGTTTATCCGGTGTAGTTGTTTATCAATGGAATCGGGCTGCAAAAAAAAAATTACTTTACATGAAAAGCCACCATTGACACATGACCTAAAAAATGTGGCATTGTTAAAATTAACAAAGTAGTTTAGTTTGATATGAACATTCAAAATAAAAGAAAATAATCATTATTAATGAGGAAGCTTGGATGGATATATCAACGGGTTTGAACAATGATAATGTATCCTAGTTATGCTTATTTTGTCTTAACTCTATTAGTTTATAGAATCATCAAAATTCTAGGCTTGTGTGCATTGTGCTTGTTTGTTCCTTGAGTTCACATTATCTTATCACACGAGGCTATATTTAAGTTTGATAAAGTTTTGCAATCAAATAAGAACTCCGTGAACATGTTTAAGTGATTGGATCATAATTCTTTAGTATCTAGTTCACACCCCTTCACTGATGTTTACCACATGTTATTTAGACACATTTATAACATATGAGTATGGAAAGATCAATGTATTTTGTGTCGTGTGTGGTGTTTATACCTATGAATGTGTGCGTGTGCGTTATTGGTATCTTTTGTGTGTATATATATACAATATTTCTTTTATTTTTGAGTCTTTGCCTTGCTATATGGTCCATGTATAATTCATGTTGAAATAGATATTCATCTTGTTGTGATTTATATCTAATGCTTATATTAGTTTATTCTATTTGGTATCGTTTTTCTATCGCATCGTAGTTGGTATTTATTAATCTTTGTTTGGATTAGTTGCTTCTCATGTCATGTGCTTTATTATACTTGTCATTTTATTCACCATTTCTTGATATACTTGTTTTTTCATTATTCATATCCCTTGTTTCATTAAGGGGGAGTATTTAATTTAATTAAGGAGAAATAGGTTATTTAATACATTTTAATTTTTGTCTATTTTTAAATAAAAAAGGGGAGAAATGGAATCTAAACCTTTTAATTTAAGATATCTAACTTTGGGAGAGACGCATGGCTTTTCTTAAGTAGGTCATGTCAGACAAAGGGGGAGTATTTAATTAAGTCATTTATCTTGTTATATTCCCTATGTGTTTAATGGTGTTTTTAAGTGTGCAGGTTTTCATCTTAAGCGGCAATAGTTTTAAAGCAAGCAAAGCATATCAACTATGTTTCAATCAAGTCAAATTTATGTAATTTTTTTTTATTTTGGGTGGGATTGAGTCTTGTGAGATGAGTTTGACAGCCCATGGAATTTTTATTTTTGATTTTATCCCGGAATAGTCAAAGGAAAAGATTTGTAAGGACAAATTTCCAATCGAGTAAATTTTCTATTATTGTCTTAATTCCGGACAAAACTATTTGAGTCGTTGGATAAAGTTATGTCCTTTAAGCCTATGATGTTTATGTTAAAGACGTTGCGGCCAAACGTATATTGAAGATATCATCATTGTCGATTTTTATGCCAAGTTTAAACATCATCAACTTCTCATATTTCTAAGCTCTCTAAAGGTATGAATGCATTAATATATATAGGGACTTGGATATTTTTTTATTGGGTGTTAGTAATTTTGTTAATTTTTTTTAATGTATACCATCTTAATATTTTCTTCTCGGACACCTATCCGTAGAAAAATCAAAACTAATTCAAAAAAATCATAAAAATACGAAACTAACAGTCACGCATTCGTATCAAAATTTTCTAGATTCATGGGCTGAAATGTCATTAGATAGGTCGTTCTAACAAAGTCATTCGAACGAACTATCTAACGATATTTGTTCTGAATTCTCGTTAAAAATTTTATTCAAACATAGCCGTTCAAAGATTTATCTAATGATATTTGTTCTGGATTCTTATTAGAAGTTTTATTCAAACATAGTCGTTCGAAGAATTATCTAACGATATTTTTTCTAAATTCTCGTTAGATGTTTTGTTCAAACATAGTCGTTCGAACGATCGTGTTCGAACGACCTGGAAGTTTTTTAACAATTTTGTTTTTGACTCCCCACTTCCCCACTAAATTTTTACTAGTTTTAATTTGTGCCGGAACACAATTTTTTGTAAGGCTTTTGGATAACTTGGGAGAGTTTTTACAAGTTTTGAAAGCTAAAATCCAAATACAAATTGTCCTTTAGGTTTTGTGATTCCAAAATGAATTCATCAATAAACAAAAACTAGTTTACACCCAATAGTTTATTTTGATTCAAGTACCAATATATATATATATATGTGTGTTTTGATATCATCCATTTGGCAACGGGTATTTTCCTCATCCTAAAAAGATAATGTTTCCTACGGAGGAATACGTTCATTTGTTCTTGGTGTACATATGGAGGAGAGACTTTCATATGTTTGACGGTTGATTCGCCCCATCGGTGGATTTCGAGACGACAATGGATTCCGGAGTTATCGACTAGGTGGAGGTGGAGGAATGAAGAAGCGTCAAGGCTTGAAAGGAGTTGAGTCATTGAGGTAATTTTTTTTATGTCTTTTCTAAAATCATACCTAGTGGATTTGTGGTTAGGCCGTCCGAGGTTTCTTCCGTTGTGGATTTTCCTCGCACATCGCGGTCTTGTGTTGTGATTATTTATTTTATCTTGCAAAAACACCTAGATGCATGATTAGGACTAAAAAGATAAAAAAAAAATGGTTAAATCACAACAATGGTGTAATTTTGGTGCTATTTTAGTTTGGGTAATTTTATTTTAATTTAATTCAAGTTGGCATAAATAATTTAGCAAAATGCATGCTTAAGTTTGTTTGTCATAATTTTAACTTGATTTGAATTAATTTGTGTTTACGTGTGAATCCAAATATTTGTTTTGTTTAATCTCATTTTAATTTTTATGAAGTTAAATTTGGTTAATTTTTATAAGAAGTTAAAATTTGGATTTCTGGCGAACCATCGCCTTTTTAGGACTTTAAAATTGGGGTATCAGAGCATATCTTATAATTCATCACCCTATTAGTTTTACTTATTGTACAGAGATGTCAACACCTTGTAATATAAAGGCGTTCCATCTTTAGGGTTTCCCACCCTTATAAATACAAACTAATCCCTTAGCTCAGGGAATAATTCGAATCACTCATATGCATACCATACTGATCTACTATAAACCATACTGAATAACAAGAACAGTGCACGTAGGCCATTTTACACCTGAACCACTATAAAATCCTTGTCTCTTGTGTGTGTAGTTTAACTTACTTCTCTCATTTTTATGTGTGAATATAAAATTATAGTTAGTCCATTTTTAGACATCAACAACTGGATACTTAGATGGCACTGTATTTTATTTCAGTAAAAACTCTTTACACACCCCTAAAAATTTTGTAACACTATTATTTGACCAACCATACCTTGTCTTTACATTATTCAATTTGACATGAAAATATACCGGTGTATTTTTATGAGGATTTGATGGGTACAACGGTTCACTCACCTTGCCATGTACCTTTTCGTATTTTAACGCCTCATTAGTCTCTTCACGATTGTCACTACCCCACATTCTAACACTTTCACTTGCTAAATGATCTACTTAATGATTAAACATTTTGAATGCATTATAAATAAGCTCTTCCATTCTAGGATAGTCGGGAACCAGGTCATTACATTCAACACTTTCACTGGGTTCTTTTTTTTTCTTTTAAGAACTACTTTTTTTCCATGAAAACGAAAAAACGTGTAAGACTGGAATATACCATAACAAAGTAAATGAAAATGGGCATCTTCAAGCTTTAACAAGTTTCCATTTTCACATTAAATGCCTAGCATGAGAATAAGGTTTGACCGCCATCGTTCTTCTTTATAAAATTGATGAACGTAGCAACCCTGTTAATGTATTTTGCACTTCCTCTTTCACGTTATTTCATCCTGTCTTTCCTAACTTCCGATGACATTCTGTATGTTGAGATACATTAGTAAAAATTAATATATACTATTTGATATCTATATACCCAAACTATTGAATATCTACTTATGAATATACCCAAATTACTGAATATGTATGGCGTGTTACCTTTTGTATGGAGTGATTTTATAAAAATAATGAAGTCATAACCATGCTTAGATATTTCTACATTAAAAAGAGGTTCTAAGACCATTTTAATATATTCAATGTCCAAATAAACTAGTTCAGTATTGGGAAATACATTTAGGAAAAAGGTTAATACTCAGTGTGAAATCTATAAAGAAAGGTGGAGTAAACTAACAACATATGACCTTTAAGGAAATTCAATGTGTAGTTATGTATCATGTCATGGACATATACATGATGGCTAAAAGCTTTCATATTTCTGGAATGTGCAAATAAATATTTTTCGAAAGGAGATAGAACATTGTGTCAATGTGCTACACCTCATTATATACTTAATGGAGGAATATAATATATGTTTGAAAATGTTGTATCACATCTTATAAGGCGATAGAATATTGTATCACATCACATTACTTTATTGTTATCTTTTTAAAGCATAGTATATGTTTAAAAAACTTCTTTCCCTTTTTGGTTAATTGTATTTCTCTATTACATCCTGATAGTCTCCCGTGCAACATACACACATATAAAGATGGGAAAATGATAGTCTCTAATGAAAATTTTTGTATAAAGATTAAGCATTATACATTTCTGAGAAGAAGCAAAAAAATAGAGCCATAAGTTTTCGATCGATCTAAATATACTTGAATCGAAACAAAACAAAAAATATATCCAGAAAATATATTGAGAAAAAAATTAGGTATATTGAAAAAAACATACGGCCATGAAGTATATTGAAAAAGAAATAAAAGGTATAGAAATATGTGATGTGATAACACGCAAGAGGCATTGCATTCGAATCAAGAAATCAAACATATACAAATAAGGTAATAAACTCTAAAATCCTTATGACAAATTATCAAACACATTAGTTCACATTGATTTCTAAAACCAATCATTCTCGATCATCCAATATCCAAATATTGATACTTTATTAACCGAACTAACCATACCTTAATTCCAAAAAAATACGTACACACAAATTGATTTTGATAACCCATAATTCTCAAGTACCCGAACTCAAAACATTATACTTTATTAATCAAACTGACCAAAGGCAAAGGCATTGCATTTATATAAGAAATCTAACAAAATTCTCAATTGCAAAGTGGTTCACATTTATTGCCAAATCCCATAATTCTCAATCACCCAAATTTCAAAATTTTCTACTTTATTAACCAAACTAATCATACCTCAAGAAAGTTTAAGAATATCCTCAGTACCACTAGAAGTAAAATCCCCATCTTACTCAAAATACCTTCAGTGATTTCAGACGAGGGTTTTGGGTTTGCAATTTTGGGTTTATGATTTCAGACGAAGTAAAATTCAAAATCGTTTACCATTTCAAATGAAGTAAAATCCAAGATGGAAAATTTTCTACCATCTTGGATTTTTTACAATTTTTGGATGGTATTAGGTTATCTGCGATTTTGGGTTATCTGTTGTTGATACAAAAAATTACCTTGCTACGTGGACCAATCATGTATGAACACGTGTCATCCAAATGGGGATTAAACCAAGTCTATAAGGACGGGTCACCGACCAACTGCAGGAATGCCGACCAATAAATTAAAGAAGCACAACCACCAGGTAGACCGACTAACGATGACAGCAAATCGTCAATAGTTGTATACATTAACACTGTACAAATGCAAATGCCTGAATTATAAAGGCATTCCATCCTTTAGTATTCTAACTCTAGTATACCCTCAAAGGTATATAAATACATTGTAAACCCTACATCCAAGGGACATGAGAAAAATGAGACAAGAGGCAATTGAACAAGCCCAAGGCAATACACAACAATGGACGTAAGCTCTTTCTTCTAGCCGAACCACTTTAAAAATACTTTGTCTCTTTTCTTCATTTTTATTTGTGATCAATTAATTATGATAGTCTAGTTTTTGCATCAACAGATTGGCACCGTCCGTGGGAATGTATTTATAATCATTCTCATTCATTCAAACACCTAAATGGCTAATATTCCCAAATCAAGTCTCAGGAACGATGGCATTCCGCCTGTCCCTTCTGCCCCACCAATGGAAAATGAATTAACTGGAATTCTGGCCAGTCTTACAGGAGGCCAAGAAGCTATGCAAAACACTATCAGAAAACTCATAAAAACTCTTCAAGCAAGATCACCTGCTCTGTCTTCCCGTGGAAATATGCCACCGCCACCACAAAAAGTTGGAAGATAAAGTCAGGGTGTCAGAATCTTTCAATACACAGTCTTACTCTCTAGAAAGGCTACGCACCTTAGGAAAGATAAGTCGTGTTCTCCCTTTGATCGTTTGGGACCCAGGGAGAACAAAAATATTCCTAGGGTAATGTCAGGAAACATTCGACGATCATCTAATCGAAGGGAAGGCTCTGCCCAGTCTAGATCAGACACCCAACGTATAGCTCGGGCCGAGCAACAATCCTAAGAGGAGAGTTTAGCGAACAATAAAAAGTAACGCATAGATCTGATGATGGTAACAATTCTTGGAAAGGTTTTATCCAAAGATTGGAGGACATGTTAGGAGATATGGCTAAATCCAAAAACCCACTACAAAGAAGTTCGTAAAAGGGTCTCCCTTTGTGTAATCAATCATGGATTCCCCCACTCCATCAAAGTTCAAAGATCCAGTAGTTACACCTAAATATGGTGGGAAAACAGATCCAGCCCTCCATATAGAACAGTACCAAGCAACAACTGATAATTATGCAGTTCTCGACGAAATAAGGTGTAGAGCATTCTCTGAAATAATTATTGGATCTTCCTAAATCTGGTACAATAGCCTTCCTCGGGGACCGATTTCCATCTTCCACCTATTACCGAAGCTATTTATTAGAAACTTTTATTTTGGAGCCAAGATTATAAAAATGGTAGTGCATTTACTCAGTGTACGATAGAAGGAAGGAGAAAGCATCTGGGACTACATCACTCGTTTAAATAACGAGAAGGTGGAGGTCATGGATTATGAAGAACAAACTACTATAACATCCCTTATGAGTGGATTTCTACCTGAGAAACTCTATTATACACTTTCTAAAGATCCCCTAAAGACCATGGCAGATTTGATGGCCAAAGTAGCCAAAATCATGAATGATGAGGACGCAATGGCAGCCAAGAGGAGCTCGGGAGTAAAATTTGAGGGAAAAATGATAAGAAGGACCACAGGGAGTCAAAAATAAAGTAACTATAAAAAACCTAAATAAGTATCATAATTATACTCCACTAACTATGGGCATTCATCATGTGTTAGAGGAGATCAAATACAAAAACGAGGTGCATTGGCCTGATAAGTTGAGAAGTTCCCCTACCAAGAGGGATAAAACTAAATAATGCAAATTCCATAGAGATCATGGTCACATGACAGATCATTGCATTACTCTTCAAAATAAGATTGAAACTCTCATCCAAAGAGGAAAATTAAACCAATTTGTTGATCGGCAGAATCATGAAGGAGCTCGACACATATCAAAATCCCCCTTCAAACGAGAATAGAAGAAGAGGGCTCATAAAGATGATCAGGATGATGATCCTGACTTTCCTAGAAAGCCCCGACAACTAGAGCGCGAGGTATTCACACTATGTTTTAGTTCTTGTGATTATCAAATGATTACAGGTGGAGATGCATGCAAGGGAGATCATATATCAGAGCAAAAATCTTACCTTAATGAGGCTCAAGCTTGCTCGTACATACAAATGATTAATCTTACAGAGTAAGATAGACCAAGGAAGGTTAATAAAGACAAGCTGGTAATAGGATTTTCTAAAAATGGTCTATCGAGAATAATGTACCCCCATGAGGATCCTCTGGTAATTAAAATCAGAAAGGAAGATATCATTATCTCTGAGTGTTAGTAGATAATGGCAGCTCGACATATATCATGTTCTATCCTTCTTTCAACACCTTAAACTTTAAGCTCAGTCAGTTATAACCCTATCATTGACCACTAATAGGTTTTGCAGGTGAGAAAGTTTTTCCTTTGGGAACCATTAAGATGGAAGTGATGATTGGAACATGGCCAGCCAGTCGAATAGAGAAAATTCATTTATTTGTAATGGATAAAAATGTCCATTCAGCGTACAATATAATTATGGGAAAATTTGGGTTGAAGAAGTTTGAGGCAGTGCCTTCTACTGTTCATCAATGCTTGAAGTTGCCGACCAATTTTGGTGTAAGAGTCGTAAAAGATGATCAAAAAGTAACTCGAGAATTCTACTATTCATCTGTCAAGCAGGAAGAGTGGGGAGAAATAAAACGGAAAACCACCACGTACCAAGTAGATGCCTCTGAACCTGAAAAAGATCCTGAGGTTGAAACCTTAGATCCAAGGAAGGAGACAGCGATATTTAAGGGTCAAATTGTGGAGACCACGGAAAATATTGTGTTAGATGACGACAAATCAGAGCGCACAACTCAAGTTGGAACAATGTTGGATCCTATTCTTAAACAGGAACTAGTGAGCTTCCTTAGATAGAGAAAACACATGTTCGCATGGAGTCATGAAGATATGCCAGGGATTGATCCTAATTTTCTTTGCCATGATCTCAATGTCAATAAAGAAATTAAGCGAGTAAAGCAAAGCCGAAGAGTATTAATCCCCGATAAGGACCAAGCCATACAGGAGGAAGTTCAGAACCTTCACAAAGCAGCCTTCACCGACGAGGTGAAATATCCAGATTGGTTGGTCAGTGTAGTTATGGTCAAGAAGAAAAATAACAAGTGGAGGATATGAGTAGACTTCACATATCTTAACAAAACATGCCTAAAGGATCACTTTCCTTTTCCCCGAATAGATCAGCTCGTCGATGCTACCTCAAAACATGAGTTACTTAATTTTTTGGATGCTTATTCTGGTTACAATCAGATCAAGATGAAGCCCGAAGACAGGGATAGCACTTATTTCATTACTCCCCGAGGAACTTACTATTACAATGTTATGCCTTTTGGTTTAAAAAATGCAGGTACTGCGTATCAAAGGCTGGTGAATAAGGTCTTTGAGGAACAAATAGGAAAAAATAGATAAGTATACATGGATGATTTGCTTACAAAGAGCAAAAAAGCATTTGACCATATTACGAACCTCGGATAGACTTTTGATCAACTTAAGAAGCACCGAACAAGATTAAACCTGACAAAGTGAATTTTTGGAGTACAGGAAGGAATGTTCCTCAGGTATATAGTAAAATAGAGGGGAATTGAAAAAAAACCCAACAAAATTAAAGCATTGCTTGAGATGAAATCTCCAACTTGTAAGAAGGATATGTAAAGGCTAACTGGGCGAGTGATTGCTCTGAACAAGTTTGTGTCTCGAGATTCAGATAGGTGCCTACCATTTTTCAAAATACGCAGATAGAATGGAACGAAGAATGTGAGAAAGCTTTTCTGAATTTGAAGAAGTATTTAGGGTCACCA
Organism: Sambucus nigra; assembly: GCA_949130495.1. Classification (NCBI taxonomy): domain Eukaryota; kingdom Viridiplantae; phylum Streptophyta; class Magnoliopsida; order Dipsacales; family Adoxaceae; genus Sambucus; species Sambucus nigra. Next base: position 427,713,883 of record OX422214.1, read on the forward strand.
CCACTTCTTTCCCGACCAATTATGGGGGAAAATTGTACCTATACTTAGTTATTTCTGAATCATCTTTGAGCTTTGCTTTGATCAAGGAGGAGAATGGAGTTCAAAAGCCTATTTACTACACTAGTAAAGCTTTTCGAGGAGCAAAAATCAGGTACCCTCGCCTAGAAAAGTTGGCACTAGGGTTGATTGAAGCATCTAGATGCATGAATCCTAATTTTCAAGCCCATATAATAGTAGTATATATTGATATGCCACTAAGGTAGGCTTTAGATAAGACAGAGAACTCTGAAAGATTAATGTATTGGGCAGTGGAATTGGGGTAGTATGACATTATTTATGAACCAAGGTCTTCTCTAAAAGGCCAAGTTGTAGCGGATTTCATAGTTGAATTCACTTACCTCGAGGTACCTGAGTAACAAAACCAATAATCCGAGTAAGGATCAGGAGAGAACAAAGTTATAAACAATCAAGCTCTTGAGGAACTTTTACCAGGAGACGCCATTGTCGACCTACCAGATTCCTCTTCAAAAATAAAGGAGATGTCAAAGAAGGGTGAGGAAGCAGGGAGAAAAATATTCAACTATGAAATGTTGACAGACCAAGCATTTTTCGACGATCTCCCAATATAGAACTTATACGTTAATGGATTATATTGTGCAATTGGAAGTCGAGCAGGTATCATACTTAACACTACTGATAATATTGATAATGAATATGCCCTGCGATTTCAATTCCAAGCCTCAAATAATGAGACAGAATACGAAGCTCTCATTGTGGGCATAAGTCTAGACCAATCATTAAATGTCGAGTAAGTTGTGTCACATAGTGATTCCCAGTTGGAAGTAAATCAAATCTTGATCTTATATGGAGCTAAAGGCTAATTGACAATCAGATACTTGTCCAAAGCAATGGAGGTAATAGAAAAATTACTAGTTGTTCGGATGAATATAATTCTAAGGGCTAAAAATGCCCGAGCAGATGCTCTTGCTAGGTTAGTTGTAACAACTAGAGTTGAACTCCAACGAACTATTCCTATTGAGATTTTGACCAATATGAGTATAGATGAGGATTTGATGATCAATTTTATTATTGTAGACATGGGGCCATCTTGGATGGATCCCATCAGAGGATATATTGAAGAAGGAACTTTTCCAGCGAACATAATGGAAGCTAAAAAGTTTAAATACAAATGTGTCAGATATGTGCTAGACAAAAGGGTTTTATACAGGAAAGGATTGACAGTCAATTTGTAGCATTGCGTCATCCATCCGAGGTTTCATACCTAATTCAAGAAGTATATAAAGGATCTTGTGGATCTCACATTGTAGGAAGAACACTTTTGTAGAGAATAAGTGTGCAAGAATATTACTGGCCAACAATGCGAGTAGATTGTGCATCTTTTCCTAAAAAGTGTGACAAATGCCAAAGGTATTCTAACATTCGCAAGACTCCACAGGCTGCTCTCACCCCCATCACTTCACCTTGTCCATTTTCCATGTGGGGAATAGACTTGGTCGGGCCATTGCCAACCACCCGAGGAAGATTCAAGTACTTGGTTGTTGTAGTGGATTACTTTACAAAGTGGGTTTAAGCAGAGCCATTGATATACATGCCTTGTAATAAGGTTTACCAATTCATTTGGAAGAACATCATTTGAAGATATGGCCTGCCTTATGCCTTCATCACCGACCATGGAATGCAGTTTGACAACGAATAATTTGCATCTTATTGTGCTCAATCCAACATCCAAAAATTACATTATGCGCCATGACGCCCTCAAAGTAATGGGAAAACTGAAGTTGCAAATAGAACTCTGCTAAATGGGTTGAAGAAAAGGATTGATGATGCAAAGGGAAATTAGATCAACGAGCTATATTATGTTTTATGGGCATACCGAACAACCCCGAGGACTACAACGGGAGAATCCCCATACATGTTTGCATTTGGGAATGAAGCAGTCATACCTGCTAAGTTGGGTCTTCCATCCTATAGAGTTTTAAATTTTAACTCTCCTATGAGTGATCTAATGTGAAGGTTGGATTTGGATATGCTATAAGAAGTGTGAGAGGACGCTGCTCTGAGAAATACAACTTACCAACAACGGACAGCTCAGTTTTACAATAAAAGGATGAAGCCGACCACCTTAAAGGAGGGATATTATGTGCTAAAGAAGGTGCTCCAGAAAAATAATAAGCTTGAAGACAATTGGCATGGGCCCTATCGTATTTTTGCAGTCATCCGACCTGAAACTTACAGGATTGAGACTTTAGAGGGGGAAGAATTCAAGAATCCATGCCACCCTGAGCATCTTAGAAAATATTACCAGTAGTATAATCAAGTTTACTCAATTCAATATCAATTTCTCGTATCAATAAAATTACCTTTCCTCCAATTTCTATTTTTTCAAAAAATTTTGGGAGTACTAGTGCTATGTACTACTGATATACTATAGAATTGATCTTAAATAAGCTAAAAGTTGTCAGAAAAATTGCAAAATGTTACTCGACATAAGCAATAAGTTGCTCGAAACAAGCAAAACTTGATCATTATAAGTAATAATTTGCTCACCAAACAATTTATTACAACCCCAAGACGGTCAACAAATATAAGGATAAAATAATATCTTTATTCTAATTTGCAAAGTGAAGGAAGAACGTTGCGAAGATTCCTCAAAAGGAATGTAAGAACATATTTCACATACGCCTGTCACACCACTGGTAACTAATACAGAAAACCTAAGCATTTAGGTGTGTTAATGAAACCTTTGGAGACACATGGGTAACTAGCCCAAAATTTAGATTTTCATCTAAGTATGCTAGTAGAACCTATGTATTCATTGGTAATTGATACTAAATTTAGATTTTAATCTAGGTGTGTCAATAGAACTAATAAAAAATAAGAACTCATTAACATCTAAAAAATAACCATATTCAGAGATTAACAAGATAAGCTAATCGAATTCTTTTTTCATCATTTAAATAATGATTACATAATTGTGTTCACATAAGAAATACAGGATATTATTTTAAAGGGTTATTCACCTCATCTTTGGAAACAGGATCCATTCCAGGTAGAGGATCATTTAAAGTATAAGGAGAATTGATAAAATTAAAGTTTTGAAGTATTCTCCTATTGCTACTGCTTGACCGATCTAGCAGATGAGGAGGTCGGACATTTCTAGCTCGTCGTGCAGCCCATAATCTCCCAGATATTTAGAAACCAGGGCCTGGGGAATTATGTTAGTAGGAATCCAATTAACATCAACTATAAATGGAGGATCTTCAAGGTCTAACAACTCAGTATCATACCATTTCCATAAAGGACTACTTTCTTCAACCTTCAACACTGTCAGACAATTGGTCCAACCCCACTTATAGCCTTCATTCTGGGCCTGTTTAAACCTAGCATCGAAATGCCCCAAAGCTTCATTATGCCCTTCCATCCAAATCTCTCTAGGTTACTTGTGAAACTGGAAGGTCAGTGTCACGATCCCGCCCCAAAATTAGTAGTAGGGAACGAGTGTCTTGACATGCCACCAAGGCAACATATATTCTGACTTAAATTTTTTCCTTAAATAAGTGAAACGAAAATATAATCACATGGTTATGAATAATAAACTACTGAAAGTAAAGGAATCAAATCATCAGAGCTTTCTAAAAGGAAACTTCATTTATTTTAAAAGTGACAAAGAGTTACAACCTAAGATAAAATTTAAAACTTATTACAAGAGAGTCAAACATGCTCTAAATGATAAAACAAACATAATAACAAAAAGAGCTCTAAAGCTAAATCTTCCATATAGTCCTTTTTCGTTCCCTCCAAGCCTACTTATTTTCTGAAAAATAGTTAGTATACAACATCAGCTAAAAGCTGAGAGAGGTTTAATCTCTAGACATTCTAGGGTTTTTTAAAAAATTGATACCTATTCAATTTCCAACATAAGGCATATACATATATGGACATGAATTTACAGTAAAATATATAAAGTAAACTAGAAGCATATATTTTCAGAATAATCAGTTCAGAACAGAACAGATAAAACAATTTCAACAATATTTCAATTATTCAATTTATTTTGATGGCCATGTATGCTCTAATACCCAGATAAACAGATAGTGTTACCAAATGTTTCCACCCGGTAACAACATAGAGAGAAAATCATGATATCTGAAACAACGCCTTATTTAGATCACACCAGCGATAAACCATCTGGGAAGGTACCACCCAAATATTTCCACCCGGTAGTCAAGGCCAACATAGTAAGAGAGTTTCCATAGGCCGAATCAATAATTTCAGAATTCAAATCAGATGTATATATCGAGAGATATACACATATAACAAATGACGGAATCATCGGTATCAGATATATTTGAGAATAAAATCATTTCACAAAATATATGTACTTTTCATAATATCATATAATCAAAATACAGCAGTAATGTCACAGAGTACTCACTTAGAATAGAAGTACGAAGTTACAGATGACGAGTCTTGGATTACTCGTTAATTCTTAAGACGAAACTTCTTCTTAAACTTTCCTGTATTTTCTCTAACTATTTCTCTCTGATCTTTGGAATGAATTTCGTGTAATAACTGATCCTAAGGACTTATTTACAGTTTCCCAAAGTAATTTGGGTGTTGACACGTGCCCCGATGACTAAGCGTCCAATTTGGTGAGTCGGCGTGTCGCGTATCGCATAACGGAGTTGTCTTGCAGTCTCAATTCACCCGATGCCGACACGTGTTATAACTTTATCTAATTGCATCACATGTGTTTTTCCCCTTCATTTAAAGGCGACACGTGTACAGTGGAGGTGTCAAAACCAAGCACGAGGTGTCAAGCATGAGGTATAAAGTTATTAAGGGTATAAGGGTCATTTTACACATGAAGGGTATTTTAGTAATTTTACACCATACATTTTCAATATTTCTTAGAGGTCCTCGAAAATATTTTATTTACACAACGGTTTGAAACTTTCTTTATTTAAAAATTAAGTCACTAAAGTTTCATAAATTTATAATTTCTATCCCAAAACTTACCATTTAGCTTAGGATATGCCATAAGACTTTAATTTAATCCATTTTGATGAAGAAGGAGGTTATTTCAAAGTGTTTAAGTCGTCAAAACAAGCCTCCCCTTCAACCAATCAAAATATTACCCATGGTGTAGTAATAGGACAAAATACAACTTAAAGGATGGACAGATTTGCCCTTATTTCGTAATTTCGGCATAACTTCTTGCTCGGACCTCTATTTAACACACTGTTTGTTGTGTTACAAACCTAATTCATATATCTACAACTTTATTGTTTTTACTTCAAGTCAATTGTTATATTAAAACAAGTTTCTAACATGAACATTCCTACTAAAGCTTCAAAATTTTATATTTGTATTAATTTGACGTTTCATGATTTCTGAAGGTAAGTTTAAATTAATATAATAAATTAACATTATCCATAATAACACATTGTCCATATATCATATGTAAAACATTTAAAACAATCTATATATGAACATATAAAAGTGGGTTCATTACATCCTACCCTCCTTATGAAAAGTTTGGTCCCCAAACTTTACATACATTAATTTTAAAACAAGTATGGATAGCGCTCCTTTATTTCATCTTCCCGTTCCCATGTTGCTTCTTCAACAGTATGATTACGCCATAATACCTTGACCAGTGGAATTACTTTTGTTCGTAATATTTGATCTTTATGGTCCAAAATTTCCACCGGATGCTCAATGTATGACAAATCTTCTCTAATTTTAAGAGGTTCGTGACTTAGGATATACGTTGGATCTAGGACGTATTTCTTCATCATTGACACACGAAACACATTATGCACACTAGAGAGCTCAGGAGGTAAATTATTCTATACGCGATAACTCCAATCCTTTCAAGGACTTCAAAAGGTCCTATATATCTTGGACTCAATTTCCTTTTCTTTCCAAATCGGATTACTCCCTTTGCTGGTGATACTCGCAAGAACACATGATCTCCTCTTTAGAATTCCAACTCTCACCGACGATTGTCAACATAACTCTTTTGACGGCTTTGAGCAATTTTAAGTCGGTCTTGTATAAATTTCACTTTCTCTGTTGTGATCTGGATCAATTCTAGTCCCAGTAATTTTCTTTCTCCAACTTCTACCCAACATGCAGGGGAACGACACCTTCTTTAATAGAGTGCCTCATACAGAGCCATTTGAATACTTACTTGATAACTATTATTATATGCAAATTCTACTAACGGTAAATGATCATCCCAATTCCTCTTCAGATCAAGTACACATGCCCTAAGCATATCCTCTAAGGTTTGAATGGTTCTCTCAGATTGTCCATCCGTTTGAGGATGAAAAGCGGTGATGAAATTCAATTTCGTTCCCATTGCTGCTTGTAGTCTTTTCCAGAAGCAAGACACAAATCTAGGGTCACAATTCGAAATAATTGAAATCGGGGTTCCATGAAGCCTAATAATTTCTTGCACGTACAACTTGGCTAACTTTTCTAAAGAATGGGTAATATTAATGGCAAGAAAATGAGCAAATTTAGTTAACCTATCAATAATTACCCAAATAGAATCATTACCATTTGAAGTCCTTGGTAAACATGTCACAAAATCCATAGTAATATGTTCCCATTTTCACTCAGGGATAGGTAGGGGTTGTAGTAAACCTGATGGCTTTTTCTGTTCAGCCTTTACTTGTTGACAAACCAAACACTGAGATACAAATTTTTTTATCTCCCTTTTCATATTATTCCACCAAAATACTTCTCTAAGATCTCTATACAACTTTGTACATCCGAGATGAAATGTGAATCTCGAGTAATGACTTTCCTTCAAAATTTGCCTCCTTAATTGGGCGTCAGATGGCACACACACTCTATTTACAAATCTCAATATATCATCTCATATCACAAATTCAATCCTCTTACCTTCAATAACTTCTTCTCCAATCTTCTTAAGTTGTGGGTCATGTACTTGTGCAATTTTGATCATTTCCATCAACATGGGTTGTACTTGTAAGTTTGCAATTATTCCTCCTTTGCTATAGATACGTACATCTGTTTACATACTTCTCAAATCCCTTAACAAAGGTTCCTGATTTGTAATGAGACATGATAAATTTATTGTAGACTTCCTACTTAAAGCGTCAGCTACTACATTAGCTTTCCCCGGGTGATAGTGAATATTTACATCATAATCCTTCATCAATTCATACCCCATCCTTTGTCTCATGTTCAATTCTTTCTGAGTAAATATATACTTCAAACTCTTATGATCGGTATAAATCTCACAAGTCTCACCATACAAATAGTGTCTCCAAATCTTAAGAGAAAAAATTACAGCTGCTAATTCTAGGTCATGGGTTAGATAATTCTGCTCATGGGTTTTCAACTGTCTCGAGGCATAAGCTACTACTTTTCCATTTTTCATTAGCACACATCCTAAACCATTTATTGAAGCATCACTATATATCACAAGTCCCCCTATCCCAGAAGGAATAGTTAAAATTGGGGCAGTTACTAATCGATTCTTGAGTTCTTGAAAACTATTCTCAACTTCCTCGGACCATTCATATCTTACCTTCTTTTGGGTTAACCTAGATAGAGGTTTGGCAATACTAGAAAATCCTTCAACAAATCTTCGATAATAACCTGCTAATCCAAGAAAACTACGAATCTCAGTCACATTAGTTGGTCTAGGCCAATCCAGTATAGCTTTGATCTTTTGAGGCTCAACCGATAGTCCCTCCTTGGAAATGACATGTACTATGTTTGCGTGCATGGCCGCTATAAAAATAATCCTAAAGAGAGTCATTTATTATGCATTAAAAGAATTATCAAATACATTAAAGGCACTCTAAATTTAGGACTTTGGTACACTAAAGACACTTTAGTACTATAGTAGAATACACTGATTCTAATTGGGCTGGGTGTTCCGGTGATAATAAGAGTACTTCAGGAGCATCTTACTACATTGGTAACAATTTGGTAGGATGCAATAGTAAGAAACAAAAACGCACTTCCTTATCTATTGTCGAATCCGAATATATTGCCGCAGGAAGTTATTATGCTCAATTACTTTAGCTAAAACAAATGTTGAATGATTACGGTATAACTGAAGATAACTTACATGTCTATTGTGACAATCAAAGCGCGATTAATATTTCTAAAAATCCAGTTCAACACTCTTGTACAAAACATACTAAAATGAGATATCATTTCATACGCAAATTAGTTGAATCTAAGGAATTAAAAATTAATTACTACCTACTGAATTGCAATTAGTTGACTTATTTACTAAGCCATTGGATTATCTTCGATTTGAATCTTTGCGTAAATCTATTGATATGGTTATGGGAGAAAAATGATTTATTATTTCATACTTGTTTTCTTTGCCTTTTGTCCATTTGAGACAAAATGGGGGAGAAGTTTGAGTCTACTTGGACTTTGTTGTTGTATTCTCAACTAAATATCTTGATTTCAGTTATCTCATTTTTAGGAATCAGTACCTTCATTTACATCAGAGTTTTGATAGTGTATTGGTCTGTAACTAGTTGGGTTATGTAATTTTCCTTTTCTAGGATATTGGGTAGATAAATTTTTTGTATACGAATAGGATTTTCTTATTTCTTTTGTATCCCTACAAGTCCTCGATGAAGGATATTTTATCTCTAATTTCCAAGAGGGAGATTAAAGCACCTTATATCTTTGACTCACTTGAGTCTATACTATATAGGTTCTTATATAGTTTGGAAATAGTGATAAAATTGAGTCATATCCTAGTCTACCAAAGAGCCTCAGACTCTACATATGAATTCCTCTAAAAGTACCTAAAGGTAGAACACCAACACATCACCTAGGACTGCATTTATTTTTTGCATTCTTCATAATATGGGTCTGTGTAAGTTAAATCCCATCAAAATGATTTTCTATCATTTTTGGGATATTTTAAATAATTTTGAGGAATTTTTAAAATAATTTTTAGGCATTTAAAATAGGATTTTATAATGTTTTGGGGCTATTTTATAATTTCCCTAAGTTCCTAAAACTTTGCTTGGGTAGAATCCAAAAGTGCTAGACAATATTATGGGGGAAAATTGAATTATTTTTATCTTCAAAACACGCATTTTTCAGTTGATCATAGCCTTACACGTGGTGATCTTATAATGGCTAGATCAGTTTTTTCTCTACCTCACATATCTGAGACTTTAGTTAAACCGTTTGATCAATCTTATCAATGGTTTGCATGTCTTCTAATTCAATCCAAGTGTGAGTATTTTTAAAAGTGGTGCTTTGACATCCGTTAGATTTACTTCGATCCTTTACATTCAATCCTGATCGTTGATTTGGTTCGATGTTCCAGAGCCTTCCATGCTCTAGTATAAATAGAAACCATACGTGCAACATTTACAATCTTTGGATCATTTTACCTTTGCGAGAAAAAAAAAAGAGAAGAGAAAGAGAACGAGAAAGAAAGAAATAGAGAGAGAAAATAAAACCCTAAACCAACTCTAGCCAAATTATCAACTGCCCTTCTGTGAGTTGAGTTAGTTCGATATTTGAGAAGATCCATCCTCTTTAGTTCTTAATCTCTAGTCCAACTAAGTCACGTAGTCCTGATCTCATTTTCTTTCATAGAAAGTTGAGATTTGAGACTCAGTGATACATATCATGTAGATATTAGTGAGTTTGATTTCTTCTTTCGAGAAATGTCTTCTTTATTTGTTATTTTTAAACTTTTATATTGCTTTCAAAATCTAAACCAACAAAATAATTTCTGATTTCAGTTTCTGAGAATATCCAGACTTAGATCTAGTCAAAATCTTGTACATTTTCGAATAAAGAAAGTGTCTAGGATCTTGGCTATTTTATATAACAAGATTAACTCTTAATATGTGGATAAATTTAAAGATCAAAAAGTCTGTGAGTTTCGATGAAACTGAGTTTAAAAATTTATTTTGCATATTTAGAACTCTGTTTGTAATTTGATAATCATTCCGTCTGTAATAAGTGTGTATGAGTTGCATGCATGTGTTAGGCACTACAACACTACAACGTGCTGGTAGAGAGGTTTTGGACTTTAAGAGTCGATGTAAAGCTAAAATGAGTGGAGTTACAAAGTTGAGAGAACATCTACAACATCAGAGCATTGGGAGAAGTCAGAATAATCCAGAGGAGCTGGTATAATTTCAGAACTTAGATCAGGTCTCATTGTGTGTTTAGATTGTTAAATAGTTTGTAATTTGTTAGTCTATTTTAGTGGATTCTTTTAGGTGTACAAACTTCCATGGATGTTTCCCTAATTGGGCGGGTTTTTATCACGTTCAAATTCTTGTGCCCTTGCATACTTAATCTTCCTCTCATCCCTTTCTATTTGTGTGTTGATTTAAAACTGTTTTAGTTTTGGTTTTCAAAACTTGGATACATAATACTTGAAATATCTCGTTCATTATTCTTTTATACACATCTTGTGTTAGTTGTTTGTTTTAAGAAAAGAGTTTCTTCAAAAACTATTCGGAGCCATTTAGAGTGTTTAATCTTGAATTAAATAGCATAAGTGGTACTTTTTCATTATTCATAGCCCTAGTTTTTAAATAGAAAGTGGTATCACTGGTTACCCACTTATAATAGAACATAATTTTTGGGATCCCCAGATGACTCCCATGGAGTTAGTTTAATCTATATACTCCATTAACTACCCTCCAGGTATTGGGGGCTACTTTAGCTGGTACTCGAAAAATTCAAGACAAAATGGGTTTGGGGGAAAGGTAAACCCACATTGAGCAATAAAATGGAGGGAAATAAGTGACCCTCAGCTAATGAAAAATGATCGGCGGGAAAAGTGGTATGTTCTAATTCTACCCATAAAGAAATATTCCATTTATTTCTGAAATCATCAAGAGAAGCAACAGGATTAACCATGATTGATGAAGAAGAAAAAGATTCTTACAGAAATTAAGGATTCAGCAAGAACTAAAAGAGAAGAAAAAGATTCTTATATAACTTAAGGATTCAGCAAGAACTGAAGAACAGAGATCGATTTCACAAGAGAGAGAAAAATCTTAAAGACATAACGGCAGGAAAAAAACTCAGAAATTTTGAGGTAAAAAATGATTGTGGCTTTTCCCGCCTTTTTAGGTTGCCTCAAAAATTGAAAAGGTAATGATTAAAAGAAGACGTCGATTGAATTGTTGGTGGTTAAAGACAGAAAAGACATATTTACCCAAAAACGATTCTCGAAAGTTGCAGATAATTACAAAAATTCCATCCACATTATGCGTCGATAGTGACAGTCATTAAATTTACAAGTATGGAAAGTAGATAATTGACCAAGTCTCAAAATTATTGTCCGAGCAACTTTAAGAGATAAAAGTTCCATACTCTTGTAAAAACCTCAAGCATGAAACATTAGGGGCTTCTATTGATACCAAAAATTATCCTGCTACGTGGACCAATCATATATGAACACGTTTTATCTAGCCGGGGATAAAACCAACTCCGCAAGGACGGGTCACCGACCAACTGAAGGAATGTTGACCAACAGGTTAAAGAAGCCCGACCAACACCAGGAAGACCGAGCAACGATGACAGCAAATCGTCAACAGTTGTATACATTAACACTGTACAGATGTAAATGCTTGTATTATAAATGCATTCCATCCTTTAGTATTCCAAATCTGGTACACCGTTAAAGGGTTACAAATACATTGTAAACCTTACATCCAAGGGACATGAGAAAAATGAGACAAGAGGAGATTGAACAAGCCCAAGGCAATACACAACAGTAGACGTAGGCTCTTTCTTCTAGTCAAACCACTTTAAAAATACTTTGTCTTTTTTCTTCATTTTTATCTGTGATCAATTAAGTAGCACAATTTAGTTTTTTGCATCAACATCTACGATCTTTAAATTTTTGTGATTTCAGACGAGGGCTATCTGCGATCGGTGTGAGATGAGGGTTATCTGTGATCAGTATGAGACGAGAGAGGGGGGAATTTTTGTTGCCATTTCAGTATCAGATGAGGGAGGGAAATTTTTTACGAAGGAAGTAATGAGGGAGGAAAATTATGTCTTTACACTTTTGGGGGACTATGTAACACTTTTATATTTTGGCATTAATAAAATTACAAATTTTATAACGGGTTTGAACACTTAAAACATATGTAAGTGACCAAAACCATTGTAAATTTTGTAAGTGTTATAAACACTTACAAATTAAATAATTTATTAGTTGCAAAATAGTCATTATGGTGTAGTGAATAGGAGGTCCATCTATATGGCGCCCAGTAATAAAACATGTTTTAGTGCGGTCTAATTGTAACATCAATCATCCATTGAAAGTAATTATTATCGTGAGTCTTTTTCCTGCAAAAATATATAAAAGGAGAGTGTGAATATGACTAGTGTTTTCTAACGTGAACGAGAAGACAAAAAAGATATAAATGATTCTTGCATGTGGGACAACATAGAAACACTAGGAGTAAAGGCTCTAATTAATCCTAAAATTAATATTAGTTAGTCAACTTTTTAATGTTTTTCAATTAATAAATCAAACATGACAATTCTAATTTTAGTTTATTTTAATTAAATAAATCCTAAAATTACTACGTTTCTAATAATGTGCAAGCTCTTCCACCAATTTATGTTCACCTAAATAACAACCATCTAAGTAAGGGGTAAATATGGTCACAATAGTTAACCAAAAAGATATATGCACTAATATTCATCCACACAATATTAACAGAAACTTAATGTTTTTCCATTAATTAATCAAATAAAACAAGTCCAATTTTAGTTCATTTTAAATAAATCGATCGTAAATACGACATGTCCACTAATTCTCAAGTCCTTTCATCAATTTGTGTTCAACCAAACACCAAACACTTAAATAAGGGATGAGCACGACATAACAATTATTCGATAAGATATATGCATCAATATTCATGTGCACTATATCAACATCAACTAATTAATATTTCTCAATTAATCAATCATACACAACAAATTCAATTTTAGTTCATTTAAATTAAATTAATCCTAAAATTACTTTGTGTCCATTAGTGTGCAGCCACCCCTTCCACCAATTTGGGTTCATGCAAACAACAACAACTTAAGGAAGGGGTGAACATGGTCATGATAATAATCTAAGAATTTATGAAAGAAAATATGAGTAAAATTACCTGAATAAAGAAAGAAACTAGAATAACTTGAGCTATATTAATTATTCTCATATTGCATGCACACCTGGACCGAGAGAAAACATGTTAACATATTATTCAATATGAAATATTAACGTATTATTCAATCACATGATGTAAAATTAGTTTTAAGTGGGGTTCGATTTACATTACTAAAATTATATACTAATCAACAACCAATTTAGTATCCTCATTTACATTAATTTAATTTTTATTTTGACTGGTATTACAGGTTAGAATGAGAAACTTTGTATGTTATAATTTGAGAAACTATCATTCTTAATGTCAATGTCAATGTCAATGTATATGTAAATAAAATTAAATATCATCCTAAGTTTTAATTATTTTATAAAAAAATATATGTCAGAGAAGTTTTTATAAAATAGTTTTTATATATAAATATATTTTTTATTAAATAATTAAAACATTTTTAAATAAAAAATAGTTTTACGCATGATTTACAAATGGGGGTAAATTGAAAAACAACCTAGGGTAATAAAATAGTTAAAAAATCATTTACATGAGGTAATAAAATGCAAATAAGAATGGCAATTTACATAAATTCTGCAATGCAAAATCCTAATTGCAACACAAATTTTAGCAAAATAAAACCTTAATTACAACACAAAATTTTAGCAACACAAATTCAGTTCCAAATAAGAATGATAATTTACATAAATTCAGCAATACCAAATCTAATTGCAACACAAATTTTAACAATACAAAACCCAAATAAGAATGACAATTTAATAAATTCAAAACCCTAATTGTGACACAAATTCAAACCCTAAAACCTTTGCCCTAACACATACACACATACATATACATACCCCCCCCCCCCCCCACCCACACACAGTAGAGACGAGATTGACCTTGTAGTGGTGGGGGGTTTTGAGAGAGTGAGAGATAGTTCTGGTGGTGGTGGTTATTTTCGAGAGAGTGAGCGAGAGATTTAGTTAGCTTATTACGAGAGAGAGAGAGAGAGAGAGAGAGAGAGAGAGTAAGGCAGAGTGAAATGAAAATAGAACTCTTACAGGTTCTATTTATACTCAAAATTAGGTCACAGGTCAGGTCCACGACATTATACGCAACCAATTTTAATTAATTTAGTAGGTCATGGTTTATTCTACTTATTCACGATTTCGAATTGTGACCCAAATAAATCACCCAAAATGGGTCACGATTTCAGATCGTGACCCACTTTTTGTGACAATTTTAAAATCAAAAGTTATCATAGTATTGGATCAGGGTTCGTAACCATGGCCATATTTCACGCCAAACTTGTCATGGTATTTCCCTATTGGTCGTGGTTCTGAACCATGATATGAGGCGCTATGCAATCGCTTTTTAAAATGCTCCGATACTAATATGTAAAAGAACTAATGCCGTGTGCAATATTGATTTCAATAGATGCGCAAATTTCAATCACAAACTTATTTAATTAGTGTAAATTTATGAATTAAATTAATTCATCCCTCAAAATCAACTAGCTACATATGTGCATGTGTCAACCCAACATAAATAAAATATACGACACAAAGTTCAAGAAAACCCTCCTCATATCAAAACCTTTTATTTCACTATAATTTGTAAATTGCAACTTACACGGATTACAATGAAATAAATTTTGACACACGATTACCCGTAGGCATCGGTCGGTGTCTTCAGCAATGAATTACGCGTATCAATCCACAAAAATCGCAGTCCTCTCTTCAGCAAAGATTCACACGCAGCGAACCTCAATGACACGCAGCCATATGATGTTTAAATCTTCTCCACAAATGTATGAGCACCAGCAAAGTGTGTACTCAAACTCCAAAACAATTCACAAGAACAATTGGGACTTTTGTGAATTGAAAACAAAAGGATTTAATCCCTAAAAGAAGAAGCCAAAAGTGTTCTGCCGATATAACACTGTTTTGCATAATGAAAAATGTACAGACTTCTTATGGAAAACGGAGTTGAAAATAACCTTTTATAAAAAACTTAAGGTGGTGGGTCGTTCAAACGAGATTGGATGTCATTTGAACGAGATCCAGTGTCATTTGATGTATCTCGCGACATAGACTGTCATTTGAATGACGTACGGTGTCATTCAAACGAGACCAATAAAATAATTTTTTTAATCCTTTGAGTAAATGTACCGCCTCAAAAACTTCAAAAAATAAATTTTCCCCCATACTTAAACTCCCCCATAAAGTCATAATTCATTCTCCCCCTTTTATTTATCCGAAATAGACAAGGAAAAGAATAAACCAAATAAATAAAATCGGGGTGTCACGGTAAACAAGTCAAACATACTATTTTTGATTTTTCATACAAAAATTCAAAAATGATGTTACAAAAATCACACACCATGAATTTACACTAGGATGACCAAATCATGAAAATGGAATGAATAGGTGTGAACAAATTCGATAGGAAAATCGACTCAATCATGATATGTGTGCACGATGCATAAGTGTACTTCTAACGAACGAACATCAAAATAGTCCTTAAGTGTAAAAATATTGAATTTAGATGACATTGTCTTAATCATATCAACAAATCAAAGTATAAATGATTTTCACACCGATAACGTCCAAAACTATGTAATGTTTTTCATGACTTTCAAGGGCGTGCAACCCGTTTTAAAAACCAATTGACTGCTGAGAAGTATTTTTCTGAAGAATACAAGGCAGAGTTCATTCCCAAATTGGTCAACCAAGAGATTAACTCAGATCTAGAAGAGTTCACCTGTGAGATAGAAGTATGGGAGGCGATTAAAAGCTTGAGTCCGGATTCAGCTCCAGGACCTGATGGTTATGGGGGGCAATTTTTTCTTTCTTGTTGGAACATTATTAAAACTGACCTGGTAGATGCTATTAATTCTTTTTTTGCAGGTGCTGAGTTGCCTAAAAGCTGGACTTCAACATCCATTGTGCTTATTCCCAAAATTAAGAATCCGTTATCTTGTGTGGATTTTAGGCCTATAAGCCTGTGCAATTTTTGTTATAAGATTATTTCTAAGATCTTAAGTACAAGACTTGCAAAGGTCCTGCCTATTATCATATCTCCTAATCAAAGCGGATTTACAAAAGACAGATCAATTCAAGACAATATTTTACTAGCCAAAGAGATGGTGTATAATCTGGAAAAGAAGAATCATGGTGGAAATGTCATCATAAAGATGGATATGGAGAAAGCATATGACAGACTTCATTGGGGATTTCTAATCAAAGTTCTCAGAGGTTTTGGGTTTGGAGAAAGATTCATTGACTTGGTTTGGAGATGTATATCAAACAACTGGTTTTCTATTGTTGTCAATGGTCAGCCAAATGGATTCTTTAAGTCTTATAGAGGGGTTAGGCAAGGAGATCCTATATCCCCGAGCCTTTTTATTATTGCAGCTGAATATTTGAGCAGGGGGTTAGATATTATGATGGAGAATAAAGTGATAAATCCTTTCTACCTGCCAAGTGGAAGTCCTTTAATTTCTCACTTGGCGTTTGCAGATGATGTGATCATTTTTTGCAGGGGTGACAAAAGGAGTCTGAAGAACATCAAGGCCTTTTTTCTTAGTTACTCAAGGACTTCGGGTCAGAAAATTAATTACACTAAAAGTTCCTTTTCAATTGACTCTAATATGCCTCATAGATTTAAATCAAAGGTGTCTGAAGTTCTTGGATTGAATGCAAAAGACCTGCCTATTAAATATTTGGGGTGTCCGTTATTTAAAGGAAGAAATAAGGTGGTATACTATGATGAGCTAATTTCCTCATTGAGATGTAAAATTGCAGGATGGAAGGCTAAGCTTCTTTCTATAGGTGGTAGACTTATCCTCATAAAGCATGTGCTGTCATCCATTCCTCTCTACCTTTTAGCTGCTATACATCCTCCGAAGATGGTGATTAATAAGATTCATGGGATGTTGAATAAATTTTTCTGGGGTGGAAATGAAGATCAAGGTTGGAAATTTCAGTGGAAGAAATGGGTTGATTTGTGCAAAGATCAAGACGAAGGAGGTTTAGGCTTCAAAGATTTTGGAATTCTCTCTAAGACTTCCTCTATGAAAATGTATTGGAAGCTTAAAACTGAAGATTCTTTGTGGTCTAAATATTGTGCCAACAGGTATAAAAACTGGAACACTAGAAAAAGGGGATCGCTGTCTTGGAGACATATGAAGCAGGTAGAGGAAGAGTGTTCAAAGCAGATGGTTTCAGTGAATGATAATCTGATTTGGAAGGCTGAAAATTCTGGTGTGTTCTCTTTATCTTCAGCATATGAGTGCTTAAAGGTTCATTCATCTACTTCTCTTGTTCACAGTAGATTATGGGATTCGAAAATTCCTATCAAAATCTCTATTATAGTGTGGAGAATTATTCAAAAGTGTATTCCTACAGACGAAAATGTGAAGCAGTTAGGCATTAAAATGGGATCGCGATGTCATATCTGCTTTAATAATGAAGAAAATGATGCTCACTTATTTATTTCTTGCTCAGTTGCTTCTCATCTATGGGACTACTTTTCGAATTTGATGGGCATTAAGATTGATAGGAATTATGTGTCTACAGTTATTCTTAGTTGGTGGATGCAGGCTGGAAGGTCTGATGCAGATCAGTTCTTGAGTAAAATTATTCCTATGGCCGTGATGTGGGAAATTTGGAAGGCTCGGAATAGATCTTTATATGAAGGAATTAAATGCAATTTGAATTTTGTTAAGAATCAAGTTGTTAATTTGATTTCTAATATATGCAAAAATCATTATTTTGAGAGAAGGTGCAATAGTTTTTCTCAAGGATACATTGAGGTGTTTGGAGTAAATTTTTGCTCAAATATGATGCAGTGTGTTAAAGTTAAATGGGATGCTCCAATCAGTGGAAGACTCAAGCTTAATATTGATGGAGCTTGCAAAGGCAACCCTGGAATAGGGGGTTTAGGTGGAATTTTGAGAAATGACAAAGGAGAATTGGTTTTTGCTTTTGCAAAAGAAGAAGATTTTGAATCTAACTCTGTTATGGAGCTTAAAAGTCTAAGTCTTGGTATTAAGTTATGTATGCAGAAGAATTTTTCAGAAGTTGATATCGAGTCAGATTCTTTGTTTGTGGTAAAATTGATCAAAAGAGAGTGGAAACCGCCTTGGCATTTAAAGATTCTAACTGAAGAAATTCTGTCAGAGCTTAGAAGTGTTAATTATTCGATTAGCCATTGCTATAGAGAATCAAATATGGTTGCTGATAGATTAGCTAATGTTGGAGTTAATTTACAAGGAATTAAAACCTATGAGGATGTGAAGGATCTTCCACAGACGGTCAAAGGAGCTTTCATGCTTGACAAGATTAGTTTCTTTTATTTTAGATTAGTTAAACTTTGAGGCTTTGTAATGGGATTAGTATAAAATCCCAATTTTATTTTCTCTAGCTTTGAGCCTTGTGCCTCTTTAATTTTATTCAGCATGTAGTACTTGGAGAGGTTTTTTCTCCCTTTTTATAATAAATGTGGGGGTACAGTCCCTCTTCTCCAAAAAATAAAAAAATAAAAATAAAAAAAAAATAAAAAAAATAAAAAAAAATAAAAAAATAAAAAAAAACCCGTTTTAAATTCCACCCAAACTCCCTCATTAAAAGATAATGCTTTTTATTTTTCTTATGAGGTGATGAAACTAAAACCTGTTGGCCCCCTTTTGGCATAATTTTCTTTTTATTACCCTTTAATTTTTTCGGGCTCTTTTAAACCTCATTGGACCATGGATAATTTTTAAGTCCTCACTTTTTTAGGTGCTTTTTAAAATGGTGTCTTTATCGCATAGGAAAAAATGAAATACCTTTCGCAGTCCTTTTCCATTTTTCAAAATAAATTACACAAACTCACAAACGGTTTATAACATTCACTACTTTCTTGTTAAGTTTTATCGCATTTGGTTCGTTGTGTAAACAGAATTTAGATGGAAACACTCAACCAACATGTGATATACAAGAACAAAAGTCAAACGAATCCGTGCATGTGTGCAATGACGGACAAATGAGTCAAACATGTAGGTAGCAACACTATATATCATCTAAAAGACTCCAAACTCTGTAAAGCACGTGAATGACACAACATATTGTCTCAAAATACTATCAAATAGTCACATGGATATGGAATTATGTTTTGACTCGGTCATCCTAAATGTCCATTCATATATGGTGTAAACAAAATACAAAACTCTTTTTTGATTTTTTAATTTTTCTCCAAAAATGAAAATCTTTTTGGTTTTTCAAATAATATATCAAAATGGAAAAAATAAATACAAAATGATACATACTAGAAATAGGAAAAAATGTCATAGTGTAAATCATCATATGCTAGCAAACAAATATAGACCTCATCTAGTAGGTGCGGTGGAGTTTTCCAAAGATAATGACATCTTTTGAAACAAATCCATCAAGTCATGTAAAGTCTTGACCAAAAACTTTACCTGCTCCCCATTATGTGCAAACTCTCTCATGTAATCATCAGGAGCATCGAATGTGGGTGCGTGCGGACACGTGTAGTAGCATAACGTGTCACATAACCTAACTTAAAATAAAACTCTCTCAGGTGTCCTCTTCTCTTGCAGTGTGTACAAACATAAACTGGCCTAGTTACACCTATCTCAAAATGTCTCCTACGCTCTCTCCTACTAGGTATGGGATGTCTGGGTGGGTTGGGTTGAGATCCATGTGAATCTAACACTAAAGCAGAAACCATCTCGGGTGTAGTATGTAAAGTAGACGCACCCTCATGACTTATTCATAAAATCTCACCACAACCCAAAATGGAATTGAGAACCATCTTTCTAGCCTTCTTATATGCGTCCTCCAAAGTGACTTTAGCCTTCAAGGCGTTCTTAAGATCTTTCTCTAATTGTGACACGCGAGCTATAAGTTCACTCTTTTCGCTATTCACGACGATCAAATGCTCACTCAAACTAATCTTCACCTTCTCAAGTTGACTTGCTGTAGCCTCAAAACCGCTCAAACTCTCTCTCCAAACCTCTCACCTTAAGACCTAACTCCTTATTTAATTTCTTAGCCTTTAAGGTCTCGGTGTACAATTCTCTAAAAGAAATCTGGAGCTCACTCTCATCTCCACTTTCACACTCACTCTCATACTCGCTACAAACACTTAAATCCTCCTCGTGGGTCTCACATACACAAGTGTCCTCATCGTCGTGGGACAAACTATGTGTACTCTCGTGACTGGCTAAAAAGGAAACAAACTTTCCTTGCGAATACTCATCCTCGTAATATTTCATATCTTCCTCACTATCACTCAGGGTGGATGGCATAGAAACTTTCTTGCCCTCTCTCCTAAGTAGTGGGAAAATCAAACGACTTGTGCCCTCTCCCCTCACACTCAAAACAATTAACTTTTTCTAAATATTCCTCGCTCTTTTTACTTTTCTCACCGCTTTCTTTGGCCTGGTCTTTATTTTTCTCAAAAAAATTTTATTGGAAGAATTGTGTTTTGAAAACTGGAGAAACTTTTTGAAATTCTTTGCAAGCATGGCTATGTCAAAATCAGACTCGTCCTCAGACTCGAACTCACAAGAACTCACTTTTTTTTCTTTTTAGACTGGGCTTTAAGTGTTATGCCTCTATTCTTAGGCTTGACAGTGTCAGGAAACATGTCATTCTCATATGTCTAGAGGTCTCCTACCAACTCTTTTAATTTCAGATGACTCAAATTACCCAAGGTGTTCAAAATAGTTACTTTCGGGATAAAACATTTAGGCAGTAATCTTAAAATCTTTTTTACCACTCGTACATCAGGTATAGGCTCACCAAAATTAAAACTAGTGTTGACAATATCAGACAAACGTGCATAAAATTTGTCAAAACACTCAGTCTCTAGCATGGTGATAGTTTCAAATTGAGTAGTCAAATTTTAAATTTTAGACTATTTAACCACGTTAGTGCCTTCGTGGGTGAGTTGCAAAATATCTCACGCTTATTTAGATGTGGTTCATGTCATAATACGTCGTAACTCGTCTTGGGTGATGTGTCCGTAAATTACACTAAGCCCACATGAATTAAAAGTGATCCACCTAAACTCATCCTCAGTCTAGCCTGACAGAGGTTTTAAATTTGTGATATCATTCGCGGTGATAGTGGGAGTATTTCAACCTCTTGCACAAATGACCCAAACTCTTTCATAAATTGCTTTTAAATGGGATTTCATCCGTGCTTTCCTGTAAGCATAATTAAACCCGTAAAAAATTGACAACTGATTATATAAGTTTTCACTTGGAAACATTGCGACAATTTTAAAAATATGATTTTTCAAAAAAAAATCAATATCACACAATTTTGCAAAAAAATAGGAATACATAATAAAGTAGTGTAACCTGCTTTGATACCAATTTGAGATAATATGCACTCTCTTTTAAAAAAACTCGATACCAATATATAAAGCACTAATGCCATGTGCGATACTGAATTGTATAGATGTGCAAATTTCAATTTTGGCGGGACTCAACATCCGTGCCATATTAAAATCTCATGACAACGTGCTCATCAACAATATAATGATACCACATGAATCAAAATAATTTCAACAATTATTTTCCAGATTTCAATGAATTTATCAATTCAAATATGAATTTAATTAACAAGAATTCAAAGAGAATGACACTCGCGAGATTTAAGGAGCATATTGTGTAAAACCCCATACCTCAAACCATGATGAGAAACCAATGAAACTAATTTAATTAGTGTCAATTTATGAATCAAATTAATTCAGCCCTCAAAATCAACTAGCTACGTGCATGCATATGTCAAACCAACATAAATAAAATATACTACACAAAGTTCAAGAAAAATCCCCTCAGGGCAAAACCTTTTATTTCACTATAAATTATAAATCGCAACTTACATGGATTACAATGAAATATAGTTTGACACACGATTACCCGCGGGCATCAGTCGCCGTCGTCAGCAATGAATTACGCGCAGCAATCCACAAGAGCCGCAGTCCTCTCTTCAATAAAGATTCACACGCAGCGAACCTCAATGACACGCAGTCATATGATGTTGAAATATTCTCTAGAAATGTATGAACACCAACAAAGTGTGTTCTCAAACTCCAATACAATTCAAAAGAACAATTGGGACTTTTGTGAATTGAAAACAAAAGGATTTAATCCAAAAAGAAGAAGCCAAAAGTGTTATGCCGATATAGCACTGTTTTGTAGAATGAAAAACCTACAAACTTCTTATGAAAAACAGAGTTGAAAAGAACCTTTTATAAAAAACTTAAGGCGGTGGGTCGTTCAAACGAGATTGGATGTCGTTTGAACGAGATCTAGTGTCGTTTGATGTATCTTGCGACACATACTATAGTTTGAATGACGTACGTTGTCGTTCGAACGACGTACAGTGTCGTCCAAACGAGACCAATAAAATAATATTTTTTTTCTTTTATCCTTTGAGTAAATGCACCCCCTCAAAAACTCCAAAAAATAATTTTTTGACAAAAAACATTTAAAACTCCACTCCAACACTTAGAAAATATTTTGTGAAAAATATCCCAAAATCCTACGTGAATTATTAAGGAATTAAAAACGCAATTTTACCAAATTCATTTCGCGGAGGCTTGATTGTTGGCGAAACTTGATATTCGAACTCGTCTTGTTGCGTATTTGATCTGGAACCTCTTCGACGGTTGTAGTGGTATATGACATACTTAATTGTGATGGACTATGTCCTTACATAACCCAATACGTGAAAATTTTGGCGCCAATTATTTCACCATTAAGGTCACGGTTGGATCACGATTTTTTACGATGGCCATGAGGGTCACGGATTTGGACCGTGACCAACTAGTGGTTTAGGTTACCCTAGATGGGGTCACAGACTAGGTCACGATTTGGGGGCATCGTCACAGATTTGTACCGTGAACACCTTATCATGACCATTTTTGGCTTTTGGCGTAGTATTAATGGTTGGCCCTTGTCAAAAGAGAAGACGGGATCTAAGTCCTTCTCTTTTTTATTATCCTACTAGTTGGAAAATCAGGTCTCTTCATATTCACTTGAGATGATGTGTGAGGTTGAATCACTCACACCCACGTATTATTCGATAACCTCAGCGTATATCATAGGGAATGTTATGGGAATTTTTAATTCACTAATAATTGTGTTGCCAACAGCAATGATATGAGGAACTACTGTGAAGGTCTTTATCGGTGGTACCTTAAGCACGCGGACAAGAAGAATGTTATCGCCTCTCTAAAAGAATCTAGAAATAGGTGGATTTCTTCATCTCTAATTTTTTTTCAAACCGTACAAGATAGCCTGATATTCCACATTTATGTGGAATATTAGTGCTTTTGAATCTAATTCATTCGATGTTATTAATATTTTTCAATCTAATTCATTATGTAATATTGATGTGACTAGGACATTTGGTTATGATTGACAAGGGTTAAATTGTTCTTAATCATGCTTTCATGGAGTTGTTTTAACTTTGATTCGATTAATTGGCTCACTTTGTATATGCCTCCTCACACACATGCACGATATCTTTTAAATTTTAAGTTCACATGTTATATATGAGCTTTGTATATGTTCTCTTATCAATATTGTCAACTATATATTGTGTGACTATGGGATATTTATGCATGTGTTATGTTTATCTACATTAAAAATGGCCAATTAAAGTTTGTGTGATATAATTCTAAAAAGCATGGGGCAAACACCATATGTCATCACCTCACGACCTTTATAATTTTGTCTCTCGTCATAAAAATTTTAAGAAAATTACAATCAATCTTTATTTTTGTCTTTGTGGGACTTTTGGAGCCATTTAACCAAGCCACGAGATTTATATCGAGCCTTGAAATTCTAGTTATGGGTCCATATTTGTCCCACGAATCTAGTTGATGACCAACGTCCTTGAGAAGATATGGAAAAAGCTTCGATTTACTTAAAGGAGCATAATTTCACGATGACTAAATTCCTCAATAAGTAACGTATTGAAGAGGAATCGAACGCCCCCTTCATCACTACCACAATATACATGGAAATGTGGTCAGGGATGAGGTCATAATGTCCCTAAAGTTGTTTATTGAGGAGACCTCAAACTTCCCTAGTATCTTAGACATGGTGATAGAAAGGGTTTTTCTTTGAAAAATATGAAATTTTTCTTAAAAGTTATAGAGAACTCTAAGGAAGACGAAAATATGAAAATGGTAAAGGGAAAGGAGTATACCTAAGAAAATTAAAATGGGAAGCGGGAAAAATATTTCGTACCCCTTTTATCCCGTCTTCACCATAATGGATACGAAGTGACAACTCTTTCGAAAAGAGAGATGCACTATCTTCCCTTAGGCCACATGATTTATGCGTAATCATGGCATGGGGAATTTCTAGTTACGGTACACGTAACCCTAAGCCTGGGGATTATAAGCAAAGATAGAAATGATTACACTTCCATTTGTTTTAAGTGGGGCACGTGTCAAATTTAGGGCACTTCAGCCCAAAATTGGATGCATGTGTTTTAGTATAATTAACATAATTAATCCAACTTGGCATGAATATCATCCACTCCAATTACGGGGAAATTGAAGGTAAGTATATTCAACTTGTCCCATAGAGTAGGATACATGGTACTCATTACCATAAATACCCTTGGGATAAGTCAGTCAAGCCAAGGCATGAACGACTATGCCATGACTCATTCCACATATTTAGATAAACGCAAATCTAGATTGCAAGATATGGAGTCCTACTCTAGCTCAACCATTCGAGAGACGATCAACTCGGAAGGAGGCTGACTACACTTGAACGGACTCTCTTCAGTGTTGTACATATAATGTTCGCTTTAGAGACATCCGCTGTGTGTATGCGTGTGCGCGTGTGTGTGTGTGCGCGCGCGCGCGCGCGTGTGTTGACCTTTTAGCCTTTTAAGTATGTCAATATTAATTAATGTTTAGCCCCTAAAACATGTTACATTTAATGTTTAGTCCAATATATTGTTATTGTATCCCCTAAAAATATTCCATTTAATGTTGAGATATTATTTATTTTATTTTTAGCCCTTAAAATTTTTTGTTTTTAATTTTAATGGTGTGCTAATATCACTAGTAAGGACTCAAAATTATTTTTAAAAATATGTTGCACTTAAAATTAAATAAATAATATATCATTTTTTTTTAATAAAATGTCCCAGTGTTTTCTTTCCTTACAGTTTTTTAAATTTGTGCATCTATTTTGTAATTTTCAAAATAATGCAAAATAAATTTTGAAAAAGGAATAAACAACCAAAAATACATACTTGGAAAATATATGTGCGAATCTTCTATTGTTTTTTCTCGATTTGCTTGCATTTTTCATACTTGGAAATTTACATATATGCAAATTTTGGATGAAAAATCATTTTTGAAGGGTTTTTTCATTTTCGGAACCTTTTTTCCTTTGTTCTTTTTGCTCCAAATGTTTTCAGTTTTTTAATCATAGAAATTTGAAGATCCTATTGTACATCCATGGCTAATCATGCAGAGAGAGAGGAGCTAGATATTACTATAGCAAGAGTATATTTGCGTTTTTTAAAAACTATAATTGACTAGCTAACAATAGCTTGGTGGACTGACGAATTGGGTCAAAAATTGAAGTCAACGATGCAATAATTATTTTTTGACTGTTAATTTCCAAATGAACATGCCTAATGTCAAATCCCTTTAACGCAAATGCAATATACAATAGCTATCTCAAGTTCCTCAAGGAAATTTAGAAATTTGAAATGATTAGAAAGGAATGTAACCAAACCCACAAAAGGGTAAGATAAAGCTTTTCCTTAAAATTTTATTATTATTAAAAAAAAAGTAGAATGGGATCCACATGTACCTGCACGCGCATATGCCAAACCTATCAGTAAGTTGACTTTTGTTTTCAACTCCAATCCAAATGTCAAAATAAGAAGTGATTCCACTCACCGGGTCGTCCCCTTTATCCTCGTTCCTCCCCCACCTTTTTTTTTTTTTTTTTTTTTTTTTATTATCATGATATGTCTATCATGCATTATTTTAACAGCACCGAGAGTTGAACTAAAACTCAGTCGACTCAAGTCTATTCCATAGATAACCTTAGACCTTATACTATGGCACTGTGAGTCAAACTGGAAAGCAAACCCACATCTCATCAACCACTCCCTCTTGCCCGAAAAAATTGTTACTTATTAAAATAATTTTGACCGTTTGATGTTTAAGTGTAATAAATTAAAGAAGTTGCGAGTGTGAAATGATATCGTTTTTTGTTAAACAAGTTATAGTAAAAGAAACGAGGATCTTATTATTAATTAATCATTTTTTATTAAGTATGCATTTTAATAAGTCTTATAATTTTTTTTTGCTATAACAAGTTTCATGAAAAAAAATTGTTTCAATAGATCATATTTGTAAACCTGCAGTGATATTCACTACATGTATAAATAAAACTTATTGAAAAAAAATATTTTTTAATATAACATATTAAAAATTGTCTTATGTAAATAAGGTTTATTTATAAATTTTGCAAAAAAAATAATTATTTTTTCCTGCTCTACTATTTGATATATTCTTATAATATTTGGATTCACTAGATTTCCCCAAGGGTACATGGTTTTCTTAGATAATTAAGTTGGTCCCAAAGTACCTGAACATGAATTGAGTAGTAATTTTGATAATCTATTAATAATAATTCAATATTTTGACACCTTAACACACTAGATATTAAATTCATGAATCATATGATATGATTAAATAATAAATGTAATGCTAGACCCATAAAAAGTGCCCAACGTTTTCATACAAAATGTTACGACAACCATTATATTTTGTTTGAGAGTTTGTCAACTCCACCATATTCTATCTATGTCTAATTATGTCACAATTATTTTGTGTGTAACTTTTTTATGCACAATATGTATGCCTATTATTATTCAATGACGGTAGCATATGACGTGTAATAAATTTAATTGTGTATTTATACAAACTCTTTCTTTATTATTATTTTATAATGTATTAAAATGTGTGTTTTTTTCCTAATTCAAATAGAAAAACATATTATCAGCTTGAAATGAATTGTTATCGTCAGTAACAATTCAAATCGTTACGGACAATAACTTACTGTTGACAAATTTGGCTATTGTGTATAACGATATATGCCATATTCAAATTGGGATAAGATAATGAAAATTTGTCAAATTGATCAGTTTCAACAAAATCTTTTGACAAGCGTAACGAGCTACTTTATAAGCATTAGATTCAATATCTTTTTCACCACAAGCTATAATATTCACCCCTTAGGGGTCAAATAAGCAATCGTTAGTTGAAGATTTGAAAAGAGAAATGACCCATTTGATTGTATAAGTTGTTTAATTATATAAATCGGTCAATAGATTTTGAATGGATTTAAATCAGATTTTTGTAGTGTTTGAAAAAATAAAATGGAGTTATATATATATATACATGTCAACAATTAGATTTACCACCTCAGTATGGTTGTGACAATAAAAGAATCATAACTAGTAAAAATAATAAATATAAAACTAAAAAGAAATACAAAAAATACAAAAGTTATAAAATCCGGCCTAGTAAGACATTTAAGAAACCTTACAAATATAAATTCTTTTTGCATCTTTATTTGCCAAAAGCCAGATTTACAATCAAATTTAGAAAAATATTTTTTATTCTGAATTTTATTAATTAATTCGTCTTTATTAGGTATTTTGTAACTATCATCATAGGTATTATCATTTAATCTTTTATAATTAATAACCATTCTTGCTTTGTCTCTTTTTATTTCGCTATGATTTCTTACCATAAATGCAGGGCTTCTGTGTCTACTTATACTCTTTTTTATTACTCCTAGATTTAATAATTCTCTTATTTGAATTTTAAATTCTTCTTGGTCTATTAGTTCACAAGCGATGTCTTTGGTTTTTATAGTTATATCTGGATTTATTATAATTAATTTTGCTTCTATTTTATTTTTATTCCAGTGTTTTTGAGGGTCTTCTCCTATTATTTCAGTTTTTTCGGCTAATCTAATTAAGTCTTCTAGTTCTAATTTAGTATTTTTAAACATGATTTTATTTAAATTATTACATTCAATTTTAAGACTTTCACTTTTTTCGAGATATTGTAAGTAATCTTTTAAATAATCTTCTTCAATATCATATATATATATATATATATATATATATATAACTCCATTTTATTTTTTCAAACACTACAAAAATCTGATTTAAATCCATTCAAAATCTATTGACCGATTTATATAATTAAACAACTTATACAATTAAATGGATTTAAATCAGATTTTTGTAGTGTTTGAATAAATAAAATGGAGTTATATATATATATATATATGCTTCAGTACATACCAATTATACATCCCTATTTTTTTAAATAGTAAAAAAAAATATGTTTCGACTTGATATTTGAAACACCCCGTAAATTCAAGGACCTTTAATTAGATAAAATATTTGGAGGAATTAAATCAATGATTAGTGAATTTGTAAATTTGAGGAATTTATTAATTTGGCGAATTGAGGATTAAATATTTTGGACTATTTTATGTCACCTTTTTTAGGCCTTAAAGTTGGATAATGTTATAAATTAATTCGTATGACAATTTGGAGTGAATGGTTGAATCCGGATGTGTCGAAATAGTTAGAAATGAGTGGCCATATGTATATATTGGGTCTCGAGACTTAATTAGACATAATTGAGCTCCAAATAAAGAGTTTGGGCCCTTTTTAAGAGGCCCATAAATCGAAAAATGGGAACTGAGTTTTTAACCCTAAGTGTGTAAGGTTGAGACAACTTAAAGTCATTTTAGAAGAGTAAAATTAGGATGAGAATAAGAGGAGAGCCATTAGAAGATAAGTTGGGGATTTTGGGAGATAGGTTCAAGAACAAGAGGAGATCCTCGCATTCAATCCAACATTCTCATCCAAAGGCTTTGATCTACAAATTAAGGCAAGTGGTTTAATTTGCAATTGTTAATTTTCATTTACCTATTCATATTAAAGGAGGTGGAATCAATTAATATGATAGGGTTTACGTTTCATTAGAAATTGGGGATTTTCATTGTTGGGAGTTCTAAATCTGTAAGAGATAACAAGATTTGGTTGATTTAATGCTCTAATTGATGTAATTATTAGGATTAGGTTGAATATGATAAAATGATGGATTTAGGAAGAATCTTCAAAAGTTTTGATGAATAAATCTGTACAGAATTGAGGTATTGACTGTTCAAATGGCGATTTTGTCCGCGTTGACCTATAGATATCGCGTTTTCTAACTTTTGTTCTATGATACATTTTCTCTAAAAACGCTTCCAAAATGCCCAAAAATGGCATTTTAAAAATCTGGGTTGGGGGAAAATTTAAGAAATATTTTTTAGTTGTTATTCTGTTGGAGATTGCCTAGATTGATAGGTGTTAATTATTATCTTTGGATTAATTAGAGGATTAATTAAATTGGAGAGATTAAGGTTTATGATTGAGTGATTGAAACCTTGTTAATTTAGTGGGCGAAAATTAATTGGACGAAATTGAACATTGAATTGGGAATATTGAATTTCGAGAGAGAGTCCGGGCATAATTGGTAGGGTGATACCAAAATAATGATAAATTAATTAGTGTATAATTAATTGGAATAAAGTGGGACCACAGACTTATATGTTTTAGGCTTGTGTATGGGCACCGGTAGCCTGAATTTATATATATATGTATATATATATGGTGATGTGTAGTATATATACATGATTTATAAATATTTGTGTGAATATTATTTATAGTAAAGAATACATATTCTAGTTCTATTAGGGGAGGTTGCGCGATGTGGGTGAATCCCCTAACTTGAGAAGCATGGAGTGTATAGTCCCCAGGTCATAGCATTCGGTTCAGGAGTGAGACGAATGGTGTCTAATTCGATCTTACTACCGTGGGAAATTATGTCCGCCTATACAACGTCTGTTTATTTTCTGAAATGGGGAGCTAACCGTATCAGGGTTTCGGGTGGATAAGAATACCCGTTTATGACAGCATCTAGAGAACATTTGATGAGTGCCTACTCGGAAGATAATAAATATCTACGTCATGTAAATGTGAATGTTGTAGGATTAGTACGTATATGTGGTATAATTATATACGGGATAATACAGGGTGAGAATTGTATAATTAATATAACTTGTGAAATGGTTGTATAGTATTGAATTGAAATTGATTTAAATAGGTTCGTGTGAATAATAAACATATAACTCATATACATGATGTGAATCGTATAAGTGGTATAACCCGTGAGAATGTTATATGGCAATTACTTAATAAATGACTTAATTAAGTTAATGAGATTAATAACTTATAAAGTATACTAAACCCACTAGGGATATAATAATGAAAAATTGTGGGATATATGTGACAAGACTGAGGTGTCCTCAAGAGAGTGTGCGACACTTACTTAAATATAGAGAGCATATTTGCATTTTGATTTACTCAATTTAAATACACTTGCTAAATATTTTCAAAATATTTTGGGTTCTAACCATTGCTATAAAATATTTTCAAAACCTTTTAGGTGTCCAGCCACAGGGACGCCATAATTACTCTATTCTAGATTTTGGCAGCTTCGACACATGTGGATGTTGTAGGACTTTGACTTAGCCATTTCAATCATTTCATTCCTAGAGTAGGATGTGGTCAGTATTCCACTCGGTCATGTATCTCTAGTTGTCCATTTTATTTCAGTTAGTTGATGTATTCAGTTATTACTCATGTGATTCATTTTGTTATTTGATTTGTAGACAATGGTTTACTCGTCAAGGATTATATTTATTCATGTCTAGTATTGTTCATTTTAGTGTTTGTGTGAATGGTTAGTTGTATATTCTTTCGCATGTTATTATTGGGATGTTAAATAAAAAGATAAAATTTGGCACCATGTCTTTTGAATACTAGGTTGTTAGTAAGTTTTAAAAAGTTTTCGACCGTGATGCTAAGAATGAACCATATGAGATTCCTATTTAATTTGATATAGGAATGATCACCCGGTATTTTATTTGGAGGGGTGTCATAGATGGCATCAGAGTATCAGGTTCTAGTGTCCTTAGGATCTGTGCGTCTTTTCACGTTTTAGCATAACGTTCTTTGATATAAAGCCTTATTAAAGGATTGTAGTATTCCTTCACGTATGCGATTTACGTTCTCCTGCTATAGGGTATAGTTCACGTGATTCTTATACAGTTTCAGTTGAGTGTGGTAGATCGAACATTATAGAACAACTAATGTGGGACGTTAGAAGGATTGCAGGAGGGAGGACTCAACGGAAGCCATGAGGTATTCTAGAAATGGTGACACGATAGGAGTCACCATGATAATTGTTCGAATAATTGAAGTTGGAGAAATCAATAGAGTGAAGTAGTTGCCCCAAGAACCGTCAGGAAGGACGATGGTGTAGAGTTAAAAACCCAAGTATAGACCACGGTCGAAGAAAATTTTATTTCAGAAGAATAATCCGCTAGGATTCGAGGGAGGTGTGGAAGAGTGATTTACCAGTGGGTAGAGAACATCCAATTAGGATCACATGTGGGGGAGTTTAGTGTCACTCAAGTCAAAATTTTGAGTAAGGAAGTTTGCTCTTAGAAGTAGTGTAGGGTGATGGGAGTCGGTCACCATATTCATGGGGAAATACCGTAAATAACAAGGAATTAGGGGTGCAGATTATTTCGAAATCTCTCACTAGTGGTTAAATAGAGAGGCAAGGAAAATTTTAGAAAATTTCCAAAAATTGTTAGACAGTGGACGGATGGGAAGAAAAGTTGACGGAATTCGCAAACTTCGTAACCGATGAGAGGGATACAAAGAATCAAATAGGATTTGTAAGTTGAGATTAAACCCGTTGGGTAGAATGTACAAGTATGGATATGAGATCTGACTAGGATGATTGGTGTCGTTGTCATCAAAGTTATACAACTATAATTGGTATCAATGCTCTCAAGAGAGGGGAGCTAAGAGAGTTGGAGACTCTATCAAAGAGTAAGTTTAGATTTTTAGTGCTAGTAAGGTTCCAAGGGAAGGAATACCCAGAAGGGACCCAGACTAATGATCGAGTTCAATGAAACCTCTACTGAGTGACGGTGGGTTTACTTAAGGCCATCAAGGCCAGCAGTAAGTCTATTGGATCAGTGGATCCTAAGGGACATTTGCAGTAGCAATCAGGGTCAAGGTTACCCATTCTGTGAAAAAGACAACACTGACAGGACCATTGGGGCCAGAGAAAGGGGAAGGACACATAGAGGTGTCTTATGTATAAAAGAGTGGAAACACATGGGTGGATTTTATCCTCGGCGAGTCAGCGGAAAGGAGCTAGATGCCCAGTATGGGCATCTGTTGGAGAAGTTTTTGGTTTGGTTACGACGAGGGTGTTATGTCTAATGACCATTGAGCCGGTAGTGTTATGGGAGACTAAAACTACAAGTTTTATTCCGAGTTGATTGGGATATGTTTTGTGTGACGCAAGAGGGTTATGGTAATGTATTGGTACTATATTCACGTGAGAAATGAATTTAGTGGAAGTATCGTTAATATCACTAGTATGTGTATTTTTACCATGGAGTAGCGGGGAACTCTTCAGTTCCACTTGAAAGGAACGGGTGGGTACATTGAGACAATGTATTTCTTGAGGACTAGCTCCTATGAGAGGTGATATTCGAGGTATGATTTTATCTTGGGTACGGACGGGTTTGTAATAGTGGACGATCATATAGAGGATAATGTGCTCATTATTTCCGTGTTGAATGTAAATTATTTTTGAGATGTCTCACCTGAAGAGGGTTGAGCCGCAAAAATATCTTATGAAGTAGACTTCATAGAGTACAGTTGTCTAGTTATACTGGATCCTGGTGCATAAGTATTTTTACTGATGAGATTCAGGGTACGATTAGGTTGCCGTGGCACGGAGAGATTTAGCTCGTTATTAATACTTAGCGCTAAGGGCTTAGTGATAGTACGAGAACAGTAGTATATGACTCCTTTAGAGACGTGGGAGTCCATGATAGACTTGTGAGTATAGGGCAAGGTTTGAGAGTCCCGGGGGTATGCTTTGGGTTCTGTGGAAATTAAGGACCAACGATGCTGAGGAATAATGCACTAGGGAAAGTTCTTTGGGGCTTTGCTGGGTAGTGTTATACGCATAAGCCTTAATAAAATGTCAAAAGTGTGAAGACGACATACTAAGATAATGTTTGCATTTTAATTTTGTAGGAAAATTCCTCATGAAGAACTATTTAATCCGAATAGGGAGTGATAAAAATAGATTTAAATCTTTAATCGATGCTAAAGATTTATTAGTAGGTGAAGGAGTGTTCTTCTTCATTTTGTAATGATCTTTAACAATTTCTCCTAATGGAGAATTTGTATGGCACCCACACTCGCTCTTCTTCCCTCATCGAATCCAAAGAAATGTCTTCCTTTCTTCACGGTCTTCTCCACAATTCATCTCCTATACCCTCTCCTTCTAAAAACTACTTTAAACACTCCTACAATCTCAATTTCTTGGACACTGGACTCTTCTTTCCAACGGAGACGAAAGACAAAACAACAAACTCATTTTATTCAGCAGCTGCTTCCGTTTCTGCAAACACAATGATGTTTATGTCTGACGACGACATAGATGACTTCAGCTTTGGTGAGGTCTATATAAAAACAGAATCCATACTTAATTATATAAAACTTTCAGTTTGGACAAATAATTTGTTTTTAATTGAAAATAAAAGGAAACTCTAGCGTCTGAGACGCCGACATATCCAGTCCCATTGTGTTCCACGAAAAGAAATAGAGCAGCTGAGATTCATAACTTATCGAAAAAGGTAGGCTCTGATTATGAATATAAATTAAAAGCTTAGATTGATTTTTACTATATTTTTTAATTTTGGTTGACAAAGGAGGAGTAAGATCAATGAAAAAAAAAGCCTTGCAGAAGTTAATTCCAAATTCTAACAAGGTAGTTCCTTGAGATTTATTGATTTTTGTTTTGAAAATTTGAGGCTGGTTTATTGAGCTTTTGTATGATAGACGGATAAGGTGTCTATGACGGATGAAACAATTGAATATCTGAAGAATCTTCAACTACAAGTACAGATGATCGCTATATTTCACTCATATATTATGTAAATGTCCATCTCACCAACTAAATCCACTATTACCTTTGTACTTAGGTCACCTACAATGGGAGTAGCGTATCAACTTAGATCATATTAACCCAATAGGTGGAAATAAGTGGATTGAGTAGTCAATTACCAAATTACAGGTAAAGTACCAAGAAGAAGATAGTTTTCCCTTATCCGCCCATGCCAAACAGTTTTTATGTGACCAAAGGCTCACCACCAAGTATGGTACATTAAATGCCGACTCACAATGTAGATCTCTCTTTATCTCTTTTCTATTTTATTGGGTTTTAAAAACTCTATTAAATGTTCTAAATTAGTGAATGCTTTGTACATTTCATGTGATGTCCCTATTTGTTGATTTTGTTTATTTATTAATGCAGTTGTGCAGAGATATCTTAAATCTATCAGAGGGCTCAGACTGCAGGAGCCCCTCTCCCGCTCTCTTTTCATCATTGCTGTCGAGAGTTGGCTTATGCCGATGATATGATGATATTTGGTCAGTTGGTTAATATAAATAAAAATGTCTTTCTAATTTCTCCCAAAACTCAGTTTTCTAAAGCATCTTAAGGGTTTTGTTTTGATATAGTCACTAATCTTAGCTATTTTTCATTTTGTGCCATGGCTTTTCATAAATCTATTGGACTAAACAAGTCTAAAGTGAGGTCAATTGTGCTTACTCTTTCGGCTCATCACGAAAACCAAGGTATGCACTTTTTATATAGTCTTGGATAAGCTTTGGATAGAATTTGCTTAATAGATCAGAATATTATATTTAGGCAATTGTGCTTAGTGTTCGGATCTATTTTAGGCATTATGTTTAAACATAATGCCTAAAATAGATCAGAACATGGTACATCAGTCAAGTAGTGCAGCTGCTACTGTAATTGAGGCTACAATATTCAAAGGGATGCTTCAATTATGGGTTTCTCTTCATTGACAAATACAAATGGGTTCAAGAATATGGGTTTTTATAGTAGCCTAAATAATCAATTTTAAGAATTTGTTTTTAACTTTTAGTTGTTTATATTGGTTTTAAGGCACTCATTTGTTGTCTGTAATTTGTTTCAGGTTAAGTCGTCTTAGGTTCCATCCATCTCTTAGGTTTAGAGGTTCACAGTTTTTTTAAACAAGGTGATGAGCTATACTTTGTATTGTTTGTTTAGGTTTTTTTTTTGTGCCGTAATTTTAGCATTCTCGTGTAAACAAAGAGCTTTATCAGCTACTTTTAATTTCTATTAAATTATTGCAGGGCAAAAATTTAGAGGAACTATATAAATTAGTACATTCACAAGACAGACCATGAAATCAATATGCTATATAAGCAATTCCCCTCAGCTGGTTAGTTGGTCACTAAAGCAAAAAGGGCATTTACTCAGTTGAATGTAGGATCATGAGGCTTCTTTACTATCACCTAAGGTATATAATACAAATTGAGGTTGCTTCACCTAAAGCATAGAATACAAAAATGGCATAGACCATTGAGGATGCGTCACTGTCACCTAAAGCATAGAATACAAATTGAGGCTATCACACTCACTCAGCATAGAATACAAATTGTCTTAGCATTTGAGGCTGACAGTGAACTTATTATCCCATTCTTCCCATCAGTCAAGAAGGCTAGCTGCTATTGCAATTGAGGCTGAAACATTCATGGTGTCCAATTCTCATATTTGTTTTTTTCATGGTGTCCGATTGCAGGTTCTTTATACTCTGTCATTTGGCTCATTTTTTCTTTTCTTTTGCAGATCTACATAAAGTTTAATCATCTCCCCGTTTCCTTTGTTTTTGCAGATATAAATAGACTTTATTGCTTTTTAGATACATAGTCTAATCATCTTGCACTTGAATCTGTTCATTGTTTTTTAAATTGGATCATTTATTTTAAATTTGTACCTTCTATACATGATCTTTTATAATATTTCCAAAAGTGTAGACGTATAATTATTTAATTCATTAAGACGTTTTTTTTCAGGTGTTGAGTTGTGTGCATGATTTTAAGGACTCAAATGGGCAGTGGAATTATACTATGCTGAGTGAGTGTTTCCTTCGGACATATGCTACAAACTCATGCTCAGTTTTCTTCTTCGTGGACATCTAAATACATATGGAACAATGCAATCCCTCTAAAAGTTTCAGTGATGATTTGGAGGATGATAAAACGAGTGATGCCTCTTGATGAAAATATCTATACTATAGGTTAGAAAGTACCATCAAAATGTCATTGTTATTATGAGCCAACTATGGAAACTTCTAATCAATTTTGAAATTTGATGGGAGTGCTGAGAATCAACAGAGGAATTAGAAGTCGTCTCAGTCACTGGTGGATCAACTTAGGGTCAATTACTCAATTTATATTGACTATAGTCAGTGAGCGAGAAGTTAACTGTTATGAGCAGAGTTTTGCCCGTTCACCATCATTAGGAAGTAATTGGGATGATAACATAATTTGGAAGTACAAACTTTTGATGAATGGGACGATAACATCATTGAATATAAATTCATATTCTCTACTTTTTATTGAATTGAATTAGTGTGTTAAGTATGTATTTTTACTCACGATTAACTGATGTATTGTAGGTAATTTCATCTCTTTAATTTCAAAGAAAAGTTGCCAAAGGCATCTCTCGATGAAAACTGATTTGAAAATCCAACCGAGGGAATCTCGCGACGTAATTTTGTTATGGCAATGGCTGCCAAAGCAAAGCCACTGTTCCCTTCGGCTCCATTTTCACTGTCCCCGACTAGTATGTGCCCTAATAATCTTCCTTTTAGATTCACTCTAGAATCGAATATTTCTCCAAATCCTGAGTTCATAGTATTCGTCATATTTGACTCGCTTGCACTCGTCACATCTTTGGTTGCAAACTGATCAGTGATCATGGCTGCTATGCTGCATTTATATCAACGTCTTTTCAAAAAGTGTTTCATCATTTTGATTGCTAAATTTTCAAACTTTATAAACATAGTATGAACATTGTTGATGGCCAATATATGTTGTATTTTTTATTAACATTTGAAATTCATTTCAGATTTATGGTTCGGGACTAAAATCGTGGATAAGAGATTTCTAGATGCATCCTCCACGAATTGAACAATGGAGTGGAAATTGAACAGTTCAACTCATCCACACCTTCGATATTCAATTAGTTTTGGCAATAACTTTACGTAGGCTTATATTCAATTAGTTTTGACAACAACTTTGTTACTATAACTCACCTCCATCTTCTGTTGACAGTGTAGGCTATAACGGGCCAACAATTGGTCCCCCTGATGGGGTTGTTATAGACATGATAATGGGCGTCAAGGGTATGTACAGTGGAGATAGTGCAGGAAGCAATTATAGAAGAACTCATTAATGGATGAAAAAATAATTACCAGAGGCCAATAGATCAAGAAGAAAATATGAAAAACAAGAAAGAGATGGAAACAATGACGAAGTTGATAAAGGCCAACAAAATGGGGAAAAATGCAGAAAAATTTTGAAGTGAAGTCCAAGCAGAGGGAATAGAAATAGAGGATGTAGAAATCCAAGATGGAGAGGAGGAAAATGCATAAGAGGAAGAATTCATAATTTGTCAATTTTTCGTTACTAGATTTGGTTGGGGTAAATTTTCTCCACTAATGTTTATTGTTGACCTATTCTTTTATGTTCTCAAAAATTGATTCCATTTATTTATTGAACATCATATTAATGACTTCAAATTGAATGGTGATAATCAGAGGTAGCAGAGTTTGAATCACTTTTGTTTTAACAGAGTTTGAATCAGAGGTTATATCATACTGCATACTACTATGACCTGCATATTGCTATAATCAGAGTACTGTTATGACCTGCATATTGCTATGATGAGCTACAATAAAAGGTTATAGCAGAGTTTGAATCAACTATAACCTCTGTTTTAAGTGCTCTAACCTCTCCTATAACCTGTTTTAACTCAATTACATTGAATCAATTACTACGTATTCAAACTAATTGAAGATCTTCCAAGGATTATTAGAGGATCAACTACTATGGATCAATTATTATAACAGACATTATAATGCAATTAAAAAAAGAACATGAATTGCATACTGCATAAAATTACCAATTTTTTATCATTGCTTTTCTCATTGATGAACAAAGAAAATTAGAGGGTCATATTTTAGGTGTTCAAAATGTGGATGTTGTATATGAATAATATTTCAGTTTTTCCCTTAAGTACATGAATTATATTTATACTGATATATGCTTTTTTTTTCTTTAATTTGATTGGTTTAATATACTTTTCTATGATATGTTCAGAAGATTCAATTCGAAACAAAAGAACAATTCGAAAGAGTAGTCTAAGATGGGTTATAAGCACATGTGTCGTTACATGTATAAGAAGGTGAATATATTTTGACTTTTGGTTTTTTATAATTATTGGATTTTGAAGATATTTTGATGTTCGGTTTTTGAAGATAATTTCTCTATTGATGGTTCAATTATCATCAATGCAGGTCAGCCCGTCTCGATTAAAGGCATATAAACCAAAATCCACTCTATTATTGGATTCATTCATGGAAGATATATATTTGGTATAAGTATTTTGTGACGGGGAATGAGACAAGCTTGACGTGGGCAATACAAGCGGCATGGTGTAATTATGGGCGATAATGACTGTGTGTGAGTAGAATTTTCTTCGAAATTTTAAACTATCTATTGTGATACCGATTATTTTTTGTGCTAAACAGTTGATGGTATATGCAAGGTCCAATATGGATAAATATTTTTATTGTTGTGGTATTTTGAATTGTCTAAACATGGTGGATAATCGTATAAACAAAGGAGATTCGGCCCAAATTCTGTAAAATATTTGTATTATGAATGGAACTTGGCAAAGTTTTATTATACACTTTAGAAAATTACCAATCACAAGTACTACCAATTTTTTTAACATTACACTTTTTTTATCGGGGAACGAAATTTCTGTTGTGCCTTCAGGCACGGGCATACACTAGTGTGTGTGTGTGTGTGTATATATATATATATATATATATATAGAGAGAGAGAGAGAGAGAGACTCATGCATACCAAATTTATTTTTTATTTTTTTGTATTGTGTTTAAACATTTCAAGGGACTTGTAAAGAAATTCAACGCAAAATGTATTTTTTTCTATTTTTAAAAAATCGGTAAAATATATGTGAGTTTTTAGTTTCTTAAAAAATTGACATATTTTGATCCATTTTTTTTAATAGCAAAAAAATATATTTTTGAGTTGATTTTTTTTACAAATCTCTTGAAATATTTAAAAATCACATAAAACAAATTAAAAATATTTTTTGATATTTAAAAAAAATCCTTTTTGAATGACCCGCCAGAAATCTTCTCTCTCTTTATATATATATATAAATGCTCCTGTGGAACTTCCTACACATGTGAATTTGTTGATGAGCTTTATTCCTTTTATCCTGATAGAGTTGTCTCATGAGTTTTTCCTGTACCACTCTTTTTTTTCAACAAATAGGGGTGGGTAGTTTATCTAGAATTTTGGAGAAAGTAGATAGAGATGAGAGGAGATTTTAGGAGATTAGGAGAGAGAATATAGGGAGAAGGAGGAGTACGCATATGGGCCATGTGTGGGAAATTTCGCACAGATATTAGGCATTTAGTTTCACTTAGAATATTTTAGGTGTATCTCGTTCCATGTATTTTTAATTGTTAGTTTTATTATGTGGTGGTTAAAAAGTTTATGGAACATGTGTCATTTTTTGATGAAATGAAGAAGGGCAGTTGGAGGTAGTTATGAGAGGTTATAGAACTAATAGCAATTATAAAAATAAACGAGTTTAACCAAGCCTTTTGACTCAGTGGTATAAGACTGTCACTGGGAAAGTCTTGGGGGTGGATTGGGTTTTGGGCCCCAGTTTGATCCCCGGAACTGTCAAAATAATGCTTGGCTATTGAAAGCCACGAACTGTGAACGTGGATTAGTCGAGGTGCGCTTAAAACTGGCACGAACACCACGTGGTAAGATACAAAAAAAATACATGAGTTTGGTGATAATTAAAACTTTAAAGTAAAACAAAATTCAAAATTATATATATATATAGTACTTCTCTTGTGCGGACCGGTTCGCATTTTAAAAGTGCGGACCGGACATGTGTCACCTGGCGATGACACTAGAATAGAAAGAGAGAGTGCCTATAATTTAGTCGATAATTTCTACGCTCATCGCCAGGTGACCCATGTCCGATCCACAATCTTAAAATATCGGTTGATCCGCACAGGAGTATATATATATATATATATATATATATATATATATATATATATATATATATATATATATATATATATAAAAGAGAGAGAGAGAGAGAGGCCCTCTCTTGTAATGAATCCTTATGGTGCAGCCCCGCTATATACCATTTTTTTAAAATAGTAAAAAAATGAATTTTTTTTATGAGACTTCATGGATATGATCTCCACAGCGGGAAGATCATCTCCAATTTTTTTCATAAAAAAATTCAATAAAAAACCCGTTGAGATGAGGTAGTATGTAAAAAAATGGTATAAATATGCATTTTCGACCGTTCATTTTTTGATTGAATTTTTTGATAAAACTTCATGGATATGAACTCGATAGTGAGAAGATCCTATTTATGGAGGTTCATAAAAAAATTCAATCAATAAGGCGGTTGACGCCGACCCAACATTTCAATGCTTAAAAATGTATATTAATACCATTTTTTTACATATCACCTCATCTCAAAGGATTTTTATTAAACTTTTTGACAAAAAAATTGGAGATGATATTCTCAATGTGGAGATCATATTTATGAAGTTTCATAAAAAAATTCATTTTTTACTATTTAAGTAAAAAAAATGGTATGTATCGAGTTTTTTACCATAAGGAGTCCTTATAAAAGACTTTCTGTATATATATATATATATAATGTGTTGGTGCAGACTAGTTTGCATTTAGAGTGCGAACCGGACTTGTGTCACCTGACGGTAAGCCTAAAAATTATCCCCTAAATTATAGGCACACACTCTCTTTTTTCTGCGCTTATCGCCAGGTGACAAAAGTCCGGTCCGCACTTTTAAATGCAGACTGGTCCGCACAAGAGCATGACTCTCTCTCTCTCTCTCTCTATATATATATATATATATATATATATATATATATATATATATATATATATATATATATATATATATATATATGTATATATACACACACTAGCGGAATGCTCGGGCCTGAAGGCAGGACGAAAAATTCCAAAATACGAAGTCGCAAAACGGCAAAAAAATTCAAACTACGTAACTCCAAAATAGCCGAGTTGTATAGCCTCAAAAAGAATTTTTGACGTTTTGCAATTTCCAAACCCATGGGTCGATTGAGTTTTATATCCTCAAATAGAATTTTGCCAAATTATAGTTTTTCGTAAGAACACATATTCACTGTATTTGAGAAAAATGACACCATGGGTTATCATGTAACACTCGTTGCCACCCTACTCTTAAGAGTTGTTCCATGCTCATGGAACCATGCCTTTAAAAATGGGTATTAAGTTAAAAATGGGTACTAAGTACTTTGAAAATGTTAGACACAAAACTACACAATCTGTCACGCATATGTTAGGTTCTTTTTAGACAATTGTGTCATGTAATATTTGTGTCAAACTTTTAACCTATTGACTATGTATATTTAATACAATTTCCCCCTGGATTTACCATCACACCACTCATATATCAAAATAAATAGCAAACGTAACTATAAAAAGAGGACTTGATATTATTTAGAACAAATAATAGGAAAATAAAATATAGACATAATGAATTCATAAATCCATATAAGTTCCTTTATTACAATTTTATCATTGTTTAATTAGTTATTCAAAGAAAAATAAGTTCCTTTAAATAGAGGACTTGGTAAGTTCCTATATAAGTTCATTTGAAAGGAGGACTTGATAACATTTAGAGAATATAAAACAAAGATCAAATATAGACCGGCTGGATTCTAAATTCATAAATCCATTAAGAAATAAAATATACATTTGATGATTCTACTTTGTTTGGCAATATATGTCAGAAGTAACAATTGCATTACAACACGAAGA
The DNA here is from genome assembly GCA_949130495.1 of Sambucus nigra. NCBI lineage: Eukaryota > Viridiplantae > Streptophyta > Magnoliopsida > Dipsacales > Adoxaceae > Sambucus > Sambucus nigra. The sequence continues at coordinate 427,756,323 of OX422214.1, forward strand.
CACGTGTGACTAGGTTTGTCAAATTCATAAATCCCTAAGGTGTACCCATAAGTTTCATAGTAGTGATTAGGTTTGTCAAATAAGACACGCTATAAAATGATACGAAATGATACGACATGAAGACACAATAACATGACACGAAAGAGGCCAAACTGATCCAAGTTGACATAAAATGGCATATTAGAAAAAAGTAATAATAAAACTATTTTATAAATACAACCTTTTTTCATAAATATAAAAAATTGCTATTTTATAAAACATTTTCTTTATAAAGTGTAAGTTGTTGCTAGTACCACATTTCGTATTTATTTTGCAACAGATAAACAATTTTTAAAATAACCTATGGCACGAACCAATTTTTGAAATCACCTTTGAAATAACCTATGTATAATTATAAGATCGTGTATAATTTAAGTAGTGATAATAACAATCGACCTGATTTTACTTAAATACATATAAAGGGGTCTATTCAAACTCCAAATTAATGTGTTTATTACAAAGTGTAGTATGAACAATATGAATATGAAAAACAAAACATATCAAAGTAAAAATCGCCAAATCTCATGGGTTTTGGGATAGGAACGGTGGATAAAGAGCGATAGCTCTGGAGCAAATTTGTGGAGAGAGAGAAATGAATTTTGAATTAAAGTGAAATGTGAAGTTGATTGAGTATTAATTAGTGTTATAGCTCTTGCAAATCGTAGTGAAAGTCAACATATGAAGTGTATTTTCCCCAATATCCTGAAATAAGAGATACTAATTATCATAGGCAAAACCTCACTCTAAAATATTCAGTTGGGCAATTATGCAAACATGTAACATGCATCTAATCAAGCATAAAATATACCATAAACTGATAATTTCAATCCCTTCAAATTGTGCCATTTACTACTCAACTGTCAACACTACAACTTCAGTATTTTCTAAGCCCAATTAAAGTTGTAAGGGAAATATAAGAACAACCCTTCTATTAGAAAAAGGCAACAACATAAAATTTTACATATAAATTTTAAAAGCACTATAGACACCCCATTCTGTTACCCCCTAACTCTCCTTAGGTCCCTAGTACCTCCCTTCATTACTACAAATCCAGGTCATACTCCAAGTACTGACCTAGAAGCCATCGGGTACTCCTAGGCTCCATTTGACCAAAAAGTCAAACTCTTCAACTCGAACGAGGCTAAATGAATCTTCGAAGGACGCTGAAACACCTTTCCAACGGTTCATCCCATGCGCGATTCTGACTTACCATGCGAACGAACGATCCGTTTGTGTTTGAAACTTGATCTAGAGGCCACCAGGCGCTCCCGGGCTCTGTTTGACCTAAGTCAACTCTTCATCTTGATCGAGGATGAATGAATCTTCGAAGGGCACTGAAACCCCTTTCCAATGGTCTGCTCCATGCACGATTCTGACTTACCATACGAACGAACGATTCGTTTGATTCTAAGAGGTCACCGAATGCTTCCAGGGCCCGGTTGACCAAAGTCAACTCCCCAAACTGGGTCAAACTCTTTGGAATGTCGAAGTATATCTCCTAACCTTTCCAACAGTCTGCCACGTGCATAATTCAGACTTACCATGTGAACAAACGATCCATTTGCGTCCGAATGATTCCCCATCTAATGGACCGATAAATGCTTCCGAGCCATATTTGACCCAAAGTCAACTATCGAACCTAAGATCTGTCCAAAGGACATTCAAAGGTCTCTGAATTAAATTTCCAATGGTCTTCCCCGTGACGAACGGTTTGACCTCGGCAACCAATTTTCTGAAAAGGCCTGAAACACACTACCAAATGGCAGGTTCCAGACCTTGCCTATCGGCAGATGTCGATAGGCAGGGCTAGGTTTATGATGATCGGCAATGACCTGGGCCTATAAAAGGATTCCTTCACCTCATTTGCAAAAGGAGCCCAGATTTGATAAAAATCATTCTCAGCGAACCCTCAAAACCTCTCTCGAAGATAGCGCGATTTCAACATCCAAATCCCTTCCTAACTTCCATTTTTCATTACCCTTTTCATCAAAATTGGTGAATTAGCCACTCTCCATCATCATCAAAGTGCAAGGTATTCTCTCCAACATTCAAGATCAAGCTCAAGATCTTCAAGAAGGTCCAACTTTCCCAACTTTCTCTTAAATTCTCTTAAATTCTCAATAACTTGTGTAATTACTTATCACTTATATTATCTCTTCTCATACATCCTAGTATACTTTTTTATTTAGTATTATTGCACATCTCTTATTTTCATATAAATAAAACCCAAAAAAATAAGAAAAAGTGGGTTTGCTCACAAATTCCAAATAGGGATTCTCATACTTTTCTCACAACTAAAACACTTTTTCTACACACACACACACACACTCACAAATAAGAGATCCCCGATTTGAATTTTTGGGATAGACCCCACCCCTCGTTTTGTATGCGAACTACGTGGACTTTGATGCCTTTATAGGCTACGTAGGCGTCTCGGGGTAAAACCCAAGACTCCAATCCTATTCTCACTTTCTCTCTCATTTTCTATCTTCTCTAAATCCAATTTTCTTATATCCTATATACTTGTTCTTAGTGACGTATTACTCCATATGCGTTATCGTTCCATTATACTGATCAACGTAAGGGTAATCGCGTAAATCCTACTTCCTAATATTATTTTTACACTTTCCTATGGATGACTCATTTTATCTCTTCCATGGTACAAGTCGAGGATTCCTATCTCCACTATATATATACACATGCACACATATCACGGGGAAAATAAGGGAAAATAGCAAATATCCACGAGAGACCAAAAGGGAGGAATGGGTTCCTAACACCTTCCCATTTCGTAACTTAGCCTCCGAACCCTTTTGGAATCATTTTGGTTTTGTATGCACCAGTATGTCTTTGGATGTCGTCCTTCAGGATGGTTTCCCCTTTTTCTTTTGTCTGTTTTGAGTAAAATAGACTGGCGACTCTGAATCTCTCTACATTTTTACACCTGGAGAGGGATGCGCGGGATTCGAGGATCCTTCCTTCAGGCGCCCGCCCGTGACGAGGATCGGGGATGGCCATAGTGGCGACTCTGTTGGGGATTTTTATGTTTTGAGGGCTTGACTCTATTTACATGGATGTTATATTTGTTTATGTTTCCCCCATATCTGCATGTTTCCCCTTTTCCATGTGTATCCCATACTTATGCTTCTGTTCACACACATGTAGAAAATTCTCCATGTACATTTCACACCACGTGCATCTAGGATCATATATATCTACATGTTTCAAGCATCACCCATCCATACTTGGTGTACCTTTGGTACTTATACTTTGCTCCCTGTTTGGCATTATCAAGAAAAGCATTCTCATCATAAGATACTAATAAGAGAATCATGCATGATTCACACGACATCACCAAAAGAGCATTGCTATTGTCCAAATTTTATCCAGTAACTGGAGGGTCACTTCGTGATGGGCGCTAGTCCGGTAGGGCACAGTTAGCCTAAGTGATATGACTCTCACCTTCCATTGTCCAAGTACCTTCGACGTATATCAAACTGTTCCCCTGCATCGTACCGCTTGATCAAAGTCATGACGGGAGGTATATCGCAGGGAATTCGTTCACGTACACCGAGTATATCAAATTCGCTCTCACACATACCGTCCCCACGAGGTATATAGTGAGGCAATTCACATACACTCAGGTATATCAAATGGCTTGTCCACACGTACTGATTGCTCGCAAGAGCAAAACGTATATCGTGAAAGTCATGCCAAAGGGGGGAACCCATTCCGATTCACCCAACCAAACTGCATACCCGCATATAGGTGTCAAACCTAGGACACGCACTTTAGATTGCCGGTTTCAACCCAAAACTCTGTCAAAATTTCGGGTCGGCCTGCTGCCCAAATTTTTGCTCATTTCTAAAATGGGACCCTGTCCGTGAGCCTAGTTATAAGTCCAGCCGTAGCTTCGCATATATTAAAAACCCCACCTTTACAGGCTCTGGTCCCTTCCGGCATTGCATTTAGGAGAATTAAATACAAGTGAGAAAATAATAATCATAATAATTATGCTGAGTTCCGTCTCCAAAAACATTTCTCCCTTCTTTATCAAAAATCCAAAAATAGTTTCTTCCCTTTTTCTCAAAAATGAATCCCATTCTGCACCTTCTCAGGTCAATCGCAAGCCCTTGGCCTGGCTCCCTATTATCTTCGGTCTTTAATCAAATCACCCCAGAGTTTCGTCCGTTCCTCTACTACTTCTTTCGAGTCCATAATCTATCCACTTTCCATGAAGAATACACATCAAGTACCAGTCATACAGCCAGATCTGGCGGCAGTCCTAGCTCAGCTCGTGTCCAAGATTGACAATCTCCAAACTGAGGTCCGAAAGATGCAACGAAACCAGGTTCCTATTCCTCAAGAGACCGAGGCCCTATTACCTTGTGCTATGGGTCCACCCGAGCCTATCTGGGTTCCTAAAGAATATCCGTATGCTCCACGTGCCCCTCCTGTCAATGGGCCACCGCCTGCCCAGCTTTCGATGCCAAACATTGCCCAGCCTGTGGCTAACTTGCCTATGACCGCTGATCCAAAAGAGGGGGAGTTGAATAAAGTCAAAGAGGATATCAAGATGCTCACCAAGAAGTTCGACCAAGTCAGAATCTATGAAAATTACATGGACTACACCCACATGTCTCCTTATCCTAAAATGAGGTTACCCGAGAAGTTTAAGATGCTAAATATCGAGAAGTTTGGAGGGAGTGGACCCCCGATTGTTCATCTTCGCAGTTATCATCGTTCCCTGACTCTACTAGGGGCTTCTGAAGAAGTGACGGACCAATCGTTTCAGCAAACTTTGAAGGGTAGTGCCCTCTGATGGTTTTTGTCTCTCGAGGAATCCAGAATCCGTAGCTGGGAGGATGTAGCTCGAGAATTCATATCGCAATACAAATACAACGAAAAGCTTGAGGTCACACGTCGTGATTTAGAGATGCTCAAACAGAACCCTGGGGAATCAGTCACTAACTTCATAACCCGGTGGAGGGAGCAGGCAGCTACCATGACCAATCTGTTATCTGAGGAAGAACAGGTCAATATAGTGAAGAAGAATTTCTTGCCCCATGTCCGAGCGACGATGGGAGGATAATACTATCCCCACTTCCGAGCTCTCAGAGAAGCAGGAGTAGAAATCGAGTAAAGCCTTGTTAAAATAGAGGTTGAACCAAAGAAGGTGTCCAGACAATTCACCCCTAGAAAGTATGAGAATCCTGCCAGTGCTACAGTCTCAACCATCAATAACATCTCTCAACCAACCACATCATGGGCACCAGAAATTCGGCCTTCCCCTATTCGAATGGAATACACTGGGCTCCATGGTCCCCTCTCCAAAGTTTACCAAGCCTTGTTAAGTCGAAACCTCATCAAACCCTTGGATCCCCGTCCATTTCCAAATCCACTCCCAAGAAACTTCAAGGACGATGCTCATTGCGCCTTTCACCAAATTGCTAGCCATACCACCGACCAATTCTTTCACCTCCGAAATATAATCCAAGATCTCATTGATCGGGGTACCATCGCCCCACTAGCCAATCCTAAGCCAAACACTACTCACAATCCACTCCCAAATCATACCAATGCCATTTTATTAGAAGAAAACCTAGATTTCGATCCCTCAACTCAAATCATACCCATATACTCTCCTAAACCTCTTCAAATTTTCCCATATATCCTCCTACACCCTACTAGCCTCGCTGGTAAGGCACTGTCACTGCTTACCAGAGCATGCATCGCTGTCCGTACCCGTTCTCAAAATGGAGATATGGAATTGTCAGAGGTGTTAAACCAACTCCAAGAGTTTGGGCTGAAATTTCCCTCACAGATGGTGATCGATTGCCAAAGGTTTAGTACACTATTCTTGGAAGCACGAAAGTGGGCCCGAGATTCAGACAAGTGGGTGGTACCAACCGATGAAGTCAGCCTAGATGATGTTGTCCAGATTCCGGCAGAATTATTCAGACAAACCAATAGCATTTGTAGTATCACCGGGATACTTAACATTTTGAAGCTACAAGGGCACTTGATCCCTTCAACCATACATACCCCCACAGAATGGGAAGACCTATATGAGAAAGCCGTTGAAGTTGTGGAATGCAATGACTTTACATGGAAAGACAAAATTATTACCACCGAATGGGGGGAAGAATTCAAAGATTCGAGTGAAGAACAAGATTGAGGAAGAACTGGCCCAGTAGCCGACGTATGCGGAATAATATCATTTGAAGAACTCCTTGGAGAAATAAAAAGGGTGACAGAACAACCTGAGATTGACAAGGAAACTGGATTCATGTCATTCCCTTCTTCAGTAAATCATATGACCAGATCAGGGAGACATTACTAGGTTTCAATCTCACTACCAGTAAATGATAGGCGGAAAGGCATTAAAAACCTTCATATACCAGAGATGACCATCGAGGAGAGCAAGATCCTTGATCAACTGAAGAAAACTCAAGCTAACATCACTCTATGGGGGCTTTTCATGTCTTCCCAGGTGAACATAAATGCTTTAATCAAGCTGCTCACTGGACCCACAGTTCCTCCTTCTGCCACATTAGAAGAAGCGATAAATCTGGTCGGATCTTTGACCTCTACCCGGATTCTATCATTTTCTAAAGCAGAAATCCCCAGAATTAGGCCAAATCATAATCATGCACTCAAAATCTTCGTCAAAGTTATGGGGAAGGCCGTGCCACTCTCTTTTGTCGATAACGGATCCGCCTTGAATGTCTTCCCATTGAGAACCTTCAAGTGTTTAGGTCTGAAAGAAAGTGACCTCGCTCCAACCTCCGTCGCTGTACGTGCCTACGATAATTCCTTCCGGGAGGTGATGGGATCCATAAAACTTGTAATAGGGGCTAGCCCTATAAACGCTGTCGTTGAATTCCAAGCCATAGACATCCCAGCTTGTTTCAACTAATTTCTCGAATGACCCTAGCTCCACAGTATCAAGGGTGTGTCTTCCTCACTCCATCAAAAATTAAAGTTCTTCGTCGACGGGTGAGTCATCACCATTTTGGGCGATGACTAAAATGTCGAGGGTCTAAGCACTAGCAGTCCAATCCTTGAGATACAACACGGGTCAAATGATATGCTCCTATCAGGATTCCGAGTTGAGCCACTCCTACTCCCAGCAGGGGACGATTTCAAAGAAAGGGTTTGTCCAGAATATAACCCTCATGGCAATGTCAATGTGATTCAAATGTTAAGAAATATGCACTTCATTCCCGGACTGGGGCTAGGGCAAAGGTAGTAAGGGATACTTGAGCCCATAGAATTGAAGAAAGATTTCCCTCCTTGTGGCTTGGGGTATCAACCATCAGAATAAGAACTCAGAATGATCCACCAGTCTCGACAGAAGAGAACATTAGACTGCATCCCAACTATCTCAGGTTACCCCTTGAATGGATAATTCATCAAAGAAGGTGAAGACTTTCCCTTTTGTGGTTTTCCAGAACCATGGTATGACCACACAGATAAGAAGATGAAGCCTGTGATGGAGATCTTTTTCCAAGATAGCTACCCATGGGCCGAAAGTTCCCAACACCAAGTACAACCGCTCATCAAAGATACCTAAGAGGCTGAGGAAAGTGATTATGAAGATTCCTTCAACTTACAGACACTGAGGCTGGCACTCTGCATGGTTCATTCAGGCACTACATTAATGGATCCATCCCATTTAATTAAAGTTGTTGATACAACCCTCCTTAACTGGCATGCTGCGCCAGTTCTACCTCTTAAAATCTCCCCTAACCCCAATGTTTACCCTATTTCTTATTCTGTTGTCTATCCTTGTTCAAATATAATCGAGACCTCTTTTGATAAGGTTCTCAATGCTATTTTTTTATCAATGAAAAAAATGAAGATTTTGAGTATCTTGCTGTGCCTTACATTAACTGCTTGGATTCTAATCAAACTTTTGATGATAATGATTTTGCAAATGAACAATTCTTAACTGATCTAAATAAGGTTAATAATAAACAACATAACCGCGTTCAAGTTAATGAAGAAGAGACTGTTGTTATTAATCTCGATTCTAGTAGCCAACTATGTGAGATTAGGATAGGGGCTACCACTACACCAAATCCTGCGAATGGTCACACCAAGTGGGTCACGGCCTAAGTCCGCGACCAGCTGGTCGCGGACTTAGGCCGTGACCCACTTAATATTTGGCGTGACCAATTTTATTACCACATTAAATTATCCATGCTCTGGAAATGGTCACGGACTAAATCCCTGACCATAGAGGGTCACGACCCGAGTCCCTGACCAGGTCGTGACCAGTTTGGCGCCAAAATTTCCTCCAAACTGGTCGCGGGTCGGTCACGGCACAAATCCGTGACCAGGTCGTGACCAGTTTGGCGCCAAAAATCCCTCTAAACTGGTCACGGATGGGTCACGGACTTGGGCCTTGACTAATGGCGCGACGAAGTAGAAAACACACACATTAAGGGTCACGGCTATGGGCCATGACCATTTGTGGAACTGGGTCACGGCTATGGGTCATGACCATACATCATTCAAACACCAAGGCTGTTGGAAAAGGGTCACGCATTATGGGTCACGGCCCATAGCCGTGACCATATCGAAATCCCCATTGTTCTGCAAGAAAGTGATGGGTCGTGCGCATGGGTTATGGATGTTGGCCGTGACCAGTTTGGAATCGCCATTGTCGAAGTCATTAATGGGTCACGGCTCTTGGCTGTGACCAGGTAGAAATCGCCAGAAATCATGCTCATTAATGGGTCGCGCACATCGGGTCAGGGCTCTAGGCCGTGACCATAGTCTGGTCTTAAAAAGAAATATTCCCAGCTTCTCATTTATTACGTCCGACTTCGTTGCTGTTAGGGTTTTTACGATTTCGAGCTCCTGTAATTTCGGTTGGATTTCTATTGGATTTGCATTTGGATTTCAGTTGGATTTGCATTTGGCTAATCGATTTCAGTTGGTATGTATTGATTCATTTGGATTTCGTGATTTCTAACTAAAGCCCTAATTTTTGTGTATATATGTGTAGATTTATGTTTGTATGTGTGTATGTGTGTGTATGTATAGATTGTATGTATGTGTATGTATAGATTTATGTCAAAACAAATATTAGGGTTTAGTAAACCTTAAATAGTATGTGTGTGTATGTATAGATTATGTCAATAAACCCTAGCTTGTATGTGTGTGTATGTATAGATTATGTCAATAAACCCTAGATTGTATATGTGTGTATTTTTTTTAATCAAAATATGCGTGTGTATTTTTATTTTGAGAAATATAATTAAATGATTTTCTTTGACATATGAGTCGCAAACACGTGTACACATTACTATAGTGAGATATTGTTGGCTTGGTTGTTGGATACTATGTTGAATTTATTGAATTGATACTAGTGTCGATAAATGTATATGTTATTAAATTTGCTGGGTGTGCTCTTGATTTGCCTATGAAAAAGTATATCACATATGCTTGTCTTGTTTATGTGTATATGTATGTTTAAACTCTCATAACTTTCAAACCTAAACCTTAATAGCAGGACTCGTATTCATGCCCTCGTATACTTTTCTCAGGAAAAAGGAGGCACGGTGATAAATACTGTCAACAAGAGTGGGACAGGTTGCAATTAGACCGCACACATAACTCTTTTATTAGCGTGCGTCATATAGAGGGTACTCCTATTTATAGGTACGGAAATAAAAAGATCGAACAATTTAACTACCTTATAAATCATGGATTTGATATCCAACAAGATTACTTGTTCGATCGTATTCTATTTTCTCTACCAGAAAACTGGGATGACGTTATACAAAAGAGTTACGTTGTTGGAGAAGGCGGAAAAAAAAATCCACCCGTTATGGATACAACTGCGTACAGAGAGCATTGACATAGACTGTGATGTCTCGTGCCACATGCACGTAAAATTGAATCTTGCCAACAAGTTGAGAAATAAGGGATTCCGAGTTCATGTCACTAACATCTACACATCAATCATAGATACCCTTCCTTCTAGTTGGCCACGTGCAAAAATTCATAGGTTCTTAAAAACTAATACCGAATGGATGGAGATCAGACACATTGAACTTATTCTAAAGTCTTACTTTGAAAAGGTATCTATCTATGTATATATATAAAACTAATTAAGCTTGATTAATTAGTTATAATTTCATATTATTATAATTATTTACTCACTTATATTTTTTAATTTTTGTAGATAATGTCGAGAGGAAACAACCCTAGGGTACCAAGTGCCGATGTGACACCACAACGAGGTTCACCATATCGTGCAGAACCCGGATTCTCAACACCAATGGCTGAGCAATTCACAACTCCACCAATGGTTCACTCCTCACCAAGTCCAACCCCAAGTGCTCCTACGCCCCAATCCAGCACTCCCGTTGATTTAACGCCTCAATCCAACAATCATGATGCCTCCCGCTCAAATGAAAAGAAGCCTATTGGCACATTCTCGGGAATAACCTGACGGGTGATAGGAATGACGTGCTGAACTTTAAAGCCCGGTGTTTGTCGCTGGGAAAAATGAACGTGGGAGTCGGTGGACCAGACAATTGGAACCTTGTTAATCAAGCTGTCAAAGATGACATATATGACCAACTTTGTAAGCATTTCTCATTTCCTGACCGTTCCAAGAATAAGGTTCTATCTCGGGTTGCTGAAGGATTGAGGACATACAAGAGAAACCTTCGGAAGAAACATTTCCCGAAAGAGGCAGCGAGCTCCGATATTTTGGCTTTGAAAGAGAAAGTGCCTCCCAATGTTGAAATGCCGGTGGACTAGTGGAATAAGTTTTTGGAGAATGAGGTGAAGGAAAACAAGTTGGTCCAGAGGGAGCAAAACAAAAAAAATAGGGCACAAAAAACTGATATCCATAGGCTGGGATCCAAATCATATGAGGATTTGAAGAATGAATGGGAGAGTAGGACAAAAGATGGTCCAGATGCCGGTAAAAACCCAAATCGGTCCAACTTATTCCTTCATGCTCGACGGGACAAAGATAATAAATTCTTGCTGCACTTGGCTAAGACACTGGAATCAATAGAGGCCATCAGCAGTCAATCAGATTCGAGCCCTACTGATGACTTTGACCTTGAAAATGATGCCCTGACTAAGACCTTTGGAAAGGACAAAAGGCGGAGGACGAGAGGTGTTGGCTCACATATGCCAAAAACAAAACTTCAACACATTGCACCTCTTGTGGACGAGCTTTCTTCGGTCAAGAATTGTATCTCATCCCAAAAGGAGCACCAGTTGAAGACCGATGGGGATGTCCATGAGATTAAAAATTCCCTGGGATAATTGACAAATCAAATTGGGAAACTTGTGAATCTTATTGAAAGTTATAGGCCCTCAATGCCTCCCCAAGGTTTCACACATCCTTCCCCTCCAACATTCCCCTCTCAAATGCCTCATCCTCCAACATTCCCCTCCCCTGCACCTCCGCCAATCACGGGGCTCGGATCATCGTCAACAACGCACGGTGACTATGGCGAAGAGTACTATATCAAGGACATGAGCAATTCGAGGTTTGTTGGCGTGTGCATACTCATCTCCAGGGTTTCTGGAACTCTAGTACATCACCGACCTTTGGAGAAGGGTGAGGCTAAAATAATGGTCGATGAAATATACAACGGATGCGGAGATGTACTAGTGTACGTTAACAGCGGGGATGGGATGGAATTGAGGAATTATGCAAAATCTTTTATTACTTGGCCACTTTATTTGTTGGCCAAGATTTAATAATATTTTCTTTCGTTTCAGTTGTAATAATTTTTTTTGTTTTAGTTGTAAGAATATTGTTTTTGCTTCAGTTGGAATGATATTTTTTTTGTTTCAGTTGTAAGAATATTGGTTTTGTTTCGTTTGGAATGATATTTTTTTTGTTTCAATCGTAAGAATAATCTTTCTGTTTCATTTGTAATAATATTTTTTAACCTATTACCACAGGACTAAAATTTGAAGATTATTACATGGATTTCCCACAATACAAAGAGTGGATGGGAGAGACTAACCGGATATCAATTAATCATGTAAAGGGCGTTTATGAATTTGTTAAATATGCTTCCAAAAATCTTAAAAGTGAGAAGATTCCGTGTCCGTGCACTCATTGTATTAAAGGAAAATATAAGTCATTGGAAGTTGTTGAGTTGCATTTACTAAAGTGGGGAATCTGTCAAGACTATATAATATGGACATACCATGGTGAAAAAGTTGTACCTTTTGTTCCAGAAGAATTACCGGGAGCCGACCGTGTAACGGAACCTCAAGGAGTAGAAGTGGTACATGATTCACCAACACATCGTCCATTGACCGACTTAATTGATGATGCTTACGGACTCCACAACCAACAAAACCACCAACCTATGGATACAAATAATGCGCATTATGACCAAGTGAATGAACAAATTGATGCTGAACTACTAGGAGATCGGGAATACATACGGTTGAAAGCCGATGCGGCTAGACCGTTGTATAAATATTGCGATGAAGATCACTCGGTATTATATGCAATGATTGGTTTGCATAATTTGAAGAGTCAATTTGGTTTGTCTGAAAACAGCGTAACCGGAATTCTTAAGTGGGTTAAAGAAATTCTCCCAAAAGAGAACATGTTACCAGACAATTATCCTACCATGAAGAAGAGTTTAAAGAGTTTAGGTTTGAAATACAAATCTATTCATGCTTGCAAGTATGATTGCATATTGTACCGAAATGAGCACGAAGAGAAGGATGAATGTCCTGTATGCAGTGAGCCTAGATATATGATTTGTGAGAATGGAAATGACAAACATGCAAAAAATCGCAAGTGCTCGCAAGTCCCACAAAAGGTTTTGAAGTATTTTCCACTTGGGCCACGGTTAAAACGTTTTTTTATTATACCGTGGATAGCGTAGGCTATGACATGGCATGCTCGATGTGAGGTGGGTGGGAATTTGATGCGTCATCCGGTTGATTCACTCATCTGGCAAATTTCAAATGCACAACACCATGAATTTGCAAAGGAACCGCGCAACGTTCGTCTTGCAATCTCAACCGATGGGTTTAACCCTTTCGGTAATTTAAGTACTAGTCAGAGTTATTGGCCAGTTCTTATGGCGCCTTTAAGTCTTCCTCCGACGTTATGCATGAGAAAGGAGTTCACATTATTATCTCTGTTGATACCCGGGCCGAAGGCTCCCAGTGATGATATTGATATATTCTTAGCACCATTAATCGAAGAACTTAAAGAGTTGTGGGATAAAGGCGTGACGGCGTTTGATTCTCACAAGGGTGAAGAGTTCACACTTAAAGCAATGGTGATGTGGGAGATCCACGATCTTCCTGCTTATGGGACCTTGTCCGGTTGTAATGTTCATGGTTATTATGGATATCCCATATGTGGGGAGGAAACTGAAGACTGTTGGTTAAAACATAGTGGTAAGTTGAGTTACACGGGTCATCGTAGATTTCTGCCAACCAGTCACCCTTTTAGGAACGACAAGTCTAACTTTTTGCCTGTCGGTCACGAGCGAAGAACGGCACCTATTCGACTTTCTGGTCAGCAAATTGAGGAGAAGGCGGTGGCTGCGACTGCGGGGAATAGGTATGTAGGCAAACACCCCCAGTTTGTAAACCTGAAGCGTAAAGCTAGGGAGGATCCGAACGACCCTAGTAAAGCGAAGCCATGGTCCAGGCGATCAATATTTTTTGATTTGCCGTATTGGAAATATCATCGTGTAAGGCATATAATTGATGTGATGCACACAGAGAAGAATGTTGCAGAACATTTGATAGGAACATGTCTGGGTGGATCTCATTCCAAAGATGGCGAGCGTGCCCGCCGAGATCTACAGGATATGAAAATAAAGAAGAGACTGTGGTTAAAAAATGATCCAACGACAGGAAGAATTTCTATCCCCCCGACTTCTTTCACTTTAACTACTAGTGAGAAGAAGATCCTCTTAGACACGTTGTTCAACTTGAAGACTCCAACCGGTTATTCTGGTAATTTACGTAGGGTAGTAAACTACCAAGCAAATGACTTGAAACAGTGCAAGTCTCACGATTGGCACGTAATCATCCAATTATTCCCGTTGTTATTTCGGCATTGCTTCTCTGAACACAAAGATCTCCGTCGGGCAATTATGTAAATCAGTTTGTGTTTTACCCTACTTTGTGCAAAAGTGGTAAACAAAAGACACATTAAAGCTGCGAAATCAACTTTAGCCGAGGCAGTTTGTGTGTTAGAGAAATATTTTCCTCCGTCATTCTTCGATATCAGTATCCACCTGCTTGTGCATTTATGCGATGAAGCTTTATTATGTGGTCCCGTGAGGTATCGTTGGATGTATCCTTTTGAGCGCTTGATGAAAACCTTCAAAGATTATGTAAAGAATACACGGTATATTGGAGGGTCAATTGCTGAAGAATACGTAACGGTGGAATCATCGCTATACGCTAGGGAACATATGCCAGAACAAGAGGTGAGTAGGTTTAATCCTCGTGGAGAATGAGTGATAGAGGAACCTGACGAGTTTGAGGATGAATTATCGTTTGGGAACCCTAAAGAGGTGAAACTCACAAACCTACAATACGAGCAAGCAACTCGTCATGTCTTCGAATCGCAAGATGAAGTCCAAGACTGGAGAGAGTGAGTATCTACTGAATTCTTCTTCTTTGATTATATTTATTTTTTATTTTATTATCTAAACTCTATAATTTTTCGGTAGGAAGTACGAGAACGAAATTATCCAAAATCAAAGGAGAAATTGGACGACAACTGACTTTAGGGCATGGGTGTCAAAATAGGTACTTTTCACATCTTATGTGTGCGGTTATTTATTCATGTGTGGTAAAAACATGCCCTAATACAAATTCATTAATAAATGCAGCTTCTAAAAAGAGGTGATGTCTCTTCCAGACTTGCACGCCTAGCAAAAGGTCCTAGTTTTCGTGCAAAAGAGTTTAAGAAATTCCGCACCAACGGTTTTGATTTCATTTCATATCCATAGGAGGAAAATCTTTTGACGCAAAACAGTGGAATATCAATTTCTGCCTTAACCACTTGTATCGCTAGCAAAAGTGATAAAAATCCAAAGAATACGGTGCTAAACTATTATGGGATAATTCAACAAATCCTAGAACTTGATTACTTGGATTTCACAGAAATCGTATTCTATTGTGATTGGGTAAAGGTGGAGGATACAATGAATGCTTGCAAAGTTGATCCCGACTCCAAACTTATTATGGTAGATTTATCAAAGCTAAAGACTAAAGACCGCATAGTCGACGAGACTTTTATTTGTGCCTTTCAGAATGTAAAGAAGGTATTCTACTCGAAGTGCATAAACGATGGCAATTGGTCTATTGTTGTGCATGCACCAAAGGATATGACTACTGAAGTAGACGCATTAAAGGCTCCAAAAGAGTTCCAGTCAGCTCTTGATGACAACCCTAATTTGAAGGATCTTTTAGTTGATTTAGAGGAAGATTGAGTATCAAAATATTATTTTATCCTCATCAATCTTATTTGTATCCTATTATGATATTGACATTGTATTAACACTTTACATTAATTTATGAATTTCATCTACTTTTAAATGTAATGTCCCGCTATTGAACATTACTGTTTGCAAAATATTTTTTGGTTCTACCATTTTTTTAATTGAACATAACTGTTTGCAAAAAATTCATTATTTTTTCACTGTCATAGGATACATTGATGTTGGGGTCGAACTACTATCAAACATAATCTGAAATTGCATCGCTGCTGGCATATAGAAGGTTCTGATTGGCGTTGGGTGTAACAAAATATTCAGGTAATGGATAGACATATGATGAACTTTATTTTAAGGTTAAATATGCATTGATTCAATTTTTTAATTATTTTGGGTTTGGATAACTTTTGAACAAAGAATAGTTAGGGTGAACACTAGAAAAAGAAGTCATTATCCAACGGATTGCCACTTTCTATGTTTAAGGCGCTCCCGGTTTGATTATACGACGTAAATTTGCAAAAAATTAGACTTAAGCATAAAAACATGCCATCGAATGGTGAAAATGTAAAATAGCCACAAAACAGTCCCATAAGAGTCACGAACACCTCGCACGAGACCAATGTAAATCGCAAGAACTGACCGTGTAGTCACGGCGCTCCCGGTTTGTGTGTATGACGTAAATTTACAAAAAAATAAACTTAAGCATAAAAACAAGCCATCGAAGGGTGAAAATGTAAAACAGGCTTAAAACGGTCCCGTAAGAGTCATGAACCCCTCGCACGGGACTAATGTGACTCGTAGGAACCGACCGCGTAGTCACGGGGCTCCCGATTTGAGTGTATGACGTAAATTTGTAAAAAGTTAGACTTAAGCATAAAAACATGCCATCGAAGGGTGAAAATGTAAAATAGCCATAAAACGGTCCGGTAAGAGTCACGAACACTTCGCACGGGACTAATGTAACTCATAGAAACCGACCGCTTAGTCACGGGGCTCCCGGTTAGAGTGTACGACGTAAATTTGCAAAAAAAAATAAACTTGAGCATAAAAACATGCCATCGAAGGGTGAAAACGTACAACAAGCACAAAACGGTCCCGTAAGAGTCACGAACACCTCGCACGGGACCAATGTGACTCATAGGAACCGACCGCGTAGTCACGGCGCTCCCGATTGGAGTGTACGACATTAATTTGCAAAAAATTAGACTAAAGCATAAAAGCATGCCTTAGAAGGGTGAAAACGTAAAAAAGCCACAAAACGGTACCGTAAGAGTCACAAACACCTCGCACGGGACCAATGTTAATAGTAGGAACCAAACGCGTAGTCACAAGGATCCTAGTTTGAGTATACGGCGTAAATTTGCAGAAAGTTAGACTTGAGAATAAAAAAGATGCCATCGAAGGGTGAAAACGTAAAACACCCACAAAACGGTCCCGCAAGAGTCACGAACATCTCGCACGGGACCAATCTAAGTCGTAGGAACCGACCGTGTAGTCACGGCGCTCCCGGCTTGTGTGTGTGCGTGTGTGCATTTTTGTGTGTGTGCGCGTGTGAGTGGGAAATGGGGGAGGGGATGGGCAGGGGGTGCGTGTGTGTGCGCGTGTGCGAGTGGGGAAGGGGGGAGGGGACAGGCAGGGGACGCGCGCGTGTGTGTGTGTGTGCATGTGTGTGTGTGTGTTTGTGTGTGTGTGTGTGTGTGAGTGGGGAAGTGGGGAGGGTACGGGGCATGTATGCATATATGTAGTGAGAGTGTGTGCATATATGCATATATGTATATATGTAGTGAGAGTGTGCGTGTGTGCGTGCGTGTGTTTGTGTGCGCGTGTGAGTGTGTGCATATTGGTGATAAAAATCCAAAATAAAATAGAGAGTATACCTGATCTAGGGTGAATCCAAGAGTGGGATCTACAAAACAAACCTCCTGACACTCATATTCGGTCATCTGATCCGTTACGGTTGCCTCTGGTTCCGGTATCACGTAGGACTTTAAATAATTGTCACCTGAAACAGAAATAACATATCTGCATATATAATTATTAATATGAAACTAATATATATGTAGGGGGCGGGGCGAGGCAGTGATGCATATATATGCAGTGCATATATATGCAACTGCATATATATGCAGTGGGGGAAAGGCGGGATTGGCGCATCTACAAGTTGAGAGTGTGCTCGGGCAAGTGGGCTAACCAGAACTACTAGTAACGGGATTTGCCTGCAATACGAGTAAGGGGAATGGAACTCTTGTTTGAGAACTTTAGCTACGGACTTAGGTTAGCTAGCTCAGCTTCTCCTATGGCTATTTGGATTAAGGAAGTAGGGTAATGCGCAGACAAAGAAGGCCTAATATAATAATGGTGAGTCGAATCAGGCGCGGCAGTCGTTCGTGCATATATATGCAGTGCATATATATGCAACTGCTGCATATATATGCAGTGCATATATAGGCAACTGCATATATATGCAATATATGCATATATATGCAG
Source organism: Sambucus nigra (assembly GCA_949130495.1). Classification (NCBI taxonomy): domain Eukaryota; kingdom Viridiplantae; phylum Streptophyta; class Magnoliopsida; order Dipsacales; family Adoxaceae; genus Sambucus; species Sambucus nigra. Next base: position 427,774,328 of record OX422214.1, read on the forward strand.
ATGCCGCTTACAATCGACTTTTGATGAAGGTTTGCCTGCGTATAGAACGCAGGTTCGCGTGCCAGGCCATCATTCACGTCCACCTCTTGCTCTTGGTCAATGTTAACAGATAGGTTGTGTATCCAATCCACGTTTTCAGTAGACCATCCTTGTTGTATAGATCTAATAAATATTTATAATGTGCCTACCTCTATTCAAACTGTCCGAAATTTCACCCTTGTTGTGACAAAGAAATCCATATTGATCGGGGGCTTTATCCTCCACATTTTCCTCCATGGGTACATAATATCCCTCCTACCAATAAGCACCGGGGGTATGCTTATTTAAAGTAAAAAAAACTAATTATTTGTCAATGAATCGAAATACCTGGAAAATAAAACCAAACAATCATGTCAAGCAAAACATGGCGTTAAATGGTGAAAACTCGAAATAGCCCCCGAACGGCCACGTGGGTGGAACCAACAGCTCCCACGGGACCAACGTAACTCGTAGGAACTGACCTCGCAGCCGCGGGTCTCCCGGTTTGAGAATACGACCGTAATTTGCGTATTTCTACACTTAAGCAAAACATTACGTTAAAGGGTGAAAACTCGAAACAGCCCGCGAACGGCCCCATGGGCGGCACCAACACCTCCCACGGGACTAACATAACTCGTAGGAACTGTACCCGTAGCCGCGGGAATCCTGGTTTGAGAGTAATACGGTAATTTGTATATTTTAAGACTTAAGCTTAAAACATGACGTTAAAGGGTGAAAACTCGAAACATCCCCCAAACGGCCCCGTGGGTGGCACCAATACCTCCCACGGGACCAACGTAACTTGTAGGAACTGACCCCGCAGCCGCAGGACTCCCGTTTTGAGAGTATGATGGTAATTTGCTTATTTATAGACTTAAGCTTAAAAACATGACGTTAGAGGGTGAAAACTCGAAACAACCCCCAAACGTCCCCGTGGGTGGCACCAACACCTCCCACGGGACCAACGTAACTCGTAGGAACTGACCCCGCAGCCGCGGGTCTCCCGGTTTGAAAATACGACCGTAATTTGCGTATTTCTACACTTAAGCAAAACATGGTGTTAAAGGGTGAAAACTCGAAACAGCCCTCGAACGGCCCCGTGGGAGGCACCAACACCTCCCACGGGACCAACATAACTTGTAGGAACTGACCCCGCAGCCGCGGGAATCTCGGTTTGAGAGTAATACGATAATTTGTATATTTCAAGACTTAGGCTTAAAAACATTACGTTAAAGGGTGAAAACTCGAAACAGCCCCCGAACGGCCCTGTGGGTGGCACCAACACCTCCCACGGGACCAACATAACTCATAGGAACTGACCCCGCAGCCGCGGGTCTCCCGGTTTGAGAGTACGACGGTAATTTTCTTATTTCTAGACTTAGGCTTAAAAACATGACGTTAGAGGGTGAAAACTTGAAACAGCCCCCGAACGGCCCCGTGGGTGGCACTAACACCTCCCACGGGACCAACGTAACTCGTAGGAACTGACCTCGCAGCCGCGGGTCTCCCGGTTTGAGAGTAAAACGGTAATTTGAATATTTAAAGACTTAGGCTTAAAAACATGACGTTAGAGGGTGAAAACTCGAAAAAACCCCCAAACGGCCCCGTGGGTGGCAACAACACCTCCCACGAGACCAATGTAACTCGTAGGAACTGACCTCGCAGCCGCGGGTCTCCCGGTTTGAGAGTAATACGGTAATTTGCATATTTAAAGACTTAGGCTTAAAAACATGACGTTAGAGGGTGAAAACTTGAAACAGCCCCCGAACGGTCCCGTGGGTGGCACCAACACCTTCTACGGGACCAACGTAACTCGTAGCAACAGACCTCGCAGCCACGGGAATCCCGGTTTGAGAGTAATACGGTAATTTGTATATTTCAAGACTTAGGCTTAAAAACATGACCTTAAAGGGTGAAAACTCGAAACAGCCCCCGAACGGCCACGTGGGTGGCACCAAAACCTCCCACGGGACCAACGTAACTCGTAGGAACTGACCCCGCAGTCGCGGGTCTCCCGGTTTGAGAATAGGACCGTAATTTGCGTATTTCTACACTTAAGCAAAACATGGCGTTAAAGGGTGAAAACTCGAAAAAGCACCCGAACGGCCCTGTGGGTGGCACCAACACCTCCCACGGGACCAACATAACTCGTAGGAACTGACCCCGAAGCCGCGGGAATCCCGGTTTGAGAGTAATACGATAATTTGTATATTTCAAGACTTAGGCTTAAAAACATGACGTTAAAGGGTGAAAACTCGAAACAGCCCCCGAACGGCCCCGTGGGTGGCACCAACACCTCCCACGGGACCAACATAACTCATAGGAACTGACCCCGCATCCGCGGGTCTCCCGGTTTGAGAGTACAACGTAATTTACATATTTCTACACTTAAGCAAAACATGGCGTAAAAGGGTGAAAACTCAAAACAGCCCCCGAACGTCCCCGTGGGTGGCACCAACACCTCCCACGGGATCAACATAACTCGTAGGAACTGACCCCGCAGCCGCGGGAATCCCGATTTGAGAGTAATACGGTAATTTGTATATTTCAAGACTTAGGCTTAAAAACATGACGTTAAAGGGTTGAAACTCGAAACAGCCCCCGAACGGCCCCGTGGGTGGCACCAACACCTCCCACGGGACCAACGTAACTCGTAGGAACTGACCCCGCATCCGCGGGTCTCCCGGTTTGAGAGTACAACGTAATTTACATATTTCTACACTTAAGCAAAACATGGCGTTAAAGGGTGAAAACTCAAAATAGCCCTCGAACGGCCCCGTGGGTGGCACCAACACCTCCCACGGGATCAACATAACTCGTAGGAACTGACCCCGCAGCCGCGGGAATCCCGATTTGAGAGTAATACGGTAATTTGTATATTTCAAGACTTAGGCTTAAAAACATGACCTTAAAGGGTGAAAACTCGAAACAGCCCCCGAACGGCCACGTGGGTGGCACCAACACCTCCCACGGGACCAACGTAACTCGTACGAACTGACCCCACAGTCGCGGGTCTCCCGGTTTGAGAATACGACTGTAATTTGCGTATTTTTACAGTTAAGCAAAGCATGGCGTTAAAGGGTGAAAAATCGAAACAACCCCCGAACGGCCCCGTGGGTGGCACCAACACCTCCCACGGGACCAACATAACTCGTAGGAACTGACCCCGCTGCCGCGGGAATCCTGGTTTGAGAGTAATACGGTAATTTGTATATTTCAAGACTTAGGCTTAAAAACATGACCTTAAAGGGTGAAAACTCAAAACAACCCCCGAACGGCCACGTGGGTGGCACCAACACCTCCCACGGGACCAACGTAACTCGTAGGAACTGACCCCGCAGCCGCGGGTCTCCCGATTTGAGAATACGACCGTAATTTGCGTATTTCTACACTTAAGCAAAACATGGCGTTAAAGGGTGAAAACTCGAAACAGCCCCCGAACGGCCCCGTGGGTGGCACCAACACCTCCCACGGGACCAACATAACTCGTAGGAACTGACCCTACAGCCGCGGGAATCCCGGTTTGAGAGTAATACGGTAATTTTTATATTTCAAGACTTAGGCTTAAAAACTTGACGTTAAAGGGTGAAAACTCGAAACTGCCCCCGAACGGCCCCGTGGGTGGCACCAACACCTCCCACGAGACCAACGTAACTCGTAGGAACTGACCCCGCAGCCGCGGGACTCCCGGTTTGAGAGTACGATGGTAATTTGCTTATTTCTAGACTTAGGCTTAAATACATGACATTAGAGGGTGAAAACACGAAACAGCTCCCGAACGTCCCCGTGGGTGGCACCAACACCTCCCACGGGACCAACGTAACTCGTAGGAACTGACCTCGCAGCCGCGGGTCTCCCGGTTTGAGAGTAATACGGTAATTTGCATATTTAAACACTTAGGCTTAAAAACATGACGTTAAAGGGTGAAAACTCGAAACAGCCCCCGAACGGCCCCGTGGGTGGCACCAACACCTCCCACGGGACCAACGTAACTCGTAGGAACTGACCTCACAGCCGCGGGTATCCCGGTTTGAGAGTAATACGGTAATTTGTATATTTCAAAACTTAGGCTTAAAAACATGACCGTAAAGGGTGAAAACTCGAAACAACCCCCGAACGGCCACGTGGGTGGCACCAACACCTCCCACAGGACCAACGTAACTCGTAGGAACTGAACCCGCAGCCGCGGGTATCCCGGTTTGAGAATACGACCGTAATTCGCATATTTCTACACTTAAGCAAAACATGGCGTTAAAGGGTGAAAACTCGAAACAGCCCCCGAACGGCCCCGTGGGTGGCACCAACACCTCCCACGGGACTAACATAACTCGTAGGAACTGACCCCGCATTCGCGGGAATCCCAATTTGAGAGTAATACGGTAATTTGTATATTTCAAGACTTAGGCTTAAAAACATGACGTTAAAGTTTGAAAACTCGAAACAGCCCCCGAACGGCCCCGTGGGTGGCACCAACACCTCCCACGGGACTAACGTAACTCGTAGGAACTGACCCCGCAGCCGCGGGACTCCCGGTTTGAGAGTACGACGATAATTTGCTTATTTCTAGACTTAGGCTTAAAAACATGACGTTAGAGGGCTAAAACTCGAAACAACCCCCGAACGTCCCCGTGGGTGGCACCAACACCTCCCACGGGATCAACGTAACTCGTAGGAACTAACCTCGCAGCCGCGGGTCTCCCGGTTTGAGAATACGATCGTAATTTGCATATTTCTACACTTAAGCAAAACATGGCGTTAAAGGGTGAAAACTCGAAACAGCCCCCGAACGGCCCCGTGGGTGGCACCAACACCTCCCACGGGACCAACATAACTCGTAGGAACTGACCCCGCAGCCGCGGGAATCCCGGTTTGAGAGTAATATGGTAATTTGTATATTTCAAGACTTAGGCTTAAAAACATGACGTTAAAGGGTGAAAACTCGAAACAGCCCCCGAACGGCCCCGTGGGTGGCACCAACACCTCCCACGGGACCAACATAACTCTTAGGAACTGACCCCGCAGCCGCGGGTCTCCCAGTTTGAGAGTACGAGGGTAATTTGCGTATTTCTACACTTAAACAAAACATGACGTTAGAGGGTGAAAACTCGAAACAGCCCCCAAACGGCCTCGTGGGTGGCACTAACAGCTCCCACAGGACCAACGTAACTCATAGGAACTGACCTCGCAGCCGCTGGTCTCCCGTTTTGAGAGTAATACGGTAATTTGCATATTTAAAGACTTAGGGTTAAAAACATGACGTTAGAGGGTGAAAACTCGAAACAGCCCTAGAACGGCCCCGTGGGTGGCACTAACACCTCCCACGGGACCAACGTAACTCGTAGGAACTGACCCCGCAGCCGCGGGACTCCCGGTTTGAGAGTACGACGGTAATTTTCTTATTTCTAGACTTAGGCTTAAAAACATGACGTTAGAGGGTGAAAACTCGAAATAGCCCCCGAACGGTTCCCGTGGGTGGCACCAACACCTCCCACCAACACCTCTCAAAACGACGGTAATTTTCATATTTCTACTTTGTTACTGATAATTTTAACTCATATATGCAATTTTTCAGCTTGATTAAATTTTTTGTAAAAATACTTGGTTACTGATATTTTTGTTTTTTGTATCCTATCATTTGTAGGATTTTTGCACGTGGATCAAATGAAGGAGGCAATGGTTTACAACATGATGATTATTTATATGTTGTGGACATTCAGGATAATGCTTTTTATTTATTATAGCCATGCAGGCTTTTATTGTTTAGTTTTATGGCTGTGCGGGCTTTTATAATTTGATTGTTGAATTTTATAGTCGTGCGGGCTTTATAATAAACAGGTTTTTCATTTACAGGTTTTGGAATGCCAAGAAAATAGAAGAAACTCTGCCCAATTTTTTTTTGGTCTGTGAATTATTAAGACGTGTAATATTTTTAAGTTTGTATATATATTTGTTTATTAACAACATTCTCAATTCGCAATTTGTGATTTTTTTATTGTTTTGCCTATAATAAATATTTGTAACACCTCGTAGCAACCGACGGTGCACTCACAGGACCCCCAATTTTAGGATTGGACAAAAAAAATACATTTTTTTTAAACTATAGATAAATATGGTCATGGACATTGTCCATGACGTTTTTTTTTGTCGCGCTTAAAAATGGTCGCGGCCAAAGTCCGTGACCATTTTTTTTATTTTTTTGTCACGGTTATGGGTCACGAACTAGGTCCGCGACCAATTTTTTTAATTTTTTTTTGTCACGCACGTAGGTCGCGGACTTTGGCCGCGACCAATTTGTCACGATTGTGCGTCACGGACAAGGTCCGCAACTAATTTTTTTTAATTTTTTTTGTCACGGGCGTGAGTCGCGGACTTTGGCCACGACCAATTTGTCACGATTATGGGTCACGGATAAGGACCGCGACCAATTTTTTTTATTTTTTTTTGTCATGGACGTGGGTCGCGGACTTTGGCCGCGACCAATTTGTCACAGTTGTGGGTCACGGATAAGGGCCGCGACCCGTCACGGCATGGGTCACGGCCAAAGTCCGCGACCATCTGCCGTGACCCCTCTTGGCCGTGACCATTTTTTGGTCACGGACTTGGGCCGCGACCCACGAAAATGGTCACCCAAGAAATGGTCACGGCCAAAGTCCGCGACCCACAGTTTTGGTCAAGGATTTTGGCCGTGACTAATCGCCAGTTTTGGTGTAGTGTACCCTTGACGAGCATGAGCGCACACAACTCGAAGAATCACTAAAGAAATTCATGGATGTCTTCGCATGGTCCTATGATGATATGCCCGACATTAATCCTAAAATAGCTCAGCACGATATCCCCACTCTCCCATATTACAAGCCGACTAAACAAAAATTAAGAAAGCTCCGCACCGAATGGTCGCTCAAGGTCCAAAAAGAGGTGGTCAAACAGTTGAACGTGGGCTTCATTCGTGTGATCGAATATCCCATATGGCTAGCCAATATAGTACCTGTGCCGAAATCAGGAGGGAAGGTTCGAATGTGTGGACTACCGAGATTTAAACAAAGCTTCTCCAAAGGATGATTATCCTCTACCCAATATCGACATGATCGAGGACAACACCGCCAGTCATGCTCTCAAGTCATTCTTCGATGGGTTTGACGGATATAACCAAATCAAGATGCACCCAGACCACCAAGAAAAAACCGTATTCATCACCCCATGGGGAATTTTTTGCTACACCGTTATGCCATTTGGTATCAAGAATGCTGGGGCCACCTACCAAAGGGCTGCCACAACCACCCTGCACGATCTGATTCACAAAGAAGTCGAGATTTATGTGGATGATATGATTATCAAGTCCAAAACTAGAGAATGTCATGTTCCCGCTCTCCGAAAGTTCTTTGAACGATTGCGACGGTATCAGATGAGACTCAATCCATAAAAATGTGTCTTCGACATTACAAAGGGAAAACTCTTGGGATTCATGGTCAGTGAGAAGTGGATAGAAGCAGATGCTGCAAAGCTGAAGGCCATACTTGAGATGCCACCACCCCGAACAGAGAAATAAGTCCGAGGTTTTCTTGGGAAATTACAATATATCAGTCGGTTCATCAGCCAACTAACCTCCATTTGCGAACCAATCTTCAAGATCCTCTGAAAGGATTCAACCAAGTTTTGGAATGAGGCCTGCCAAGAAGATTTCGATCGAATCAAACAATATCTGACCCAACCGCCAGCGCTCATGCCACCACAGCCCGATCTCCGTTTGCTCCTATACCTAACCATAACCGACACTGCAGTTGGGGCTTTGCTAGCCCAATACCTTGAAGACTCCCGCAAAGAAAGATCCATCTATTATGCCAGTCGCAAATTGTTTGGGTATGAGGTTAACTACACTACTTTCGAAAAGGCGTGTGCCGCACTTATCTGGGTCACCCAAAAGTTACGACACTACATGCTCGCCTTACCCATCAAACTTGTATCCTGAATGGATCCCATTAAATACCTGCTTGAGAAACCTGCCTTATCCAGTCGAATGGCCGATGGTTGATGGTCCTAACCGAGTTTGATATCGTGTACGTCACGCAGAAAGCCATTAAAGGAAGAGCCATATCTGACTACCTCATTGATTACCCCGTAGAAGAAGCATATGTATGGATCTCCGAATTCCTAGATGAAAATATCCTCTGCACCGCTCAAGACAACCTTCGATGGAAAATGTTCTTTGATGGAACTACCAACAAAAAGGGATATGGCATTGGGATACTTCGGATCGCCCCTGATGACTCCCACACTCTCATAGCCATCAAATTGGATTTCCCTTGCACTAATAACATGACGGAATACGAGGCATGCACAACAGGCCTTAAAGTTGCTCTCAAGAAAGGTATTCAATACCTTGATGCCTACGCATATTCTGCCCTCATCATAGGTGAAGTGCTCAGAAAGTGGAAAGTCAAGGACGAAAAGCTCCAACCCTTCCATGCCCACTTAGAAGAGTTAGCCTCCCTATTCTGAGATATCACCTTCCATTACCTAACTCGAGAAAAGAATAACCTAGCTGATGCTCTCGCTACCTTGGCCTCTGTGGTCGACATACCCAAAGGAATAACAATGACCCCCTTCCTAGTTCAAAAGCAAGACAAACCAACCCACTACTACCATATTGAGCTTGTCTCCACCGAATATCCCGAACTAGTCGATTGCTAGTACTATGATATCTAGTGCCTCTTCAAACATGGTAGGTATCCCAAGGGTTCAAACAAGAAAGACCGAACAACCCTCCGAAGACTGGCTGCCTAGTACATCATCTGTCATAAAGCTCTACTAAAAAAGAACTTCGGTGGAACTCATCTACACTGTATCGCAGGGGCTGAGATTGAGAAAATAATGCAGAAGATCCACAGCAGGGAATGCGGGCCCCACATGAACGGTCACATGATTTTCAAGAATATCATCCGATAGGGCTACTACTGGACCACCATGGCCCAAGATTGCACCACCTATGTCCGGAGGTGCCTCAAATGCCAACAGTTCTCCAATATTCTACATCTGCCTCCGCGAGAATTATACAACATGACCTCTCCCTGGCCGTTCTCCACCTGGGGTGTTGACATCATAGGGAAGGTTACACCAAAGGTTTCAAACGGACATGAGTTCATCCTAGTTGCCATTGATTACTTCACCAAATGGGTCAAAGCTGAGTCATACGCAGTATTGAACGCCAAGAAAGTGGCCAAATTCCTCAAGAAAAATATTATCTGTCGATATGGGGCCCCGCACGAGTTAGTGTCAGATAACGGGTTGCACTTCGAAGCATAAGTCACAAAAGTAGTCAACGAGTACGGGATTCAAAGACAAAAATCTTCTCCCTACCAACCTTAGACCAATAGTGCAGTTGAATCCGCCAACAAGAACCTCAAAGCCGTCATCAGCAAGATGTTAAAAAGCTGTAGGGATTGGGTCGACCGGATCCCATACACCCTCTGGGGATATCGAACCTCAATCCAAACCTCTACTTGGGATACCCCTTACTCTCTGGTCTACGTCATGGAATTAGTCCTACTTGTGGAGCTGGAAGTACCCTCGCTACGCGTCATGCTCGAAAGCAAAGTCAGTGAAGAAGACTGGTGCCAAAGCCATCACGACGAGCTGAACCTCCTAGATTAAAGGAGATTGAAAGCTCTTTACCACATACAGGGGTACCATCACCGAATAGAGTGATCATTCAATAAGAGATTCAAGGACCGTGGTGTCCGAAAAGGGGATTTAGCCCTCAAGGATATAATAGAACCCATTTGGGACCCTAGAGGGAAATTTAAGCCCAATTGGAGTGGCCCCTACACTGTGAAGAAAATCTTATCCGGCGGTGCCGCTATGCTCACTGACCTAGATGGGGAAGAGATGGCTTGCCCAGTCAACCTGGACTGTCTCAAGAAATTCTACCCCTAGTCTAGAATCTCGGCACGCTACGACTCTTCTCATCTCCCTTCTATTCTAAAAAAAACACTCTCTTCATTTCCCTCTACCCAGAACTACGTGGGCCTGATCCTCTGCAAAAAAACCATTTTTCAAGAAAAAAAATTCAAAATCCCCAGAGGTACGTAGGCAGCTCATACATCTTATAGGAGCACGACCCTTTCTTTTTCACAAAATACTATTCTTTTCTTATCTCCGAGAACGGCGGTTAATTCTAACAAATACTTGAACAAAAGGATTATATATGCCTTAGCGATCGGTATAGATAATTCAAAATTGCAAAATTCATCGAAAGGCACAGCTGGATGATCAGAAACTTGCTTATTTCATTAATAAGAAATTACAGCACATATTACATAAGAAAAGGAACGGGTAACTCCCTTCCCCTTACTGCCATAAAAACCAAATAAAATCCCCACATATATTCCCTATTACACAAATAAACTCTCCAAGAGTTCTACCACAGCTACCAGAGGAGCCTGCACCCTCATCATCTACATCCTGGGGCCCCCAAATTTCCCCTGCCTGAATAGAGTGTCATAAACACTCCATGGATCAATAAGCCTGAACCAACTTCAAAAAAAACATAACACCCCCTTCCATGGTGTTAAATAAAACAAACCACCTTTGTCCAGTCTCCACTGCCAACATCTTGCTGACTACTCTCCTCCATAACCACTTCATATAATCCCCAGGGATATGCCAAAGTCTCTCGACAGACTGAGAGGGACGGGTCGATGGATGCCGATTCTCCCACAGAGATCCAACAACAGACGCAGGCGCTCGGTAAAAATGTCTACCGAAAAGAAATTTAGCGTCCGAGGTGGCACGACCTGTGCCCAGCCAAATTGGCGCAAAAGCCGCCAAGGGAAATAAAAAGAGGTCTGTCTGAGACCATCCAGCCGCACATATGAGTACTCTCCTAGCTCCAGAATCGGCAGCAACTTCCCCCACCAAGGCATTGACCAGTACAAACTCCGATCCCCATGCTCCACAAACCAATTCTCCCAACTCGCAATATCCAGGCCAATATATAAGAAGTGACGCGAAAAGAAGTTGGGCACAACCGATAAAGGATATTCTGAAGGAGTCACCAAGAGGAGTCTTTCAGACAACCACATGAGCAGCATCATGGGGCTACCCCTCAGAAAGTCAGAACGACCTTCTCGCTAGGCATCCAGACCGTTCAGCATCTCCGCTAGTATCACCGCCGCAGGATTGGGATGATATGACATCCACGAAGTAATGGCTGCAAGTTGCGGGTCCACCAGCAGTTCCCCAATCACCAGCAGCAATTTTGAAACCAGACCCAGAGCAACGGCTCGAATATAGCCAGCATCACATACTTCCCACAAATGTATGGACTGCAGCACCGCCGAGAGGGAGATCATTCCTCCAGCAACCAGTGATCTGGCCGCCGAAGACGAAATATGAAGAAGCCCGGCTAATAAATCCCCGAGAGAACGGGAAAATTCAGGCAAAGCCGCAACAACACTGGGATTTATACCCAGCATGGCAAAAAATTCCTCATAGGTAGGACAAGCTTCATCCAATCCAAAGCAAAATACATGGTCTTAGGGGTACCAGAATTTCACCGCCGCCATCAGCATGTTCCACTCAATAGGCCGATTGCGCCACAAGGAGACTCGACGCATGTTGAAAGCATCATAGTCGACATTATATGAGCACATTGCTTCCAAGGCTTTGAGGTAGTTAACAAACTCAATGCTACCAGGGAGAGCCATCTTGCAAGGCTAAGAGATAGTGGGCAAGTAAGTAAGAATACGAGGGTGTAATGAAAACACTCCACCTTTACCCCTTTTTATACTTGAGAACCCTCACAAGAGACATAATCCCTATAGAAATCGGAGGGAATCCTACCCCACAAAATGCAAAAGGTTGAAGAGGGTACCAATCAAAGCTTTGAAGTGATGGGACTGGACTGGATTGTCGATAGGCAGGACAGGGTGCTTGCCGATCGGCAACCCCCCATTTTTAGAAATTTCCTTTTTTTCCCTCTTTTGTCAAATCAGAAAAACTCAATAAAAATAAATTGATATTCTCAACAGAATTTCTAAATCCCTTTTCCTCCTTATATAATTTCCCCTTTTAATTTAAAACTTTCCTTCAAAAAATATTCCAAAAATACTGCTTTTTACGGTCTCAGCAGCAAAGTAAAAAGCGCATGTGCATGCATTCATCATTAATAAAAGATAATAAAAAACTCCATTGCATTACATCTATTTGTTTCTGTGTTACATCAATTTTGCAGAAAATAAAAAGAAAAAGAAAAAACAACGAGACTCAGCCTGAACCCACATTCTCTCTCTCTCTCTCTCACCCACCTTTCTCACTAAGAGCTTCCACCCCTGCGACGTGCTCTCTTCCCCCCTATGGCGAGACGATGCACCGCCACTACCCGAGCCAGAGTCCTCTCCGGACGAATCAGACGGCATCAAGCAAGAAGGAATGAGAACCGCATCCTGAATATAGGTAGTCGCCGAAGATATCCAGTCTCTGATCTCTCTTAGCCAAGTGGTGGACACTCGAACTTGCTGCAAGAAAAAGGCAAAACCCGTATCAAAGTAGATATGACTAAAATAGAAAAGAAATAAAGAGAAGAATAGAAAGGTATACCGCAGGTCGGAGGACCTCCTCTGTCAAACCCAACTCATACGGATCCATCGCACGAGGACGGTGCAATATAGGCACCATCCCTCCATCAGCCCGCCGAATGTTGTACGAAGGAGTGTGCAATCTCACAAAAGGAACCTCTTAAGTCGCAGCCGCCGCAGATGCCATCGGACGCCGCCACTGTGGGAAGATCCCACCGCCAGACTCGAACCCGCAGGAGGTAAAGGTAGGGCATCATATATGCTGGGCGCCATTAACCAGCACGCCACAAAGTCCATATAGTCATATGGCGCAGCCGTATCAGTGTACAACAAGTAGGACTCGCCAATTATTACCGCGATCCTCGCATCCTCCGGCAGCAGTCGCTCCCGCCTCATAGACGTAGGAAGCTGTGCAGGTGGCACCACCACCTCCTTCTCAGCAATATGGCAAACCACCCTCTCCCTGAGATACCAAGAATGGCCTAACTCATGCGCCAGTAAATGCCTCATCTGTGCGTTCACCCCGGCCATCCCCGCATCCTGAATGGCTGTCCCCCAGGGATAAAAGGTTACCTAAAAATCTCCAAGAAGGCATAAATTAATACAAGATTAGAAGGTGCAAAAACCAAGACTGAAATGGCAAGAGTCTTACCCTACCACTGGTCAGGTCATTCAAGACTTGACGCACCGCCTCCAGAGAGAGAGATCCTTCGACTGCCGATTGGACTTACACCATCGATATAATCAGCAGGAGTCCCCAAAAGTGTCGTCCTTCAGAGTGATCAGCGGGTATTGCACCCAATCACCTCATAAAACCACGTCTGTCAAAGATAAAAGAGATGCATAAAAGGAAAATTCGAATGCATGAAAAGAAATGCGCAAACTGAAGAATACCTCAAGAAGGTACGTGGTTCCAGTAAAAGTCTATCGGCAGCACCGGCTGAATGCATCCAGAGAAGAGTAAAGGGTCGCCAAAGTCAGACTCCCCCAATCATAGAAAGGGATCTTCGAAAACATCCTCAGGAACGACAAGAACCACAAATGAATGACGTCGCCGCTCGACGCCACCATGAAACCTCCCAACACCAGTAAAATAAATAATCGGTCCATCTGCCTCGCTTGTAGCCCATCCTCCACATCAATCACCCTGCCCAACATAACATCCTTTAGCAGGGACAACTTGAGAGTTACCCCAGAAACTATCCTCCCTACATCACCAAGTGCCGTACGCACTGCATCCGGTCTCACCCGCAAAGAGCGATCCACCTCTATATGCTCTCCATCACAATCCAGCCACAACAGTTGTTGCACGTCTATGGGAGTCACAATCATCTCCTCGAAGCCGAAATGGAAGGTGTGAGTAGTATCCCACCACCTCTCCCCCAAAGCGCACAGAACCTCCGTCGAACGAGGCATCTCATCCAGCGTAGATGCCAACCTCCCAAAACTCGCTGATGATACCACCCAATGCACCACAGGTGGGAGATGCTCCCACACATCCCTGAGCACCTTCATCCCGCGCGTGCGCATGTTCTTCAAAGAAATATCGGAGTGCAAAAATAAAACAATCTCATCAGAAGTCAAGATAGAAAGAAAAATCACCAAAAAGAAAGGAATACCAAAGGTTAGGTTACTTACATAACCGCCAGGATTCACTCTCGAAGAGAGATGACGCGACGGCTCCCGCAGCAAAGTCCGCTCATCCGCAACAGGCTCAAATGCATTAAAGGAGTTCTCACTCTCCAAAGCAAGAGGCGCCCTGGCCCTCCACTCCATATTCGCCCAGTCATCAACGGTCAACCACTCCCTGTGGACTGCAGTGCTCACAAAAGAAGCCATTTATTGAAGATCGGAATGCTAGAACGATTTGCAGAGGAATCGCAGAAAGAGAGAAAGCAAAGAAGTTGTGAAAAAATAAAGGGATTCGCCCCCTTTATATAGGATGCCAAACGCCATGCCGATCGGCACTGACCCCAACCATACCGATCGACATTGTCTCCTTACCTTCCCGAGGTAGTCCAAAAGCTTGTGCCATTGTTGAATGGCACCCTTCATACTATGCCGATCGACACCCCTCCTTAAATTTCGTATAGAAATTATCAAAAAATACCAGAAAGCCCCGAAAAATCCTCAGAAAATTCCTAAAAATCCCAGGAAGGATTTAGAGCCTTTTCAGTAGGAAAATTTTGCATTCCCTCAGGCGAAACCCCTCTTTCCCAGCGAAATCCTCAAAAACCAAGTGAATCTCCTCTCGGCAAAGCCCCGGAGGACCTCTAAGGATTTCCTGATCACTTCCCTAGTGGAGTTTTTACAGTGCCAAAATTTGTTGTTCCCCCCTGCAAGGCCTCCTAAGGAAACAAAAGCCTCCCCATCTATCAGCTCCCCATCTCAAATCAAAGTCACAAGGCACTTTCTCCAGTAGAATTAAAATCCAATCTTTATCCACTCTTAGGTCAGAATTGACCTCGGTCTTGGATAATCACCTGAGTTAGGTCAAAATTGACCTCGATCCTTGGTCGTCACCACTCTTAGGTCAGAATTGACCTCGATCTTGGATCGTCACCTGAGTTAGGTAAGAATTAACCTCGGTCCTCGGTTGTCACCACTCTTAGGTCAGAATTGACCTCAGTCTTGGATCGTCACCTGAGTTAGGTTAAAATTAACCTCGGTCCTCGGTCGTCACCACTCTTAGGTCATAATTTACCTCAGTCTTAGATCGTCACCTGAGTTAGGTCAGAATTGACCTCAGTCTTCAGTCGTTACCACTCTTAGGTCAGAATTGACCTCGGTCTTGGATCGTCACCTGAGTTAGGTCAGAATTGACCTCGGTCCTCGGTCGTTAACACTCTTAGGTCAGAATTGACCTCGGTCTTGGATCATAACCTTAGTTAGGTAGAATTGACCTCGGTCCTTGGTTGTCACCACTCTTAGGTCAGAATTGACCCGTAGAATCGGTCACCCTCATTCCTTAAGCCCATAGATTCAGCTTTGACCCAAAAAATTGGTCATCCCCAGCACTCCCCTCAGGTCCTCAGAATCAGCCTCGACCCTCTGAATCGGTCATACTCCCTCAAAAGCATTATGTGATGTCTATTCAATGGTTATCATTTGCTCTAAACTCAACCGTCGAGGGGCTCTGTAGACACACCATTATGTTACCCCCTAACTCTCCTTAGGTCCCTAGTACCTCCCTTTATCACTATAAACCCAGGTCATACCCCGAGTAGTGACCTAGAAGCCATCGAGCACTCCCAGGCTCCATTTGACCTAAAAGTCAAACTCTTTAGCTTGACTGAGGCAGAATGAATCTTCGAAGGGCATTGAAATCCCTTTCCAACAGTCCATCACGTGCACAATTCCAACTTACCATGCGGATGAACGATCCGTTTGCGTTCGAAACTTGATCTAGAGGCCACCGGGTGCTCCCGGGCTCTGTTTGACCTAAGTCCACTATTCATCTTGATCGAGACTGGATGAATCTTAGAAGGGCATTGAAACCCCTTTCTAATGGTCCACTCCGTGCGCAATTCTGACTTACCATGCGGACGAACGATCCGTTTGACTCCAAGAGGTCATCGAATGCTTCTAGGGCTCGGTTGACCAAAGTCAACTCCCCAAACCGGGTCAAACTCTTTGGAATATCGATGTACATCTCCTAACCTTTCCAATGGTCCGCCTCGTATGCAATTCAGACTTACCATGCGGACGAACGATCCGTTTGCGTCCGAATGATTCCCCGTCCAATGGACCGACAAACGCTTCCGAGCCATATTTAACCCAAAGTTAACTCCCAAATCCGGGAGAGGTCCAAATGACTTTCGAAGGTATCTAAATTACCTTTCCAATGGTCTGCCCCCGTGCATAATTATGATCAACGGTTTTCCCCCGGCAGCCAATTTTCCGAAAAGGCCTGAAACACACTGCCAAATGGCAGGTTCCAGACCTTGCCTATCGGCAGGCGCCATTAGGCAGGACCAGGTCTATGTCGATCTTAAATGACCTAGGCCTATAAAAGGATGCCTTCACCTCATTTGCAAAAGGAGCCTATATCTGATAAAAATCGCTCTCAGCGAACCCTCAAAGCCTCTCTCGAAGATAGCGCGATTTCAACATCCAAATCCCTTCCTAACTTCCATTTTTCATCACCCTTTTCATCAAACTTGGTGAATTATCCACTCTCCATCATCATCCAAGTGCAAGGGATGCTCTTCAACATTCAAGCTCAAGCTGAAGATCTTCAAGAAGGTCCAACTTTCTCAACTTTCTCTTAAATTCTCAATAACTTGTGTTACTACTTAGCACTTATATTATCTCTTCTCATACATCCTAATATAATTTTTTATTTAGTATTATTTCACATCTCTTATTTTCATATAAATAAAACCCAAAAAAATAAGAAAAATAGTGTTTGCTCATAAATTCCAAATAGGGATTCTCATAATTTTCTCACACTTTTCTCACAACTAAAACACTTTTTATACACACACACACTCACAAATAAGAGATCCCCCATTTGGATATATGGGATAGACCCCACCCTCGTTTTGTATGCAAACTACGTGGACTTTGATGCCTTTATAGGCTACGTAGGTGTCTCGGGGTAAAACCCAAGACTCGAGTCCTATTCTCACTTTCTGTCTCATTTTCTATCTTCTCTAAATCCAATTTTCTTATATTCTATATACTTGTTCTTAGTGACGTATTAATCCATTTGCATTATCGTTCCATTATAACGATCAACGTAAGGGTAATCGGGTAAATCCTATTTCCTAATATTATTTTTACACTTTCCTATGGATGACTCGCTTTATCTCTTCCATGGTACAAGTCGAGGATTCCTATCTCCACTATATATATACACATGCACACATATCACGAGGAACATAAGGGAAAATAGCAAATATCCATGAGAGACCGAAAGGGCGGAATGGGTGCCTAACACCTTCCCATTTCGTAACTTAGCCTCCGAACCCTTCTCGAATCATTTAGGTTTCGTATGCACGGGTATGTCTTTGGATGCCATCCTTCGGGATGGCTTCCCCTTTTTCTTTTGTCTGTTTTGAGTAAAATATATTGGCGACTCTAAATCTCTCTACATTTTTACGATGCAGGTCGAAGAGCTCCTGAGAGGGACGCACGAGACCCGAGGATCCTCCCTTCACGCGCCCGCCCGCGGCGAGGATCGGGGATGTCCACAAGTACGACAAAATAACCCCTTCTATCATCACCAATATACCCTAAAAACACCATAAACAAAATATATACCCACGAATAAAATAAAATAAAATGAAATTAATGGACACAAATCGTATTTAGTTAAAAGATGAAGGCATGATTTGGATGGTTGAGCTATAGTTAGTAACCATCGATGCAGTTGTTACAAACAGAAGCTGAACTTGGATGGGTGCGATTGAGGAGCTGATGGTTTAACAATCTATAGCAATTACATATTTTTAAGTGACAATGTTGATTGTGATAGCATAATGTGCTAGAAGTGTGGTAGTCTTGGAAGTAGAATTAAATAGTATTAGGTAAAGAATGGGGCCCCAACAGCAGATGGGCTAGAAGCTCTTTGGAGCTGAGAAGCTCTCTTAGGACCTGACTAAAGTATTTGTTTTGAATAGTGCACCCCAAGACAAAACACCACATAAGAAATTACAGGATGCAACATAAAAAGTATTTGTCTTGAATAGTGCACCCCAATCCCTTAATTACATAACCCAAGGCATCCAATTTTCTTATTGTGAATATCATCAAAATCTTTCCTGGTCCAAAATCAATCTATTGTTCAGTAAAGCTATAAACAACTATCTTTCTAGAAATACTATTTGTCTCCACAATTCATTAACCAACTGCTTTCAATATTAATATCATACCTTCCCAAAAGTTTTTATAATTCAAATTACTAATTGATACTGAAATTGAAATTTTGCCACTTAAAACGGTTTAGTTTTAAACATGCATCCATAATCTCACTTTCATATACCAATCAGATGTAGAGAGTAGCAAAATACATGTAGTAAGATTGAGGTAACCTGTCAAACATACAATTTGAAAACCAAACTGGACTTGAATGTCCAAGATAGGGATTTTAGAGTGCCAAAGTTTTCTTAATTATAATTAGGGCTAGTCGTGAAATGTAATGTGTTTTAAGGAATACAAAATTTACTAACAAAACTCTAATCTATAAAAAAAACTATTTAATTGAAGCTCGCCTCATAGAAATGAAATGTTGGAGATCTGTAGAAACTCTGCTGCAGCTTCATGTTAGAGTTCTTTATGTAGATAGTCTTGTGCTTCCTTCTTCAATAAGTCCAGTTGAAGTTCCCCTTTATTAATATGGGATTGAAGTGCTACCATACGGTTTCGTTTTTACTCTATATTAGCATAATTTTTAACAGACGTCTTCTGAAGAGATATAAACTATTCCAACTTCGTCATCGAGCTCTTTTTTATGTCGTTAGCAAAGGAGGCAAGGGAAGGTTGGATTATTGACTTGTAGTCTATCTCCAACACCTACGCAGGGGCTGAGCCTTTGGGATTCAACTCATACTGTAGACCATTTCCAAGTTTAGCCTACGAATTGATTGGTTGCAGTCGCTCAAAAGTGACTGAATCTTCTTAAACTTGTGGCCGATAGCGGCATCAAGATCGTATCCACCATAGACTATTCCATCTCCGATATTCTCGATGAAGACATTAGAACTTGTCACCTCACCTAAGACAAAAACATTAAATCCCTTGACATCGTCCCTAAAGAACGTCCTCTTTTCATTTTTTGGGATACTTTTATTTAGGCAGAGGACTGAATTAACATATCTTCATTAGTACCCCTTCACTGGCATTAAAAATCTTCACCTATTTTATGATTTGAGCTCTGTATAAAAATTAAAATGGAACCAAAAAGGCGAAATTAGAAGTCCAACAAACTATAAACTGAAGTAAAAATCAGAATTACCACATGTATGTTGGCACAACATTACTCTTAATTTCACTTTGTTTTTTAGCTCTTTGTTTTCCAGCTTTTTATAACAAAGGTGTCCTTTTTGGCAATCAAACAACAATAAAGCATTAAAAGTGCAGAAATGCCCCCTGTGTTGGGTGAAAAGCATCCCCAAACATATACTCATTTCTATTTGGACATGAGGTTTGGAAGGGAAGACATGTAATCCCGTTGTTTCAATCAATGCCACTGGAACCTCGATTTACAACACTAAATTAGTATGATCTTGAGTTGGCAAGGTTATCTTGGAACATATTGTAAATGTCAATGTAAACAAATCTTGAACCAGTGGGATTAGCATTAAGCTCATTATTCATGGTCTTTACATTGTTATTGAATGTCAATGCTTCTTTATGATAAAGGAGGAAATTTTTCTTTCTAAGCCCCACCAACATAAAAATGAATAGATAAATGGGGAATAACTAAATAGAATATAAAACAAAATTTCACATGTAACCTAGAAAAACACAAAATATATAGACCAGTAAGCTCAAAAAGGCTAAAACAAATTTACATCCTAAAAATCCAAACCAAGTGACCAAAACGTTTGGTTCTTTTGTGTACAGTTTAGATCAAATAATATTTCTAAATAAATTTAACCCTCACAATCTTTTTACAGTTTAGCTCACTCTTTTAAAAATGGGAGTTGAATCAATTAAATAATGAACCCACTTACATCTGTTTTCCAATCCAATCACAATTAAACAATAAGCTACCTATAACATCTATTTACACATATAAGGTGAAACCCCCACTACAATTCAGTAAAATAATATTAACTTACCCACATATGACTAAGTTGAACACCATCACAAAACAAACTATCCATCACATTGCTCCTCAAAGTTTTTTCACGCTTCCGTCCTATTGTTAAAGATAATCAAAAATAATTTTCTAAATACCAAAGCACAACCCAGAATAACCATGACTTACATTAGCTTTTGAACAACCAATTGAGTCATTATCCCTAAATCCAAGATATCAAAATACCAAGCATAAGAAAAAAAAACTTTGTAAGATAAGAAAATATCAAGAATACATGATCACATACAGCTATGAGTGTTGTGTTGAAAACTCCAAATTCAACGACAAAACGGCCAACCATGAGTAAGATGGTGGCGAAACCCATCAAGCGTGCTCCTGCAAAATATATATACTGATATAAAACTCGAAACCTTAAAGTCTATAAGGGAAAAATATTTAAAGAAAATACATACCCAATAGAAAATATCTCAAATCCATAACTTCTCACTACAAATGGACTAAGAGAAAGAGAGGGTCTTTCCATGGATCTTCCCAAATAGATTGTTTGTCTGTTGATGTGGTTTGAGGGTGTTGATGTGGTTTGAGAGAGTGGGAGTTGTGGTATGGTGGGGTGAGGGGAGAAGACTAGGTTGGAGGTCATATGGAGCCCATTTGCTTCACCGCTGAGTTGACGACGCTCTTCGTCGTTCAGCTCCTGCAGTGGGTTAGAGTGATAAATGGGAGTTTAGATGTTTGGCTCTTGTATTCTGAAAAAGAGTTCAAATTAAAGTAGGAGTGAAGCAAGATTCTTATGGGAAGATGTTGAAAAATAGTCAACGAAATCGTGTTCCCTTTTTTCTCTTTTTAGTGTGTTACAAAAATGACCTTCATATTTGAATTAAAGTAAAATTTTAGGAATAAAATGGTAGGGAAAATAAATTTTATTGGGATAAATTGTAATTATAGTTAGAGGTATAAAATGAGATGTGGTGAGGTACATAGTATTATTGTATATATCTTGATCTCACCCTCCATTTCTTGTTTTGTTGGCACAATCCTTACCCCTGATTAAGTTATCATCTTATTGAATAGTAAAAACATCCTACTCCTTATATATATATAAGGAGTAGAATGTTTGACACTATTCCATAAGTTGATAACTTAATTAGAGGTGAGGATGAAGCCACTAAGGCACTAAATTGAGGGTGAGATCAATATATACACAATAATATTATGTACCTCACTACATCTCATTTTCTACTCTAATTGTAATTACAATTTTATCCCATTACAATTTACTTTCCCCCTCATTTTACACTTACAGATTTTATTTTATTTCAAATACAAGGGTTATTACTGTAAAACAACAAAAATGGTTATTTTGATAGTGACATAAGGACTATTTGTCCCCCTTACACGATGTCACTCCCTCTCTCTCCTAATTTCAATCTACCCCAACTTCGTCTTCGGCTAATCTTCACCTTCTTCTTCTCCTCCTCCTCCATGGTGCGTTGTTCCACCATCTTTTCTACATAGGTATGGAGTATCTTACCCTACGAAAGCTATAGTATATTACGAATGTCTCTTCTAACTTTGGGTTTATTATTTAGGAATTTTTTCACATATTGTGTTCACATCACACATCATAAAATTGGACCATAAATCTCTTATAGCGTTTCTTCTGGATGTTTTTATCTCTCTCTCTCTCTCTGCTCCTTTTGGTTTTTCAATTTGTAATTTAGAGTTACAGTTTTTATTTTTCTTTTGGTTCAGATGATTTTTTATCTTGAGATGATTTTTTATCTTGAGTTAGTAAGGTTTTTTAGTTGATACGTGTTTGGGGTCATTTTTCTCTTCTAACTTGCCTAATGATTATTTTTACCATGTTTACAGGGGAGCCATACGTGGTTTGGTTGTGATGATTCTAAGGATTATTTAGATTTTAACTGGATTGTTTATTCCGTGTCATTATAGTTGAATCAAACTTACTCTGATTCAATTGGTTGTGACTATTTTTTTTAAACACCTATTTAAATATTTGAATGACTATTGGAAGCTTTAATTTGTATGCATTGTGGATTAGGAAATGGGGTAAAATGTTAATTGTTTTTGGTCCAGTCTATTCCCTATAATGGCTTCTTATAGCACTTGCCATTATGAAATATTTGATGCCAATTTAAAAGTTGGCTAAAATCTTAGTTATATCATGACTTTAGCTTTAGTTTAGCTTCACATCTTTTAAATTTTTTTTATCAGTGGTAGATATGCTTCGAAGTGGAAGAATATCAGTTGGACCTTGGCAAAAGTTATAAATCTTTTTCATCCATTTTCTTTGGTGATATTTTGTTGTACATTAATATCTTACAGGATCATAACACTTTACCATTGTTATAGACATAGATGGGACACCAGTTATATGCCAAGAAAAAAAAGGTGCTTATTTTCTATGCCAACAGTGGAGTACCTGAGTCACATAATAAACCATGAAGGGATTTCAATTGATCCTCTCCTAGCAAAGTAAATGTTATGCAACAATGTCCAACACCATACAGTGTGAAAGAATTGATAGGATTTCTTTGGATTACTGATTTTTATAGAAGGTTTATACAATAGTATGACAGCATTGCAAAGTCCCTATACAGTTATGTTAAGACCTATCATGATTTACTCATAATAACTCTCTTAATGCTTGATATTGCGCAAAATTTTCTCTTAATTTGTTAGGCATAACATATTTTTGCATTCTTAATTATCCTGTACAGGTATGTTAATATTTTTGTGTTCTCAAAAATGTAAATTTCATTTATGATATGACAGGTTTAAAAGTTCAAAGATGGATATTATAAGAGAACCACGGGGTGAGAACACCTAACGAATCTATTGTTTCCCCGGATAGGTTGAAAGTTCTACAACTTTCATAGGTGAGCAGAAAGTGTTTGTCCTAATTTCAATGTGAGTGTTTTAATTTTATTTAGTGAATTTATTATCTTAGATAGCTGATTTATGAACCATCAATAAGAATTGAGGTTATTATGTCCCACATTTATGTACTGCTATGAATCTCAAAAGTTGTCCCCGTAACTAAAATTACTTTTGGTCCATAGGCAACTAAAAAGATCTTTCTTTCTCGATAGAGAGATCTCCCACAAAAACCATTTGAGTCTTCAAAATCTTCAATGTAATAGTGACATATCGATAGTGAGATCTCCCACACAAACCATTTGTAAATATACTTATAGTATTTTTCATGTTTTCACTTTCCATCTTATATTATTTTGGGTTTTTATGCGATTGATCGAACCCAGGATAATACTGTATAGCGGTGTCAACTATTATATTCGGAAATGGTCTTTTCATCACACCTAACAACATCCCGAGGTACTTCTTATTTGGAATTTTGGGTCTTTTAGGGTGTGTAACTTCAATAAAAGGGAAAAAGAAGATACAGTCATAACTCAAGTTAAAACTTTCTGGTGAAACTACTTCCATATTTTTATTATTTTTTTATTAATATATTATTTTTTTAAAATTTCTATAAGAATTGAAGTTCTTTTGTACAATCAGGTATATCACTTTGTTTATTTTATTTCCATTTGTTTATTATTTTTATTTTGATGTACTGTTATTATTATACATATGTTACTCTTTTTCTTTATTATATTTGTTCTTGATTTGTTATGTAAATGCCTTTTTTGAGACTACACACAAGTGAAAATACCTTTTTAGTTATGTTTTTTTAGTACAGTTACTCATTTGAAGTAGTGGAAACTTCACCTTTTGACTTCTTTACAATATTTTGATAGATGTTTTAAATTAGATCTAGACAATATTTCAAATATGTTACTACATTAAGCTCCAAAGACCTACAAATATGGTGTAAGATGTAAGTTGCAGTATGGTTACGAATTATAACTCAGTTGTAATAGTTTAATGATTCTAATTTCCCCAATTGATTTCTTACTAAGATTTTACTGATGGATTTCTTATTAAGATTTTATTGATATCTATATTATCTAAAATAAGTTTTTTGTCCTTTACTTTAACTTTGTACACTACATGTTTGATATAAATGAGCTATTTTAATAAAATTCATATTTACTCTTATTAAATTGTTATTTTTTGTTTCGAAATGCAAGAATTTTGGTTTAGAGTTTTGAGGCACTGTCAATCTTTTGGCTATACTGTTAAACTTATTTGGCTACCTATTCTATTTGGGTATTAGGTAGTAGAGAGGCATTTTTAGATCTTAGGTACTGTTAAAGGCATTTGGATATCAGGTATATGCTTATATGCCATATTGTTAAACATATTAAAGCATGCTCAAGATTTAAATTTAAGATTTGATTGTATATGTCCAGCATATTAAACATCCTCTGCAAGGTCATAAAACACCCTTTGCAATTTTAACTCCAGTCCTGCATATATTGATGACTCTAGCACTGTCTCTCAAATATCTATTATTGCTTTTCGTCATGAAAGTGTTCTCAATACATCCAGAAATCAAATATAATCGTATCATTTGTCATGGAAGAAGTACACCTATAACTTTACCATTGATGATAAATAACTTTACCATTGGTAAACCTATAACCTAAAGACAAGTGATAAATAATTTCAATTTTTTGTTGCTTCAATCACATGAATCTATGTTCATCATTCTTCATGTTAATACTAGAAATAGTTTATATTTAGTTTTAGTTTCTATGTGTGACTTGAAGCATGCATAAAACTAAGGATAGAATCACAACTTTATGATTTTCGTCACATTTATATTGTTTTGTTTTTGCAGATCTAATGTATTTTTTTTGCAGATCTATGTAGTTTGTTGTCAAGATCATATATTGTTTTGTTCTTCTCTTTCTCACGTCTCCATCTTAATCCCAAATTTTCCTTAAGACGAAACCTTCACACTCTCTGACTTCAGCCGCACCTACCTAGGCAACCGACGATCACCATTCATTACCACTACAGGTCTGTCTATCTATTTTGTGGAGTATTATTTCATTTAGTCTTCTCTTCTTAATATATTAGATATGTTTTTCCATTTATTTGGTTTCTACGCAGTGTTTTTCCACTAATTTCATTTAGTCTTCTATTTGTTTTTTGGAGTATTATTTCATTACCACACAGTCTTTTTGTTCGCAGAATTTTGTTCATCTTCGAACATCAGTTGATATTAGTTGGTCATCATATTTATGTTTTATTATCATGTTTTATGTTTGATTATGATCATGATCAGCAATCATCGGGGAATAAAAGTCTGCAAAAAATATATCAGTTGATAGCAAAAGTGATATCAAACATAAACCAAAGACGCATACTTTTGATTATTGAGTTTAGTTTTTCAAGTTCGTGCTTAATTTTATTTATATCGGCTGGTATGTTGGTATTTATATTAGTTGCTATGTTAGTTTTTTAGTTGGTATATTGGTATTTATATCAGTTGGTATGTTGGTATTTATATCAGTTGGCAGTTTAATGATGCAAAGATCTCTCTCTCAATCTATTTACTTCAGCATTGTACTTTTATTTTTTTTCATTCTTTTGATGTCCATGTGCTAGGAGTTTACTTCTAAAGAGTTATTCTCTTGTATTTAAATTTAACATTTGGTCACATCATAGTGATTGTCCTACACTGGGAAGTGGACTGGGCACTAACTGAAGATGCATTCTTAATTTTCAAGTCCAATGGATTTCCACCCTGCATATAAGCACCTCAAGATGTCTGAAGTGGTTCAAAACCAATTTGATTAATTTAAAGAAATAATAAAAATATCAAATCGACATACTTTCTCAAGATATTATAACTGTCTTCTTTCCTCGGGAACATCATACTCCCGCCTGTGATATGAAAGAATTTCTAACATGTAATGATTCCCATTTTGGAAGTCATAATCGTGAACAAGCATGGCATAATTATCTTAGTTCTGCTTGGGCCTTATTGATTGCAGCATGCCTCAGAGAGGGTTTGGTACCAATTCTACCACCTCCTCCATAAATAACTCCTAATAAGCCCATTTCTTTAAACAAAAAAAATAAAGTTTGGGTGTAAAATACTAAATGGTTTATTTCATATAAGGGCTTCTTATAACACTTGAAATGGACTTATTTTCTGTCCAATTTGTTTCATATTGTTTGAAGAGATGTCTCAAAGTTCGGGGTGAAAAATATCTATTTGATCTAAATTTTCCACCTATGTACTTTTAAAATACGATCCATGTAGAAGCATTTGAAATACAGTTCATGTAAAATCATTTGAATTCCATATACTTTTGATCGTTTGTTAATTTTTACTCAAGGTGTTCTGTTTTATCTTGACTTAAGTGTGATAATATTTGTTTGGTAATGCGGTTAGAAAAATCAGGATGTTTTCTATATAGGTCGGTGCAGTCTCATATTAGTCAAGGACCATGAATGTAGAGACCCACATCGGATGGATAAAGCATGCCATATTTATTTCGCAAACCGAAATGTATGTATCTAATCATTATCTTTGCAGTTGGTAATGGCATGATGCAGATATGAAATTGCAGCCATTCATCAGGTTGATAAACTAAAATAGAATTGACAACAGTTTAAAAAATACTGATGAAGTAAATGAGTTGATGCAACACTATATATTGAACTATTTCTCTTTCTTTTCCTTTTTTTTGGGTACAATGGGAGGCTGAAAACTGGAGCACTTACAGAACCATTCAAATAAGGACTGTCAGTATGAGCACGAAGTATAATGAATTTGTTGTGATGAATGACCTTCGACAAATTCGGGATTAAGGTAACCATCCGACGAAGAATTTTTATTGGCATTGTTTTTATTATAGGCTTTGTTTTTATTACATTGTGGGCAGAGATCCGAGTTGTTTTGAAGGTATATGGTCAGAGGTACAAGTATGTTTCGCATTGTCACTAGTATGTGGGAAGAGGTATAATTTATTTTGAAGGTATGTCGGCAATGCGTTGAAGATGACGATTGGCAGGAAACTTCATAAGTAATTGAGCTTGCAGTTAGATTGAAAGCCATGGTAGTACCAACAGAGGTAATCAATATATTTTAGATTGCACCATGTTTTTATTTGAGTAAAATCGTATATGATAATGAATAGATACCAAGAGAGAGTTTCATAAGATGCGTTATAATAAATATATTTGAGTTTAGTTTTCTTTGGATTCTCTCTTCAACAATTTGCATTTAACAGTTTGAATTACTCTGCTCGAATTTATCTTAACTATTGTTTTGGTTTTTATTTACACTTTCTATTTATCCTTTTAGTAGTTAAATTTATTAGTTGTTGCAAACCTTTAATGTTTGAATTCATTCTTACTTTTATTATTTTTGTTTTGGTTAAGGATATCGCTCGGTTTCGTCCTCATCTCAAGACCCACCCTTGTTGACGGTTTCCTATTGAAATAAACTATTTGAATGAATAAGAACCATTGTAACTGCTCTTTAAATTCAAATAGCAACTAATTACTTAGATGCAGCCAGTCCCAATAGGCCGAGGGTATAGTGTCCTAATAGGGACTGCAATTATCTGAACATCAGTTAATTAGTTAAATCCAGCTGATTACTTAGATTAATCCAGTCCCAAACAACAACTGATTACTTAAATCTAAACTACCTGAACATCTTGAAGGCTGAGGGTATAATGTCCCAATAGGGACTGCAGTTATATCTAGTCCCTTCGTGTTCAAATTGAAAAACTGATACTAAATCCGTTTAATACATCATTAAAACTATTTAAGTAACTCCGAACTGTTTTTTGAAGAAACTCTTTTCTTTAAACCAAATTAGTTTTTAATCACAAGAAGTGTTTAAAAATATGTGCGAGATCAGTTCAAGATTTGTTAACAAGTTTTGAAAACCAAAATTAAAACAGTTTAAATCAGCACACCACCAAGAATGAGATGAGGAGATGTAGAAAGATTAAAGATAAGAGATTTTTAACGTGGTAAAACCTCACCCAACTGAGGAAACATCCACGGTGACTTCTAAGTCACAAACAAAAAATCCACTAAAATAAAATATATCAGTTACAAACTATATAACACACATGCACACAAATTAGTCCTATACAAGTTTAGGAATGTACCCACTGGTGTCCTTCTAACTTTTCTGCAGGTCTGATTACTAATGTGGCTCTCCCAGTTTGCTAACTTCCACTTTGTTCCAGTCTTTATGTCGACTCTTGTTTCAAGATCTTATTACCAACACTTTCAGTGTTGTAGAGTGTAAGTGTTTGTGATGGTGCTCTAACACATGCATGCACACACTCACGCTTATATTTACAAACAGTCCTAGAAAATTACAAATCAGATTTATATGCTGTGATTTTTAGTTTCTATCTTCTTAGGAAACTTAAACCTTATTTGACCTTTAAAAAGAACCCAGAATCCACGGCTATCTTGCTCAGAAGACGGTTCAAGATCTTAATCAATTTCAGGGTTTTAAAAAGTATTTTTGAAATTGAAAACCAGCAAGTGTGATTCCAACTAGGTCAAAGGTATTGTTTCAAAAGAACTAGAAACATAAAATAATTTTGTTAATTTTAAAGATGAAAACATTTACAGAAAATAATTAACAAAAGATTTCTCAAGTTGAGAAACTATAAATACAGATCTAGGTGTAATATAACTTACAATGACCAGATCTATGATTTCTATGAAACAGAAATACAGATCAAACCTAATGTTTAAGTTGGACACAAGACTCAAAACGAAGAGGTTACAGCACGAAACAACTTTCAAACCAACACTAAAAAACTCTCAAACACTCAGCGTTTGTGTTTGGTATACACTGGTTTTTGTAAAAATGGTTAGGGTTTGAAAAAGTGTTTGGACGAATTAGGGTTAGGGTTTCTAACTCTGTGGTTTCTCTCTTCTCTCTCTCCTCTCTCTCTATCTACTCTCTTCTCACTCGAATTGATGAAGTGGCAAAAGTTTTCTACAGGTCGAGGGTCAGCCTCTTTTTATACAGGGCTAAGAAGGATCGAGAAGGAGGTTCGAAATTAAGGGTTGGGATTAAGTCTTCCCATATTGACTTCCATCCAACGGTTAAAGGTAAGCAGTTGGTTAAATGGCTTTTGATTGGAGGATAGAGGTTCACATCGAATGGGACAAGGATGCATGTAGGGCGTTGATAAGTCCAATCCAAGGGCTGATAATAAACACCGGTTTTGTCTCTTAAAGGAAACACAACTCCAACCAATAGAAAGGCAACATGTGTAGGATAAATATTGATCCACAAATGCGCATCCAAAACTAATTACATAAACACCCTCATTTCTCTAGCGCTTTTGGTTTCTACCCAAGTGAACTTTACAGGGATAAAACCAACAACCAGAAATTATAGAATGACCCCAAGACTTTTGAGTTCCAATTTTAATTAAGAAAAAATTATTTTAAAAACCATTTAAAAATTCCCAAAAATTTATTAAAAATTATTTTAAGGGAAATTAACACACACAACACACACACAAATAATTTATACAATATATGAACAATGTATGAAGTACTAAAGTGTGTGAGTGTTTGTGCATATACCTTGATCAATCAAATAAGAGGAATGAATGAATTGTAGTCTCTGAGGCTTTTTGGAATCTAGGATAGGGACTCAATTTTGTCACTATTTCCAAACTAGATGAGCACTTATAGAATGTAAACTCAAGTGAGTCAAGAGTATAAGATGGTTCAATCTCCCCCTTTGGAAATATGAGACAAAATCTCGTTTGAGTCATCTTGGACTCATAGGGCAACAAATAGAAAAGGAAAAGCCTATTCCTATACAAAAATTCTATCTACCCATTTCCTAGAAAAGAAAATTACATAAATCAACTAATTACAATTCATTATCCTATTACAACTGTTGAGAATAACTGTATAGAAACCTGTAAATAATCACTAAAGATCGAGCTTTTTAGAATATGTATAAACAAATGAGCTCTCAGAAGACTCAAATTTCTTCCCCATTTTGTCTCAAATGGACAAAGGGAAAAAATATGTAAGCCAAAGAGTTTAATCAGCACAAACCATTCCTATTGATTTACGCAAAGAAATAAATCGATTGTAATCCAAAAGTTTGGTAAACATATCTGTGAGTTGCAAATCAGTAGGAAGATAATTGATTTCTAATTCCGTAGTCTCAACTAATTCGTGTATAAAATGATGTCTAATTTTTATGTGTTTTGTTCGCGAGTGTTGAACATGATTTTTAGAGATATTGATCGCACTTTGATTATCACAATAGAGATGTAAATGTTCTTCTTGAATACCATAATCACCCAACATTTGCTTAAGCCAAAGTAATTGAGCACAACAACTTTCAGCGGCTACGTATTCAGATTCAGTAGTTGATAAAGAAGTGCAGTTTTGTTTCTTGCTACTCTAACTTACCAAATTATTACCAATATAGTAACATGCGCCTGATGTGATCTTACTATCGTCAGTACACCCTGCCTAATCGGCATCAGTATATCCTATTATAATGCTAGGAGTACCATTGGTGTACCAAAGTCCTAAATTTAGAGTGCCTTTTATGTATTTGATAATTCTTTTAACACAAGATTAATGGCTCTCTTTAGGATTGTTTTGATAACGGGCACACATCAAACAACATACATAATATCAGGACGCGAGGCAGTAAGATATAATAAGGTTCCTATCATACTACGATAAAGGGTTGGATCTATGGATTTCCCAGTTTCGTCCTTAGACAGTTTGACCATAGTACTCATGGGAGTTTTAGCATCTTTTGCACTCTCAAGGTCGAATTTTTTAACAATCTTTAAAGCGTATTTTGATTTCGAAACAAATAATCCTTCTGAATTTTGTTTGACTTGAAGACCCAAGAAAAATTGTAACTCCCCCATAAGAGACATTTGAAATTATTTATTTATAATTTCAGAAAAATATTTAACTTCTGAGGGGGAAGTTTATCCAAAGATGATATCGTCAACATAAACTTGAGCTATAATGATGTGTTTATCAAAATGTTTGACAAAAAGGGTTTGATCATTTCCACCTCTCTTAAAACCTTTGTCTAAGAAAAAATTGGAAAGGCTCTCATACCAGGCTCTTGGCGCTTGTTTTAGGCCATACGAAGCCTTTTTAAGACGAAAGACATGATTTGGATACTTAGGGTCAATGAACCCTTTTGGTTGTTCTACATAGGTCTCCTCAGTCAATATTCCATTAAGGAAGGAAGATTTGATATCCATTTGGTAAAGCGTAAAATATAAGTAGCAAGCTATGGCAAAGAGAAGACGAACAGATTCTAAGCAAGTAACAGGAGCAGAAGTCTCGTTAAAATCTATTCCTTCAATTTGAGAGTATCCTTGAGAAACTAATCTGGCTTTATTTCTAATGACTATCCCACTTTCATCAGATTTATTTTTAAATATCCAACGTGTGCCAATAACCTTTTTGTGATCAGGCTTAAGTACAAGATACCAAACATCATGAATGATGAATTGAATAAGTTTTTCCTGCATAGCAGAAATCCAATGAGGATCATTCAATGCATAATTTACATTCTTTGGTTCCACAAGGGAAAAAAACATGCATAATGAGCATAGTTTCTTAATTGAGATCTTGTACGCACAGGTTCACTAGGGTTACCAACAACGTTATCCATGGAATGGTCTTTAGAAATCCAGTTAGGTACTTCAGGTGTCTGAATTAGTAAATAATCATAAAATTCTGGAGAGTCATTTTCTAAAATATTTTCAGACTCTACCACAATATTTGGTTCTCCAGTCTTACTATCTATAGTAGTGTCACTTACAATAACGTTTATGGATTCCATTAAGGTCTTAGTGCAAAGATTATAGACACGATACGCTCTACTGTTAGGAGAGTATCCTAGAAAGATGGCTTTATCTCCACGAGTCTCAAATTTGGATAAGTGTTATCTGTCTTTGCAGACATAACACGTACTACCAAAGGTTTTAAGGTACTTAAGATTGGGATTCTTCCCATACCATAGTTCGTAAGGAGTTTATTTAGAATTATTTCTAAGATAGACCCTATTGGTAATATGACACGCAGTACGAATAGATTCTACCCAAAAATACTTAGGTAAAGTTTTAGCATGAATCATAGCACGTGCCATCTCTTGAAGGGTACGATTATTTCTCTCAACAATACCGTTCTATTGAGGGGTCTTAGGAGCACTAAATTCATGTTTGTTACCATTGTAGTCATAATACTCTATAACACCTGTATCAAAGAATTCTCCACCTCTATCACTATGAATTCTATTTACTTGAGTGTTTTTCTCATTTTCAATTCGAAGTAAAATCTTCAAAAAGGTTTGGGAAGTGTCAAACTTTTGTTTTAATAAAGCTACCCAAGTAAATCTAGTGAAGTCATCAACCATAATAAGAATGTAACTGTGTCCATAGAGACTAGTGTGACACCCCGCCTAATTAATCCCGGGTGATCAGTCCTAAATCAATTTAGAACAGGTTTCTCAGTTGGTCCATTCTTAGCATCACTGCCGTCTTTTTAGTTACTAACCACCTAAGTGAGAAAAGTAGACTCATGCCAATTTTTATCTTTCCATTAATTAAATAAAACTCGTGCGGAACATAAAATAATGCACAATCATAGTTAACTGAAATAACCATCCACAAATAAAAATACCTAACCGAATAAACCATCGGTCCAAGTAACCAATACAAGTAAAGACAAGAGGACAATCTCAACAAGTCTAATACAAAAAAATATGAACTGTGAGCGACATGCTCAAATAACTACTAAAGAGTCTCTACAAGAATGAAAGAATGAAGCGTCTATCAAAAACACCGCAACATCCACAAGTGCTGCAACAACGGATACCTGGAATAGAGTCAAGCCGGGCGTCCCTATGGCTGGACAACTAAAAGGTTTTTTTAAAAATTTATATAGCAAGGGTTAGTACCCAAAAACATTTGAAAACATTTAACAAATGATTAACTTGCAGTAATAAATAAATATGCATGCTCTTCATATTTTAGTTAGTGTCGCACTCTCTTGAGGACTTCCTTACCCCTCCTCTAATGTGTACTGCTAACGCTTTCATTTAATTTACCTAGATCCTTCACTCCTGACCCAATACTTATGTTACCCCTTGCAATTAACCTACTCTAACCGAGTATGCCTTAAATCATGATTTTTCTTAAGTTATTAAAAACATCAACTTAATTAAATCATTACCCCTTTCAATTTCATGTAACACTCACACCTGTTATGCACATAATACATTTCACACTATGTATTAATTATCCCAAATATAATTATTTACCTAAATATATATTAAATCATATTGCAGTACTCACGAACATACTTGAAGCAATAAATAATACTAATATCCAACCGAGTAAAAATACTCGCAAAATACAAATTCTCTAAAGTGCTATCCCACTAGGTCTATTCACATAACCTAGTTACCAAAGTCAGATTCTCTCACTAACTTAGTTTGGCATACGATTGGAGGCGGTCATATTCCTTCCCTGAAAGTGAGATGCCCCTCACCCATATAACGGACGCTATGACCTGGGAATATACTCGCCCTACTCCTCAAGCTAGGGGATTCATCCACTACGCGCAACCTCCCCCTATAGCACTAGAGTATATAATAATATTGAATCTCTGATATTAATGCACACACTATATATATATATACTATCACACTCCGTATATATATATAAATATAATAATGTCCCGACGATACCAAGTACTAAATCCGTAACACAAGTCTATTTAAATTATTAAGAGTTTATGGTCCAACCCTAATTATTAATTAATTCGCACATTAATTAATTTAGTCACCTTTGGTGTCGCCCCCACCATAAATCTGGACTTACTCTCGTAGCCCGAAATAACACCACTCGAGTCTCAATTCCCGACTCTAAATTATTTAGCCTTTACCTAAACAAGATTTATATCTCGGTATTCCTCAATCGTTATCCCCGGACTTGTTCACTACATCCATATTTAATTCTTTCGAACACCTTCCAAAAATTCAACCTTAGTGTGTCATACCTAATTTCTCTAAAACCCAACAAATTTTTAAATTATGATGTCACACTAAGTCGTCTCCAAATTCTAATTAATTTTATTCACCATTAATTAGATTTTAAACCCATGTATTAATTTCTCACTAATTTAAGTCATGGAAAAATATTAAATTAAATTTTCTCCATATAAAAGAAAACTGGGCGAACTGTCAGAATTTGCCGACCATCGATCGATCGACCCCAGACCTTCCATCGATCGATCGAGCAGGTCTTCGTCTTCTTCGTGAAGACATATTCTGCCATGTACGAGTTTCATAAAACCCTAACTCCTTCTACCAGCAATCTCAAGCCTTCTTAACAATAATACAAGTTAGGAACCTTATTAGGGACCTCCAGAGTGTCCACCAACGTTATTAATTCATCCATTAACTACAATATCTGAATTCGGGGAAATATTCATCTTTAATTCCTTACCCATTTACACCCCAAATCCCTTCACCAAATTCGTTTCTAATTATCTAGATATCATCCTACCAGATATGTATCAATTTATAATATTAGATTTTTACAAGAATCCTCATTCAAATTCGTAAATCAGATTATTATTTTCAAAACCTCATGTTTATGCCATGAATACCCAAAACGAATTTTAATCAGTCACATCACATGAATATGAATTGAAAAATAGATTCAATACTATTGCAAGTTATCCACTTGCCTTAGGTTTCGTAGTGTCTGATTTGGAGATGAATTCCAAGGTTGAAGATGACCCTTCTTGGCCCTCTAGTGATCACAAAGCTGCCTTTAACTGCTATTAGGGTTCCTTAACACACTTAGCCTTTTTCTAAACTCACCTCAGCCATTTTCTTACTTCTTCTAATTTAACAATTTACCTAAATCCCGTTTTTTGCCTAATGGGCCAAGCCCAAGTGGCCCAAATGCCCCCGTGTGGGTCCGGCTATGTCTAAAAATGCCCCGTGACCCGTTTACTAGTCCCGGATACACTTTTTCGACTATCTCGGCCCATCCGGACTCAACTGTACACTCAGAATTATCATCCGAATTAATTTATAAAAAATACTTATCCCCATCCCTTTTTAGTCTATACCGACTCCCGGTTGAGATAAGTGCAGACCCCGTCATTAATACTCGAAATGACGTAAATAAATTATTACTATTCACTTAGTAAATAAATTCCCCTAACTTAAATATACTTCGCCATAATTAATTCATTTAAAATCACAACACAATAGTAACTTAAAATTCCCGAATTAATTAAATATTAAATGCACCAAAAATACGGGGTGTTACAACTAACAGTTCGAGAGGGACCCATTAGGTCCATATGGATGAGATCCAAGGGTTTAGAGGTAAGGATATCTTTGACTCTCTTATAAGGGGCCTTAACAATTTTTCCTTCTTGACATGATCTACAGACAATATTAGAAATATGTTTGATCTTAGGAATACCCATAACTATTTCTTGTGAAGACAATCTACTAAGATTTTCGTAATTTATGTGGCCCATTCGATTATTCCATATCTCATTGTCATTCATTCTGGAAATGTTACAGACCTCAGTACTGGTTTGGATAGTATAAAATTGTACGGAGTCCTGAGTCCTGTAATTATGCACTCACCTTTTTCATTTAAAATTTTGCAATTGTTCTTTGAAAAGGTGATAGTATGATTTGAGTCACAAAATTGCAAAATACTACGTAAATTAACATTAAGACCTTTTACTAGAAGAACATTTTCAAGTAAAGGTAATCCTTCTTCTTGGAGTGTTCCTTTACCAATGATTTGAGATGATACACCATCACCAAAATAACATTTCCTCCAGCAAAGATGGTTTTGTTTCAAAGTTTGGTATCATCCCCAGTCATGTTCTTTGAACATCCAGAGTCTAAATACCAATCAGAGGGAGTGTGTTCAGCTTTTAAAGCAATAATCACAATATTACACTTCATCTGGCGTAATAACTCATCTTTTCTAACCGAAATAGCTCTTGTTTTCATTTTGCGCTTATTTGCTCTCATTTGATAAAATTTGCGAGCATTAGATTTCTGTTGAAAAATGTTTTGCGCATGAGGTTGAATTTTATGATCAACATGAGCATTTGTCTTAGGAAAGTGTCTAGGAATCCTTCTTGGAAATAATCTTTTAGGTTTGGTCTTTCTCTTTCTATAGTTAGAGTTTTTATCTGGTTGTCTAAGAAGAACATAATTGTTACGGCTTCTCCTAGAATAGTTAAAGTTTTGGTACATATGAGTATTATAGATAGGGTTGACTAAACATCTAAAGTAGCATCCTTCAAAGGAATGACCATATAAGTCACAGTAAGAGAAAAACAGATTGCTCGAAAATGGTATCTCCTTAGAAAAGTCTCTAAACATAGAGGCTTTATGGCATTTTGGAGTTGGACCTTATTCCTAGGGAGTATAGTTTGAAAGGCAGAATCACTCTTCCTAATCGGGGGAAGACATATTTAGCCTTAGGTGAACTTTCACACTTAGAGTAACTAGATTCCCCAATATAAAACTTTGATTGTTTTTCATCAAACTCATTTTTCAGAGAATTAAAATCAGGACAAGTTTCTATAGGTCTTTTACCTCCTGACACAAACTTAATTGGTTCAAATTTTTGTAGGTTGAGTCTTCAAATTGGGGCAAAACCTTATTCCAGTTCGATAATCGGAATTGGTTTTTGAATAAGCAACAAAACCATCAAAATAATTTGAATTATTTTCAAATTTTGTGAATTTTTTGAAAACTCTTGCTGTCTTTTGTTTGGAATTTTCCAATTCTAATAATGTCCCTTTATATTTTTTCTCCAGAGTTTCATTTTCTTCAATCAAATTCTTCAATTTATGATCAAAAGTTTTAACTTCATTTTCATGAGTTAGACATTGGGTTATATACTCTTCAGCGTTAAGTTTAACCATCAGACTTAGGTCTTCTAGTTTTTTAGTGAGATCTTTCACTATCTTCTCTAGTCTAGTGCTTTTCTTGAGGGTTTTCGCATAAAGTGTGTGAATGTCAAGGAGGTCTTCAGTGTCTGAGTCACTACGTGTGTGTGTGAAGTGACCCCTAAGGATTCAATTCTTGAACTCACGCACTCATTGACATCGTCATTATCGCATTCCCTTTAACTCACACACCCCGTGGTAGAACTAGCAATATTCTCAGAAATTAAAGCATCTAAGCCAGTAGAAGCATGATTCACAATAACAGGAGTAGAGTTACTATCATCATTCTCATACATAGGCATATCATCATTATATATTATCTTAGCAAATAAAGACATGCAAGGATCAAAAACATCAGAAGATTCAGGTTCATTATTTTCAGAATCGCTTGAATCATCCCATGTTTTGCAAATGTTGGCCCTAGTTAGTTTATTGGCAGTATTCAGTTTCACTCTACAGTCTTGTGCTATATGTCCTAGTTTTCCACATCTAAAATATTCAATGTTTTTGAAGTCTTTGTTGGGTCTCATGTCCTTGTGATTTTTGTCTTGACCTTTCTCATGAGGTTTGTAGTGAGACTGAGTTGGATAATTTGGCTTGCTTATTTGTTTGCCAATTTATTTCTAAATTTGATAATTTTCATAAATTGTTTTGACATGAAGGTAATTTGATTATCCAAACTATCTATATCACATTCCTCATCAGATTCATCAGCGGGAATAGTAAACTTAGGTTTCATCAATTTAGAGGAAAAACTCAAGTTGGAACTAGTCTGTTTCCTATGGGTTTGAGTCATTTGTTTCTTAAATTCTAATTCTATTTCCACATTACATAGTTTACTACTGAGTAATTCTGGAGTGACATTTTGATCACACATTTCCCCAATAACATATCTTTTGTTGTCAAATTTCTGTAGTAATGATCTTAGAATTTTAGATACAATTTCATGTCTGTCATATGTTATCCCATTAGTATGCAGTTTGGTCACAATGTCAGTCAATTTCATATAAAAGTCATCAAAGGATTCAGAATTTGACATAATTAGAGAGTTATACTACTGGACAAGCATTTGAGTTTTAGCAGCCTTAACTCTAGTGTCACCTTCATATGCAGTAATAAGTGTATCCTAAGCTTCCTTAAAAGTGTCGCAAAATGAGATCCTTTTGAACTCATGATCATTTATAGACATAAATATGGCATTCTTGCCTTTGTTATTGTTTTGAGAAGTTTGCTTCTCTTCTTGAGTGAATTCACTTAATGCTTTGTTAATCCTCTCATTACTTCCTTCGGCGGCTGGTTTAGTAGGATAAGTATATCCATTTTCAACAATATTCCAGACATCATCTCCCAAGGTTCCTTGTATGAAAGCAACCATTCTTACCTTCCAGTAAGCAAAGTTGTTTCCATCAAAGAGAGGGGGTCTGGTCAAGTTGCCAAATCTTTTATTTTTCTCGTCCATTGTTTTGATTTTAAGAAAACAATTTCAGAAACACAAGATCTTTTAAAAATATTTTCAAATCTCTGATACCAATTGAAAAACTGTTACTAAAGCTGTTTAATACAAGATTAAACTATTTAAGTAACTCCGAACTGTTTTTTTAAAGAACTCTTTTCTTTAAACCAAATCAATTTTTAATCACAAGAAGTGTTTAGAAATATGTACGAGATCAGTTCAAGATTTGTTAACAAGTTTTGAAAACCAAAACTAAAACAGTTTAAATCAGCACACCACCAAGAATGAGATGAGGAGATGTAGAAAGATTAAAGATAAGAGATTTTTAACGTGGTAAAACCTCACCCAACTGAGGAAACATCCATGGTGACTTCTAAGTCACAAACCAAAAATCCACTAAAATAAAATATATTAGTTACAAACTATATAACACACATGCACACAAATTAGTCCTATAAAAGTTTAGGAATGTACCCAATGGTGCCTTCTAACTTTTTTACAGGTCTGATTGCTGATGTGGCTCTCCTAGTTTGCTAACTTCCACTTTATTCCAATCTTTACGTCGACTCTTATTTCAAGATCTTATTACCAACACTTTCAGTGTTGTAGAGTGTAAGTGTTTGTTATGGTGCTCTAGCACATGCATGCACACACTCACGCTTATATTTACAAACAGTCCTAGAAAATTACAAATCAGATCTATATGCTGTGATTTTTAGTTTCTCTTTTCTTAGGAAACTTAAACCTTATTTGACCTTTAAAAAGAACCCAGAATCCACAGCTATCTTGCTCAGAAGACGGTTCAAGATCTTAATCAATTTCAGGGTTTTAAAAAGTATTTTTGAAATTAAAATCGCCAAGTGTGATTCCAACTAGGATAAAGGTATTATTTCAAAATAACTAGAAACAAAAAATAATTTTGTTAATTTTGAAGATGAAAACATTTACAGAAAATAATCAACAAAAGATTTCTCAAGACGAGAAACTATAAATGCAGATCTAGGTGTAATATTACAAACAATGACCAGATCTATGATTTATATGAAACAAAAATACATATTTAACCTAATGTTTAAGTTGGACACAAGATCTCAAAACGAAGAGGTTAGAATACGAAATAACTTTCAAACAAATAACTTTCAAACTACACTCAAAAGCTCTCAAACACTCAGGGTTTGTGTTTGGTATACACTAGTTTTTGGAAAACTGGTTAGGGTTTGAAAAATTGTTTGGACGAATTAGGGTTAGGCTTTCTAAATCTGTGGTTTATCT
The DNA here is from genome assembly GCA_949130495.1 of Sambucus nigra. Classification (NCBI taxonomy): domain Eukaryota; kingdom Viridiplantae; phylum Streptophyta; class Magnoliopsida; order Dipsacales; family Adoxaceae; genus Sambucus; species Sambucus nigra. The sequence continues at coordinate 427,814,352 of OX422214.1, forward strand.
ATTCTCTCTATCTTCTCTCTCTACTCTCTTCTCACTCGAAATGATGAAGTGGCAAAAGTCTTATACAGGCTAAGGGTTAGCCTATTTTTATACAGGCTGAGAAGGATTGAGAAGGAGGTTCGAAATCAAGGGATGGGATTAAGTCTTCCCATATTGACTTCCATCCAACGGTTAAAGGTAAGCGGCTGGTTAAAAGGATTTTGATTGGAGGATAAAGGTTCACAAGGATTGAGGAAAGGACGCATGCAAGGCGTTGATAAGTTTAATCCAAGGGCTCATAATAAACACCGGTTTTATCTCTTAGAAGAAAAATAAATCCAACCAATAGAAGGGCGATAGGTGTAGGACAAATATTGATCAACAAACGCACGTCCCAAACTAATTACACAGACACCCTGATTTTTCTAGCGCTTTCGGTTTCTACCCAAGTGAACTTTACACGGATAAAACCAACAACCAGAAATTATGAAATGACCCCAAGACTTTTGAATTCCAATTTTAATTAAGAAAATTTTGTTTTAAAAACCATTTAAAAATTCTCAAAAATTTATTAAAAATTATTTTAAGGGAAATTAACACACACAACACACACATAAATAATTTATACAATATATGAACAATGTATGCAGTCCTAAAGTGTGTGAGTGTTTATGCATATACCTTGATCAATCAAACAAGAGGAATGAATGAATTATAGTGTCTGAGGCTTTTTGGAATCTAGTACAGGGACTCAATTTTGTCACTATTTCCAAACTAGATGAGCACTTATACAATGTAGACTCAAGTGAGTCAAGAGTATAAGGTGCTTCACAAATAGAGGTATGTTTCTACATAAAAGGATTCATTATATTATAAGCTAAGTTGGAAATAATTAACACCTAAGTTGGAATATTGATTTTAATTTGTGTTTTCTTTATATATTCATGACTTTAATTTCATCAATGATTTGGTAACCGTAGATGATAGTGTGGTACAATGAAAGGGGGAATTATTTATCTTCTAACACTTCAATTATTTTCTATTTTCTTCTATATATAATCCAAAAAATGTATACTCAGTTAACACCATATTTTTTCATAGGAAAAACTTCATTGAATCTTCTGTAGCTGAATACTTCAGTGGATCCGATGGATATACGTACAACTATTATGAAGATATCACACTAGAGCGAGTCGCTAAGATAGTTGCGGCATTTTGAAGGGGATCGAAGCCTCCGTGTGGCATACAGAAGTATATGTTCCAGAATTTTGGATTAGGAGGTATTACTACGTATCATTGCAACTATGCCTCACTCATACTATAATTGTGATAGTATTGTTTTTGTTGGATTATTTTTTTTATTTTTTTAACAAGGCGGATAGTTCTATAAATAGGGGAAACTCGGTCTAATTTTTTTAAAAATATTTACACTTTTGTGTTGTAAACAAAATTTTTATATTGTTTACACTTATTTGTGTTGTAAAAACATTTATGATGTAAATTGTTTATGGATTCAACACTTCAGAAAATATTTTATGTTGATGGGTGTGTTTGTGTTCCTTGGCGATGGTGTCGTGTCACAAGTCCAAGTAGTAATATTGGGGGGGGGGGGGTAAATTTAGAGTATTTGAATGATCTTGCAAATTGTTTTGTCACGGAACAAAAAATTGTCGTTTTTGCATTTACGTACTTCAAAAATTTTCAACGACTTGCGATTTCGTACTTTCGAAAGTTGCGAAATGCATGTAGATATATATAATTATTATATATATCTGTTATATATATAAGGAGTAGGATGTTTTTACTATTCAATAAGATGATAACTTAATCAGGGGTGAAGATTGTACCAACAAAGCAAGAAATGGAGGGTGAGATCAAGATATATACAACAATACTATGTACCTCACCACATCTCATTTTATACTCTAATCGTAATTACAATTTTATCCCAATAAAATTTATTTTTCCTCTCATTTTATTCCTAAAATTTTAATTTAATTTAAATATGAAGGTAATTTTTGTAACACATTAAAAAGAGAAAAAGGGAACATGATTTTGTTGACTACTTTTCAACACCCGCCCATAAGAATCTTGGTTATCTCCTACTTTAATTTGAACTCTTTTTCAGAATACAAGAGCCAAACATCTAGACTCCCATTTCTCTCTCTAACCCACTGCAGGAGCTCAACGATGAAGAGCGTTGTCAACTCAGTGGTGAAGAAAACGGGATCCATATGAACTCCAACCCAGTCCCCCCCACCTCACCCCACCATTCCATAACTCACACTCTCTCAAACCACATCAACACCCTCCAACCACATCAACAGACCAACAATCTATATGGGGAATATCCATAAAAGACCCTCTGTTTCTCTTAGTCCGTTTGGAGTGTGAAGGTATGGATTTGAGATATTTTCTATTGGGTATGTATTTTTTTTTAAAGATTTCCCCTTATGGAATTTAAGGTTTCGAGTTTTATATAGGTATATATAGTTTTCATGAGCATGCTTGATGGGTTTCGCCACCGTCTTACTCATGGTTGGCCGTTTTATCGCCGGATTTGGAGTTGGCTATAGAGCACTCATAGTTGTATGTGATCATGTATTCTTGATATTTTCTTATCTTACAAAGTTTTGTTTCTTCATATACTCAGTATTGTGATGTCTTGGATTTAGGGGTAATGACTTAAATGGTTGTTCAAAAGCTAATGTAAGTCATGGTTATTTTGGGTTGTGCTTTAGTATTTAGATAATTATTTTTGATTATCTTTAACAATACGACGAAAGCGTGAAGAAGCTTTGAGGAGTAATGTGATGGATACTTTATTTTGTGATGGTGCTCAACTTATTCATTCGTAGGTAAGTTAATATTATGTCACTGAATTGTAGTGGGTGTTTCACCTTGTATGTGTAAATAGTTGGTATAGGTACCTTATTGTTTAATTGTGATTGGATTGGAGTAAAGATGTAAGTGGGTTCATTATTTGATTGATGCAACTCCCATTTTTAAAAGAGTGAGCTAAATTGTAAAAAGATTGTGAGGTTTAAATTTATTAAGAAATATCATTTGATCTAAACTGTACACAAGAGAGCCAAACTTTTTGGTCTCTTGGTTTGGATTTTAAGGATATAAATTTGTTTTATCCTTTTCGAGCCTACTGGTCTATATATTTTGTGTTTTTCTAGGTTACAGGTGAAATTTTGTTTTAAATTCTATTTATTTATTCCCCATTTATCTATTCATTTTTATGCTGGTGGGGATTAGAAAGAAAAATTTCCCTCTTATAACATAAAGAAGCATTGATATTCAATAACAATGTAAATACCATGAATAATGAGCTTAATGCTAATCTCACTGGTTCAAGATTTGTTTATATTGAGATTCACAACATGTTCCAAGATATCCTTGCCAACTCGAGATCATACTGATTTAGTGTTGTAAATCGAGGTTGTTGTGGCATTGATCGAAACAACGGGTAAATTACAGGTCTTCCCTTCTAAACCTCATGTCCAAATAGATATTAGTATGTGTTTGGGGATGCTTTTCACCCAAAACAGGTGTCATGACTGCACTTTTAATGCTTTATTGTTGTTTGATTACCAAAAAGGACAACTTTATTACAAAGAGCTGGAAAATAAAGAGCTAAAAAATAAAGTAAAATTAAGAGTAATGTTGTGATAACATATATGCGGTAATTCTGATTTTTACTTCAGTTTATAGCTGGTTGGACTTCTAATTTATCCTTTTTGGTTCCATTTTAATTTTTATGCAGAGCTCAAATCATAAAATAGGTGAAGCTTTTTAATGTCAGTGAAGGCGTACTAATGAAGATATGTTAATTCAGCCCTCTACCTGAACAAGAGTATCCCAAAAGAAGTGAAAAGAGGACGTTCTTTAGGGCCGATGTAAAGGGATTTAATGTTTTTATCTTAGGTGAGGTGAGAAGTTCTAATGTATTCATCTAAAAGGTCGGAGATGGAATCGTTTACGGTGGATAGGATCTTGATGCCACTATCGTCCACAAGTTTAAGGAGATTCGGGCACTTTTTAGCGACTCCAACCAAGCTATCCGTAGGCTAAAACTTGGAAATGGTCTACAGTATGAGTTGAATCCTAAAGTCTCAACCCCTGCGTAGGTGTTGGGGATGGACTACAATTCAACACTCCAACCTAAGCTTGCCTCCTTTGCTAACGACATAAAAAAAGGCTCGATGATGAAGTTGGAATAGTTTATATCTCTTCAGCAGACGTCTGTTGAAAATGCTGCTAATATAGAGGAAAAACGAAACCGTATGGTAGTACTTCAATCCCATATTGATAAAGGGGAACTTCAACTGGACTTACTGAAGAAGGAAGCACAAGACTAGCTACATACAGACCAACAACATGAAGCTATAGCAGAGTTTATACTGATCTCCAGCATTTCATTTACATGAGGCGAGCTTCAATTAAATAATTTTTTTTATATATTAGAGTTTTGTTAGTAAATTTTATATTCCTTAAAATGCGTTACATTTCACGATAGACCCTAATTATAATTAAGAAGAGTTTGGCACTCTAAAATCCCTGTCCAGGACATTCAAGTCCAGTTTTGTTTTCAAATTATATTTTTGACAGGTTACCTCAGTCTTGCTACATGTATTTTTCTACTCTCTACATCTGGTTGGTGTATGAAAGTGAGATTATGGATGGATGTTTAAAAATGAACTATTTTAAATGGCAAATTTCAATTTTAGTATCAATCAGTAATTTGAATTATAAAAACTTTTGGGAAGGTATAGTATTAATATTGAAAGCAGTTGGTTAATGAATGTTGGAGACAAATAGTATTTCTAGAAAATGATTGTTTATAGGTTTATTGAACAAATGATTGATTTTGGATCAGGAAATATTTTGATGATATTCAAAATGAGAAAATTGGATGCCTTGGGTTAAGTAATTAAGGGATTGTGGTGCACTATTCAAGACAAATACTTTTTATGTTGCATCCTGTAATTTTTTATGTTGTGTTTGTCTTGGGGTTCACTATTCAAGACAAATACTTTAGTCATCTCCAAAGAGAGATTCTCAGCTCCAAAGAGCTTCTAGCCTATCTTCTGTTGCCGCCCCATTCTTTACCTAATACTATTCAATTCTGCTGCCAAGACTACAACACTTCTAGCACATTATGCTATCATAATTAGCATGGTCACTTAAAAACATATAATTGCTATAGATTGCTATATGTAATACCCCGCACTTTTGAGGATAATTAAAATTCACAAGTAAGTGTAATTTGGGAATTTAATAAATTAACTTAAATAGTAATTTTTGGAGTTTGCAAGGATTAGATGATTCTCAGTGGGTGTTATATTTTACGTTTGAAATTAATTAAATGAGTTGGAGTATTTCAATTATATGTCATTGCTGGGTAAAGTGACAAAGGAGAATATTTTAATGGGAAAACTCGCATTGAGATGTATTGGGTTAAATTAGTGAATTGCGGTCAAGTACCTCGGATGGAGAAATTGAGTGTGCGGTTGGTTTCAGAATGGCCGAGATAGTCATAATAGAGTATCCGACAGTAGTGTTTGGATTCCGGGAATTTTTGGATTAAAAGGAACTCGCAATTGAGTAAACGAGTCATTTTTGGGTTTAAAGGGATAAACACTTAATTATCTCATATTTAAGGCAAGAGAGAGTGGGAGAAAGGAAAGAAAAGAGAGAAAATAAAGAGGAGAGGAAAAGAAGAGAGAAAAAGAGGAAGAAAAGGGAGGTTCCGGCCAAACTCCGCGGGATTCTACTCGAGGTCGTCGGATCTTATCCACGAGCCAAGTGTTTACTTGCTTTATTTATTTTTGAGAATTAATCTCATATCATAGTTGGTAATAAAAAATTATATGATTTTGGGATTGGGTTTTCATGAATCAAACAGGTTTTTTGGAAGTTTAACGCGTAAACCCCGAAAAATATTAAATTGGAGAAACTTAGAAATTCGTAGAAATTAATGGTTGATTTTTGGTTCTAGGATGATTAGAACCCTTTTTATGTGTGTGAATAAATGAGGTTGGGAGAAGAAATAAAAAGCTTGGAGGTGTATTAATGGAGGTTTGGGATTTTTGGAGAAGATGGTGAATAGTGACCTGTGTCACTGCCGAATCCATTTGGCTAGGAAGAGAATCGATTCGGCTTTTGGTCAAAGAATAAAATCTGTAGATATTTTCTATACGGTCGTGTGGGCGCTGATCGCATATTTTTATGATTTTTTTGGATTTATAATGATTTTTGAACGGAAGGCTATCCGAGATCGAAATCGTTATTTAGAAATCAAACTTGACATTAGGAGAAAAAAAATATGTGTTAGTTAGAAATCAGTGTTAGGATGATTATAGAGTTGGTGGTTGAGATTAGAAACCATACGAATGGAGGTTGAGTTAATATTTGGGTATTTTAGAGATTGAAAAGTCGCCTAAACCGTACCCCTCGAACAGGTCGAATCGATTCAGGTCTAGGCCGAATCGATTCGCCTAAGGGGATCTGTAAGGCTGCCTTGGTTCGAATCGATTCGAATTTAGACTGAATTGATTCGCCTTTAAGGATCTGCTTGCATAACACTTTCCGAATCGATTCGGATTGGGGGCCGAATCGATTCTCCCACTCGAATCGATTCGCAATAAGGGTGAATCGATTCACTTTGGCCATATTTGTTGGTTTTCTTCCCTTAAGAGTATGGGGAGTTAAATTACAATTTAGGGTTTTATATGGGGGATCCTAGTTATGATATCGGGACTCCTAAATGATGGTTTTGAGGGTAAGTAAACCTTTATATGGAAGAGAAGACCTTGGATTGGTGTAGGGCATAACCCGAGGAACGAACCAAGTAAACGTTTGGGATGAACAACATTTAAGAGAGAGAGTTCATCTACCATCGAGCATAGGTATTTACGTTATTTGAATGTATTTGAGCTGAATACATCTGAGTAAATCCTAGCACGCGATTACTAGGAATTTGTATCTTTGGGATTAGATGTGTGTAAATCCTTAAACGCGAATAACGTACAAGTTAATTATCAAGTGGGAGAATACTTTTGGGTTTAGTATCGTGAGTGTGAAAGTACTTAAATGCTATTATTAGTGAGAATCTTTGGGATTATTGGCCATCGTTATGCATGATTGACAATTATGGCCATTTATATTTGAGGAACGATGTAGAATATATATACGATGTGATTAAAGTATATATATAATATGATACGGATATGTATATAATATATGTGTGGATGGTATATATATATATATATATATATATATATATATATATGTGTGTGTGTGTGTGTGAAGCATACCCCCTCTAATGCTATCATGGGAAGTTGCGCGATGTGGGTGAGGCCCCTGGCTTGAGGAGTAGGGAGCGTATAGTCCCCAAGTGATAGCGTCCATTGTTATATTGTGTGATTTTTTATTAGGGGTGAGACGTGGTGGGTATGTTTTGTCTCATTTTTAGGGAGGAACTATGACCGCTTCCTAGATGTTATGATTTATGATCGTGATGTCTGTGATATTGAGTCCGACCGCTGGTCCCCAAGATGGTATGTGAGTGATGCCCTGGAAGATGATAGCTTTGAGAGACCGCATCCTTGAGTTATAGCTCATTGGGATGGTTATATTACTGGTGTGTATATTATATTGCTTGTGCATGAGAACAATATATTATATATCTCTATTAGAGTAAAGAGATAAAATGAAAAAGGATTAATTCTCATTCCGGGAGATTATATCTGGACGTGTATAATGATATGCATATAAAAGTAAGTATGATAATTTATATAATTAGATGAGTATACCTATATACTTTTCGTACTGAGGGTCTAATGGATCTTGACAAACAACACATCCAAGTAATAGTGTATCGGGGGGTTCCTTGTTTGCATTTCATTTCGCGAGACACCCCACGCCCGAAATGAGCGCACTGTTGGGAATGGAGGGAAGTTTATCCCTTAGTACCCGGTTTACTTAGGACCCGATGGTTTGGGGGTAACGGATAAGTTAGTCAGAGTAGCTTGACTAGGATGTTTAGAGGGATACGCTAGGAGTTCACTATTAGAAGAGAGGTAAGGGGTATCTCATAGGAGCGCGATACCAATTTAAATATGAGATAAAACATATTTTTCTAAATAAAGCATTTATGCACTTGTAAAATATTTTCACTACTCGGGTCTGACCCGTTTCTATATTTTCTCTCTTGCTATATATATTATATATATAGGTTTCCAGTCATAGGGACGCCTGGATGATGATTCCTTTGAGTCAGACGTGTGTTGCGACATCTATGAATGCATGCATGTTTTCTATAGACGCTTCTATCCTTGTAATCTAGATAGGAGGCATTGTATAAACATTCGGGCTAATAACCCAACTGCTTTTATTTATTCTTTTACCGCCTTTCTTTGCGGAATTCAATTGGGCTGTATGATTGTTACCGAGTGTTCGGTTATTTTATTTCTTTTTAGTTCCATTTATATAAACTGTGTGCGTATTTTATTTGTATAGTTTGTTTAAAAAGATTAGTAAATTAAAATTTTGATGCGAGGCTAATAGGTTATTAGTAATTAATTTAGTTTTCGACAGTGATGCTAAGAATGAACCATAGGTGACTCCTATTTCAATTTGGTATAGGAGTGATCGCCCGATATTTTTTTAAGAGGGGTGTTATAGATGGTATCAGAGCATCAGGTTCTAGTGTCCCTAGAAATTTGTGCGGACGTACTACGCTTTCAGTATTGCTCTCGATTTGTTATAAAGCCTTATGATTAGGATTATTGATTCCTCTTATGATATTTCAATCTCCTTCCATATGGTGAGATTATAGTAAATCTTTTGCGGGCTCGTTTGAGGTTCTTGTGCTGATCCAGTTAGGGTGACCATGGAAGTCCGTGATGAGGGCAACAGGAGGCGGGGCTTAGTTGGAGCAGTGAGTGGAAGTAGGAGGCTAGGACCGTAGTAGAGGTCATTATCCTTGTGGAATTTACTAAGAATTATTGCAACAACTACTAAAGAATAGTAGTTATGAGTACCCCAGTACCGCTATAGTAGAGAGTGGTACTAAAGTTGAATTACTCGGTAAAGCTAAGGGTTCGAAAGGGGTCTTTGATAAGGACCATACTTTGAAGTTAATTCATGTGAAGGCAGTGTAGCATTACTCAAGGGATGTAGAAGGCTCAGAAGCTTTGACTTAGAGCAAGGTATGGAAATACCTAGATATGAAAATTTGAGGAAAAAATTTCACTCGTAGGAGCAATAATTGAAATGGTGGGAACGGTGATCACCATATTCGGGGGAGCAGGATGTTTTGCCCCTAAAGGGATCTTACGGATAGTTTTTAACCGTGAGTCCCCATGATTTAGCAGGAATGAAAAGAATGCAGTTTTAATTATTCACGTAAGGATCGGTCAGAGGCCGACAGTGAATAAAGAAAGTTATGGATAAGTGAATTTTGTACTGAATCAAGGTAAGTGCAATGAAGAGAGAGTCCTTCCAAGGAATGATAGGCTCACTATAGAAGTGCTGTTAACACTTATGGAAGATGTGTGTGTTCGTGGACCCCATTGGTGGACATCCACCCGGAGAATTCTTTGAAATAGGACTCTTGAGGCTGGTGGTGGAGTTTCCTTTTTATGAAGAAGATAAGGGTAACTAGTAAGGCGATTGTTAGGATCGAGGCTATAGAGTCTGAGATACTGATAACCTCAACATGGTCAGGGTGGACAGAGATGGGGAATGTTGTAATGTGGAGCGTAGAACCACACAGTTAGTCCTTGCCAAGGAGGAGTTGAAGGACAAGAATGGAGTGACGAGATGGGGCATTAATTAAAGTAGTTTTTAGGTTTATTTAGGACACATGTACTATGTATGAGAACCATATGGAGCAGTCAGGGAGACTGACAAAGTTATTGTTATGAGTTTCACCTCAGACGAAGGAGGTATATTTTGTGCGGCAAGATTGAGTTGCAGTATTTCGTGTGTTTAATTCGAGTTTACTAATAGTATCGATAACGTTATGTAGTATATGTTTATGTGTTTTTTCGCAATAACGGGAATTTATTTTCTTTCATTAGTTGTGAAGAGAGGGTGTTAGTATTTTGAGTTTACATCAGATTGGTATTGCTCATTTTATGTGTGTTATACGACTATGGTGTTAATTTGAGTATTGTATGATATGCGTTGTTTGAAGCGATAGCAGGCTAATGATGGCAAGACTATCGTGTCCGCAGTTCCAGGGTGGAGCCGGTTGTTGTTGCGACATATCACCTAGATACAGGTTGAGATCACCTTTGTTATTATTGGTAGGTGAAACTTTGGTGAGCATATATTTCTTTATCATGATACGAGTTCGTGGCGACCTTATAGATATGATTTAAGGTATTCAGGGTTAATTATTGATCTGTGAGTTTAAGCTTATTATTGGTTGCGCAAGGATTGAGTGTTAGTGCGAGCACTTAGTGGTGTGGCTCCTGGACAGAAATATGAGTTTAGAACACATTTTGTTGAAAGAGGGGATAGATACTGATTGCATATTTGAAGCTAACAGACTTTCATGACCGAAAAAGTTAAGTAGTAGTGTATTGGAGGGGTTCCTTGTTTGGATTTCTCTTTGCGAGATGCTCCATGCATGAACCGTAACGACGTCGGGAGTGGAGAGATATTATAGGATGCAAGGATGTTTGTTTTATCGATAAGTCATATAGTATGGAGGAAACATTATAGACTGAGGTCCGTATGATGATGATATGATTATGGAAATATAAGTGCTATGGAGAGCACTAAAGTGGTCCTCTCATCGCAAGTAGGTGGGGGAAGCTAGAGTTAGAGAAATTGATTTGAGGCTTATAGCCAGGCCTTAATGAAAAGGCAAATTTTTGAGGAAGTATGTTTTGGGTATGATGTTCCTAACGCTTTTGGAGAGAGTGGGCGCCTCGATTAGTTAGACTTTACGTTTCGCCTATGTGGAAGGATAGAATAGTAGAAATGCGTTAATAGATTCGCGAGGGAGCACTTAGGACATCCAGCTGGTGTGCCTTAGGCCGTTATATCTCAATGACAGACGATGCGAGGGAGTAGTGTAACGGGAGGGTTCCTTGTGTGGATTTCTCTTTGCGAGACATCCCACGCATGAAACCGAGCAAATATCGGGAGTTGATAAAGGTCTTGGTCACTAGGGACCTAATTTAGGATAGTACTATTTCATATAGATAAGAAACACTTCGATCTTAGAATTATTGGACAGTAAAGCCAATGGAGTTAGTGGCGCCGATGTAGAAAGATTGGTTGGTTAACCTTGAGAAGGATGGGATTTTATGGGTTAGGAAGACCCATGTATGAGTATTACGCCAAGGAAATAAGGCCTATTGTTTCGAGAGAGTGTACGTATTAGACGTTTGTTATTATTGTGCATAGAAGGATAGGTTATAAGGTGTGTGGGCACCTTAGTAAGTTGATCTTGTATACCGCCTGAGACAGAAGGGACATAGTATATAGAGTTAAAGATTATGCTGAGATGGCAGCATAGTATAGTATAAACCTTGATAGAGGTGAGTGCTGATTGAGTGTATGGTTGAGAGCCATCGGGTTAGTACCGTTACCCTTGAGGCATTAGGATGTGGAGCGATCCTATGTTAGTGTTGGTAGTATATATTGTATCTAAATTTCGAGGGAAAAATTCTATTGTAAGGGGAGGAGTATATAATACCCCGCACTTTTGAGGATAATTAAAATTCACAAGTAAGTGTAATTTGGGAATTTAAGAAATTATCATGAATAGTAATTTTTGGAGTTTGCAAGGATTAGATGATTCTCTGTGGGTGTTATATTTTACTTTTGAAATTAAGTCAATGAGTAGGAGTATTTCAATTATATGTCATTGCTGGGTAAAGCGACAGAGGATAATATTTTAATGGGAAAATACGCATTGAGATGTATTGGGTTAAATTAGTGAATTTCGGTTAAGTACCTCGGATGGAGATATCGAGTGTACAGTTGGTTTCGGAATGGCCGAGATAGTCAGAATAGAGTATCCGGGAGTAGTGTTTGGATTCCGAGAATTTTTGGATTACAAGGGACTCGCAATTGAGTAAACGAGTCATTTTTGGGTTTAAAGGTATAAACCCTTAATTCTCTCCTATTTAAGGCAAAAGAGAGTGGGAGAAAGGAAATAAAAGAGAGAAAAGAAAGAGGAGAGGAAAATAAGAGAGAAAAAGAGGAAGAAAAGGGAGGTTCTGGCCAAACTCCGCGAAATTCGACTCGAGGTCGTCGAATTTTATCCACGAGACAAGTGTTTACTTACTTTATTTCTTTTTGAGAATCAATCTCAGATCATAGTTGGTAATAACAAATTATATGATTTTGGGATTGGGTTTTCATGAATTAAACAGGTTTTTCGGAAGTTTAACGGGTACACCCCGAAAAATATTAAATTGGAGAAACTTATAAATTCGTAGAAATTAATGGTTGATTTTTGGTTCTAGGATGATTAGAACCGTTTTATGTGTGTAAGTATAGTTGGTTGTGAATAAATGAGGTTGGGAGAAGAAATAAAAAACTTGGAGGTGTATTAATGGAGGTTTGGGATTTTTGGAGAATATGGTGAATAGTGACCAGCGTCACTTCCGAATCGATTCGGTTAGGAAGCGAATCGATTAGGCTCTTGGTCAAAGAATAAAATTGGTAGAACTTTTTGATACGGCCACGTGGGCGCTGACCGTGTATTTTTGTGATTTTTTTTGGATTTATAATGATTTTTCTACGGAAGGCTATCCGAGATCGAAATCGTTATTTAGAAATCAAACTTGACATTGGGAGAAAAGAAATTTATGTCTTAGTTAGAAATAAGTGTTAGGATGATTATAGAGTTGGTGGTTGAGATTAAAAACCATACAAATGGAGGTTGAGTTGATATTTGGGTATTTTGGAGATTGAAAAGTCGCCCAAACAGTGCCCCTCGAACAGGCCGAATCGATTCGGGTCTAGGCCAAATCGATTCACCTAAGGGGATCTGTAAGGCTGCCTTGGGCCGAATCGATTCACCTTTAAGGACCCACTTTCAGAACACTTTCCGAATCGATTCGGATTGGGGGCCTAATCGATTCGCCCACCCGAATTGATTCGCAATAAGGGCGAATTGATTCGCTTTGGCCAGATTTGTTAGTTTTCTTCCCTTAAGAGTATAGGGAGTTAAATTACAATTTAGGGTTTTATATGGGGGATCCTAGTTATGATATCGGGACTCCTAAATGATGGTTTTGAGGGTAAGTAAACCTTTAGATGAAAGAGAAGACCTTGGATTGGTGTAGGGCATAATCCGGGGAACGGACCTAGTAAACGTTCGGGACGAACTAAATTTGAGAGAGAGAGTTCTTATACCATCGAGCATAGGTATTTACATTATTTGAATGTATGTGAGATGAATACATCTGAGTAAATCCTAGGACGCGATTACTAGGGATTTGTATCTTCGGGATTAGATTTGGGTAAATCCTTAAACGCGAATAACGTACAAGTTAATTATTAAGTGAGGGAATACTTTTGGGTTTAGTATCGTGAGTGTGCGAGTACTTAAATACTATTATTAGTTAGAATCTTTGGGATTATTGGCCATCGTTATGCATGATTGACAATTATGGCCGTTTATATTTGAGGAAGGATGTAGAATATATATACGACGTGATTAAAGTATATATATAATATGATACAGATATGTATATATATCTATGTGTGGATGGTATATATATATGTGAAGCATACCCCCTTCAATGCTACCATGGGAAGTTGCGCGATGTGGGTGAGGCCCCTGACTTAAGGAGCAGGGAGCGTATAGTCCCCAGGTCATAGTGTCCATTGTTATATTGTGTGATTTTTTTATTAGGGGTAAGACGTGGTGGGTATGTTTCATGTCATTTTCGGGGAGGAACTATGACCGCTTCCCAGGCGTTGTGATTTATGACCACGATGTCGGTGATATTGAGTCCGACCGCTGGTCCCCAGGATGGTATGTGAGTGATGCCCTGGAAGGTGATAGCATTGAGAGACCGCATCCTTGAGTTATAGCTCGTTGGGATGGTTATATTACTCGTATGTATAGTATATTTCTTGTGCATGAGAACAATATATTATATATCTCTATTAGAGTAAAGAGATAAAATAAAAAATGATTAATTCTCATTCTGGGAGATTATATTTGGACGTGTATAATGATATGCATATAAAAGTTAGTATGATAATATATATAATTAGATGAGTATACCTATATACGTTGTGTACTGAGGGTCTAATGGATCTCGACGAACAACACGGCCAGGTAGTAGTGTATCAGGGGTTTTGCTTGTTTGGATTTCGCTTCGTAAGACACCCCACGCACGAATTTAGCGCAGTGTTTGTAATGGAGGGAAGTTTAGCCCTTAGTACCTGGTTTACTTAGGACCCGATGGTTTGGGGGTAACGGATTAGTTAGGAAAAGTAGCTTGACTGGGATGTTTTGAGGGATACGCTAGGAGTGCACTATTAGAAGAGAGGTAAGGGGTATCTCATGGGAGTGCGATACCAATTTATATATGAGATAAAACATATTTTTCTAAATAAAGCATTTATGCACTTGCAAAATATTTTCACAACTCAGGCTCTGACCCATTTCTATATTTTTCCTATTGCTATATATTATATATATACAGGTGTTCAGACACGCGGATGCCTGGATGATGATTCATTCGAGTCAGACGTGTGCTGCGGCAGCTGTGGATGCATGCAGGTTTTCTATAGACGCTTCTATCCTTGTAATCTTGATAGGAGATATTGTATAAACATTCGGGATAATAACCCAACTGCTTTATATGCGGAATTCAATTGGGTTGTATTATTGTTACCGAGTTCTCGGTTATTTTATTTCTTTTTAGTTCCATTTATATAAACTGTGTGAATATTTTTTTGTATAGTTTTTTTAAAAAGATTATTTAAATAAAATTTTGACGGCAGCCTAATAGGTTATTAGTAATTAATTTGGTTTTCGACAGTGATGCTAAGAATGAACCATAGGTAACTCCTGTTTTAATTTGGTACAGGAGTGATCGCCATACATTTTTTTAAGCGGGGTGTCACACTATACCACCAGCTCTTCAATCGCAACCATCCAAGTTCATCTTCTGTTTGTAACAACTGCATCGATGGTTATTAACTATAGCTCAATCACCCAAATCATGCCTTCATCTTTTAGGTAAATACGATTTGTGTCCATTAATTTCATTATATTTTGTTTGATTCGTGGGTATATGATTTGTTTATGGTATTTTTAAGGTATATTGGTGATGATAGAAGGGGTTCTTTTGCGGTGCTTTTAAAATTTATATGTAAAATTTTATGTTGTTACATTTTTCTAATAGAATGGTTGTTCTAATATTTCCCTTACAACTTTAATTGGGCTTAGAAAAATACTGAAGTTGAAGTGTTGACAGTTGAGTAGTAAATGGTACAATTTGAAGGGATTGAAATTATCAGTTTATGGAATATTTTATGCTTGATTAGATGCATGTTACATGTTTGAATAATTGCCCAACCGAATGTTTTAGAGTGGGGGTTTGCCTATGATAATTAATATCTCTTATTTCAGGATACTGTGGCAAATACACTTCATATGTTGAGTTTCACTAGGATTTTTAGGAGCTAAAACACTAATTCACACTCAATCAACTTCACATTTCACTTTAATTCAAACTCTATTTCTCTCCACAAATTTGCTCCTGAGCTATCGCTCTTTATCCACCGTTCTTATCCCAAAA
The DNA here is from genome assembly GCA_949130495.1 of Sambucus nigra. Lineage (NCBI taxonomy): Eukaryota > Viridiplantae > Streptophyta > Magnoliopsida > Dipsacales > Adoxaceae > Sambucus > Sambucus nigra. The sequence continues at coordinate 427,830,131 of OX422214.1, forward strand.
CCCATGAGATTTGGGGATTTTCACTTTTTTTTTACTTTAATATGATTTGTTTTTCATATTCATATTGTTCATACTATACTTTGTAATAAACACATTGATTTGGAGTTTGAATAGACCCCTTTATTTGTATTTAAGTTAAATCAGGTCGATTGTTATTGTTACTACTTAAATTATACACGATCTTATAATTATACATAGGTTATGTCAAAGGTAATTTCAAAAATTGGTTCGTGCCATAGGTTATCCCTAATAAGTTCATACCATAGGTTATTTTAAAAATTGTTTATCTGTTGCGAAATTAATACGAAGTGTGGTACTATCAACAACTTACACTTTATAAAGAAAATGTTTTATAAAATAGCAATTTTTCATATTTATGAAAAAAGGTTGTATTTATAAGATAGTTTTATTATTACTTTTTTCTAATATGCCATTTTATGCCAACTTGGATCAGTTTGGCCTCTTTTGTGTCATGTTATTGTGTCTTCGTGTCGTATCATTTCGTATCATTTTATAGCGTGTCTTATTTGACAAACCTAATCACTAATATGAACCATATGGGTACATCTTAGGGATTTATGAATTTGACAAACCTAATCACACGTGTCTTCGTGTTGTAATGGAATTGTTACTTCTGACATATATTGCCAAACTAAGTAGATTCATCAAATGTATATTTTATCTGCTTAGTGGATTTATGAATTTAGAATCCAATCCGTGTATTTTTTTATCTTTGTTTAATATTCTGTAAATGTTATCAAGTCCTCCTTTCAAATGAACTTATATAGGAACTTATCAAGTCCTCTGTTTAAAGGAACTTATTTTCTCTGAATAACTAATTAAACTATGATAAAATTGTAATAAAGGAACTTATAAGGATTTATGAATTCATTATGTCTATATTCTATTTGCCTCTTATCTGTTCTAAAAAATATCAAGTCCTCTTTTTATAGTTACGTTTGATATTTATTTTGATATATGAACAGTTGTAGGATGGTAAATCCAGGGGGAAATTGTATTAAATATATATACTCAACAGGTTAAAAGTTTGACACAAATGTTACATGACACAATTGTTTAAAAAGAACCTAACATACGTGTGACAGATTGTGTAGTGTTGTGTCTAATATTTTCAAAGTACTTAGTACCCATTTTTAACTTAATACCCATTTTTAAAGGCATAGTTTCATGAGCATGGAACAACTCTTAAGAGTAGTGTGACATTGAGCGTTACATGATAACCCATGGTGTCATTTTCCTCAAATACAGTGAATATGTATTCTTACGGAAAACTATAATTTGGCAAAATTGTATTTTAGGCTATACGACTCGATCGACCCATGGGTTTGGAAATCCCAAAACGTCAAAAATTCTTTTTGAGGCTATACAACTCGGCTGTTTTGGAGTTACGTGCTTTGAAATTTTTTGCCGTTTTGCGATTTCGTATTTTGGAAATTTTCCTCATGCCTTCAGGCACGAGCATTCCGTTAGAATGTGTGTATATATATATATATATATATATATATATATATATAGGGAGAGTTCTCTAGTGGAGCAAAATAATTGACTTTTTAATGGACCTTAATAAAAAACACATAATAATACATTAATTTTAATTCCTCTAGGGTAATTGCCCGCGCCAGCGACATCAAGCACGCGTGTCGATCGACCCCCAACCGCCCCCCACCCACCCCACCCCCACCCCCATGGCAGCCCTGCTGTCATAAGGGCTGCTATGGTGATGGTGGTGGTTGGGTGGGGGGGGGGAGGGTGTTGGTGGTGGGGCGGGGATAGTGGGTCTCGAGTGCCGCTGGCGCAGACCAATTACACTATAGCAATTAAAATTAATATGTTATTATGTGTTTTTTGTTAAGGTCTATTAAAAAGTCCATTCTTTTGGTTCACTAGAAAACCTCTCCCTATATATATATATATATATATAGATAGATAGAGAGAGAGAGAGAGAGAGAGAGAGAGAGAGAGAGAGAGAGAGGTGAGAGAACTGTATGCAACTTGTTTATTTAAGACCCATAATATAAAATTTAAATGTTGTCATTTTATATTTTTGGTAAATTACTTAATACAAGTTTTTTATTAGTTAACCTTCTGAATAACAATTATAGTAAGATAATTCGTAAATGAGGACATTTTAAATTGACGAATTTATAATTTTGAGGACAAATGAGGGATCTTTAGGAAATATAACAATATCTACGGTATGCCATCATATTTCAGTTGCACGGTTTAAGTCTATGAAATGACGTAATGTAAACGATTTATATATGATTTGCATATGAGATATCAATACCTCAATTTTGATGAACCAGGACATCATATCACTTAAGTCATCCATTTTTGACTTATAAGAAGTTGGTAAGATTCATCCACCAATGAAAAGCTAAACTAAAACTAATACTCAATTTTGCTAATAAACAAATGCGTGTGATCCATAATGGAGTTGTGGGCCTCCTAAATGGGGGTTGTATCAAGTACAAGTCGCAGGATCAAATGATATATTTCACACTATGGTTCCGTTTTAATGCACATGTTGGTTTTAATTGTCAGCCACCTTCAGGTAGTCATATTATGTATTTCAGATGGTGGCTGAAATGAATCTAGTGGTCAATTCTTTGACAAAGATTTCGAACCACCATGGGAGACTATAATTCTAAAGAATAGTAGGATTCTATGAATTAAAAAAAGATGCATAGTTTTGTCGGGTTTCAGAGATGGAACCTATTTGAACACAACACCCATTTACAAGAGGACGTTGACTGCAGGAGTCATTGTGGGCTCATTTGTGATTACTCATTTAAAATAACTAGTTGATGTATGTCACCTGGGGTCAATATTTTAAGTTATTTGAAATGGTATATAATTAGTTTTCAACCCGGGCTTTGGCGCATATATTTTGTAATTTTATTTTAACACGAAAGTAATACATATTAAATATAAAGAGATACTAGTTACAATAATTTTGTCCTATACTTTCCTTCTAACATGAGATTTATAAACATACAAGAACTATAATAAAATAATTTGTTTTATTTTACCATAATTGTCTATAAAGTAAGAACCAATTAAACTATCGTATATGAAGAGAGATGGCCGATCATGCCATGTGGGTTGACACGTGGTCTCTTAGATGTCATGAACGATTAGTCATAATATTACTTTACTAGTTATAGATAAGCTAGGAGTAAAGAGACCTAGAATTGTAGGAACCTTGTACTTATAAATAAGAGAGACGTCACTCTTTTGGAGGGGTTAATTTGTATTTTGCTCGCGGCGACTTGGACCCTCATCTAGCAACGTTAGCACTTCAGTCGTTATTTGTTCTTCTAAATATTAAACGGCTCTCGCTCCTTTCTCCGTGCACATAAGCAGGACGATATGTCGAACCAAGTACATATCGTGTCTCTTAATTAACGGAATTCATATTCCTTGAGCCAAACTATAATATTGCATTTATTGTGGGTTTGATATCCATATAATTTGATGTCATTGTGAGAATGTTTTGAAAGCTCACCACCGTGAAACATCATCCATACAACAATATGAGTGTTAACCATTCTCATCACTCGTATGCCAAAATTCGTATCCAGTCTGAGGTACGAATTTTTAGGAGGGAGCAAACTCCTACGAGGTCCCTTTCGCCTCCCAGGCGATCGAGGTCAAGAGAACATTCGCGCAAAATATCTAGTCCTAATCGCCGATATTATACTCCCTCTGATGAGCGACCCGTAGGGAGAGCAACGTCACGGCTAGTCAGCGTTTAAGAAGAAAGGTTGGATCATCGTGACGAAGAGATTTCCCGTCTAAGAAGGAAATTAACTAGGCAATGAGAATAGCGTAACTCCATTTCTTATAGTTGGAGCAATGTGGAAGGGTTAGGATTCGTTCCCCGAGGCATAACTGGTCCAATTGAACTGATAGGGTTTCCATATCAAGGATCCCTCGCGCAGTGCACTCTAATATGCGGCATATCAATCACCCTTCAACTCACAATTCTGTTAGTCACAACCATATACCAGTTTGGTTAGCCAAGTCTGCACATAGCATCAAATCGGCCGATCTAGAATGTCGTCAAAGAAAGTTTAGAGTGATGAAATCGGGACTTCATCAAAAAGGAATTTAAGGGAAGGATAAACCCAAATTTAGTTCGAACTCCAAAAGATTTTACTAGTAGTGCATTAAGGCATGACTCAATCTCACCAATTACTGTGGACATTAAAACTTCAGAACCACCGAAGAAGTTTTCCATCCCAAAGATCACTACATATAACAGAACAACGGATCCTGCTCATCAAATTAGGAACTATCGGCAGACAATATCTCTCTGGAGTTACTATGATACCCTTATGTGCGGAGTTTTCCCATCCACTCTATGAGAGAACTGTAATACCCCGCATTTTTTTCTCTTAATTAATTAGCGAAAAATATTCCTTTTTCTAATTTAGAAAATTTCATCTAAATAAATATTTTATTCGAATGTGTTAAGTGGGAGCTTATTATTTGGCCTCCTTGTGTGTATTATTCATTTTGTGCATGAATATATTATTTGCATATCATTAAAGAAAATTATATAATTTATGTGCAACATAATAAAAAGTAATAATTTTGGCATAAATAATTTGGAGCCCGTTTTGGGACTTATATGAACTCGTTTAAGTGGTTTAAACCTTTAAAAATGGTATTGGGTCAATAACATATGGGTTGGGAGAGCTTTGGACTAATTAGAAAAGGAATTCGGGCTCATTTGGGGGTCCAAAAGTTGGGCCCATAACCAAACTTAGGATTAGCACTCAAATTAGTGGTTTAGTGGGAGCAAACCACTCCCCCATTACCACAAATCATAACTTAAGAAAGAAGCCACACGAGAGAGAAAATAGAAACACTCAAAGGAAGGGAAAAGAATAAGAACAAGGAGGGATCAAAGGAGTTCAAGGGTTCTCCTCTACAAAATTTAAAGGTAAGAATTTTCTTGCATAAATTATGTTTCTAACTTATTTCTCAATGCATAATTTATTTCCTTTTAGATTTCTGAAAGTTAGGGCTTATTATGTTTAAATTTGATGATGAAAACCCACATGTGGAGGAAGAATATACATGTAGAATTCATTCCAGAAATTAGGAATCTAAAGCCTTATTGATGATTAGATTTCTGTCAAGTTTTGTTAATTATTGGAGGATAATGGGTTATTTATTGTAAGAAATTTGTAGTAACCATTAATGGACTGAAATCTAGATGTATTGCACTTATTATTATGTTTTTTAATTGGAATAGACTAAGTTGGAAATTGGATCTTAAATAATTGATGACTGAAATTTGTTTGTAATTTGTTGGGACTGATTAGTGTAAAAAGTAGAAAAAATTTGGGTTGCGATCTATTAGAAATTTTAGGAATTTGGAACTATCTGAGAAACCCAGAAAGGGAGAGGGGCGGGGAAGATGATGAGATGTCGTCCAAATGACGTGGCAAGTCGTTCAAAAGACAATCCATTTCGTTTGAATGTCAGCCCCAATCGTTCTAACCACATGGACTTTCTCCCCTCCCCTTTTTGCAGTAGCTTTGAACCTGGAATTTTTTAACTTAGGTTCCTGCATTGTATCCCTCATGAATACTAGAAGTGTAGGTATATTAAAGTAAGCAATGAGGGTCTTTATGGAGTAATTAATTTATGGAATAAGATTTCACACATGTTGAAATTTATGATAATTACCTATAACTAGATGGTTAAATAATTAATTACTGGGTATGATTAAAAATTTATAAGATGATAAATTATTAATTGGATAATTGGTAACTTGGAATTTGAATTTGAACCTTATGGTAATTTGGGGACAATTACCTCTACATATTATAAGGAAAAATAATACGTACTATATTATAATTGTGTGTGTACATACCAGCGGACTTTCCTATCTACTCGGGGGTTCGCACGTACAGGTCAGTGACCACACGTCAGCATAGGTGGGCTTGACATTGTGTAGGCATATAGGTACTATGTAGAGGCTTCCCACCTTCGAGAGGTCGGTGTGGCACTGACTGATCCTGTATTACCGCTGGGTATGGGGCGTATACAGGTATCGTGTGTAGGGACCGCCCCCAATTTGTATGTGTTTTGTGGTGTTCGTTTAGGATGTTAGGATTCATTAGGACCATCCGACTTGGATGTTAGGATTTCTTCGAACTTGCCGATAGAGCACGAATACGACACCGACGGTAGATGCCCTCGTGTGTCGCATATATGGAAGGACTTATATAATTAATCACCCGAATATTCTGGAAATAACTTAAGCTGCCTAAGGATATGTGCACTCACTAATATTTTATTTTACAACACATAATAGATGTTTATGCTTCATATTTGATAAAGGAGAAAACTAGTATTAATTTGAATTGGTAAATCTTTAAAAATGTAGAGATTTCATTTTGGGTAAATCAAATGGGGAGAGGATTTCCTTTAAAATTGAGATTAAATATATATTATACATATTGTTTAGGATATTTTGGGGTGCAAATTTGATATTTCATTTAGATAAGGGGTGAGGTGTCATTTACATGCGAGTGTTGAAAAGGGGGATATTTATTGTGCATCGACTTTATGATTACATTCATATTTTATTCAAGTTAATTCTTGCACACCTCGGGCTCCAACCCAAAATTTAAATATTCCTCCCCCCAGGTGCTCCTAGACAGGGACAGTTGGATTATGCTGTGGTAGTCCTGCGATCTCGCTTACTCTCCAGATTCAGATTCAGTTAATACTAAAATAAGGGTTTTTAATATTCAGTCATTTTATGTTTGGAATAGTTGTAAGGGCATAAGCCCGATACTCTCTTATTTCATGCCGTTTGGGATTTATTATGTTAGTTGGATTTAATTATTACTATTATGGTGATGTGGATTATTAGACTATTGTGTATGAACTATTCATTTATAATGCCAACATCATGGGAAATAATTTATTTATATTTACTATGGTGATGACAATTGTATTAATTGACATGAAATCCCTCTCTTTGGCATATCGTGCCTAGCCAGCCCTTACGTGAAAAAATAGGGGTTGTTAGAGTTGGTATCAGAGACAGTTCTAGTGTCGTTAGGATCTATGTTTGCTCTCGTTACATTTCGCGTTGCATCCTTTGATATATAGAGCCTATATTTAGGACTCGTTGTATTCATGCGATTAATACTAATTCGAACCTTGTTTGCTGTCAGATGGAAAACGGACGTAGGGACAGGCCCAGGAGAGTAGCCCCGCCAGTTGGGGAGGAGGAGGTTCGTCAGGAGACACCCTAGCCACCATAAGCCCCACAGGTTTTGCAGGCTCCACACTGATTACTTCGGCGGAGATAGCCACTATAGTGTCCCAGGCAGTGTCCACAGTGACGGTTGCTATGATATAACATTTTTTGCCTTCTCAGGCACCACAACAGCTGCCTAAGCAAGTGGTTATTCCAGTGCAGGCACCGGGATGTGCATGGGACCACGTGAGGGAGGCCTTTGTTAAAGTCCAACCTCTAGAGTTTGTAGGAGGGTCTGACATTCTGATTGCTAGTCATTGGAAGAAAGATATTGAGAGGCACTTAAGGATGGTGGAGTGCTTGCCTATTCAAAAGCAGATGTTGGAATCCCTTGGGTTGGTGGGAGCCGCCCTTAAGTGGTGGGAGGCAGTGACGATGATTGAGGAGAGGGACAGTCTCACGATAGACAAGTTCTGGGAGAGGTTTGAGGGGAAATACTTTCCCCTAACTATAATGTCCTAGATGAGGACTATATTCTTTAATCTGAAGCATGAGGGATGTACAGTTACAAAGTATGAGGAGGAGTTCACTACTCTCTCATATTTTGCAAAGGAGGATGTTCGGACAGAGCAAATGAGGATCGACCACTTTATCAAGGGGTCAACTTGGCATATTAGGAAAGCTATTTTGGGAAATACAACCTTCTCGATGTACAACCAGATGGTTAACGCTGCACTCCTTCATTGTCAGGATTAGAGGGCATTTCTTAAAAGCAAAGGGAAAAGCGCCACGGTGGAAAGTCGTTTAGCCAGCAGGATGAGGCGAGTGGGTGTAGTGGGTATGGGGCCCAATACCGTAGGGTCACTCCACCCACTGATCAGAGTAAGAGGTTAAGGGGCACTGATAGGAAGAGGCAGTGCCAGCAGGGCCAGGGTTAGGCAGGTCAAAGCCATCAGTTCAGAGCCTAGTAGGGCCAGTATGATAGAGGCCAGCAGGGCCAACGACTCGCACGGATACCCTTTCATGGAAATTGTTACACTTGTGGGGAGAGGGGTCATTCTTCTAGGTTTTGCCCATGGGGGAATTAGGACGCCTAAGGCTAAGGAGGCTGGAGAGGATTGCAGGCACCGCAGGGACATTGCCCACAATTTTAGGCTCAGGGAGCAGCACCAACTGCTCTAGCACCTGTCGCCCCACCTCAGAGGTAACAACATCTGCAGTATGGTCGGGTCTACCATGTAGTAGCAGCAGATGGACCCGCACCTCCATAGGTAGTTTAGGGGTATGTTTCCCATCTTTGGTCATGTCGGTCGTGTACTTTTTTACATGGGTGCATCACACTTTTTTGTTAGCACGAGGTTTGTATGGAAGTCAGGTATGATAGACCTTGCCTCAGATTTAGTTTTGCATATAGACTCACCAGTGGGTAGAGGGGCACCAATACGGTTAGTGTGTCGGGAGATCGGCATTGAGATAGGCTGACTTACTTTTGTTGAGAACTTACTAGTACTAGATATGCATGAGTATGACGTCATTTGGGGGATGGACTGGTTAGACACTTATAGGGCATGTATATATTTCCTCGGGAGGTCAATCATTTTTGCTATTCTGGGGAAGGAGATGTACCTACTTGCGATGCCTCACCCCGGCGGTGGGTCGAGCATGTATCTATATTATATTTAGGAGGATACCTCTTCAGAGGTTTTGGTGACTCTAGATTCTATTCCAGTCGTTAGGGATTTTTTAGATGCTTTTGGGGAGATTCTGGGGTTACCACCGAGTCGGGAGATTGATTTTATGATAGATTTGATTCCAAGCACCAGACATATTGCTCGCATTCCGTATAAGATGGCTCCATTGGAGATAAGGGAGGTACGAGAGCAGATTGAGCAGTTATTAGGTAAGGGGTTCATTAGGAGGACTACTTCGCCCTGGGGTGCTCCAGTGTTGTTCGTCAAGAAAAGGTATGGATACTTACGGCTTTATATCGAGTACAGAGAGTGGAACAAAGTCACGATTCAAAATAAATACCCGTTGCCACGCATAGATGATTTGTTCGACCAGTTGAGGTGTACTGCCTACATTTCGAAGATCGACTTGAGGTCGAGATACCATCAGTTGAGAGTCCGGGAGTAGGACAACTCAAAGATAGCTTTTCTTACTCGTTATGGGTCATACGAGTTTTGGGTGATGCCATTCGGGCTAACCAACGCACCAACAATGTTTATGGATTTGATGAACCGAGTTTTCAGGGACATTCTATGCAAGTTCGTTATATTATTCGTAGATGATATTTTGATATATTCTCGGACTGCGGAGGAGCACGGATAGCATCTGCGAGTGGTCTTACAGACACTTCAAAATGACCAGATGTATGCGAAGTTCAAGAAATGAGGATTTTAGTTGAGGTAAGTACAGTTCTTGGGTCATGTTGTGTCCGAGAGGGGGATATTCGTGGACCCAGGTAAGGTTTTTTCCTTAAGGGGCCAGTCCACTACACCCACCGAGGTACGCAACTTTTTAGGATTGGTCGGGTACTACCGTCGGTTCATTCAGGGGTTCTCGAAGATAGCCGACCCCTTAATAAATTTGATGAAGAAAGGGGTACCTTTTGTCTAGGATGAGGCGTGTTAGCAGTCGTTTGAGGATCTGAAGATGAAATTGACTACGTCACCTGTTCTAGCGTTACCTCGGGCGGGAGTTGACTACTGGGTTTATACTGATGCGTCACTAAAGGGACTTGTCGGGGTTCTGATGCAGGAGGAGAGGCCGATAATTTATGCTTACACTATACCAAAAACAACAATTTGGCACACCTTGATATTAAAAATTTAGCACAGCTTAAAACTGTGCCAAATTCTGGCACGGTTTAATGACAATCTGGCACACTTTGAAACTGTGCTAAAATTTGGCACTGTTTAAAAGTGTGCCAAAATTGAGCACAATTAACTAAAATATAAATACACTAAAAAAATAATACTCCTCATAATTTTTTTCTCTCCCGCTCACTTTGCTCTCTCATTCTAGTCTCCTGCTTACTCTATCTCACCTTGGTAAAGAAGGTTCCAGGTTCTGGTCAAGCCACCACCTGCTGGTGTTGGAGGGATTTGATTTGCGCAGGTCGGATTCGGGGATGGCAGTCATGGCGGTTTCGGGTTAAAGGGATCCGAGGTTATAGGGATCGGATGTTGGTGCTGGGGTTGGTGACGGTGGCGGTGGTGGCAGCTTCGGGGTTGATCCGGTTTGGAAGGTGGAATGGGTAGGTTCATGGATTTTTGGGTATAGGAAATGGTCCAAGTAAATATCCGTCCTGGTGAGCTCCACTAGATCCGAGGCCAAGTCAATTTTTAGGTATGTTGTTAGATTAATTGGAGGTTTAATTTAGAGCCAAACTATCTTACTCTTACGCTTTTCTCGTGACGAGTTTAACCTTAACTCAAAGGCCAGAATCGGAGTTGAGTTCCAGACCCATATGGTGGAGATCGACGACAAAGAGGTCAAAGCTCAAGTATGGGACACCGCTGGTGAAGAGCGTTACAGAGTTGTCACTTCCTCTTATTATAGAGGCATTGTTGGCCCACTCGTTGTTTATGATATTAGTCGAAGGACCACTTTCGACAACATCATACGTTGGCTAGATGAGCTCAACAATAAGTCATTTATTATTAAATTTAAACATTATTTTTGTTTTTTATTTTGTGGATTTTCTTGGATCTGGGGACTTATTTGAATTTAGACCTGTACTGGTTACATATTTTAGGATAACAACCAAGTCTTGACAATAAAATCTCATCAATTGGGGTTTGAACAAGGATTAAAATTATGGAAGCCAACATATTGATTTTTAGGCTCTGTCATATTCATGATGTCAAATTTTAGAGATTTTTTAATTAGTAAATCTTCTATATGTTCACAAGACATTTTTTCTTTTGATATACTCTTCTTTTTTGTGTACTCTTCTTTTTGTACTTATTTCCCATACATATATCGACTACTAAATCATTTGAATCCTTTTGGTGCTTTAGATCTTTCATATGTATGAATTGTTTTTTTATGTTTCTCACTCTTGGATTCATTAAACTATGGTTCCTATTAGGTATACTCTGTGCTTTATTTTAGTTTTTATATGTTAGGTCTAGAGAGTTTAATGTAGTTGATATATAATTTTAAGGTTCACAATTGTATTCAGGGTTTATTGAAACTAATGACTTGGTTTATATGTTTTCTATAGACTTGAAGTGTGTTATTTTCTATTATTTTTGTAGTGTTTAGAATACTTTGTTGTCCTTAGTTAGGATATATTATTTATGTTTGTAGTTAATCCTTCTCCTATTTTCCATGCCTTCAGGGTATACCTAATTTGTGATGGTGTACAAAGAAGGAAGTGCGGCAGTTGTCTTTGAATCTCCATAATGTCCTCGTTGGAGGTAGGGGCTGTAGGTAAATCTCTTCAAAATAATCATCTTTCAAATGCTTAATTTGGCTTTCAAATGTGCACTACAACTACTAATATCGTTGTAAATAACATTTCAAGTTTTTGAGGTTAGTTTGATAACATAAAAGAAGAGGACCAATTAACAATGGAATGTGATTGTGTGGTGCCTTGAAAATATTTGCTGAAATGAAGACAACAATATAGACAAAAGGGGTTATTTTGGGTTCTTTTAGGTATTCCACGGCCTTGAAAAGGGTGGATGTAATATCCATCCATTGAAATGGTTGTATGCTACTTCTCCATGAAAACGAGTAATGCAAACTAATTATAATCCAAACTTAAAGATTTAAAATTGGAATTCAAACATAAATCTTTACAATTGGGATTCAAACTTTTTCAATTAGAATTAATTCTCGGAAATACCATCGCGAGGTATCGCATTTCAGTTACGGAATTGAGTCGCATCAATACCATCGCGAGTTTGTAAGTAATTCCTGCATATGATTTTTATAATTGCAAACATATATAAAAATAATTAGCTTTAATTATGTTAATGACTTACTGAATAATGATCCTCACATTCATGTTTCTACTACCATACACAACTGAATACCAACTTTTCCAAATCTTCCAAGCAATACTAATTGATAGCACATTGATAAGGAACTTTATCCGCGAAGCACCCGCTCTCCGCGCAGCTCTCTCTCCACTCATTCCGCTCAGGTAACCTCATTCTCTCTCTTTTGGTATAATCTAACTTAAAATAACGACTATATTAATTTGCTAATGTAGGTTGAGAATGTTAGGGGGTGAAGATCTCTTTTATGATAACTTATTGCTTATTTTTCTTATACATACTGTCACTCAGTTGTTTATATCACTTATGTTTTGTCTTTCCTGGTTATCTTAAATTTATGGGATTGGTTCGTTAAGAGTATCTCCGTATGTTTATTGCGAAGTGCCAGCTAATATCAGTTAGTGAATGTAAAATCGAATAAATGAGGTGTGTGATACCTATTTAAATTAATTTTCAAGTTTTCAAGTAAACCTTATTTAATTAGAGTCTATTTTTAAACCAAATAATTTCGGACCCTAAATATTCAACTACGTGTGTGCGTGTGTCAACCCATAAATAAATAAAGCATGTGACACAAATATTCAGGAAAAATCCCCGAAGGGCAAAACCTTTTATTTCTAGAATTTTGAGGAATTCACAAGACCATTGACTTACATACAACCTGATAATCGCCCACAAGTGTAACGCACGGTGTCTTCGTCAAACCTTCAAAGCAATGGATAGATATATCGTCGGCTGGAATCTCCCGCAAGAACTCCAGATGGTCAACAATGAAGAAGAAAATGACTTCTCCACAAGTGTGGACTTTATAAGGACTCCCTCCACAATAGCACGTAGCTCTCCGATTGTAGAGTTCTCCCCACAAAGAATAAACCACAGCAAAGTGTGTTCTTGAACACCAAAACAATTCACCAAAGCATATGGGATTTTTGTGAATTGAAAACCAAAAGGGATTAAACCCTAAAAGAAGATGTCATAAGTATTCTGCTATTTCGCAGTTTTCTGTCTTTCAAAACGCTGGGACTTCTTAATGAAAATGAAACCATTTAATGAGTATTTATAAAAAAATGCACCGCCTCGGTATTAGAGCTCATTCGAACGAGATAAGCATGTCGCTCGAACAAAGGACATGTGTCGCTCGAACGAGATCGCACGATATGCTTATCTCATTCAAACGACAGTGTTATGTCGTTTGAACGACTGTTGCGTCAAAAAATATTATGTTAATGTCTGCTCCAATACTTAGAAAAAATACTCATTCTCAAATTTTGACGAAAAAGTACGCTCTAACACTTAGAAAATATTTTGTAAAAATATCCCAAAAGCTCTAAGTGTAAATTTAAGGTATTTAAAACATAACCTTACCAAATTAAACTTCGCGGAGTTTTTTCGATGAAGAACATGATTAATTCAGATCTCTCTTTGATGCTTGAATGTTCTTAAATGCTCTTCGATGTTGTAGCGATACATGACATAATAAATTGATGACGGACTTATACAAATATGTCCTTACAAATCTCACCATATGTCTATGTCTGTACATACATAAAAATTTGAATCATCAAATACCAAAATGCCTATACAAATCTACCCTCCCATGAATAAATTTGCAAGATCTCAAACTGTTCTTCAAAAGTCTTCATCAAATCTCAAAGCTTTTCTCATCAGGGTGTGCAACATAGTGATCTTCAGTATTTATACCTACACACATGAGATAAAGCAAAAACCTTCGTGACGCATGGAGTTTTAAATGATATAAAAATAAATCAGTAATAAATCAAATCTCCCCCATAATGCAAAAACTCCACCATAACATGATAATTCTTTCTCCCCCTTTTCATGATGTCCCCAAATAAATAGACAAGAAGAAAAAAATCAAAACAAGGAGCGTCAAACTAAAATGCATAGCAAACATAGATCAAACTACGCGCATGCAAAGGAGTATCTAAAAAATTTCACAAACTATTTTTGGATTTTTCAATTTTTCATACAAAAATAAGATACTAAAAATCACACCATGGATTTAAACTAAAACAACCAAGTAATGAAAATAAAATGTATGGGCGTGATCACATTCGATAGGTAAATAAACTCAATCAATCATATGTGCACGATGCATATGTGTACTCCTAACGAATGAACATCAAAAGTATCCTTAGGTGAAAAAATTGTTGAATTTAGATGACATTGTCTTATGCAAATCAACAAGTTAAAGTCAAAGTGATTTTTACACCAATAATGTCCAAAACTATTTAACGCCTTTTCAAGACTTTCAAGGACGTGAAAACCCATTTTAATTCTCCATCCAAACTCCCTCATATATATTTTCTTTCAGAGGTGTGTAAACTAAATTCTCAAACTTTGGAGAATTGGTGCAAAAACGTAATTGGCCCATTATTCGCATGAATTTCTTTTTATTGCCTTTAAATTTTTTCGGGCTCTTTTAAACCTCTTTGGACCCCGGATAATAAAATTTCTCAATTTTTTAGGTTCATTTTAAACGGTGGCTTAATCACAAAGGATAAATGAGTACCTTTCGTAGCCCCTACCGTTAGCAAATAAAGCACACAAACTCACAAACGGCTCTTACATGCACAACTTTCTTATCAAGTTTTATCGCGCTTGGTTCGTTTTAAGGACATGATTGTAGTAAAAAACACCCAACCAACATGTGATAAGAGAAACTCAATAATCAAACAAATCCGTGCATGTGTACAATAAAAGGAAATCATGAGTCAAACATATAGGAAGTAACACTTAATTACATCTTAATGACTCCATGCATTATAAAGCACAAAGATCACATGATATATTGTCATAAAACACTATCAAATAGTCACATGAAAAAAAATGGAATGATGTTGTGACTCAGTTATCCTATGTGTCTATCCATAAAAGGTGAAAACAAAAAATAAAACTCTTTTTGGATTTTTCAAAAACTTTAGCAAAATAAAATCTTTTTGTATTTTTCAAAATTTTTTAGGAACAAAAATCTAATACAAAACGTACATGTCATTACACTAGCAAATATATATCATGAAACCACAACTAGTGTACGACAAACAAGCAAACACAATCATCTATATGATATGGCAAGTGAAGAATCATGTGAAAGGAAACGGAAATCAACTTGTCTAAAATCTAGTCCTTCTAAAAGTGATTTCCTAACCCAAATAGATGTGAAACTTGGGAGATTTAGGAACCGAGGGAACACTAGACATAAAGTTCTTAGGACTTTTTCCAAGATCAAAACAAAAACGCCTAAGGTGACCTTTCCTACCACAATATGAATATCTATAAACGGGTGGAACGACACCTATGGGTTGACCTTTTCTAATGTCCTTGGGAATGGTTGACCCTCTAAAACAAATAATGGTTTTGGCTTTAGCATTAGAAGCATGAGAACAAGATGATCCATTACCATCACTATCAAACCTACTCGAGTTTGTCAAATAATTTTTTAACTTCAAAATTTTTGACTCAAGCAAAGAATTAGAGTCTTCCAAAGACAAGTATTTCTTTTTCAAATTTTCAACAATTTCTAAAAGGGTATCTTTCTCCCCCTCAATTAAAGCTAACTTTTCCCTAAGAGTCTCTTCACGTGCCACAAACTCATTGATTAAAATATTTTTGTCATCTTTGGCACAAACACAAACCATCGAATTTTTAAGGTCCACTAATTCTTTTTCTAAAAATAGGACCCTATCATCACTTTCCTTCTTGGACAATTTTAAAGAAACAAAGTCATGGTCCAAGGCAACAATTTTCTCAAGATAAAAATCTCTTTGATTTTGAACCGTTTGCAAAAGATCCTTTGCGGATGAAAAACGACAATTTCTTTTCCAAAATGTCAATTATTTTAGCAAACGCCAAATTCAAATAATTTATATCATCAAAACTTTGGTTCGTGTCTTCAAAGGGGGGTATTCGATTACATAAGTGCTCCATCGAAAAATTACGATTTTACACAACTGATTTTTTCAAAAAAAAATCAATATCACACGATTTTGCGAAAAATAGGAATACGCAATAAATTGGCACAAATTGCTCTGATACCAATTTGATGACGTGAGAAGTAAAATTGTATCAAAAAAATAAATCCTTGAAAAATCAGAATCACGCGATAAATTAGCGTAACCCGCTCTGATGCCAATTTGTAAAACTGAATAAATGCGGTGTGTGATACCGATTTAAATTAATACGCAAGTTTTGAAGTAAACCTAATTTAATTAAAGTCTATTTTTAAACCAAATAAATTCAGCCCCTAAATATGCAACTACGTGTGTGCTTGTGTCAACCCATAAATAGATAAAGCATGTGACACAAATATTCAGGAAAAATCTCCGAAGGGAAAAACCTTTTATTTCTAGAACTTTGAAGAATTCACAAGACCATTAACTTACATACAAGATGATAATTGCCCACAAGTGTAACGCACGGTGTCTTCGTCAAACCTTCAAAGCAACGGATAGAAATATCGTCGGTTGGAATCTCCCACAAGAAGTCCAGATGGTCAGCAATGAAGATGAAAACGGCTTCTCTACAAGTGTGAACTTTATAAAGACTCCCTCCATAATATCACGTAGCTCTCCGGTTGTAGAGTTCTCCCCACAAAGAATAAACCACAGCAAAGTGTGTTCTTGGACACCAAAATAATTCACCAAAGCATATGGGATCTTTGTGAATTGAAAACAAAAAGGGATTAAACCCTAAAAGAAGAAGTCAAAAGGATTCTGCTATTTCGCAGTTTTCTCTCTTTCAAAACGCTGGGAATTCTTAATGAAAATGAAACCATTTAATGAGTACTTATACAAAAATGCGTCGCCTCAGTATTAGAGCTCGTTCGAACGAGATAAGCATATCGCTCGAACGAAGGACACATGTCGCTCGAATGAGATCGCGTAACATGCTTATCTCATTCGAAAGACAGTTCTATGTCGTTTGAACGACTGTTGCGTCAAAAAAATATTGTTTTAATGTCCGCTCCAATACTTAGAAAAAATACTCATTCTCAAATTTTGACGAAAAAGTCTGCTCTAACACTTTAAAAATATTTTATAAAATATTCCAAAAGCTCTAAGTGGAAAGTTAAGGTATTTAAAGCATATCCTTGCCAAAGTAAACTTCACGGAGTCTTTTTGATGAAGAACTTGATTAATTCGGATCCGTCTTTGATGCTTGAATGTTTTTGAATGCTCTTTGACGGTGTAGCGATATATGATATAATAAATTGATAACGGTCTTATAAAAATATGTCCTTACAAATCTCTCCCTATGTCTATGCCGGTACATACATAAAAAATACGAATTATCAAATACCAAAATGCCTATACAAATTTACTCTCCCATGAATGAATTTGCTAGATCTCAAACTGTTCTTGAAAAGTCTTCATCAAATCTCAAATCTTTTCTCATCAGGGTGTGCAACATAATGATCTTAAATCTTTGTACCTACACACATGAGATAAAGCAAAAACCTTAGCGACGCATCGAGATTAAAATGATATAAAAATAAATCAGTAATAAATCAAATCTCTCCCATAATGCAAAAACTCCCCCATAACATGATAATTCGTTCTCTCCCTTTTTATGATGTCCTTAAATAGACAGATAAGAAAAAAAAATCAAAACATGGAGTGTCACCCCTAAATGCATAGCAAATATGGATCAAACTACGTGCATGCAAAGGAGTATCTAAAAAATTTCACAAACTATTTTTGGATTTTTCAACTTTTCATACAAAAATAAGATACTAAAAATCACACCATGGATTTAAACTAAAACAACTTAGTCATCAAAATGAAATGTATGGGTGTGAACACGTTCGATAGGTAAATAAACTCAATCAATCATATGTGCACGATGCATATGTGTACTCCTAACGACTGAACATGAAAAGTATCCGTAGGTGTAAAAATTGTTGAATTTAGATGACATCGTCTTATGCAAATCAACAAATCAAAGTCAAAGTGATTTTCACACCAATAATGTCCAAAATTATTTAACGCTTTTTCAAGACTTTTAAGGACGTGCAAACCCATTTTAATTCTCCATCCAAACTCCCTCATATATATTTTTCTTTTAGAGGTGTGTAAACTAAATTCTCAAACTTTGGAGAATTGGTGCAAAAACGTAATTGGCCCATAATTGGCATGAATTTATTTTTATTGCCTTTAAATTTTTTCGGGCTCTTTTAAACCTCTTTGGACCCCGGATAATAAAATTTCTCAATTATTTAGGTCCATTCTAAACGGGGGCTTAATCGCAAAGGATAGATGAGTACCTTTCGTAGCCCCTCGCCATTTTCAAATAAAGCACACAAACTCACAAACGGCTCTTACGTGCACAACTTTCTTATCAAGTTTTATCGCGCTTGGTTCGTTTTAAGGACATGATTGAAGTGAAAGCACCCAACCAACATGTGATAAGACAAGCACAATAATCAAACAAATCCATGGATGTGTGCAGTAAAGGAAAATCATGAGTCAAACATGTAGGAAGTAACACTTAATTACATCTTAATGACTCCACACATTATAAAGCACAAAGATGACATGATATATTGTCTCAAAACACTATCAAATAGTCACATGAAAAAAATGGAATAATGTTGTGACTCGGTCATCCTATGGGTCTATCCATAAAAGGTGCAAATAAAAAACAAAACTCTTTTTGGATTTTTCAAAAATTTTATCAAAATAAAATCTTTTTGTATTTTTCAAAATTTTTCACGAATAAAAATCTAATACAAAAAGTACATGTCATTACACTAGAAAATATATATCATGAAACCACAACTAATGTATGACAAATAAGCAAACACAATCATCTATATGATAACGGACTTATAAAAATATGTCCTTACAGTGAATTTATTTATGCAATACCAAATTGAAGAAATTTAAAAAAAATTGGACATCCCCAAATGAATCTAGACCGAATACAGTGGTAACAAGTTAGTTGTCCACTACTCTGGGTGTTTTTGGTACCATATTGGTCAAATGACTATTGTATATTCACCACAACATCATCAGATAATATAATATGAAAATATCTAGATTAGGCTTAAAAACAAGCCATAAAGGGTGAAAACCCAAACCATCTCTCAAACGGTCCGGTAAGAGGCATGAACATCTAGCACGGGACCATTGTAACTTGTGGAAACTCACAGTGTAGTCATGGCTCTCCCATTTTGAGAATATGTCAATAATTTGAAAATTTCTAGGTTATACTTAAAAACAAGCCGTTTAAGGGTGAAAACCCAAACTAGCCGCCAAACGGCCCCGTAAGAGGCACGAACACCTCACATGGGACCAATGTAACTTGTAGGAACTGACTGCATAGTCACGGGTCTCCCATTTTGAGAATATGATGATAATTTGAAAATATCTAAATTAGGATTAAAAACAAGCAGTAAAAGGGTGAAAACCCAAACCAGCCCACAAAAGGCCCCGTAAGAGGCACGAACACCTCGTACAAGACCAATGTAACTTGTAGGAACTGGCTGCGTAGTCGCGGGTGTCCCGATTTGAGAATATGAAGATAATTTTAAAATATCTAGATTAGGCTTAAAAACAAGCCGTTTGAGGGTGAAAACCAAAACCAGCCACCAAACGGCCCTGTAAGAGGCACAAATACCTCGCACAGGACTAATGTAATTTATAGGAACTGACCGCGTATTCACGGGTCTCCCAGTTTGAGAATATGATGATAATTTGAAAATATCTAGATTAGGCTTAAAAATAAGCCGTTTGAGGGTGAAAACTCAAACTTGCCCCCAAATGGCCCCATAAGAGGCACGAACACCTCTCACAGTACCAATGTAACTTGTAGGACCTGACTGCGTAGTCTTCCGATTTAAAAATATGATGATAATTTGAAAATATCTAGATTAGGCTTAAAAATAAGCTGTTAAAGGATGAAAACCCAAACCAACCGCCAAACGGCCCTGTAAGAGGCACAGAGACATCGCACGGGACCAATGTAAGTTGTAGGAACTGACCGCATAGTTGCAGGTTTCCCGGTTTATAAGGACATAATTTTATAAATGTTCGGGGTAGAATCTAGGAATTTTCTATTTTCCCTAGACCACAATTTATATGTCTGATACCGCTATATTCGGCACATCAACACGATCATCCACGACAACCTTGATCTAAATCCATGCATCCACCATCTTCACACGTGAATCATGCTACATGAAATGTTCTGCTCAACCGTTCCCACTACTTCACTATGTAATATTGGTAAAACGATTTATTGGAGTTGTTTTATTTTTGCATAAATATTTGGGAATTTTTCAGAAAAATATTTTTTCAAAGTCTGAATACTTTTTATCAGAAGCATAAATTTTTCTAAGTGTATAAGCGGAGTGCCTTGGTCGACGAGCTCATTCAAGCGAGTTCCCACGATTGTTCGAGCGAGATAAGCATCTTGCACGATGTTATTCGAATGACAAGTGTCCTTCATTCGAGCGAGATGCCTATCTCGTTCGAACGCCGTCGCCGCCTCGATTTTGGTATAAATACCATTGTGCATTCTACACGTTTTCCCAAGTCTTTTACGCCCCAGTTTCTGGGTTTTCACAGCCCAGAAAATGGACTTCACTTTTAAAGGTTTTATACCTTTTTTAATTCACAAATCCATTCCCATATATTTGTGTGAATCTTTAAACCTTCAAGAGGATTGTTTACTCATCTGGAGTAACTTGTGGGGAGAACTCTACAACCGGAGAGCTGCGTGCTATTGTGGAGGGAGTCCTTACGAAGTAACTTGTGGAGAAGTCGTTTCTCTTTTTCATTGCTGCCTACCTGGAGTTCTTGTGGGAGATTACAACTGCGACATTGAAACCGACGCCTGAGGATATTTCGTATGTCACACTTATTTTCATTGTAATCCGTTTAACCATTTTTACAAATTTTAGTGAAAATAAAAAGGGTTTTCCCCTTTTGGGGATTTTTCTTGAAATTGTTTATTTTATCATGCATGCTTTATGTTATTTGATAAATCATCTAGATGCATGTTTTAGGGTTTAACTAAAATTTGGGACTAATTAAAATTGGATTTTATTTGAGAAGTCGCAATATTCTCGCTCTAGCGATTCTACAAATTGGTATCAGAGCATGTAGCACTAAGGCATTGTGTTTTGATCCTATTTTTCACAAAAATGTCTTTTGGTGGTTTTGATGATCTTCGATGTCAAATTTTTGAAAAAGTTAATTTGAAAATTCACACGAACTCTTGTTTTAAATCTTTTGTTGAAAAAGACTCTGAGAGGTATCCTTGTTGTGAGGGTGTTGGTCACACGTTAGATGAGTGTACCACAAATTGAAAGAAGAAATTGAATAAATTGGCATCTCGTGTTTCTACCCTTAGTGATAGTGATTCGGAAGAAGAAGTGTTTTTTGCTTCTAGGAGAGAGCTTCCACCCGTGTGATTAGTGATTAGAGTGAGGGTGATGGGAGCGAGGATGAAAGTGTAGATGAGTGTGACTTGCAAACTGCGTTCAATAAATTTTATGATGAATCTTTGAAAACAAAGAAAGAAAATTCAAAATTGAAAGCTCAATTGAAAAAGTGTGCCTTAAAAAAGAATGATGTTTTAGTTGAAGAACGTAGGGAACATGAGAAAATTTTGAGAGAGAATCTTGAGTACGTCAAGGGTGAGAGAGATAGTCTTCAAGGTGTGATGGAAGTTATGAAAAAGGAACTTTTAGAGTTTGAGGATTTTAGACGTGTACTTGAATCTAGGATATGTGAACTTGAGGTGAAATTGAAAGATTCAAGTAAAGTGAAATTTGATTTGGAGTCTAGATCTGAAAAACTTGATAAGATTTTAGGCACCGTCGAGATAAAAAAGGATAGGGGTTGGATTGGTCTTGAAAAATATGTTGCACCTATTCCCACACGTGAGAGAGAGCCTCCTAGGATTGTTAAGAAAGAGGCACCTAAGTTTTTTAGGAAAGATCCCCCTAGGAACATCGTGAGAGAACCTCCTAGGAACATTAGGAAAGAGACACCTAGGAAAATTTAGAGCGCACCACCTAGGAATATTAGGAGAAGGACACCTTTAGGTAACACTCACCACCCGATTTACACTTGCACACATTGCGGTAGGCAAGGTCATCTTCGGCGTTTTTTCTACAAGCTTTGGAATGGACCTAGAGAACATAACAAGAAAGTCACACCGGTTCCCAAAACCCCCCACACTCCGTTATACATCAATTTGGGTTAGAAAATCGGATTTAGAGGCTTATGGTTTATTTGTCCACGATTCCCGTTTTCTTGCACGTGATTCACCCCGTGTGAAATCTTTTGGTTGATTGTGTTGGATGTTTGTCATACACTAGTTGTGGTTTCATGATATATATTTTCTAGTATAATGACACGTACTTTTGAAAAATTTTGAAAAATGCAAAAAGATTTTATTTTTATAAAAATTTTAGAAAAGCACAAAAAGATTTTTGTATTTTGTTTACACCTTTTATGGATGAGCATTTAAGATAATCGAGTCACAAATTTCATTCCATTTATTCATGTGACTATTTGATAGTGTTTTGAGACAATATGTCAATTCATTCATGTGCTTTATAATGTTTGGAGTCATTGAGATGTAATTAGTTATTACTTCCTACATGTTTGACTCATGATATCCTTTATTGAACACATGCACGTATTTGTTTGATTATTGTGCTTGCCTCATCACATGTTTGTTGGGTGCTTTCACTTCAATCCTTTCCTTAAAATGAACCAAGCACGATAAAACAAGACAATAAAAATGTTTACCTTTGAACCATGTTTGTGAGGTTCTGTGTGCTTTGTTTGAAAATGGTGAAGGGCTACAAAAGATTATCATTTATCCTTTGCGATTAAGCCTCCATTTAATTGGACCTAAAAAATTGAGAAATTTTATTATCCGGGGTCCAAAGAGGTTTAAAAAAGCCCGAAAAAATTTAAAGGCAATAAAAGGAAATTCATGCAAATTATGGGCCAATTAGGTTTTTGCTCCAATTCTCCAAAGTTTGAGAATTTAGTTTATACACCTCGAAAAGAAAATATATATGAGAGAGTTTGGATGGAGATTTATAACGGGTTTGCACGTCCTTAAAAGTCTTGAAAAAGCACTACATAGTTTTGGACGTTATTGGTGTGGAAATCATTTAAACTTTGATTTGTTGATTTGCATAAGTCAATGTCATCTAAATTCAATAATTTTTACACTTAAGGATAATTTTGATGTTCATTCGTTAGGGGTACACGTATGCATCATGCACATATGATTGATTGAGTTTATTTACCTATCGAATATGTTCACACACATACATTCCATTTCCATGAATTGGTTATTTTAGTTTAAATCCATGGTGTGATTTTTAGTATCTTATTTTTGTATGAAAAAATCAAAAAATCAAAAATAGTTTGTTAATGTTTTTGGGACATACCTTTGCATGCACGTTGATTGATTCATATTTGCTATGCATTTTATCATGACACTCCATGTTCTGATTTTTCTTCTTATATGTCTATTTGGGGACATCATAAAAAGGGGGAGAAATAATTATCATGTTATAGGGGAGTTTTTACATTATGGGGGCGATTTGATTTATTAATGATTTACTCTTATATCATTTTAAACTCGATGCGTCACGAAGATTTTTGCTTTTTCTCATGTGTGTAGGTACAAAGATTGATGATTATTATGTTGCACACCCTGATGAGAAAAGCTTTGAGAGTTTCTCAAGAGTTGATGTTTTGAAGATGTTGAAGTTTGATTGATGACATGTCATTTAGTATTCTCAGTTTGAGGGTTTAATGGGAAATTTTATTGTATGTCATTTGTTTTATAGAGATTGTATAATTCGGATTTTTATGTATGTACCGGCATAGACATAGGAGGAGATTTGTAAATACATAATTTTATAAATATTCGGGATAGAATCTAGGAATTTTCTGTTTTCCCTAGATCACAGTTTATATGTCTGATACCGCTACATTCGACATGTCAACACGATCATCCACGATGGCCTTGATCCGAATCCATGCATCCACCATCTTCACATGTTCGTCATGCTACATACAATGTTCTGCTCAATCGTTCCCACTACTCCACTACGCAATATTGGTCAAATGATTTATTGGAGTTATTTTATTTTTGCATAAATATTTGGGAATTTGTGAGAAAAATATTTTTTCGAAGTCTGAATACTTTTTATGAGAAGGAGAAATTTTTCTCAGTGCAGTAGCGAAGTGCCTCGGTCGACGAGCTCTCTCAAACGAGTTCACATTGTCATTTGAGCGAGATAAGCATTTCACGCGATGTCGTTTGAATGACACGTTTCCTTAGTTCTAGAGAGATGCCTATCTCGTTCGAGCGACGCCTCTACCTCGATTTTTGTATAAATACCAGTGTGCATTCTACACATTTTTCCAAGTCTTTTACGCACCAGTTTCTGCGTTTTCACAGCCCAGAAAATAGACTTCACTTTTTTAAAGTTTTATACCTTTTTTTATTCACATATCCATTCCCATTAATTTGTGTGAATCTTTAAACCTTCAAGGGGATTGTTTACTCATTTGGAGTAAATTGTGTGGAGAGCTGCACAATCGGAGAGCTACGTGCTATTGTGGAGGGAGTCCTTACGGAGTAACTTGTGGAGAAGCCGTTTCTCTTCTTCATTGCTGCCCACTTGGAGTTCTTGCGGGAGATTCCAGATGAGACATCGAAATCGACGCCTGAGGGTATTTCGTCTGCCATACTTATTTTCATTGTAATCCATGTAACCGTTTTACAAATTATAGTGAAAATAAAAAGGTTTTTCCCCTTTGGGGGATTTTTCTGAAATTGTTTGTTTTATCCTGCAAGCTTTATGTTTTAGGGTTTAACTAAAATTTGGGATTAAATAAAATTGGATTTTATTTGAGAAGTCTCAATATTTCCACTATAGCGATTCTACAGGGTTTGAGAATATGACCATAATTTGAAAATATCTAGATTAGGCTTAAAAATAAGTCGTTTGAGGGTGAAAACTCAAAAGATCCCCCAAATGGCCCCGTAAGAGGCATGAACACCTCGCACGGGACCAATGTAACTTGTAGGAACTGACCGTGTAGTCACGGGTCTCCCGATTTAAGAATATGATGATAATTTGAAAATATCTAGATTAGGCTTAAAAACAAGCCGTTAAAGGGTGAAAACCCAAACCAGTTGCCAAACGGCCCCACAAGAAGCACGAACACATCGCACAGGACCAATGAAAGTTGTAAGAACTAACCGCGTTGTCGCGGGGCTCCCGGTTTGAGAATATGAAGATAATTTGAAAATATCTAGATTAGGCTTAAAAACAAGCTGTTTGAGGATGAAAACCCAAACCAGCCGCCAAACGACCCTGTAAGAGGCATGAATACCTCGCACGGGACTAATGTAACTTATAGGAACTGACCGCGTAGTCACGGGTCTCCCAGTTTAAGAATATGATGATAATTTGAAAATATCTAGATTAGGCTAAAAAAATAAGTCATTTGAAGGTGAAAACTCAAACCGGCCCCCCAAATGGCCCCGTAAGAGGCATGAACACCTCGCACGGGACCAATGTAACTTTTAGGAACTGACTGCGTAGTAACGGATCTCCCGATTTAAGAATATGATAATAATTTGAAAATATATGGACTAGGCTTAAAAATAAGTTGTTAAAGGGTGAATACCCAAACCGACCGCCAAATGGTCCTGTAAGACGTACAGAAACCTCACACAAGACAAATGTAACTTATAGGAACTGACCGCATAGTCATGGGTCTCCCAATTTAAGAATATATTGATAATTTGAAAATATCTAGATTATGCTTAAAAATAAGTCGTTGAAGGGTGAAAACCCAAACCAGACGGCAAACGGCCCCGTAAGAGGTACGAACACATCGCACAGGACCAATGTAAGTTGTAGGAACTGACCGCATAGTCGTGGGTCTACTAATTTGAGAATATGAGGATAATTTGAAAATATCTAGATTAGGCTTAAAAACAAGCCGTTTGAGGGGAAAATCCCGAAACCAGCTGCCAAACGGCCTCGTAAAAGGCACGAATACCTCGCACGGGACCAATGTAAGTTGTAAGAACTGACGGCGTAGTCGCAGGTCTCTCGATTTGAGAAGATGACAATAATTTGGAAATGTCTAGATTAGGCTTAAAACCAAGCCGTTTGAGGGAGAAACCCCAAATTAGCCGCCAAACGGCCCCGCAAGAGGCACGAACACCTCGCATGAGACCAATGTAAGTTATAGGAACTGATCGTGTAGTCACGGGTCTCCTACTTTGAGAATATTATGATAATTTGAAAATATCCAAATTAGACTTAAAAACAAGCAGTTAAAGGGTGAAAACCCAAACCAACCCCCAAATGCCCCGATAAGAGGCACGAACACCTCGCATGGGACCAATGTAACTTGTAGGAACTAACCGCATAGTTAAGGGTCTCTCGGTTTGAGACTATGACGATAATTTCTAAAAATATCTAGATTATGCTTAAAAACAAGTCGTTTGACGGTGAAAACCCAAATCAGCCGCCAAACGACCCCGTAAGAGGCATGAACAGCTCACACGGGACCAATGTAACTTGTAGGAACTGATCGCGTAATCACGGGTCTCTCAGTTTGAGAATATGATGATAATTTGAAAATATCCAAATTAGGCTTAAAAACAAGCAGTTGTAGGGTGAAAACCCAAACCCACCCAAAAATATTCCAGTAAGAGGCAGAACACCTCGCAGGGGACCAATGTAACTTGTAGGAACTGACCGCGTAGTCACGAGCCTTTAGATTTGAGACTATGATGATAATTTACAAATACTGAGATTAGGCTTAAAAACAACCCGTTTGAGGGTGAAAACCCAAACCAGCAGCCAAACGGCCCCGTAAGCGGCACGAACACCTCACATGGGACCAATGTAACTTGGAGGAACTGACCATGTAGTCGCGTCTCTCCTGATTTGAGAATACGACGATAATTTGAAAATATCTAGATTAGGCTTAAAAATAAGTCGTTTGAGGGTGAAAACCCAAACCACCCGCCAAATGGCCCTATAAGAGGCACGAACACCTCACACGGGACCAATGTAACTTGTAGGAACTAATCGCGTAGTCACAGGTCTCCCGGTTTGAGAATACAATGATAATTTAAAAATATCTAGATTAGGCTTAAAACAAGTCGTTTGAGGGTGAAAACCCAAACTGGCTACCAAACGGCCCCGTAAGCAATACGAGCACCTCATAGGGGACAATGTAACTTGTAGGAACTGATCGCGTAGTCACGTGTCTCTCGGTTTGAGAATACGATGATAATTTGAAAATATCTAAATTAGGCTTAAAAATAAGCCGTTTGAGGGTGAAAACCCATACCACCTGCCAAGCGGCCCCGTAAGAGGCATGAACACCTCGAACGATACAAATGTAACTTGTAGGAACTGACGCATAGTCACGGGTCTCCCGGTTTGAGAAAATGATGATAATTTGAAAATATCTAGATTAGGCCTAAAAATAAGTCGTTTGAGGGTGAAAACCCAAACCAGCTGCCAAATGTCCCCGCAAGAGGCACGAATGCCTCGCACGGGACCAATATAACTTATAGGAACTGACCATGTAGTCGTGAGTCTCCCGGTTTGAGAATATGATGATAATTTAAAAATATCTAGATTAGGCTTAAAAACAAGCCGTTTGAGGGTGAAAACCCAAACCAGCAGCCAAACAGCCCCGTGAGAGGCACGAACACCTCACACGAGACCAATGTAACTTGTAAGAACTGACCACGTAGTCGCGGGTCTCCCAGTTTGATAATATGATGATAATTTGAAAATATCTAGATTAAGCTTAAAAACTAGCCGTTGAAGGTTGGAAACCTAAACCAGCCGCCAAACGGCCCCGTAAGAGGAACAAACACCTCGCACAGGACATATGTAACTCCTAGGAACTGACCGCATAGTCACGAGCCTCTTGGTTTGAGAATATGACGATAATTTGATAATATATGTATTAGGCTTTGAAATAAGCCGTTGATGGGTAAAAACCTAAACCAACCCCCAAACGATCCCGTTAGAAGCACTAACACCTCACACGTGACCAATGTAACTCGTAGGAACTTATTAGGTAGTCATAACTTGCGTAAGATTTTCAATTTTAGAATATAATAATAATTGCAACTCGTATATGTAATTTTTTTGCTTGAGTAAGTTTTTTTTATAAATTACTTGGTTACTAATATCGTCTTTTTTTTGTATCCTTTTTTTTTGCATCATAACATTTTATCATTAGCATTTATTCATGTGGAACACATGGATAAGTCAATGGTTTACAACAAGGAGTTTATTTATTCAATGTCGTTAATATTCATGATTCTATTTTTTTGTGGTATGGCTGTGCGGGCTTTTGTAGTTTTATTGTTAACTTTTATGGCCGTGCGGGATTTTCTAAGTTTATTGTTATATTTTGTGACCGCGCGAGCTTTATATTATGCAGGTTTTATATTAGCAGGTTTTAGAATGTCCATAAAATAGAGGAAACTCTGTCCAATTTTTTTGGTCTATGAACTACTAAAAACTTGTAATATTTTGAAGTTTGTATGTACATTAGTTTATCAACAACGTGCAAGATTTGCAATTTGTGAATTTTCTTATTTTCAAATAAATATTTTTTTTTCTTTTATTCCAAAATTTGGCACAGTTCAAAACCATGCCAAAAGCGTATCAAATTTTTGCACGGTTTTGAACTGTGCCAAAATTTTATCAAAATGTGCTCAATCTGGCACAGTTCAAAACTGTGCCAAAAGTGTGCCAGAAATATCAAATTCTGGCACGGTTTAAAAGTGTGCAAAAGTGTTCCTATTTGGTCAAATCTGGCACAGTTTTAAACCGTGCCATAAAAAAATGGCTATTTTGGAAAACCTGATTCTGGCACAGTTCAAAACCGTGACAAATTTGATCTGGCATAGTTTTAAACCGTGCCAGATTCCTATTTTTGGTGTAGTGTTACCAAAAGCATAAGCCTCAAGAGGGACATTACCCCACCCACGACTTGGAGTTAGCATCCATGGTTTTTGACTTACGAGTGTGGAGACACTACCTAATAGGGTAAAAGTTTCAACTTTTCACAGATCATAAGAGCTTGCAGTATTTGTTCACTCAGAAAGAGATGAACATGCATCAGAGGATGTGGTTCGAGTTTGTAAAGGACTGTCAATTCGACATTCAACACCACCCAGGGAAAGCGAATGGAGCCATAAGCCATTTATGGAGTTGGCAGTAGTGTGGAAGCAAAGTGGAGGTCACTTCGTGGAGATGATGAGTTGACCCGACAATTATGGTAGTTCTCACCATTATACCCAGATTATTATTCGGCTGGTGAAAGAACATGAGGAGGATCATCTTTATCAGGAGCAGGTGAGACACTTGCTAGGCGAGGGGTGGAGCATTTTTCTATCGGGTCTGATGGCGGTTAGAGGTTCCAGGGGAGACTGGTTATTCCAAATGATGCTGAGTTGAGACGAGCCATTATATCAAAGGCTCACGATTCATTATACATGGTGCATGCCGATGGAGATAAAATATACCACGACATGCACCATCAGTATTGGTGGGCCGGTATGAAGAGAGATATAGCGGAGTTTATATCTAGATGTGCTACTTATCAGCTGGTGAAGGAAGATCATCAGCATCCTGCGGGTACTCTGTAACCCTTGGAGATCCCGATGTGGAAATGGGAAAGCATATCCATGGACTTCATTACAGGGCTAACTACTTCACAGAGGGGGCATGATTCGATCTGGGTGATTTTTGACATATTGACAGAGGTGGCCCATTTCCTACTGGTCCGGATAGATTTTAGCTCCAAGCAATATGCCAGACTTTTTATTGTAGAGATCGTTAAGCTACATGGGGTACCGCTTAACATAGTGTCAGATAGGGACATGACGTTTGTGTCCTACTTTTGGAGGAGATTCCAGTAGGCCTTAAGGGTAGAGTTGAGACTGAGCACTTCGTATCATCCCCAGACCGATGGGACAGACGGAGAGGGTGAACCTGATGCTGGAGGACATGCTGCATATGTGTATTTTGGACTTTAAAGGAAGCTAAGAGTAATATTTTCTTCTGGTGGAGTTCTCCCACAACAATAGCTACCAATTCACTATAAGGCTGGCGCCATTTGAGTCACTCTACGGGAGACCCGACCACTCCCCCTCGTGCTGGTTAAAGGTGGGGGAGAATAAATTATTAGGTTCGGACTTCATTCAAGATACCTCGGAGAAGGTAGAGATGATTCGGACTAGGATACGGATTGCTCAAGATAGGCAGAAGAGTTACGTAGACGCGGGTAGGAGACACTTAGATTTCGATATTGAAGACCAGGTGTTGATTAAAGTGTATCCCATGAATGGGGTGATGAGAACCCAAAAGAAGGGAAAGTTGGAACCTCGATACGTGGGACCATTCCCTATCTTGAAGAGGATTAGGCCCGTAGCATACTGATTCGGATTTCCCGAACACTCACAGCAGATGCATGATATCTTTCATATATCCTCATTGCGAAGATTCCTTAGAGATGAGGTGGCGTACCAGCACATCGATGTCGACGATATTGAGCTCCATCCAAATGCTACTTATAAGGAGAGAACGGTAGCCATTTTGGATAGACGGGAGCACCGACTGCGATCCAAGATTGTTCCTTTAGTTCGGGTGCAGCGGGGGCACCACTGGGAGGACAAGTTGACTTGGGAGAGAGAGGATGACATGCGCACAAAGTATCCGGAACTCTTCTAGCTAGGTACGTACTTTCTTGATTCCGAGGACAGATTCCTATTATTAGGGGCGAAGAATGTAATACCCCACATTTTTTTCTCTTAATTAATTAGCAGAAAATATTCTTTTTTCTAATTTAGAAAATTTAATCTAAATGAACAATTTATTCGGATAAGTTAAGGGGAAGCTTATTATTTGGCATACTTGTGAGTATTATTCATTTTGTGCACGAATATATTATTTCCATATCATAAAAGAAAGTTATATAATTTATGTGCGACACGATAAAAAGTAATAATTTTGGTATAAATAATTCGGAGCCCGTTTTGGGACTTATATGAACTCGTTTAAGTGGTTTAAACCTTTAAAAATGGTCTTGGGTCAATAACATATGGGTTGGGAGAGTTTTGGACTAATTAGAAAAGGAATTCGGGCTCATTTGGGGGTCCAAACATTGGGCCCATAACCCAACTCGGGATTAGCACTCAAATTAGTGGTTTAGTGGGAGCAAACCACTCCCCCCATTATCATAAATAATAAATAAAGAAAGAAGCCACGAGAGAGAGAAAAGAGAAACACCCAAAGTAAGGGAAAATAAGAAGAACATGGAGGGATCAAAGGCTTTCAAGGGTTCTCCTCTACAAAATTTAAAGGCAAGAATTTTCTTGCATACATTATGTTTCTTACGTATTTCTCAATGCATAATTTATTCCCCTTTTAGATTTATGGAAGTTAGGACTTATTATGTTTAAATTTGATGATGAAAACCCACATGTAGTGGAAGAATATACATGTAGAATTCATTCAAGAAATTAAGAATCTAAAGCCTTATTGATGATTAGATTTCTGTCAAGTTTTGTTAATTATTGGTGGATAATGGGTTACTTATTGTAAGAAATTTTTACTAACCATTAATGGACTGAAATCTCGATGTAGTACCCTTGTTATTATGTTCTTGAATTGGAATAGACTGAGTTGGAAATTGGATCTTGAATCATTGATGATTAGAATTTGTTAGTAATTTGTTGGGACTAATTAATGTCAACAATAGAAAAATTATGGGTTGCGATCTGTTGGAAAATCTGAGAAACCCAAAAAGGGAGCGGGGTGGAGAAGATGATGAGATGTCATTCAAATGACGCGGCAACTCGTTCAAACGGCGATGCATTTCATTTGAACGACAACCCCAGTCGTTCTAACCACACGGGCTTTCTCCCCTCCCCTTTTTACTGTAGCTTTGAACCTGCAATTTTGTAACTTAGGTTCCCGAATTGTATCCCTCAATGACAGTAGCAGTGTAGGTATATTAAAGTAACTAATGAGGGTCTTTATGGAGTAATTAATTTATGGAATAGGATTACACACATGTTGAAATTTATGATAATTACCTAGAACTAGATATTTTAGATAATTAATTACTGTCTATAATTAATAATTTATAAGATGATAAATTATTAAATGGATAATTGGTAATGTGGAATTTGAATTTGAACCTTACGAAAATTTGGAGACAATTACCTCTACATATTATTAGAAAAATAATATGTACTATATTATAATTGTGTGTGGACATACTAGTGGACTTCCCTATCGTCTCCGGGGTTCGCGCGTTCACGCCTATGACTACACGTCGGCACAAGTGGGCTTCTTGTTGTGTAGGCTTATAGGTACTATGTAGAGGCTTCCCACCGTCCAGAGGTAGGTGTGGCGCTGACTGCTCCTATATTACCACTGTGTATGGGCCGTATACAGGTATCCTGCATAGGGATCGCCCCCAACTTATATGTGTTTTGTGGTGTCCATTTAGGATGTTAGGATTCCTTCGGACCATCCATCTTGGATGTTAGGATTCCTTCAGACTTGCCGATGGAGCACGAATACGACACCGACGGTAAATGCCCTCGTGTGTCGCGTATATGGAAGGACTTGTTTCAATAATCACACGAATATTTTAGAAATAACTTAAGTTGCCTAAGGATATGGGAACTCGCTAATATTTTATGTTACAATGCATAATAGATGTTTATGCTTCACATTTGATAAAGAGGAAGACCGGTATTAATGTGAATTGGTAAATCTTTAAAAATGTAGAGATTTCATTTTGAGTAAATCAAATGGGGAAAGGATTTTCTTTAAAATTGAGATTTTTTACATATCTACTATTTGGGATATTTTGGGGTGCAAATTTGATATTTCATTTAGATAAGGGATGAGGTGTCATTTGCATGCGAGCGTCGAAAGGGGGATATTTATTGTGCATCGACTGTATGGTTACATTCATATTTTATTCAAGTTCATTCTTGCACACCTCGGGCTCTGACCCAAAATTTAAATATTTTCGTCCAGGTGCTCCTAGACAGGGATAGTTGGATTATGCTGTGGCAATCCTACGATCTTGCTTACTCTCCAGATCCAGATTCAGTTACTCCTAGCATAGGTGCTTTTCATATTCAGTCATTTTATATTTGGAATAGTTGTAAGGGCATAAGCCCGATACTCTCTTATTTCATGTTGTTTGGGATTTATTATGTTAGCTTGATTTTATTATTACTATTTATGGTAATGTGGATTATTAGACTATTGTGTATGACTTCTTCATTTATAAATTCCAACATTATGGGAAATAATTTATTTATATTTACTATGGTGCTGAGAATGGTATTAATTGGCATGCAAGCCCTATCTTCGAGGTATCGTGTCTGGCCATCCTTTACGTGAGAACATAGGGGTTGTCTGGCCATCAAGGAGGTTGATTAACTGGTTTCTCTCAGAAAGAAAAAGGGAGAGTCATTCCCATAGTGTGCACAATGCTACAAAGAGCTATTCAATAAGATCAATGACTGCAAAGAACAACTAGACATTTTGTCCTTCAAATTCAGGCTCTCTAGATCAGACGATCTCTACCTATAACTGACCAAGAAGCCAATGTAAACTATGGATGACCTCATGGCGTGTATTGAAAAATAAGCCAATGTAGAGGATAAGTTAATCACTTCCAAGGATTTGATCGACAAGAGTTCTAAGTATTCAAAGAATAACAATTCAAAGAAACCCTCAAAGGGATGAAATTAGCCTACCCCCAGCAAAAAAAAGATCATGCAATGTGACTTCCATGGGATGCTTGACCAACACAAGTAGTTTGCAGGCACTAACCTCCAGTTACTTCGTTGTAACCATCATAATAAAGAAGAATTAACCAAGAATAGTCAAAATGATAAAGATTCAAAGGCGACCAACCCTGGAAGCCAATGAAAGGGCGTTTGGCTGGGGGTTGAGGAAACCAAACTGGCCCCCGTTGAGCAAGTAATGGAGGAACTAATTATAGTTCCTCTAGATTAGTCCTAGTCAGAAAAAACCTTTTTTTTATTAGATCAGAGTTTCCCAATGAAGAAGCAGAGAAGCTTATTCACTTTTTCATAAGCAACGTTGATGTTTTCC
Source organism: Sambucus nigra (assembly GCA_949130495.1). NCBI lineage: Eukaryota > Viridiplantae > Streptophyta > Magnoliopsida > Dipsacales > Adoxaceae > Sambucus > Sambucus nigra. Next base: position 427,864,608 of record OX422214.1, read on the forward strand.
TTGGCAACCTTCTAATATTTTGGGAATAGATATAGATATTGTCTCAAATCGACTACATGTGAATTCAATTGTCAAACTGATTAGACAAAAGACAAGTAAGTCAGTACTAGATGAAATGAAAGTTATGGAAAGTGAAGTCGAAAACCTCCTCCAAGTTGGCTCCATCAGGGAATTCTATTTTTTTGAATGGATTTTCAAATCCGTTGTGGTCAGAAAGAAGAGCATAAAATGGAGGGTGTACGTTGACTTCATTGACCTTAATAAGTATTTACCAAAGGGAAAATGGGTGGAAGAACTCCCTTTCATCCTTTAGGATTACAGAACAACCCCTAGGAGGCTGACCATAGAATCGACATATTCAATAGCATACGCATGGAAGCAGTCACCCTTTTGAGATAGGTGTTTCAACCCTAAGAACAATGACCTTTGAACATGGTATGAATGATGAATAAATATATCATGAGTTGGATCTAGTGAAATGATGAAGAGAACAAGCTCCCCATGCACCTAGCAGCTTACCAAAAAAACTATATAAGCAGCACGATAAGAAGGTTAAAATCAGAGAATTTTATGTCGGCGACTTAGTTCTTAGGAAAGTCCTACCGATAGGAAAAAAACATAATGTGGAAAGTTAGCATCGAACTGGCAGGCCCCATACATTATAGCGTCAAAAGGAGACGACGGATGTAATAACTTAGAGGAGCTAGATGGCACAGTAGTACCAAGGTCGTGGAATGTCATAAACCTCAGAAAATTTTATCATTGGAATATTTTTTATTTTCTTGCAAATGTTTTAAATTATTTATGTCAATAAAAATTATTCATTTACTACTATGGAGATGGTATAATTCTCCGAGCATAAAACCCACTTGAAAATAGTGGTACCACCTAAGTAGTTTTGTCGACCTAGAATTGGCATAAACCCATTTAAGAATTAAGCGGTACAACTTAGAAATAAGTTGGGAGCCTACATTTGTCATAAAACCCACCTTTAAATGGTGGTATATACAAAGTGGCTACTTGGCCCATAATAGGCATAAACTCACTTAAAAATTAAGTGGTACAACTTAAAAATAAGTTAGGAGACTATATTTGGCATCAAACCCATCTGAAAATGGTGATACATAAAAAGTGGGATGGTCAGCCTAGAATAGGCATAAACCCAGTTAATAATTAATCATTACAACTTAAAAATATGTGGGGGCCCTATGTTTGATATAAAATCTACCTAAAACCAATGGTATAGCTCTGTAAGAGAAAGATTTATAATTGTTCATTATTTTTTTAGGTTTGGCATATTCTGTTACACCTCTACATCATCTTTTACATTATCGAGAGCTTCAATCCAAGACAAGTTAGTGACCGATTGCAAAAAGCAAAGATCGAAGATTTGAGATCATCACAACAATCATCACCGATGGTATATGAGGTTGATTTAGTGTTTACTTATATTAAGGGGTTATTTTAAACTTGTTTGAATAAAAAATACTTTTAAATTTTTTCTAAATATTTATAAAGTCGTTCGAATGAAATTTGGATGTCATTCTAACGAGTACATATACCTCGTTAGAATAACTTCGAACGAGATCAGTTTAGAAATTTTTTGGTCCGTTCTATTTTCCCGTTAGATACGTTATTAGAAGTGATACGAACGAAATCAGGCGCTTCGTTCAAACGCAATGTACCTATTCAAACGAGCTAGTTGAAATTTATTTTTACTTAATTTCAGACGCAATCTTTTTATGTCTATATCTTGGAGATTTTTCTCCCTATTTAATAGGTACGAACTTGAACATCTTTGCAATCGTTTTAGATCACTTTTGTAATTAAATACTTAATTTTTCAAATTCAAAACCATTCGATGTTTTATAATCACTTTATCAAACTTTAAAAAACACATCACCTGTTCATATCTCTATGTTTTTTATTCTTCACTATTGAAGATAGAAAATGAGTTTCCTAATTTTGATTAGTGGACATCGAGGCAAGTGGAGCTTACTATGTGGAGCGTTCCTTGATCTCCACCTCTTTCTATTAGCAATGAGGAAGGAGACATAATTGTGAGACTTAATAGAGTCTAAGTTTGTAAGACTGTATATGTCATTTAATAATACCATAGTCATAACACTGTTAAAAAAAATCCTGAAAGAGTTTTTTCCTCATATGTTCTATTGTGGTCTATTTTGATTACATTTAGATTCATTATCTTACAACATTAGGCTCACTTAATTAATCAAGATAAGATTTGGATTAAAATTTAATTTGTCTTATTTGTGACCTAATATATGATTTCTACATCTGACCATATAATTGGACCAGTATATAAACTTATTTTCAAATTGGTATTAGAGTTTATTTTTACAAGTTATTTAGATGAATCCTATTGGCTATATGGAGAATTCGTACGATAGGCCAACTTTATTTGATGGCACTAATTATGCCTATTGGAAAGCTCAAATGAGATCGCCTCTAAAATCGATCGATGAGCGCGTTTGGCTTGCTATTGATAGGGGGTGAGCTCATGAAAATGTTATTAGTCTTAAGCCAATTACAAATTGAACTGAGGATGATCTAGACTGGGTAATTTTAACTCTCGTGGTTTGAATGTTATTTTTGGTGCTGCTACACCCGACAAGTTTCTTCATAACATGACGTGTACCACATCTAAAGAAGTTTAGGATATCCTCGAACTCACACATAAGGGTACTAATGATGTTAAAGATTCTAAGCTTCAAAACCTCACCACACAATTTAAGACTTTAAGTATGCTTGAAACTAAAATTTTGATGAATTTTATGCTCATTTGTGTGATATTGTGAATTATAGTTTTAATTTGAGTGAGAAAATTCCCAAAACAAGAGTTATTCAGAAAATTCTAAGGTCTATCCCATCTCGTTTTAGTGTGAAAGTCATTGTGCTTAATTCTTTGATAATTCTAGACAAAATTAGACAAGATGAACACATAGGTGATCTTCAAACTAGTGAATTAGACATGTTCACGAAAACACAAAAGAAAATAAAAGGGAATAGCTTTAAAAGATAAATCAAAGAAAATATATTTTTTGACTCTAATTCTGATTTTGATCAAGATGATCTTGCCATGTTTGCTAAAAAAATTCAAAAAGTTTCTCAAATTTAATAATAAAATTCATGCAAAATGGAAAATAAAAATTTTGGAGAAAATAAAAATTTCAAAGAGGGTTAGAATTTCTATGAGATTGATAAAAATAAAACTAGAGGTGAGTATCCTAAGAAATATGAATCGAAGAGATGTTATGAGTGTGATGGGAAAGGTCACAAGTCCCATGAGTGTCCGACAATGCTTAAGTGACAGGTAAAAGGCAAATTCGCCTATAATGCCACTCTAGGCTATAGTGATGTTGAGTTGGGAGATTTCGCGGGGATGAATCACCGCATGGATGTAACTTCACCACGTTCATGGCTACTAATGTTATCACTTTGAGTATGTCTTACGTCGATGAGGAAGTTTCTAAATGTGATAACCTAAAAAATGATTCGAATTATTCGAAAGAGTTTGAGGGTGATGATTTGAGTAAAAGAGAACAAGGTCTTCAATACGCATACTTTGAACTTTACCCTAAGTTGTAAAAAAAATAAAAGGAAAAATAAAAAAATTGACTATTAAGGTGTTATCTTTAGAGAAGGAGTTGAAAGTTTCGCGAGAGAGTGATACCTCGGTGAGAATTTCTTTGAGTGGGAAACTTGTTTAGGTGGGTAGGGAGAAGAATGACTTGACCAATTAAGTGGATAGTCTTACGAGAGATCTTTGACTATCCTCGAAGACTCGTTAGAAACTTGAAGCCCGTGTTTTCCAACCTCGAGAAATATCTCAAACTTTGGAGGTCAAAGTAACCTTAAAGAAAATAATACAAAAAAGTATTAAACATGTTCCTAGGTCCCACTTTATGTTTAAAAGAGAGGTGTGGGATAAGTTATGAGGGTGCATCCAGTTCCAATGTCGTACCTGAACTGGTTGCCAAGTTTATGTTAGATCCAAATGGGCCATGACCTAACCAACTAAGGAGAACTCTTTTTAGATGTTTTAACGAAGGTCAACCCAAACAAATATATATTTGTACCCATTGCAAACGAATAGGTCACCTTAGGGGATTTTTTTATAATCTAGGAAGAGTCTCCGACACACATGCTCCTACACACCACTATAGTGACTTTGCTAGTCTTAGAGAGAAAGTTGAGTTTCTAGTCACTATTTCTAAAAGTTTAATGAAAGAATTTTAAAGGATATCTACGCCTATTGAGAACACTTCCAATGCTATGATTGTAGCAAAGAATGATAAGGGAAAGAAAAGGGTTACCACCACTTGGGTACCTAAAAGTGACAAAAAATCCTTTGTTGTTCATATTGATCTTAAGGTTCAAGATACTTCTCAATGGTATTTTGATAGTGAGTGCTCTAGGTATATGACTGGTGACAAGTTATTTTTTACCAGTATTGTGGATCACAAGGAAGGAAAATTCACCTTTGGGGATGGGATTAGGTCTCGCATGTTAGGACGAGTTTGCGTGGAGATTTCCACTTTTATAAATCTAGGCAATGTGTTGTGTGCTGAAGAGTTGAAGGCTAACTTAATAAGCATAAACCAACTTTGCAATGCTAACTTTTCGGCGAAGTTTAATCTGTAGGAATGTAACATTTTTTTATCAATCTGGTGAACTTTTTCTACAAGGTATGAGGAATACCGAAAATTGCTACGGTATCATTCCCACGTTCTCTTTAGTGTGCAATAGTGATAAGTATCCACCATTGACCTTTAGCATCAACGACTAGGTCACATCAATTTTAGCGATCTTGCGAAGTTAGTTAAGAAATATATAGTTCGTGGCTTACCATCACTTGGAGAACCAACTTCCTCGGTCTATGGTCCTTGCTAACAAGGGAAACAAATCAAGACTCCTAATTGAAAGTTGAATACCGTTCCCACCTCCCATATTTTAGAGCTAATACACATGGATATTATAAGGCCCATACTTCTAGAGACTATTAGTGGTGAGAAGTATATTCTGGTGATGGTTGATGATTATTCGAGATATTCTATCATTCGATTTTTTACAGAGAATTCCAATGTTATTGAGTTTCTATCAGTTAAGTGTCGTGTTATTCAAAAAAAAAATTGTGTCACTATCAATTGTATTCATAGTGAATTTAAAGTTGTCAGAGTTGATGGTTTTTGTTATGAAGTTGGCATCAAACATGAGTTTTCAATCCTTTATACTCCTTAGCAAAATGGCATTGTTGAGAGGAGGAATCGAACAATCCATGAGATGACAAGGTTCATGCTTCTTGGAAGGAAAATGCTGAGACGTTTTTAAGTGGAGGCGATTAACGCTGCATTCCATATGGTGAATAGGGTTAATCTTTGTCCACACACACTTCACGTTCCTTATGAGTTATCGATCGATAAGAAACCCAACCTATCATATTTTTGAGTTTTTAGGATTCCTTGTTATATGTTTAGAGATAGAGGAGATTTAGGGAAATTTGACTCTAGAAGCAATGAGGGAATACTTTTAGGATATTCATCGACCACTAGTGCCTATAGGGCGTATAACCTAAAAATCTCTAAGACCATGGAATCGATAAATGTCACGATTAAAGATGATGCACCGACAACATTTATTGATCATGATATTATGTGTGATAAAAATGCGTCCCCTGGTGACGATCTCATTATTCCCCACACCACCACAGTGGACCCTGCTCTTGACAAAGAGGATCCACCCTCTTGATTTTTAAAGAGTCATGACCCTATTGACATACTTAGTGATCCCACACTAGGTGTCAAGACGAGACCAGACTTATGTATATCAATCACCCCCTAGACTTTAGTCTTCAATGTAAATGGGAGGCCACGATGCAAACCCGTCTGGCACCAAACAGTCATATTTCCCCTTAATATCAGACCATATATCATTGATTGGAGTTAGAGAACGTGTTCTTAGAGATGCCATTTTAATGCCTTGAGGTTGACACCTGTCAGTTTGTGAGTTGGCTAGTGTGCAGCCCAACTGACTGTGCTAACGTATGTTATCTCGATAATTGCGCTTAAATTATTGTTCATTGGATTTTGCGCATATTTGAGTTGGTTTAAAAACCATCTCTTCATTTCCTTTCTCTTTCTTCTTGCTTTCTAATAATTGAGGTCAAAGTGTTGATTCTTAAAAGGTGATCTTGGAATTACTCTAATCATACTTAAGATTATTTCACACTACACACGGTGAGTTTTAGGAAGGATTATGATTTTTGTATTAAGTAATTTAATATCTCACTTTGATAGTTGAATACGGTGTTCCTTGATGTCCTTTTATGTTGGGTTGTATAGCGCTTCATCATTTACTCAGATACTGCATTTAAATAATTTTTCACATTTTTCGGGTACATTCACTGCGAAACCCTCACGAGACACCACTCGTCCTCTAAGGTAACCTATAGGTTTAACGTCTTGTTGCACATGCTAAGTGCAATCACCAGTGCTTGCGAAAATGGCACACTTTTGGTTACTTATCTCTGTTTTCTCTTTATTTTTGCTCGAGGACTAGCAATGTTCTGTTTGGGGGTAGTGTGATAAGAACCCAAAAGTGTCTATTTTATACACCGAATAGATGCATTTTAGTCACTCGTTTTAATTAAAAATGTCCTTATGTCGTATTTTATTATTTTTCAGGTCAATCAGCAATCGCAACATCAAATAATGCTAAATCAAGTCAATTGCGACACAATAGCGATCAAAAACATGCATCAAAGAAATTAAAGAGATCAAAGAGACTGAGAAGTCAGAAGTCCCATTGAGCTTGCCCAGATGAGTTCCGATGCGCTGAGCCTATTCCCGTACCAAACCTAAGCCTACACCTACCCCAGACCATTCCCCGAGCATGTGTGTTTAATTTGTACTTTTATTTTTAGAATTTATTTTATATTTTATTTTGAGTCGTTTTATTTTAGATTTATTTAGAATTTTCTAGGATTTATTTTCTATTTTTTATACATTTTTTTATTTTGATTTTTATTAGTTTTTAATTTTTAATCTTTATTTTATTTAATTTTTTATTAGGATTGGTTTTTAGGATTTTTCTCTCTATTTTTATTAGATTTTATCTTACTTTAGTTTTATTATATTAGGATTATAATTTTTTAGTTTTGTTAAATTTTTATTTTTATTTTTATTTGTATTTACTTTTATTTTTATTATTTTTTTAATTTGGGTCTTATATATATATATATATATATAGCTTTTTTGTAGTTTTATTAAATTTTTAATTTTTATTTCTTTTTTTAGGGTCTTTTTAATTTAATAGGTTTATTACTTTTATTTAGTTTTTATTTTATTTTTTTATTACAAACTAAAACTCACACACACACCTAAACCAACCTACACCCTACCACACCCAAACCCCCCTCCCATCATCTTCAACCTCTCAAAACCCACACACTCTCTCTTCCCCAATTAACAAACCCATCACTCAAACTCAATTCTTAACCCATTTATACCCATACCCATCCTTACCCATGTACCCAAACACCAAACCCGCTGTGACCCTAGGAGCCAACCCGGTTGAACTCGTCCCCAACCAAACCCGAAACCCTCTTACCCGGAATCAAACTCAGATGCAACCCGAGACCAACGAACCTTCCTTAACCCGTATCCCACGAACCCATTAATTGCTGTTCAACCCCTGCCAAATCCCTGCCAAGCAGCCCAAACCCGCGACCCTATTCCCCCTCCTTACCTCCATTAACCCACAACCCGATTACATACCCCACCATTTTCGACCATACTGAAAACCTTCCAAACCGGATCATGAACCCAAAACCGTCTACCCATCCTCGAAATTCCAATCCCCTTGTTGTCCAAAACTCCAACCCGGTTTACCCGATCCCAAAATCGTGTCCAAAGTCAAGCAATCTACCCAAACCAATAGCCACCATATCCCACAAAAATCGGATCCAATCAAGCAAAACCCACATATATTTGACTTAGTTTTTAAAATCCCCAAAAAATCTCCCAACAAAACCAAAACCGTGGGTTACAAAAATAAAAGGGACTCTTATTTAAAAGGAAGACGAAGAACTCTCACAGAAGACTCTCATACATAGATGAGAGACACAAAAAATAGAGGGACAGTGTTTATATTATGTAGATATTAGGAACATAAAAAAATTCAAAAAAATTAGTTTAGCATTTGAATAATTTTTAGGTTTATTTATTTATTTATTTTATGTAATCAAGTGCTGGATTTGTGAAAATATTGGGACACAAACGCATAAACGCGATTCAGGGAATCAATTCAAATGGAGACTTTTGTGTATTATATTTCTTGCTCTACTCTTTAATTTGTTATTCAATGTTTGTGACTGTGATTAATTATTTCATTATGCTTGGCTAGTCACCCTCTTCAAGGGTGGGATGCACTGCGTAGAATATTAATTTGATTAATTGATTTCATTAATGCTATATTTCTAGAAAAATTAATTTTTAACTGTCACCAATTAATTTATGTAAAGAGAGTTAGTAAATTAATTGTACAAATTAATGTTTGATTTTAGAAATCGAACTAAAGATAGATTTTTCCTAAATCTAAATAGTAATTTTGGTGTTGAAATTTTAGGATTAATACCATTTTTATTAAATTGACCCTAGTGGGTAATTTTCTTGAAAATAATATAGTTCTTAATTTTTCATCATGTGACATTTTTAAATTAGATTTTTGAAAAAGATATTATTAAATTTAAAATTGTAACGAGAGTTAGATTATCGATTTAATATTATCTCGAAATATTTTAAATTAATAAATTGAGAAATTAAAATAATTGATAATGCGGTGTAATCCCATCTCTTAACATTCTCACATTTTTCACACTCGATTGCACATTATTTTTCCTTATTTAGTCATTTCATAATTTTTAGCATTTATTAGTTAATTCTCCCTTGAAATTATTTTAAAAAAATATATATTTTAATAAAAACAAGATTTTAATAATAAAATTTGAATTGCAAATTTTTACAATAATTGTTTCACCCTTGGAAGTTGGATTGATACCTGTACTTACCGCAATTTCGAGTTGTTCTAGACAAGTTTTGTAGGTATTCAAGGGATTTTGAGATTGACTTTTGAAGACGACGACCACACATAAAAAGCCTCTTATCACTTTCTCCATTCCAGTGCACACCAACGCTCGCTCTCTCTCTCTACAACCTCCATTCTACGATGATTTCCTCCTTCATTCCAAATAATTTTGGTCTCCTTATTCTCAGGTATCATTTATGTCCTCCATATTTGATTTCCATTAAGTTTCCATTTTATTTTTCCTTTTTTCATATTTTTTGATCACTTATAATTTTTCTGGCCATTGTTTTGGGTGGTACTAGGCTGGGATTAAGTCTATTCTAGGGGATTTTTAGGCTTAGTGATCTTTTTGTGATTGAGGTTTAGTGGAAATAGTGATTTTTGGGTTTGTGACACCCCGCCCTAATAAATACCGGGTGATCAGTCCTATATCAAATTTAAAACAGGAATCTCAGGGGTTCATTCTTAGCATCACTGTCGAAAACTTTTTAAAACTTTACTAACCACCTAGTATTCAAAAAGACTGATGTCAAATTTTTTCTTTTTATTAAACAATTAAATATGCATGCTGAATAACAAATAAACCATACATCCAAACCATGAGTCTAAAACAGTACTAAATGACTAAATGACATGCCGAATAAACAATCAGCTCAAAATCCCAATAATAATAATTCAATAAATGAATACATAAACCAAATACTGAGTCTAAAAGTAAAAAGGGGAAACATGACCTGAATGAATCTACAACTGAGATAAGAATCCTACTCTAGGAATAAAAAAATGATACGTCTAAATCAAATCATGCAACCATCCACAATGTTGCAGCTGCGTAACCCTGGAATAGATAAGTCAACTATGGCATCCCTGTGGATGGACACCTGTTAATATACACATACATAGACAAGAGAGAAGAAGTACAAGAAACGGGTCAGAACCCGATTTACAAAAATGTTTAGCAAGCATTTTATTGCAATAAATGAAATGCGTAGTATATAATGTTCATAATTGCTTTTACGGTCCCACTCTCTTGAGGACAATCTCACCTCTCTTCTATAGTGCACACCTATCGCATTCATTTATTCCGCCTAGCCATCTGACACACTTCTAACTAGGAAAAAGGCTTATCCTTCTAGTTACCCCTCGTAGTAGTATATCATATTTGATCTCAACAATTATCATTTTTAAATAAGTGTTATCACACTAAAGTCAAGTATTTACTATTTACGTTTATATAAGATTTCACTATCTTAATAGTCTGTAATTATCTCATTGTAGACATACCATAAGCATACATATATATCCCTCACTATTTTATATATGTACTAACACAATCTTAATAGCCTACAATTATCACATTGTAATTATATCACAAGTATACATATATATCCACCACCATTATTTATATATACTAACACAGCACCCTAAGGATACACCTATAGTGCATTGCATACTCTACTATCATGTCCCGATACGTCTCGTACTCAAACAAGGACTATCGGTTCGAAAATGTCCCACGAACCATATAAACAAATCACACATATTGGCGGCGAACATAGTTCACATACCTATGGGTCATGCACATACCTACGCTCCCATAGTCAGCGGACTTATCAACTCACAAATAAGTCTTTCACAGTCCTATGTTCTGAGATACAAGTCAAATATCCCCCCGAAGGTCACTCAGGATAAGACCGTCTCGACACAACCCCCCGCGATAGCAAGCAGCTAGGTATGTCATACACATAATAAAACAATCAAATATGCATTCACGCACCCTATTAAAATATTAGGTATTCACACACCCTTTCATTGTTTTACGTATTCACACAACCTATCATTGTTTTAGGTATTCCCGTAACCTATTATCATTTTTCTATTGGATTATGTATTCTCATATTTATATATATAATTCACACATTCATATATATATACATATATTCCAATTATTACTAGTTCGCTCGTATTAAATACGATCCAATACCAAAATAGCTACATCCCACTATTTAATATAATTTATATAATTATATATCTCACCTCATATATACTTGATTAAGTTCATATTAGTCTCACAAAGTTCCCAACAATTTTTAGTTTCAATTCGGGAAAGTTTCATCACTAATTAAAACTCCAAGGGTATTTTAGACATTTCACAATATATGCCTCAGTAATGAAATTCCTAGTACTGCGTACTACTCTCCATTTGCTATGCGTGGCCACAAACGGCACGTAAATCCAAATTCGTATGACAAAGTTATGCTCATTTAAAGTTGTGCTAAAAATCAAATAACTCGTTCCGTCTTCAAGGGTATTTTAGACCCTTCAATTTTTGTGTCTAATTAAAAATATTCCCAGGACAGCGTAATACTCACGGCACACTAATTCGAGTCCGTTTGCCAAAAGTTAGGGCATTATAAAGATTCACCTCAAAGAAGATTTTTTTAAAAAAAACTTTCTTAAAAAGTTTTCCCACATTCTGCCCAGATTAATAAATTGATGTTTTGAGGCATTTTGGAGCAGTTTTGGAGGAAGCGCATGAGACAACAAAATGTAGAAAACGCGATTTTATACACGTCTGCGGACAGAATCTCCATTAAAGCTCCAAAACCTTCGATTATACCCAGATCTTTTACCCCCAAAACCTCCCAAGATTCATCCTAAATCCACTCAAACTTCATCATTAACAATTTCTTCCAACAATACCACTAATGGAGATTCAAAAACCAAGATCTAATCATGTTATTCACTTATCAAATTAAGTTATAATCTCCCTATTAACCCAATTTCTCACAAAGTTAAAAATCCCCTATTAATGGTTATTCTTCATCTTCTTCACCATAAACCCACAAATTTCAATTCAAATTCCTACTTCCAAATTTCCAGAATTAATTGACATAATTACAACTATTTACATCATTAACTACAACTCAAATTAAAGCAAGAAAACACTTGCCTTGGGGGATTAAATCCGACGATCCCATGTCGAAATTCTTGCCCGGATTGCTCTTGTCATCCTTCTTTCCTTCTTCTTCTTTCTCCTTTCTCTCCTCTCTCAACCATTTGTGTTTTGGAATGACTCATGGCTGCCCAACACACTTAAACCTAGGTTAAAATTCCTCAATCCCGTAATTAAGCCTATTGTCCAATTAAAAATGACTTAAATGCCCCTGTATGGGCTCGATTATGTCTAAAAATGCCCCGAGACCCATTTACTACCCCCGGGTACTCTTTTCCGACTATCTCGACCCTTCCGGACTCAACCGTGCACTCAAGAATTGTCATCCGAGATACTTTATAAAATTTTCCAATTTCAACCTCAAAATGCGACACATGTGAAAATTTTCAATAACCCGAATTAATTTGAATTTCTAAATCCCCAAATTTAAATAATAAATTCTACATCTCCAAATTCAATAATTTCTCCAATTTAAATAAATTAAATTTAAATCACCAATTTAAATGAATTTCTTCAAATTAAATAAATCCAACTCACTAATTTAATTAAATTATATATCCCCTAAAATATGGGGTCTTAGGTACTTCTCCCCTTACAATGGAATTTCGTCCTCGAAATTTGGATAAGACTAGTACTCAAAGCTTCAGATATAATCTCGTACATCTACATCCTCATCCTTTCCCACCCAATCTAAACCGTTATGATGTTCTCATTACACTTCTCCTAGCACTACCCCTTAGTCCAACGGTCCCTACACTACCGTTCAATCCTGTGGCCAATTTGCTTTAGTCATGTTATATTATAATGTATATTCTCACATTGCTGTCTACACAACACTTTGAAGCTTCCAACTTCTGACACTACTATGAGCCTAACCACTAATGGCTATAATACTTCCTTTACTGGGGAATACTCCAACATCCCCCTGCGATAACTCCCTTATTCGTTTACTCTTTTGGCACATGTATTTCTACATCTATCGACCGCGGATAATATATAAAAATTTAACTATCTAGGGTGCCCATACACCCTATATGCTGCACATAACTGCCCAATTCAACTTAACGTAATAAACTTGCTATAATTAAGCTTTTCATATTTGAGCTGATTATACAGTGAGGTTATACTAAACTACCCTACCAATTGCAACTTAATTATCATTTAGGTTATCCCACCGATCTACTCGTGGTGAAAGTGTTCCACAAAGTGTTCTCACATCAACACTATACGGCTCTATCGGCCTTAAGTCGTAGTATAATTATCAACTCATAGTTATAACTATATATGTATAATAACCACGGTACCAAACCTATGTCCTATGGCCAAACAACTCCCCACTTCCAACGTTGTGCTAAGTTTCATGCGTGGGATGTCTCGCAAAGCGAAATCCAAACAAGGAACCCTCCTGATACACTACTACCTAACATTGTTGGTCGTTGAGATCCGTTAGGCCCTCAGTCCATAGCACATACCCCCCAAATCCCCGTCTCTTAACATAAAAGTATATTCGTTCACTCCCATATTACACAAGAAAATATATAATACGGTTCTTTTACTATCACCAGTTTCTTAGCGCGAATAAATCACGAGCTATATCTCTCCGCTCAATAATAAGTTAGTATACCCTGAATCACATCAGTAAATGTCCCTACTCATCGGGATTACATATAACAATGCCAACATATTCTCATATGTCTATTATGAAACACAGTATCAAATATATACACGTATATGCACACTATAATATATATATTCATCCACTGGCCCTATATTTTTAATAGCTCTCAACTTAAGGTGTTTTCCCTACACGTTTAGTAACTAAAATTGTAAAACCGATGCATTAGCATCCAACTACGTCTCGTCACCGCGGACATAAATTAAGGTCCCTACGTGTAACATGCTGCAACTAAGTTCAAAGAAATTTCTCAATGCACTATTCTTTAGCATTTTCAACAAAATTCGTAGGTCCAAAGCACATAACTTAGATATCACGAATCCTGTCTCTCGACACATTATTTAATTTGCCTATGCCCACGTCTCTCAAGGCATCACACAATACGGTGTTCTAGCTATCACTTAATTCTCAGCACATAAACAATAATGATCTAAATCTTTAAGCTCAACGGTTGCCTGATATACCTTGAATTACACCGGTAAAAGTCCCCACTCACTAGGATTTAAACATAACGAGACAACTATACTCATCGAAGTCTATGGTATAATACAATATATATATATATATATATATATATTGACTCGACCTTCCTTCGGGTGATGATTCATGAAGTAGAATGTCTTATCCTGGCACAGCGAGCACCATAGACTTTCCATACAGTCTACTATTGCTCCAACCCTCGGTATATAGTCACTACGCAAGATAAAAATATGCTCCCTTTCATATCCCTCAAAAGGGAAAAAAAATCTATCACATAATATACGACACCCTCCTAGTGTCCTCACTTGCTCCCCTGCAGATGGAACTAACGAGAGCCCTATTACGCGACGACAAAGATATGTACACTATTTTAATATTCACGGCATCTCTATTAAACCCGTTTCACATGTGAATTTAGTATTAACAAACTACTGTCACACAAAACATATCTCAATCACCTCGAGTGGCGGTTCAAATGGTTCTGGGACATAACGCCCTCGTCCTAACCGAACCAAAATTTCTTATAACTGTTGCCCCTACTGGGCATCCCATTTCTATCCCCGATTCGCGATAAACACGGTATACACATGTGTTCTTACTCTTTACACATATGACACATCTCCATGTTATCTTCCTTGCTTGATCATCGGGTCCCCGATTGCTACCCCCGTTGTCCATTTGGCTTCACTGGCCCTCTTGGACTTGATGTTGTCCTCAATGGCCCTGACTGAATCCACCATTACTTGGTAGAAATTCAATTTAATCGAAACATTTAACTAGGTCCCTAATGGGTATACCATCATGTGTTGCTTCACTAACACCGTTAAATTCAGTCTTTTTTTTCAGCTCAATTTTCAATTCTCAATATTCACTTCCTATTGAAGCATTAATATAAACTTGTAACGCACAACCTTGATGATGTCGACACTAGTCATCTTATTCGGATTTTACACTCACGCTTTTGTATTCAACTCACGAGCCCATTAATAACTTATGTACCCTTCATATACTTTGTATCCCCTTCGTCGGGTACAAAGTTCACTAACCAAGTTAACTTCTCTCTCGCGATCAGTTTCTATCTTGCTCACTTGTGATAAGTTTCGAAACTTCATTCGCACCCCTGTCCGAACAACAGATCGAAAATCTAACGATTAAATTGTACTCAAAATTTTCATTTAATCCCATATTCTTCTTATATATAGTGACTGGCTCTTGTCACTTTACATTGCTCCTATGAGCTTAAAATTTTATTGTCCAAAATTTACTACTGAGTATCGTTGTACTCTACCCTACATAGTTGTCATTGGATTTCTCCTTCCATTGGTTTATCACACTTCCTCTTTTTTCTGGATTCTTATCGATGGATCGTCGAAAGAGTCCTTTCGACTTTCCCCACCCCTTGCCGACTACGCTGGGTGAGTGTAAGATTTTCATCATTGTCATCCTTGATTATGCTACGGGAAACTACTGTCCCCGAGATTTTCCTATCATCACTTTTCTAAACAACAATTGTGGTGGCTTCTATCGCCATTACTATTTTCAGATTACTCTATTACTTCTGCTGCCTTCCCCCTGCATTCCTTCTAACGGTCCCCGTTGATTGTCCTATAATGTTCGGTGTCCGAAACCTAACCGCACTCGTACATAAATCACATCAACTATACTTGATAGCAGGAGAATGAAATCACATACGTAGATGAATTCGACAATCCTATCATAAGGCTCTACATCAAAGAACGCTAAACTAAAACGTGAAAAGCCATACAGATCCTAAGGACACTAGAACCTTATGCTCTGATACCACCTGTGACACCCCGCCCAAATAAATACCGGGTGATCAGTCCTATATCAAATGTAAAACAGGAATCTCAGGGGTTCATTCTTAGCATCACTGTCGAAAACTTTTTAAAACTTTACTAACCACCTAGTATTCAAAAAGACTGATGTCAAATTTTTTCTTTTTGTTAAACAATTAAATATGCATGCTGAATAACAAATAAACCATACATCCAAACCATGAGTCTAAAACAGTACTAAATGACTAAATGACATGCCGAATAAACAATCAGCTCAAAAAGCCAATAATAATAATTCAATAAATGAATACATAAACCAAATACTGAGTCTAAAAGTAAAAAGGGAAAACATGACCTGAATGAATCTACAACTGAGATAAGAATCCTACTCTAGGAATAAAGAAATAATACGTCTAAATCAAATCCTGCAACCATCCACAATGTTGCAGCTGCGGAACCCTGGAATAGATAAGTCAACTATGGCATCCCTGTGGCTGGACACCTGTTAATATACACATACATAGACAAGAGAGAAGAAGTACAAGAAACGGGTCAGAACACGATTTACAAAAATGTTTAGCAAGCATTTTATTGCAATAAATGAAATGCGTAGTATATAATGTTCATAATTGCTTTTACGGTCCCACTCTCTTGAGGACAATCTCACCTCTCTTCTATAGTGCACACCTATCACATTCATTTATTCCGCCTAGCCATCTGACACACTTCTAACTAGGAAAAAGGCTTATCCTTCTAGTTACCCCTCGTAGTAGTATATCATATTTGATCTCAACAATTATCATTTTTAAATAAGTGTTATCACACTAAAGTCAAGTATTTACTATTTACGTTTATATAAGATTTCACTATCTTAATAGTCTGTAATTATCTCATTGTAGATATACCATAAGCATACATATATATCCCTCACTATTATATATATGTATTAACACAATCTTAATAGCCTACAATTATCACATTGTAATTATATCACAAGTATACATATATATCCACCACCATTATATATATATACTAACACAACACCCTAAGGATACACCTATAGTGCATTGCATACTCTGCTATCATGTCCCGGTACGTCTCGTACTCAAACAAGGACTATCGGTTCGAAAATGTCCCACGAACCATATAAACAAATCACACATATTGACGGCGAACATAGTTCACATACCTATGGGTCACACACATACCTACGCTCCCATAGTCAGCAGACTTATCAACTCACAAATAAGTCTTTCACAGTCCTATGTTCTGAGATACAAGTCAAATATCCCCCCGAAGGTCACTCAGGATAAGACCGTCTCTACACAAGCCCCCGCGATAGCAAGCAGCTAGGTATGTCATACACATAATAAAACAATCAAATATGCATTCACGCACCCTATTAAAATATTAGGTATTCACACAGCCTTTCATTGTTTTACGTATTCACACAACCTATCATTGTTTTAGGTATTCCCGTAACCTATTATCATTTTTCTATTGGATTATGTATTCCCATATTTATATATATAATTCACACATTCATATATATATATACATATATTCCAATTATTACTAGCTCGCTCGTATTAAATACGATCCAATACCAAAATAGCTACATCCCACTATTTAATATAATTTATATAATTATATATCTCACCTCATATATAGTTGATTAAGTTCATATTAGTCTCACAAAGTTCCCAACAATTTTTAGTTTCAATTCGGGAAAGTTTCATCACTAATTAAAACTCCAAGGGTATTTTAGACATTTCACAATATATGCCTCAGTAATGAAATTCCTAGTACTGCGTACTACTCTCCATTTGCTATGCGTGGCCACAAACGGCACGTAAATCCAAATTCGTATGACAAAGTTATGCTCATTTAAAGTTGTGCTAAAAATCAAATAACTCGTTCCGTCTTCAAGGGTATTTTAGACCCTTCAATTTTTGTGTCTAATTAAAAATATTCCCAGGACAGCGTAATACTCACGGCACACTAATTCGAGTCCGTTTGCCAAAAGTTAGGGCATTATAAAGATTCACCTCAAAGAAGATTTTTTTAAAAAAAACTTTCTTAAAAAGTTTTCCCACATTCTGTCCAGATTAATAAATTGATGTTTTGAGGCATTTTTGAGCAGTTTTGGAGGAAGCGCGTGAGACAACAAAATGTAGAAAACGCGATTTTATACACGTCTACGCGGACAGAATCTCCATTAAAGCTCCAAAACCTTCGATTATACCCAGATCTTTTACCCCCAAAACCTCCCAAGATTCATCCTAAATCCACTCAAACTTCATCATTAACAATTTCTTCCAACAATACCATTAATGGAGATTCAAAAACCAAGATCTAATCATGTTATTCACTTTTCAAATTAAGTTATAATCTCCCTATTAACCCAATTTCTCACAAAGTTAAAAATCCCCTATTAATGGTTATTCTTCATCTTCTTCACCATAAACCCACAAATTTCAATTCAAATTCCTACTTCCAAATTTCCAGAATTAATTGACATAATTATAACTATTTACATCATTAACTACAACTCAAATTAAAGCAAGAAAACACTTGCCTTGGGGGATTAAATCCGACGATCCCATGTCGAAATTCTTGCCCGGATTGCTCTTGTCATCCTTCTTTCCTTCTTCTTCTTTCTCCTTTCTCTCCTCTCTCAACCCTTTGTGTTTTGGAATGACTCATGGCTGCCCAACACACTTAAACCTAGGTTAAAATTCCTCAATCCCGTAATTAAGCCTATTGTCCAATTAAAAATGACTTAAATGCCCCTGTATGGGCTCGATTATGTCTAAAAATGCCCCGAGACCCATTTACTACCCCCGGGTACTCTTTTCCGACTATCTCGACCCTTTCGGACTCAACCGTGCACTCAAGAATTGTCATCCGAGATACTTTATAAAATTTTCCAATTTCAACCTCAAAATGCGACACATGTGAAAATTTTCAATAACCCGAATTAATTTGAATTTCTAAATCCCCAAATTTAAATAATAAATTCCACATCTCCAAATTCAATAATTTCTCCAATTTAAATAAATTAAATTTAAATCACCAAATTAAATGAATTTCTCCAAATTAAATAAATCCAACTCACTAATTTAATTAATTTATATATCCTCTAAAATATGGGGTGTTACAGGGTTCTGGTTGGGTTTTTCGGTGAGTTTTTGATTGAAACTCACCTGTGAAGTTCATCATGTTCTTGACTGGGTTTTGCAAAAAAAAAATCAAATTTCGTGCTGTGATCTTTAGTACGATATTGGTAATATTCACTTAAGTTTTTTATGTACCCAAGTTATACGTGTAGACACCCCATTCTAATACCCCCCTAACTTCTCCTAAGGTCCCTATCACCTCCCTTCATCATTTCAAACCTAAGTCACACCTCGGGTACTGACCTAAAGGCCATCGGGCGCTCCCAGGCTCCGTTTGACCAAAGGTTAAACTCTTCAGCTCGATCAAGACTGAATGAATCTTCGAAGGTCACTAAATCCCCTTTCCAACGGCCCGTCCCGTGCACAATGTTGACTTACGGTGCGGACGAACGATCCATTTTCCCCCGAAACTCGATCAGGAGGTCACCGAACGCTCCCAGGCTCTGTTTGACCAAAGTCAACTCTTCAGCTCGACTACGACTGAATGAATCTTTTAAGGTTATTGAAACCCCTTTCCAACGGTCTTCCTCGTGCGCGATTCTGACTTACGCTACGGACGAACGATCCATTTTACTCCGAAAGGTCATCGAATGCTTCCAGGCCCCGGTTGACCAAGTCAACTCCTGAACCTGGTCAAACTCTTTGAAATGTCGAAGTACATCTCCTAACCTTTCCAAGGTCCGCCCCGTGCGCGATTCTGACTTACCATATGGACGAACGATCCGTTTGCATCCGAAGTTTCTCCTTCCAAAGGACCAAAGAACACTTTCGATCCACATTTGACCTAAAGTCAACTACCGAACCTGATAGCAGTCCAAAGGACTTTCGAAGGTCTCTAAAATACCTTTCCAACGGTTTTCCACGTGCATAATTTGGATCAACGGTTTTCTCTCTACGATCAATTTTCCGAAGGAACCTGAAAGACACTACCAAACGGTAGGTTCCAAACCCTGCCTATCGACAGTGTGCCTAAACACACCTGTCAATTGGCAGGACCAGGGTTATGCCAATTGGAAATGTCTTGGTCCTGTAAAAAGGAAGGCCTAACCTCATTCCAAAGGGAGGAAGATCAGAGATCCATCACTCTCAATAAGCTCAGAAAACCCCTCTCGAAGTCAGTGTGATTTCCACATCCAAATCCGTTTCCAACCTTCACCTTTCATCACCTTATTCATCAAACTTGGTGAATTAAGTATCCTTCATCATCACCCAAGTGCAAGGGATGCTCTCCAACATCCAAGATCAGGCTCAAGATCTTCAAGAAGTATAACTTTCTCAATTTCCTCATTAAATTCTCCTAAATTCGCATTAGTTTGTTTTGTTACTTAGTACTTTCACTCTCTTATCTCACATATCCTAATATAATTTTTATTTATGATTATTTCACATCTCTTATTTTCATATAAATAAAACCCAAAAAACAAGAAAAAGAGGATTTGCTCATAAATTCCAATCGGGAATTCTCACACTTTTTTTCACACTTTTCTCACAACTAAAACACTTTTTACACACACACGCGCACATAAGAGAAGTCCCCGATTGGATTTATGGGATAAATCCCTCCCCTCATTTTGCATACGAACTATGTGGACTTTGATGCCTCTATAGGCTACGTAGGCGTCTCGGGGTAAAACCCGAGACTCGAGTTCTTCTCCTATTTTTCTATATTCTTTAAACTTAACTCTCTTAGATTCTATATATTTACATATACATATATTTGTTCTTAGTGGCGTATTATTCCACATGCGTTATCATTCTCTTATAATGATCGACGCTAGGATAATTGCATAAATCCTATTTTCTAATATTACTTTTTAGGAACATTCCTACTCACTTTATCTCTTCCGTGATACAAGTCGATGATTCATATCTCCACAACGTATACACATGCACAAATATCACGGGAAAATAAAGGAAAATAGCAACAACACATGAGAGACCGTAAGGGCTGAATGGGTGCCTAACACCTTACAATTTCATAACTTAGCCTCCGGACCCTTTTCGAATCATTTTGGTTTCGTATGTATCAGTATGTCTTTGGATGCTGTCCTTCGGGATGGCTCCCTTTTCTTTTGTCTGTTTTGAGTAAAATAGACTGGCGACTCCATCTCTATAAATTTTTCACCTCATCACCGACGCCGGCCGAAGCGCTCCCGAGAGGGACGCACGGGACCAAGGATCCTCTCCCACCGCAAGGATCGGGGATGGCCACAGTGGAGACTCTGCTGGGGAATTTCATTTTGAGGGCTAAACTCTATTTGCATGGGTATTCTATTTTCTTATATATCCCCCTATTTTCCACTTTACTATTCATGTGTACCTCATGCTTATGCTTCTATTCACACACTTGTAGAAAATTCTCCATGTACACTTCACACCACGTGCACCTAGGATCACATAGATCCCCATGTTGCACGTATCACCCATATTTGGTATACCATTGGTACTCATAATTTTCTCCCTGTTGGGCATGATCAAGAAAGATACTTTCATAAGATACTAATAAGAGAATCATGCATGATTCACACGATATCACCAAAGAGCATTATGATTGACTAAATTTTATCCATTAACTGGCGGGTCACTTCGTGATGGGCGCTGGTCCGGAAGGGCGCAGTTAGCCTAAGAGATATGACTCTCACCTTCCATTGGACAAGTACCTTCGACGTATATAGAACGGTTCCCTCTCATCGTACCGCTTGACTAAAGTCATGACAGGAGGCATATCGCAGGGAACTCGTTCACGTATGCCAAGTATATCGAATTCTCTTTCACACGTACCGTCCCCACGAGGTATATAGTGAGGCAATTCATGTACACTCATGTATATCAAATGGCTTCTCCACACGTACCGATTGCCCTCAAAAGAAAGACATATATCATGGAAGCCACGCCAAGGGGGGACCCTTTCCGATTCACCCAACCAAGTTGCATACCCGCATATAGGTGTCAAGCCTAAGACACACATGTTAGATTGTCAGTTTCTACCTGAAACTCTACTGAAATTCCGGGTCGGCTTGCCGCCTAATTTTTTGCGCACTCTTAAAACGGGACCCTGCCCGTGATCCTGGTTACAAGTCCAACCATAGAACTGCATATGTTACACCCAACTTTTCCAGGCTCGGGTCCTATCCGGCATTTCATTTTGCACTTAGGAGAGTTTAATACAAGTGAGAACATAATAATAATAATCATGTTAAGACCCATCTCCCAAAAATATTTCTCCCTTCTTTATCAAAAATCCAAAAATATTTATCCTTTCTTCAAAAAAAATCCAAAAATATTTCTCTTTTCTTTATCAAAAATCCGAAAAGATTTTATCTTTCAATCTCAAAAAGAAAAAAAATGTCAAAAATATTTTCATCCTTTTTTTGTCAAAAATAAATCCCATTTTATGCCATCTCAGGTCGATCACACGCCCTTGGCCTGGCTCCTTATTGTCTTCGGTCTTCAGTCAAATCACCCTGAAGTTCCATCCATTCCCCTGCCACCACTTTCGAGTCCGGTATCCGTCCACTTTCCATGGAGAACACGGATCAAGTACCAGTTGTGCAGCCAGATCTGATGGCAGTTTTAGCTCAGCTCGTGTCCAGGATTGACAACCTTCATACTGAGGTCCTAGAGATGCAAATAAACCATCTTCCTGTTCCTCAAGAGCCCGAGGCCTTATTCCCTCGCACTATGGGTCCACCGAAGCCTATCTGGGTTCCCAAATAATATCAGCACACACCACGTGCCCCTCCTATTAATGGATCACCGCCTTCCCAGCTTCTTTTGACAAACCTTGCCCAACCTGGGGCTAACTTGCCTATGATCCCTGATCCAAAAGGGGAAGAGTTGAATAAGGTCAAAGAAGATCTCAAGATGCTAACTTAGAAGTTCTACCAAGCTAGAATCTCCAAAAATTACATGGACTACACCCACATGTCTCCTTATCCTAACGCAAGGTTACTAGAGAAGTTCAAGATGCCAAATATCGAGAAAGTTGGAGGAAGTGGACCACCGATTGTTCATCTTCGCAGTTTTCACCATTCCATGACTCTCCTAGGGGCTTCTGAAGAAGTGATGGCCCAATTATTTCAGGAAACTTTGAAGGATAGCGCTCTCTGATGGTTTTTGTCTCTCAAGGAGTCCAGAATTCGTAGCTGAGAGGATGTAGCCCGAGAATTCATGTCGCAGTACAAATATAACGAAGAGATTGAGATCACCTACCGTGATTTATAGCTCCTCAAACAGAACTCTGGGGACTCGGTCAGTAACTTCATAGCCCAATGGAAGGAAAAGGCAACCACTATGACCAATCGGCCATCCGAGGAAGAACAAGTCAATATAGTGAAGAAGAACTTCTTACCCCATGTCCGAGAAACCATGGGAGGATAATACTATCCCCATTTTTTAGCTCTCAGAGAAGTAGGAGTAGAAATCAAGGAAGGTCTTGCTAAAACAGAGGTTGAGCCAATGAAAGTGTCCGGACAGTTCACCCCCAGAAAATATGATAAACCTGCCAGTGCTACAGTCTCAACAACGATAACATCTCTCAACCAACCACTTCATGGGCACCAGAAAGTCGCCCTATCCCGTCCGAAAGGAATACACCAAGCTCCATTCTCCCCTCTCCAAAGTTTATCAAGCCTTGTTAAGACGAAACCTCATCAAACCCTTGGATCCCCATCCATTGCCCAATCCACTTACAAGAAAATTCAAGGCAGATGCCCATTGCACCTTTCACCAAACCTCTGGTCATACCACCGACCAATGCTTTCACCTTTGAAACGTAATCCAAAGTATTGACTGGGGTACCATTGCCCCACCAGCTAATCCTAAGCTAAACACTACTCACAACCCACTCCTAAATCATACCAATGCTATCTTCCTAGAAATGAACCCATAATTTGATCCCTCAACTCAAATCACACCCATAAACTCTCCTAAACCTCTCCAAACTTGCCCATATTTCCTCCTACACCCTGTCAGCCTCACTAATTCGGCACTTTCACTCCTTACCAGAGCATGCATCGCTGTCCGTACCCGTTCTAAAAATGGAAGTATGGAATTATCAAAAGTGTTAAACTAACTCCTAGAGTTCGGGATAAAATTGCCCTCACAGATGATCATTGATTGCCAGAGGTTCAACACGCTATTTTTGGAAGGACGAAAATGGGCCTGAAAGTCAGACAGTTGGGTGGTACCAACCGATGAATTTAGCCTAAATGATGTCGTCCAGATTATGGCAGAATTATTCAGGCAAACCAATGACATTTTCAGTATGATCGAGTTACTTGATACTCTGAAATTACAAGGGCACCTGGTCCCATCACCCTTACATATCCCCAAAGAATGGGAAGACCTGTATAAAGAAGCCATCGAAGTTGTGGAATGCATTGAATTTATATGGAAAGACAGAGTTGTTGCCATCGGATGGGGGGAAGAATTCAGAGGTTCGAATGAAGAACAAGCTTTCGAGAAAATTGGCCCGGTAACCGACATGTGTGGGATGATATCATTTAAGGAGCTCCTCGAAGAAATAAACAAGGTAGCATAGCAATTCGAGATCGACGAAGAAATAGGGTTCATGTTCTTCCCTTCTTCAGTAAATCACATGACTAAATCAGGGAGGCATTACCAGATCCCAAGCTCACTACCAGCCAATGACAAGGAGAAGGTCATTGAAAACCTTCATTTACCAGAAATAACCCTTGAGGAAAGCAAGATCCTCGATCAACTAAAGAAAACTCAAGCTAACATCACTCTATGGGGGCTTTTCATGTCTTCCCATCTGCACAGAAACACTTTGATAAATTTGCTCACTGGACCCATAGTTCCTCCCTCTACTACACCAGAAGAAGCGGTAAATTTAGTCGGATCCTTGACCTCTACCCGAATGCTATCCTTTTTCGAAGAAGAAATCCCCAAAATTGGGCCAAACCAAAATCATTCACTCAACATATCCGCTGAAGTTATGGGGAAGATCGTACCACTCTCTCTTGTCAATAATGGATCCGCCTTGAATATCTGCCCATTAAGAACCTTCAAATGCTTAGGACTAAAAGAAAGTGACTTTGCTCCAACTTCCGCTTCTGTACGTTTTGTGATGGGATCCATAAAACTTGTAATAAGGGTTGACTCTATAAACCCCGTCATTGAATTCCAATTTATTGACATCCCAGCTTGTTTCAACCTATTGCTGGGAGGACCTTGTCTCCACAGTGTAAAGGGTGTGTCTTCCTCACTCCATCATAAATTAAAGTTCTTCGCCTATGGACGAGTCATCACCATTTTGGTCGATGACGATAATACCGAGGGTGCAAGTACCAGTAATCTAATCCTTAACTTACAACACGAGTCAAATGATATGCTCTTATCAGGAATCTAAGTTGAACCACTCCTACTCCCGGCAGGGTCATGGCATTGTCAATGTGATTCAGATGTTCAGAAACATGAACTTCATGCCCGGACTTGGGCTAGGACAAAGACAACAAAGGATACTTGATCCCATTGAACTAAAGAAAGCTTTCCCTCCTTATGGTTTGGGGTATCAACTAACTGAACAAGAGCTCAGAATGATCCGTCAGTCTCGACCAAAGAGAAGACTAGAATGAATCCAAACCATCTCAGGTGACTCCTTGAATGGACGATTCATCAAATAGGGTGAGGATTTTCCCTTTTGTGTCTTTTTGGAACCATGGTATGACCATGCAGACAAAATGATGAAACCCGGAATGGAGGTATTTTTCCAAAACAGCTATCCATGGGACAAAAGTTCCCAACACCATGTACAACCGTTCATTAAAGATACCGAAGAGACTGAGGAAAGTGACTCCGAGGACTCGTTCAACTTGCAAACACTGGGCTGGCACTCTGCATAGTTCATTTGGGCACTACATCACTGGATCCATCCCACTTGATTAAATCTACTGATACACCTCTCCTCAACTGGCATGTTGCGTCGGTTCTACCTGTTGAAATCCCACCTAACCCTAATGCTTACCCCATTTCTTCTTTTATTGTCTATCCTTGCTCAAATGTAATCGAGACCTCTTTTGATGAGGTTCTCAATGCTGTTTTTCCTATCAATGAAATAAACGAAGATTTTGAGTATCTTGTTGTGCCTTACATTAATTGCTTAGATTCTAATAAAACTTTTGATGATAATGATTTTGCAAATGAACAATTCTTAACTGATCTAAATAAGGTTAATAACAAACAACATAACCGCGTTCAAGTTAATGAAGAAAAAAACTCTTATTGTTAACCTCGATTCTAGTAGCCAACTGCGCGAGACTAGGATAGGGGCTACCCTTGATGAGCATGAGCGCGCATAACTCGAAGAATTATTGAAGGAATTCCTGAATGTCTTCGTATGATCCTACGACGATATGTCTGGCATTGATCCTGAAATTGCTCAGCACGAGATCTCCACTTTTCCAGATTAATAGCCGATTAAACAAAAGTTGAGAAAGCTCCGCACC
This sequence comes from Sambucus nigra, assembly GCA_949130495.1. Taxonomy (NCBI): domain Eukaryota; kingdom Viridiplantae; phylum Streptophyta; class Magnoliopsida; order Dipsacales; family Adoxaceae; genus Sambucus; species Sambucus nigra. The sequence goes on from OX422214.1 coordinate 427,891,268, forward strand.
AAATGGTCGCTCAAAGTCAAAGAAGAGGTGGTCAAACAGCTGAACGTGGGCTTTATTCGTGTGATCGAATATCCCACATGACTAGCCAATATACTGCTTGTGCCGAAATCAGGAGGGAAAGTTCGGATGTGCGTAGACTACCGAGACTTGAACAAAGCCTCTCCAAAGGATTATTACCTGCTACCCAATATCGACATCATAGTGGACAACACATCAAGTCACGCTCTCAAGCTATTCGTTGATGGGTTTGTCAGATACAAGCAAATCAATATGCACCCCGATCATCAAGAAAAAACCACATTCATCACCCCATGGGGAACCTTTTGCTACACTGTTATTCCATTTAGTCTCAAGAATGCTAGGGCTACCTACCATTGGGCTACCATAACCATCCTGCACGATATAATTCACGAAGAAGTCGAGGTCTATGTGAATGATATGATTATCAAATCCAAAACTAGAGAAGTTCATGTTCCCGCTCTCCAAAAGTTCTTCGAATGACTGCGACAGTATCAGATGAGACTCAATCCACAAAAATGTGTCTTCGACATTACAATGGAAAAACTCTTGGGATTCATGATCAGTGAAAAAAGGATAGAAGCATATCTTGCCAAGCTAAAAGCCATAATTGAGATTCCACCTCCCCGAACAGAGAAAGAGGTCCGAGGTTTCCTTGGGAAATTGCATTACATCAGCCGGCTCATTAGCCAACTCACCTCCATTTATGAACTAATTTTTAAACTCCTCCGAAAGGATTCAACCAAATTTTGGAACGAGGCCTGCCAAGAAGCCTTCGATCGAATCAAATAATACCTGACTCAACCTCCGGTACTCATTCCACCACAGCCTGATCTCCCCTTGCTCCTATACCTAACCATAACCGACACTACAGTTGGGGCTTTGCTATCCCAATACCTTGAACATTCCCACAAAAAAAGATCCATCTATTACGCTATTCACAAATTGGTTGGGTACGAAGTCAAGTACACCGCTTTAGAAAAAGCATGCGTCACGCTTGTTTGGGTCACCCAAAAGTTGCGACACTACATGCTCGCCTTCCCCATTAAGCTTGTATCTTGAATGGACCCCATCAAGTACCTTCTTGAGAAACCCACCTTATCTAGTCGAATGGCTCGATGGTTGATGCTCTTAGCCAAGTTTGATATCATATACGTCACACAGAAAGCCATGAAAGGAAGATCCATCTCTCACTACCTCGTTGACTACCATATGGAAGAGGCTGATGACTAGATCTCCTAATTCCCAAATGAACACATCTTCAATGCTGCTCAAGATAACCTTCGATGGAAAATTTTCTTTGATGGCACGACCAACAAAAAGGGATATGGTGTTGGGATACTTTTGATCTCTTTAGATGACTCCCACACTCCCATCGCCATCAAATTGGATTTCCACTGCACCAACAATATGAGTGAATACGAGGCATGTACATTAGGCCTCAAAGTTGCTCTCAAGAAAGGAATTCAATGCCTAGATGTCTATGGGGATTCTGCCCTCATCATTTGTCAAGTGCTCTAGAAATTGGAAAGTCAAAGACGAGAAACTTCAACCCTTCCATGCCCACTTAGAAGAACAAGCCTCCAAATTCCAAGACATCACCTTCCAATACCTACCCCGAGCAAAGAATAACCTAGTTAATTCCCTTGATACCTTAGCCTCCTTGGTCGACATGCCCGAAGGAATAACAATTGCCCCTTTCCCGGTCAAAAAGCAAGATAAACCAACCCACTGCTACTGTAACACCCAGCCTAATAAAATACCGGGTGATCAGTCCCATCCCCAATTAAATCAGAATATACAGTTGGTTCATTCTTAGCATCACTGTCAAAAAAAAATTCCTATCACCTAATACTCAATTAAGGTGGTGTAAAAAACTTTCCAATAAAAATTTTATTTTACCATTTCGAACAATTCTACACATTCCATTCCACAACAATAATAAACTGAATGGACATCACAATAGAATTTAAATGCAACTAGAATAAACTTTTCTAGTAAATATATCTCAATACATAAATCCCAATGATAGTAAATGTAACACAACGTCACGAGTATAAAATCCTGATTCAAATAGAAGAGAAATATCTAAAATCATCTTGGGCAACATGCCTAAATGAAAGATCACTACAGAGTATGAATCAAATAAATGAAGGCATCTAAACAATACTCCATAGCTCCATAGCTCATCAACCATCATAATCCTTTATGGCTAGGGTCCCTCCGACTGGACACCTGATATAAAAGATGCAAGAGAGAAAAGAGAATATGCAAGAAAACGAGTCAGAGCCAAATGGTAAAATAGTTTTGAAAACAGCAAGTGAATAATCGCAGTATTTATCACTTATAATATACATGTTAGATTACCGGAATCTCTTGAGAATCTCACGTCTCATCTAGAGTGCACACCTAATGTACCTCTAAGCCGTCCTAGTTATAGTTCCCACGCTAACTAGATTAACCACATGTATCCATTCTTTATAGCCCAAATTATTCCCACATATTAACCCTATAATATATATAATGATGTTATAGACATATATGTCCATTTAGATTCAACATGGATAAGTCCCTTATTAATTCAATTCAATTAAGTGTTCTCATACATAACTATCTTACATTTCTACTTTAGCCACATAGTAGATATCATCCATATATATACATATACATTCACTATATTATATATATACTATACTGCACCCCGAGACACAGATGCAGTGCTGTATTACTTTGCTATCTTGTCCCAATACATCTTGTCATTATATATGGGACTATAGGTATGGTAAAGATCCCTCGAACCACAAATATCAAATAAAAAATAATGGAGGCGAACATAGTCCTAAGCTTTTGGTCTACGCACATACCTACACACGCAAATGACTGTTCTATACCATTGTTCTCACTAATGGTAATCGACTTAAGTCCTATGTTCTCGAGTGACAAGTCGAAGGTCCCATATATTCATCAGGATAAGACTGCCCTCATGCGTATTCCTCCCCTCGATAGGAAGTAAGCTAGGTATGTCATACACATAAATTATCAATCAATCAAATAGGCATTATCATCTAATATATAAAATTAGGTACTTACACTACCTATATCATATTAGAAATTCATACTATCACAAGTACCCGGCGTATTTATTTAATACTACCCACACTTGTAATCATAATTATCATTATATTTTTTTTATGTAGTTATCACCCACATAATATTTTATCCGACCCAAGTACCCGTAAATATATCATCAATATTACCCTTACTTGATACAACGATTATTCTCCTCTAAATCGTAATATAATTATGTAGATATCTCTTACAAAAATTTAATCCTCAAATTCAAATAATTTTCCAACATTAACCCAAGTCCCTATCTCCTTGTTAATGTACCAAAATTAATAAAATCTCACCATGGGTCAAATTACCATTTTCCAAATTTTTTTTCCGATAAAGGTACATTCTACCAGAAATATAAAATTATAATTTTGAGGCTTTTCTGCTCCTATTTTTAAAACACTTCAAACTGTAAAGTTGGGCAGATAGTGATTTTATTTAAAAACTCGCGTGCACACTGCCGATTTCCTCTTAAAACAGACCCAAAATTATCATACAATGTTCGTCTTTTTCAATAATTTTTTTCTTGCGTTTTATCCATTTTCTTTCTCATCAAAACCAACACAAATCAATCCAAAACTTCGCCTAAATAATCTCAATTGATATAGCAAGATTTATGATTAGTTTCTAATAATCAAACAACCTAAAATCGTCAAATAGTTTGGATTAAATCCTATTGTTCCCAGAATTCTCATAGGTTCTTATTTCTCCAAAAATCATAATAACTCAAACTTCTTCTATCATTTGAAACCCAAAATTCTTGGATTAAATCGTTTAAACAGAAAGATATTTATTCTATCTAATTTTCATATCAAGAACAAATTCCAAAAACTCTATTGTTCATCCTTAAATCATGCAAGTTCATACTTCTTACTTATCCTATCCAGCATGGATATTGTAAGCAATAAAATAAAGCAAGAATTACACTTGCCTTTATTATATAGGTCTGAATCTTTGGTGATGATGGTGTAGAATCCTTTTCTCATTTTTTGGTGACTTTTCGGTTGTGGTGTTGGTGGTAGAAGGTGGATAATCACCTTTGGCTTGCCCCAAAAGTCTTTCCTCCTTCCTAAGCAACCTTTTTTCCTCCCAAGAAACTCTTCACTTTCTCTGACACTAAGACCTCTCAAGTGTTTTGTGATCAAATGAAATGAACCTACGTTCCTTTAATCCATCACATTTATAATAATACAAATCCCAAAATTACTATTCATATCCAATTAAAATGACTAAAATGCCCCTTCGGGGTGTCCTTTCATCTCCAAAGTGACCCGAGACCCAAATCCAACACCCGAATAGACTTTTCTGACTATATCGACCCTTCCGGATGCAACGGCACACTCAAAACGATCATAAGGTTGATATAAAATAATTTTTCCATTTTATTTATTTAAATTAGTCCCGAGATGTCCCATACCGCGTCCCGACTTAAGTTTCATAATTACCGTATTAGTTACTCATGGGGTGGGTAGGCTAGATCTGCAAGTAAGCCAGCCCCCCCACCCCCTCTCTCTAGCCGTTTCCCCTTGCAAATTCTACCCTAGTTAGGGTTTGCATGGATCCCCTACCTTCTCCTATTCAAGGATAAGGCATGCAACCCTCACTTACACATCCTTTATCCTCTATTGTTCCAAAAGTTTCATCCCTTTCAATTACCCACGTTCATCCTGCCCCTAATCCAAAGTCTTTTGCTGATGCGGTATGTGTCTCTAGATCAAATCCAACATCTTTATTACCTATAACTCGATTCAAAGGTGAGCCAGCAATCATGTTTGATGATTCTATTATTCAATAAATGGCATCCCCCTTTAAGTTCTCCCTAGTTCGTAAGTTTTCGCATGGGAGACCACCTGTTGATGACATCCGTAAATTTTTTTCTTCCCTCAATCTCAAAGCATCTTCTCACATTGGTCTAATTGATCATAAACATGTCTTGATTTGCCTTGATCATGTAGAGGACTTTCATCGTTTATGGTTAAAAGACACTTGGTTTATTCAAAACTTTCCTATGCGTAGTTTTAAATGGGATCCATAATTTCATCCCAATAAAGAATCTTCTGTCGTTCTAGTTTGTATCCATTTACCTCTACTGCCTATCCATCTATTCAATAAGAGTTCTATCTTCTCCATTGGTCAAGTAGTAGGTAATCCTCTCAAACTTGATAGTGCAACTGATTCTATAGCCAGACCTAGTGTTGCGAGAATTTGTGTGGAAGTTGATCTTAAAAAAACCTTGCCATCTAGAGTATGGATTGGAAACAAGGACAAGGATACAGGTTTTTGGCAACCTATAGTGTATGAAGACTTGCCTCCCTACTATTTTTATTGTGAAAAAAGGTCATGTTCGAGATAAATGCCACGTAAAAAGGGAGACAGAATCAAAGAAGAATACTGGTATTCAAGGTGGAGTTCAGAAGATGATGCAACACCAGAAAGAATCAACTAAAGAGTGGGTTAGTAAAAATTTTGGGAGAACAGTTGATGAAGTAATCCAAGCACCTGATCAAATACAAGAAATAGAAGGGGGGGGGGGGAATTCTTGGAAAAATTCAAAAAAAAAAAAAAGAGGCAGTCAACCTCTTATTTCTCATTTCTTCAAGAAACAAAATCAGAATAATAAAATTGTTCCCCCTACAGTAGGGCTACCAGTTCAAAAGGAGGTTTCAAATAGTGTGCCCACCACAGAAGAGGAAACATCAAGAATAGTGCATCAGAGAATCAATACAGAAGTGCAACAAAGGATATACTCAGAATAAGTAGAGCAAGAAGTGCCAGAACCCAATTGTGCACAACATACGAATATTGAAGTGAATTTGACTAGAAGAAGGCCCCAGTCCATTTCCAATGAATCCCAAGAAGGCTCCCCGGTTCAAAATGAAGGGGAATTAACTCCTCTTTCAACAATTGATAAGGATGATGGTTTTTTCACAGTTACCAGAAGGAAGAAAAATCCAGTCAAGCGTGTTAAAAAATAAGAACTTAGAAGTAGCTCAAAAAGGATTCTAAGGTCAAACTCTAATTCAAAATACTCTCAATGTTCTTAATGATTGAGTCAATAATTTGGAATGTTAAGGGAATTTCGAAAAAAGGAGTAATGAGAAGGTTGAAAAGATTAAATAGGATTCACAAAATTCAATTTCTGGTAGTATTGGAGCCAAAGCAAGATAAGGCTAAGATAAGAAGTTTTATGATAAAATTAGGTTATGCTTCCTGCATATCTAATAGTAATAGTAAAATATGGTTTTTTTTTAAAGAAGGTATAACATGGGAGTTCATTTCAAATATGCCTCAGTGCATTACTTTGAAAGTGAAAATTGATGGCAATAATCAACATCTGCAATGCAGTTTTGTTTATGCAAGTTGTATAAGAAATAATAGAAGACTTTTATGGGATTATTTAGCTGAAGTGGCTATGGAGTCTTCCTGGTTAGTAGGTGGTGATTTCAACATCATTGCTAATCAATCAGAAAAGGAAGGAGGTAATGTTGTTAATAGAGGGGCTATGTATGAATTTATAGAAAGTATAGAATCCAATGGCCTGATTGATATGGGGTTCAAGGGTTTTAAATTCACGTGGCATAACAAGAGAAGTAAGGAGAAAAGTATTTGGTGTAGACTGGATAGGATTCTTATGAATCAAGGCTGCCTAGAAATAGGCATCCACTGGGAAGTTTCTCATCTTAACAGATGCATGTCTGATCACAATCCAATGTTGCTGACAGGTAAGTCCCCTAATCAAATTTATGCTAAATCCTTTTGCTTTCTTAAGTTTTGGACTGAGAAGGAAGAGTGTATTAAAATTGTTAAAGAAACTTGGAAGGAAGTGGAGTGCAAAAATCCAATAGTAGCTATCTCTTTGAAGTTTAAAGCTATCAGGCATAAACTTAGTACTTGGAGTAAATCATGCGTTGGGGATATATTTCAAGAAGCTAGGGAAGCTGAAGACCAGTTGCTAAAAGCTGAATTAGATTATGACCAAGATCCATCAGAACTTCATAGAGAAAACTTGAATAAGGCTATAGAAGATCATAATTACCATCTCAAGTTAGAAGCTGACTACTGGTCTCAAAAGGCCAATGATAAGTGGACTGCAGAAGGAGATAGAAATACTGCATATTTTCATAAATATGTTAAAATCAAACACAGAAGGTTGTCCATTCACAGGATAAAGAAGAAGGATGGCTCATGGGAAGAAAGTATTGAGGATATAAAGTCTGAAGCAATAGATCATTTTGCAGTAGCTTTTCAATCTGAAGAACTTTGTAATCCAATGGGTGAGAATCAGGTGTTAGCCAAAATTCCAAGGTCCATTGATGAAAATCAGAACTAGAAGTTGATTGCTTGGCCAGATATAGAAGAAGTACAACAAGCAGTAAAGGGTCTAAATGTCTCAAGTGGTCCAAATGTTGATGGATTCAACGGTTTCTTTTATACTTTCTTCTAGGATGATATTAAGCTTGATGTCTTTAAGGCAGTGCTGAGTTTTTTTGCAGGTTCTTTTCTTCCTAAAATTACCACTGCCACAAAAATTTCTTTGATTCCTAAAAATGAAAACCCTCAATCTTTTAATGATTTTAGACCTATAAGTATTCAAAATTTTATCAACAAATTTTTTTCCAGAATTTTGAATGATAGAGTTGCAAAGCTTTTGAATCAAATCATTTCTCCAGTTCAGTCAGGCTTTATCAAAGGAAGGTCCATCACAGAGAATGTTCTTTTGGCTCAAGAATGTATATCCAGAATCAACCATAAAAATTTTGGAGGGAACATCATTATGAAGTTGGATATGGCTAAAGCTTATGATAGGGTCTCCTGGTTATTTCTTCTAAAAGCCATGAGAAGAATGGGATTTTGTGAACAATGGCTCGATTTAATATAGAGGCTCATTTCTAACTGCTAGTTTTCTGTCATGATCAATGGAGAAACGATGGGATTCTTCAAATCTTCAAGAGGTTTGAGACAAGGGGATCCCCTAGTCTATTCATCATTATGGCTGATGCTCTATCCAAAAATTTAGATAACCTTATGTCTAAATCTAGTTTTGTGGGGTATAAAATGCCTTTGGGCAACCCCAGATTTAACCATTTATCTTTTCCAGATGATATTATTATCTTTAGTTCTGGAGCAAGGAGGGACGTCAAAAACCTTATGTCTGTCTTAAGCCAATATAGAGAAGTTTTAGGTCGAAGAATCAATAAATCAAAGAGTAACATCATGGCCTCAAAGCTTATAGGCCTAAGATATCTTAATCATTTGAAGAAGAGTACTAGCATGAAGTTGAAGATAGATTTTATTAAGTACCTAGGCTGTCCTATCTATAGTGGAAGGAAGAGAATCATTTATTTTGAAGATATGGTGCAGAAAATCAAACAAAGAATCCTAGGGTGGAAGACAAAGTGATTGAGTTCTGGAGGGAAGATTATTCTAATCAACTCAGTTCTGCCCCTATGTCTCTGTATCTATTATCTCCTCTTAGTCCTCCAAAATCAATTCTTAACAGAATATCCTCTCTTTTTTCAAAATCCTTCTAGAGTTCAAGTTTTGGGTATCGTAGACACTAATGGTGCAGGTGGGATTCTATATCTAAACCTATCAACGAAGGTGGTTTAGGTATAAGGCACGTAAATGATATTCATTCATCTCTCAGTATGAAATTATGGTGGACTTTCAGATCTCAAAATTCCTTATGGACTCAATATATGAGGGCTGCTTATTGTAGAAACTCCCACCCTATTTCTGCTCCTAGAAGAGGCTGTGCTCAAACTTGGAATCGAATGTGTTCAGTTAGAGATAAAACAGAAGACCATATGATGTGGATGACTGGAGATGGATCTATTAATATTGCTAAGTATAATTGGAGTATTTTTGAATGTAAGTTATTTCCAGATTCTGAAGCAGGTCCTATTAAAGACTTTTGGAGTCAAGACAAAAAGTGGGATAAAGAAAAGATAAAAAATTTGTATGATCAAAATGTGGTCCAAAAAGTTTTGAAATTTGAAGAGATTATGCCTAATAAAATTGATTCTCTCATCTGGAAGCCAACTAACACAGGTAATTTTTCCATCTCCTCAGCTTAGAACATAAGCAGAAATCAACTTCCTTCAAGACTGAGCTCAAAATTTATTTGGCATAAGAATCTTCCGTCCAAAATGTCAGTCTTTATGTGGAAAATGATGAATAATCTTCTCCCAATAAATGAAAAGTTAAAATACATTGGTTTTAGAGGCCCATCCAAATGTTGTTGTTGCTCAAAGCCTAAAGAAGAAACTTTAAACCACATGTTTGAGGAGGGAGATGTAGCTACCAGCATATAGGATCAAATGACTAAAGAGTTTGGGATTACAAGACACAAAGGAGCAGGTGTTAGAAATCAGCTTTTCCAATGGTGGTTATATGGGGTAAAATTAAACAAAAGTATAAGCAGAATTGTTCCAGCTATAATTTGTCGGTGCATTTGGTGTTACAGAAATAAATGCAGATTTGATGATAGTCTTCCTAGTGTAAATTTTGTTCTATATCATATCAAGTCTGAGCTTGTTTCCAACAAAGTCTTTTTTAGTGCTCAAAAGGCTAAATTGTAGATGTTGATCAAGTGGAATCTTCCTAGAACATGTGCTTTAAAGCTTAATGTTGATGGCAGTGCCATTGGTAATCCAGGTAATGGAGGGGGAGGAGGAATTCTTAGAAATCACTCAGGGGACATGCTTTGGGCTTTTCATGCACATTTTTGAGTAGTGTCTAATATGGAAGCAGAGGCGTTGGCTTTACTTAAAGGTATGGAATTTTCTATGGACTTCATTGGCTATGATCTAACCATAGAGAGTGACTCTAAAGTTTTAGTGGATTTAATTCAAAATAAAGGTTCTTCCCCTTGGAAAATTCAGTGGCATGTGTTCAAAATCATAAGTTTATTGTCGAGGATAAAGGTCATAATTGTTCATATTCATAGAGAGGCTAATCAATTAGCAGATTTCGTTGCAAATTTAGGCAGCTCTCAACATACATATTGCTTTTCTCTTAGTACAGATGATTTCCCAAAGCAGCTGAAAGGTTTTATCAGAGTAGATAGATGGGGTTTACCTTCATTCCGACATGTCTAAGGGTCATTGGTGTTTTGTTTATTCCTCTGGTTGCTTAAAGTTGGATTTAATCAATTCTTTCCCATATGATTCTGTAAGGGTTCTAATTTATAAAGAACCTCGTTTGCGTTTCTTATTTCCTCCTTTCTTACCTTTTCTCAATGATGTAAGCTATTTAAAAGAGGCTAGTTCTTCTATCATTTGAGAATAAAAAGATGCTTTTTCCAAAAAAAAAAAGTTACTCATGGCAATATAAATAACATCATATTCATATATTACTTATATATCACTAAGTAATATTTAGAATCATATATTTCAATATCCACAAGTATTATAAAATTCAAATTAATCCCAATTAATTAATTTATAATTAATTTCAATTAATCCCATTAACTTTTAATTTAACTCATTTTAAAAGTCATTAAAATTACGGGGTATTACATACTTCCCCTCTTATAACAGAATTTCATCCTGAAATTCATAAAAATAAAGCATACCTCGTAAGGAAAATTTCGGGTATTAATCTCACATCTCATGCAATCTCTATCGTATTGCCCATACAGTACATTACCGAATACCCCCACTAATGTTATACACCAAGCCTTACCATTTAGTTGCAAATGTCTTGAGTTAACTTTACCCAATACTTCCTATACCATCCTTGTGGAAAATTTTGGGGAGTAGCAGTCCTAAATCATCAAACAACTAAATCCTGAAGTCACAACTTATACTTTCATTTACCTCAAGAATACTTACTGTGTCACAGTTATGGAAAATACTACAATCGAACCATCCAGAGCGCCCATACATCCAATATGTGTACATTCCATCATAAGATCTAAATGAATGTGATTCCTCTATAAGTTTACCCTTAATTTACTAACTACTTATAATAAAATCCGTATCACAGTGATTTCCACATTCACACTTGGCGAATCCATTAGTCTCAAAATCATTCTACAACTCATAACTCTCTGATTAATACATATATAATAGTAAAGGTTATAAACTCATATCCTAAAGACCCAACTTACTTCCACTCCCAACGTTCGTTAGTTTCATGCATGGGGTGTCTCGTAGAGCGAAATCCAAACAAGGAACCCCCCGATACACTACTACCTAAAATAGTCGGTCATCGAAACTCCTTAGGTCCTTAGTCTATAGTATATAACTTCCCAATAGGTTTTTATCTATTTATATAAAAGTCTATTTATTCACTCTCTTGTCAAAGACAATACGCTGGCTATAACTGTCAACCTTGGCCTCTTATCAATCCATGCCGATAATCACTTTGAAATGAAACAATCCTAATGATAGGGCTCTACATCAAAGAATGTTAAGCTGAAGCATAGTAAGCCGTACAGACCCTAAGGACACTAGAACCCGATGCTCTGATACAACCTGTAACACCCCTCCTAATTAAATACCGGGTGATCAATCCCATACCCAATTAAATCAGAATATACAGTTGGTTCATTCTTAGCATCACTGTCAAAAACATTTTCCAATCACCTAGTAGTCAATCAAGCTTGTGTTAAAAACTTTCTGATAAAAATTTCATTTTACCACTTCGAACAATTCTACAAATTCCATTCCAAAACAATAATAAACTGAATAGATGTCACAATAGAATTTAAATGCAACTAGAATAAACTTTTCTAGTAAATATATCTCAATACATAAATCCCAACGATAGTAAATGTAACACAACGTCACGATTATAAAATCCCGACTCAGATAGTAGAGAAATATCTAAAATCATCTTGGGCAACATGCCCTAAGTGAAAGATCACTACAGAGTATGAATCAAATAAATGAAGGCATCTAAACAATACTCAATAGCTCCATAGCTCATCAACCATCATAATCCTCTATGGCTAGGGTCCCTCCGACTGGACACCTGATATAAAATATGCAAGAGAGAAAAGGGAATATGTAAGGAAACGGGCCAGGGCCCGATGGTAAAATAGTTTTGAAAACAGCAAGTGAATAATTGCATTATTTATCACTTATAATATGCATGTTATATTATCGGACTCTCTTGATATTCTCACCTCTCATATAGAGTGCACACCTAATGTACCTATAATCCATCCTAGTTATAGTCCCCATGCTAACTAGATTAACCACATGTATCCATTCTTTATAGGCCAAATTATTCCCACGTACTAACCCTATAATATATATAATGATGTTATAGACATATATGTCCATTTAGATTCACTTCAATCTCCTCATTCTCGATGCTCGGCTTCAATAAAATTTCAATAGGCACCGTCCGTCTGATCGCAGTTCGAGTTGCAGATGTAAGTTTTGCTATTACGTTGACTCTATAATTTTATATTCTGGGGATCCTTATCATCTTAACTTCGTCAAAGTTTAATAACATATTCCTCACTAGAGCTAGGTATTTCCTCATTTACTCATCTTTAGCCTCGTAGATTCCCATCACTTAGTTGGCAATCAACTGAGAGTCACTTTGCACCATCATTTGGACGACATTGAGTGCCTTAGATCGAGAGAGTAATGCTAGTCGAGCCTTGAATTTTGATTCATTATTTAATGATTTAAAACTTGAACCACAAAGATTATTCTATGTCGATTCCATTTAGAGCCGGTATTATTAAACATGCTACGCTACCACTCTCACAGGATGACCCATCAACGAACAAGTTCCAAATGGGTCCTCCTTTCGTGAAAGTGACTTCATCCAATATTTATTTATTGAATAGGAGATCCTTTTCCATCGTATGATCTAAGCCATTAGCGGGAATATCCTCAGCCACTTCTTCTTTTTGAAACACTAGAGGCACCTTGGCCCCTTTTGCTATTCTAAAATCATTTCCAGTGCTTCAGGTGAACTCTGCTACAAAATCTTCTAGCGCATGTCCCTTAGTTATGCTTCTCAGTTGGTAGATGATGTAAAACTCACCTAACTCCACTAACCATGTCATTCAACTACTGTATTTCTCATGTTTACAAATGACTTGCCTAAGTAAAGTGTCGGTAAGTACCACCATCTTATGTGCCTAGAAATAAGGCTTCATTTTTATTAAAGGATGGATTAAGGTGTATGCTAGATTATCCATCTTTGTTAGTTTAACTCTGCCCCTTACAGATCTTTGATATTTAAATATACTGGCTTCTAAACTCCGCCGTCGTCTCAAAAAATAGAGGACCATATGGACAATTCTAAGACAGCCACATACATGAATAATTTATCTCCTTAGATAGGCCAAGAGAGTAGCATTGAGATCCTAGATAAGCCTTTAATTATTAAAATTTCCTTTCACACTCTTTATCCCAAGAAAAAGCTTTCCATAGGATTTTCAATAACGGTAAACACTTATCAGTTGCTCTCGAGATGAAATGATTTAGGTCAGTCAGTCATCTAGTTAACCTTTGAATATCCTTGATTGTTTTAGGTTTCTTCATATCCATTAGAGCTTTTATCTTGGCGGGATTTTCCTCGATCCCCCTTTGATTGATGATAAAACCCCAAAAATTCCTATGCTGACCCTGAACACACAATTCACAAGATTTAGCCTCATTATGTACTTGTCTATAGTATCAAAAGTTATATCCAGGTCGGCCACATATATCTAGACTTTCAAATTCTTCACGAGTATATCGTCCACATTCACCTCCATCATCTTTCCAATTTGATCGTTAAACATTTTATTGACCAACCTCTAATAGGTTGTCCCTACATTAATTAGGCCAAAAGACATCACATTATAGAAGTAGGTTCCTTTATCAATAATAAAGGAAGTCGTTTTAACATCCTTATTATGCATTGAGATTTTATTATACCCGGAGTAAGCGTCCATAAAGCTTATGAGCTCATGTCCTACTATAACATCCACTATTTAGTCAATTTGAGGTAATAAGAAGCTATCCTTTGGTTAAGCCTTATTAAGGTATGTGAAGTCAACATACATCCTCCATTTCTTATTTTTCTTAGGCATAATGATGACATTGGAATGCTAATCTAGGTATTGGACCTCTCTATAAAATCTATAGTTTACAATTTCTATACCTCATCCTGTATCACATCATATCGATCTCTTGCAAAGGTGTGTTGCCTCTACTTCACTGGTTTAGAATTTTAATCTATGTTGATCCAACGGAAGATAATTTTAGGGTCAATCCCCGACATATCGCCATGAGTTTAGGTAAATATACTCCACCGCTCTCTCAGTAGCTTGATTAATTCTTCCTTTACATCAAGTTTTAGGGACGAGCCAATTTAAACATTTTTTCTAGTTCATCCTCATTAAGTACGATGGATTCTACCTCCTCAGTGGGCTCTCCCTTTTTAGATTTATCTCATCCCTTGTATTGAGGGTATCAATATTTTAAGAAGTTATATTCCTTTAATGTGCTTCTCTCTCTTCATCTGAGGTAATGTAGCATTATCGGGCCTCCACTTGATCACCTTACACTTCCCCTACTATATAAGGAATATGGAATGTCATCATTTGGTGTACAGTTGAATGTACAGCTTCAAAATCTTTCAATTTTATCCTCCCTAGGATGATGTTATAGTCCAAGAAAATGTGTTCATCCATTACGAAGAAACTGACTTTTTTGGTCAAACACTTTGGTCAGGTACCCATGTACATGTCCATTTTAGAAACTCTGAGCGGATGCACCTTCTCTTCGTTGAATCCAATTAAAGGTTGATGATAAGGGACTATCCTCTTCTTACTTAGCTTAAAACCCTTAACAATCCAAAAGCATGACGTCAGTTGAGCTTCACCCATCAACTAGGATACCAGCTACATTATAATCATAAACTCATGAGCTGATGACCAATGGTTCATCATGTGGTGCTAAATTACTTTGAATTCTAGTCTTAAAAGACCAACTAGTAGGATATCCATATCAACTTTCTTGAGTTTTCTCGACTTAGCCTTAATCTCAATAAAGTTTACGTCGAACCTCTTGTGTGCCTCTTTTGACTCAACTACATGAGCCTTCTTGTCGGCTGGCTTAGTGCATCAACTTGTTACTCCTTCACAAATCATTTTAACGTTAAAGGAAATCATATTCAAATTACCATTTTCTACTAGATTTTAGCCAGATGGTCGAGATCGTCGCCGCCACGGTTGTCTGACTCTTCTTCACTTTTATTTTCTCGCACTTCTTTATTTGGATTCTTTTCCCTTTTTCTGTTAAAACTTTTCCTACCCTCGTATCCACCACTACTCTTATCCATATACTTTCTGAGCTTTCCCTGCTTCAATAGTTTTTCTATCTCATCCTTAAAGGCAAAGAAACGATATGCCATGTGGTTGTGATCTTAATTGAACTCACACCACTTACTTTTATCTCTCTTGTGGGGTGGAGACTTTAGCCTTTCAGGCCATCTGAACTCCTTATTATCTTTAATGTTGTTAAATATTAGATTCCAAATTATAGCTAACGGGGCGCAGTTGGATATCATCAATTGACCTCTTCTTCCCTTTTTTATCTTTACTTGGCCACTCCCCTTCACGTTGAATTTCTTGAACTCTATGTACTCTTTCTTATTAATAATTCTCTCAACTATGGTAAGAAGTTCTATCGTAGATTTTGGAGGATCCTTAGAGAGGTTCCACATGCGTTTTCTCTGTGTTATCCCACTATTGAGGGCTATCATCATATTATTCTCATCATAATCTTCCACTTTTAATTTCTCCTTATTAAAATGGGAAATGTACTCCCTCTGAGGTTCCTTCTTACCTTATTTGTCGTTTAGTAGGCGGGTCACGTGCTTTAGTGGCTTCATACCATAACAAAAATTCTGGATAAACTATTCTAAAAGTTTCTGGAAATTTCCTGTAGAACCTCTCGGCAAGCTATTATACCACCCATGTGTCGCGCATATAAGTGCGTTGGATAAGGATCAACACCTCATATCATTGGATGTCAAACTGATATTGACCACTGACTGGTATATCTCAATGTGATGAATGGTATTATTTATCCCATTATAACCGAGTGTTACACTCGACAGTTTGAACTTTGCAGGAGTAGGATAACTGATAATCCTTGGAACTTATAGTGATATTTCCCTGTGCCACCTGTGCCTAGGGTATTGGATTTTTATTAGAGTGCCAATCTTATCTTTAATTGTTCGAATTGAACTATTCTAAGGTTTTTACTCTTTGACCACATTGTTCTAATCTTCTTCAACCACAACTTCCTCAAGGACCAGCTCTTGGCCGACAGTTCTCCGCCTATTATTAAATTATCTATGATCCTCCCTTTTTTGCTTCAGTTTTGGCCTTTAATTATTGTGATATCCTGTGGCACGCATGCCACCCACACTACAAGAGCGAGAATGTTAGTCTCATATAACTTCATCTCTAGGTTCAAGATGATAAAAAATGAATCCTTTGCTAGGCCTAAAAAATGTCGAGCCTCTTTGACGGCTCTAGGAGTGTGCTGGATAATTTTTCCTTAGTAGGTTGGTGTTAGAGTATCGCTGGGACAATATGAGGTGTCTGAGACTTCATACTTCTAATAGTAACTGTTGATACCAAAATTAGTATGCTGATATGGATGAATAATAAGAAGACACGTGTCAATCTACGTGGCACAATAGCAATGAGGAAGTTTATTCCCCTGACCTAGTCATACTCACTCCGAGCAACAGGTGTACTCCGAGGAACTCCAGCTCTCCGAGGAACTCCAACGCTCCGAGGAAATCCAGCGCTCCGAGGAACTCTTGAACGATGAGCAACTAAGGCGGTTCGAGCTGCATCTCGACCACAGCATTGATTGCCAGATAATCAACAGTTCAACTATTCATTGAATACTTATCATCTTGACGCACACGCTTGAAGAGCATTAAATGAATTACCCTTTCATATGTATATCATTTAATGTATCACCCTTTCAGATTATAGCCTCAAGGCTATAAATACATTGTATTACCTTCATTCAAAGGGACCGGAATTTCTTGATAGAACTTGTAATCGAGAATTCCCAAAACACTCAGCAATAACATAACAGTGGATGTAGGCCATTCATATAAGGCTGAACCACTTTAAAATTCTTTGTCTCATTTATTTATCTGTGATTGAATAATTAGAGTGATCTAATTTTTTACATCAACAGTAAATACATTGTATTACCCTCATTCAAAGGGACCGGAATTTCTTTATAGAACTTGTAATCGAGAATTCCCAAAACACTCAGCAATAACATAATAGTGGACGTAGGCCATTCATATAAGGCTAAACCACTTTAAAATTCTTTGTCTCATTTATTTATCTGTGATTGAATAATTAGAGTGATCTAATTTTTTACATCAACCCGCGTAATTTTGGGCTATTTTAATTAATTTTTGGAAAATGGAGGAAAATAGAGTTTTTGATAAAATTATTTTTAATGCTCAAATATGTTGAATATTTTTTTTAAAGGCGAGAATTTCAAACGGTTTCGAAAACGGAGTTAAAACGGATTTTAAAATGATTTTTAAATGTTTTTAACTCTGGGAGTTGTTTTGACTTCCAACTCTTCATTTCTTTGCCTTATTTAAAGGAGTCTTTTGGATTCTAAATCTTTATTTCTTTGCATTATAAAAGGAAGTCATGGGTAAACCTTTTTAACATACTTTTGGCACAACTTTTGGCAGCAAATATATTTTATATTCCTCTTCTTTTTATATACACATTGGCCCTTGAGATTTGTGAGTTCCAACCTTAGATTAGAGGTGTTCTTGGGGCTATTTTGTTGGAGGTTCTTGGAGGAGATTTTGTAGATATTTTGTGTTGATCTTGAGGATGTGATCGTTGGTTTCTCATCATGGTTTGAGGTATGGGGTTTTACACAATATGCTCCTTAAATCTCGCGAGTGTCATTCTTTTTGAATTCTTGTTAATTGAACTCATATTTGAATTGATAAATTCATTGAAATCTGGAAAATAATTGTTGAAATTATTTTGATTCATGTGGTATCATTATATTGTTGTTGAGCACGTTGTCATGAGATTTTAATATGGCACGGAGGTTGGGCACCCGCCAAAATTCCTGTTTCCCGGGCTATGGCTTGATAAAGCATATACGGATGTGGTGAGGCCTGGTGACCCATTGATGTGTTGTTGAGAAATTATATTGATAAATGCTTTGAGATTTGCATTTTGATTTGAATATTCGTACTCGTGTTGTTACGTTTTATTCATCGCTAATCCGTATTTGTTGAGCATAATTCCTGTCGTATTGTGTACTTCCCCATATTTTCTTTTAGTGGCAGGTTAGCGCGGATTTTGGGGCACTATGGAGATTGATTTTAGCGAGGATTGTTTGGGAAAGATTTGTATTATTTTGATGTATAGAGCTTTGGAAATTTGTATTTTTATTCGAGTTAGATAGTTGTAATTTTTATTCGAGAGACTTGTTGTATTTTGTTGATGTAAAAAATTAGATCACTCTAATTATTCAATCACAGATAAATAAATGAGACAAAGAATTTTAAAGTGGTTCAGCCTTATATGAATGGCCTACGTCCACTGTTATGTTATTGCTGAGTGTTTTGGGAATTCTCGATTACAAGTTCTATCAAGAAATTCTGGTCCCCTTTGAATGAGGGTAATACAATGTATTTATAGCCTTGAGGCTATAATCTGAAAGGGTGATACATTAAATGATATACATATGAAAGGGTAATTCATTTATTGCTCTTCAAGCGTGTGTGTCAAGATGATAAGCATTCAATGAATAGTTGAACTGTTGATTATCTGGCAATTAATGCTGTGGTCGAGATGCAGCTCGAACCGCCTTAGTTGCTCGTCGTTCAAGAGTTCCTCGGAGTGCTGGATTTCCTCGGAGCGTTGGAGTTCCTCGGAGAGCTGGAGTTCGTCGGAGTACACCTGTTGCTCGAAGTGAGTATGACTAGGTCGGGGGAATAAACTTCCTCGTTGCTATTGTGCCACGTAGATTGACACGTGTCTTCTTATTATTCATCCACATCAGCATACTAATTTTGGTATCAACAGAAGCCCCCAATGTTTCATATTTCGAACTTTGAGGAGTATGGAACATTCTTTCTCGGTATATGGCAATATTAAATGATCTTCCTGGTATTTAGGAACATTTCTCCGTATTTGAATTTACTTCCAAATTCGCAGAATTCGCCTTTTTGCATTTTTATAAGCGCTTCGATCTTCGTGCACTTTTTGCCTTTTTAGCCGCCGGTAGCGTAATAGTTTACCCTCACGACGACCCTTTGGTGATCAAAATGAGGATGAAAGAAGTAGTGATTTCAAGGGTTTTGGTAGATAATGGTAGTTCGGCGGACATCATGTACTACTCATGCTTTGACAGTTTAAATTTGAAATTATCTCAATTGGAACCTTATCACAGACCTCTCCTGAGTTTTGCTGGCGAGAAAGTTTTTCCACTTGGGACGATCAAGTTGGATATATTGATTGGAACTTGTCCTGCTTGTCGAACAGAGAGAATACGCTTCTTTGTGATGGATAAGAATGTGCAGTCAGCTTACAACATAATCATGGGAAGAGTTGGTTTGAAGAAGTTCGAAGCAGTCCCATCTACAGTACATCAATGCTTAAAATTGCCAACAAATTTCGGAGTAGGAGTTGTGAAAGGTGTTAAAAAAGTAGCTCGGGAATGCTATTATTCATCTGCCGAGCAAGAGGAGCTTGAAGAGTCAAGGAAAAAGACTACTACCTACCAGATGGAGGAAGATACAGAAAGTGAAACACTTGATCCCAGAGATGAATCCCAACTTGTAAAAGGACAGGTGGTGGAATCTACAGAAAATGTTATTCTGGACGACGAGCACCCTGAACGAGTAACCCAGATAGGTTCGTCGTTGGATGTTTCAATAAAACAGGAGTTGATAACTTTCTTGAGAAACAGGAAGAAAACTTTTGCATGGAGTCATGAGGACATGCTAGGAATAGATCCAAACTTCTTATGTCATGAGCTCAATGTAAATAAGGAGATTAAACCTGTAAAGCAGAGAAGAAGAGTATTTAGTCCCGAGAAGAATCAAGCTATACAAGAGGAGGTCGACAAGCTCCAGAAATCCCAATTCATTGAAGATGTGAAATATCCAGACTGGTTAGCAAACGTGGTGATGGTAAAGAAGAAAAACAATAAATGGAGAATGTGTGTTGATTTCACCGATCTCAACAAGGCATGCCCAAAGGATCACTTTCCATTGCCCAGAATTGATCAATTAGTGGACGCCACCTCGGGACACGAGCTGCTCAGCTTCATGGATGCTTACTTTGGCTACAACCAGATCAAAATGAAACCTGAAGACAGGGAGCGACATACCAGCGGCTGATGAACAAGGTTTTTTCCGAAAAAATCAGTTGCAATATGGAAGTTTATGTCGATGATATGCTAACAAAGAGCAAGAAAGCTGTTGATCATCTAGTTGACTTAAGTCAGACCTTTGATCAACTGGATAAATACCAAATGAAGCTTAACCCGACGAAGTGCACATTTGGAGTACGAGAAGGAATGTTCCTCGGGTACATCGTCAACCAAAGAGGCATTGAGGCGAATCCAGAAAAGATCAAAGCTCTTTTAGGGTTGCGATCTCCAACGACGGAGAAAGAGGTGCAGAGTCTTACAGGACGAGTTGCAGTGCTCAACAGATTTGTATCCCGAGCAACGGATAGATGCCTCCCATTCTTCAAAACACTTCGAAAAACTTTCGAGTGGAATGATGAATGTGAAAAAGCCTTTCAAGACTTGAAGAAATATTTGGGAGCACCTCCACTGTTGTCCAGGCCAGTAATGGGAGAAAAGTTGTACTTATACCTGGTAGTATCAGAGAATGCAGTCAGCTCGGCATTGATCAGATTGGAGAATGGAGTCCAGAAACCAATTTATTACACAAGTAAGGCTTTTCGAGGTGCAGAGATCAGGTACCCAAAGCTGGAAAAATTGGCATTGGCATTAATTGAAGCAAGTAGAAGAATGAGGCCATATTTCCAGGCCCATACCATCGTCGTGTATACCGACATGCCATTGAGACAAGCCCTTCATAAGCTAGGAAAATCAGGAAGACTAATGTACTGGGCAATAGAACTCGGTGAATATGATATTGTATATGAACCCAGATCATCACTAAAAGGGCAGGCTGTAGCAGACTTTATAGTAGAGTTTACATATCCTGATACCCCCGAGGAACAAAAGTTGCTCGCTGACCAACCTGTGGATGTTATAGGATCAACAGACATAAGTTCAGACCAACTCCGGTTGGTAAAATGGGTTGTGGATGTAGAAAGATCATCAAATTCAAACCCAGACCAACCCCGGTTGGTAAAAAGGCGAGAAGAGATGGTCGACGAGGAGCGAAAATTACCAGGGGAGGATGAAAGAAAACAACAGATATTTCACCGGGGAACTCTGTCAGATTAGAAATTTGAATACGAATTACCTACATGGAGATTGTATGTAGATGGGTCATCTTGCACAACAGGTTGTGGAGCAGGGATTGTTTTGAAAACCCCAGACGAGATTGAAATGGAATATGCCATGCGATTCAAATTCAAAGCCTCCAATAATGAGGCTGAGTATGAGGTCATGATAGCAGGTCTTAATTTATCAAAGATTATGGAAGCACAACAAGTGATGGTATTCAGTGATTCTCAATTAATTGTGAATCAGATGATGGGAACATATGCATTTAAAGGAGAATTAATGGTCAAGTATCATGCAAAAGTGATGGAGTTGTTGGAAGAATTTGAAGCCATTTAGTTGATCAGAATACCAAGAATGGAAAATGCACAAGCAGACGCACTGGCCCGACTAACATCAGCTACTCGTACCGAGCTACGAAGAACGATACCAATTGAAGTATTAGAGAGTCAAAGCATAGATGAAGAATTGACGATGAATGTTATTACCCTTGATTTAGGACCATCTTGGATGGATCCCATTAGGAAGTATATTGAGGAAAGAGAATTGTCGGAGGATAAGCTCTCTGCAAAGAAATTAAAGTTTAAAGCTGCTTGGTATGTACTAACTAATGGTGTTTTGTATAGACGAGGAATTATGGTAGGTTTGCAGAGATGTGTACATCCCTCCGAGGTGAAAGAATTGATTGAAGAAATCCATGAAGGGTCCTGTGGAGCCCATGTAGCAGGTCGAACACTTTTGCAAAGGGTAATGACGCAAGGGTACTACTGGCCAACGATGAGGGCTGATTATATAGCCTATGCCAAAAGATGTGATAAATGCCAACGTTTTTCTTCCATCCGACGTACTCCACAAGCATTGTTGACACCCATAACTTCCCCTTGGCCATTTGCCATGTGGGGAATTAATTTGGTTGGACCACTACCAACAACCCGAGGAAGATTCAGGTACCTCGTCGTTGCAGTGGATTATTTTACTAAGTGGGTAGAAGCTGAGCCACTTATTGATATGACATACGAGAAAGTATACCAGTTCATTTGGAAGAACATAATCTGCCGATATGGTCTCCCTCATGCCTTCATCACAGACCATGGAACACAATTTGATAACGAGGAGTTTTCTACCTATTGTCATCAGTCAAACATTTTGAAGACTCATTCAGCACCAGGCCATCCTCAAAGCAATGGACAGACTGAAGTGACGAACAGAACAATACTAAATGGTTTGAATAAGAGGCTAAGTGAGGCTAAAGCTAATTGGATTAATGAGCTACCGTCAGTATCGTGGGCTTACCGAACAACTCCCCGAGCAGCAACTGGAGAATCACCATATATGCTGGCGTTTGGAAGTGAGGCTGTAATACCTGCCGAGTTGGGTCTTCCAACACACAGAGTGCTGAATTTCAATTCCCCAGTCAGCGACTTAATGAGAAGATTGGATTTGAATATGCTCGAGGAGATTAGAGAAGAGGCAGCTATTAGGAATGTTGCTTACCAACAACGAACAACTTTGTTCTACAATAAGAGGGTGAAGAAATGCGACTTAAAAGAAGGAGATTACGTGCTAAAGAAGGTCATTCAGAAGCACAATAAATTGGAAGAAAACTGGCATGGACCTTACCGAGTTACAGAAGTTTTTCGACCAGGAACTTACCGCATAGCAACTCTAGAAGGAGAGGAATTTAAGAATGCATGGAATGCTGAACACCTACGCAAGTATTATCAGTGATGTAAAATGTAAAGCAGTTCCATTAATATGAATAAAAGGATGATGTTTCACCATCTTCTTTCTTTTATTGAAAGTTTTTCGAGGAATACTAGTGTGCAACACTACACTGTTCAGCAATAAAAGCAATACCGATAGTTCAAACCCACGACCAACTCCGGTTGGTAAAAGGGCGAGAACAAACTATACTCCTTTGGTTAGGAGGCAATAGTTCAAACCCACGACCAACTCCGGTTGGTAAAAGGGCGAGAACAAACTATACTCCTTTGGTTAGGAGGCGTACACTAGCGTGACCAACTCAGGTTGGTAAAAGAGCGAGTGGACATAATAGTTCGAACTCAGACCAACTCCGGTTGGTAAAAGAGCGAGAACACGATAGTTCGAACCCAGACCAACTCCGGTTGGTAAAAGGGCGAGAACACACCATACTCCTTTGGTTAGGAGGCTGACACTGGCTCAGACCAATTTTGGTAAAAGGGCAAGTGGACATGATAGTTCGAACTCAGACCAACTCCGGTTGGTAAAAGAGCGAGAATAACATTCCTAAAAATGCCAACGTGTTTGGCTAGGAAGCAAGATATGCTCTCAAATACCAACTTATGTTGATCGGGAGGTAAGATTATTACAAAAGTTTCTCGAAGAACAAAATATTCCAAACTGAACCAAGTATGGTTGGTCGAGGATAAAAACCCACTAACTGTAGTTGGTCGACGAGGAGAATTTATCGACCTTGATTGGTCGGACACATTTTAAAAAAAAACAAAAATTTACCAAGTATGGCTAGTCGGGGATAATTCTCACTAACTATAATTGGTCGATGAGCATAATTTAACAACCTTGGTTGGTTGGAAAGATTTTAAACATCTTTATACTCATTACTTTATTATTAAGTGATCGAGTAACATTACTGATACTTGTAACTTTTTATTACTAAGTTGGTCGATGAACCACACAATATTTTTATGCAAGCACAAATATAAAGTGTTTGACAAGCACAAGACAATAACAATACAGATTTGCAAACAAAAATGAAAGTCTTTCATTAAAATTCAAAATAAATTACAAGCTACATTGATAATTATGTATACTAACTGTTACATAAGAAATACCTATTCTATTGGTCTTTTCCCCTCAGCTTTTGATACAGGTTTCTCGCCATTAGGCGGATCATTTAAAGTCTGAGGAGAATTGATGAAGTTCAAGTCCTTCAGCATCCTAACGTTCATCACAGAAGGTCAATCTAGAAGATGCTCAGGACGAGATACCTCAAACTGAGAATGAAAACTGTAGTCACCAAGATACTTCGCAAGTAAGCTCCGAGGAATGGCACGAGCTGGGATCCATTACATGTCCAAATTAAATGGTGGCACAGGCAAGTCAAGTACCCCAGGATCGTAATAATCCCACAAATAATGTCCCTGTTCGAGTTTTAACACACATAAGGCATTCAACCAGCCTTGTTTATATCCCTCATTATTGGCATTCTGGATACGATCATCCAAATGGAATAATGCTTCGTTGTATCCAGTCATCAAGAACTCCCTGGGCTGTTTGTGAAATTGAAATGTTAACCTGTCAAGCTTCTCGTGAAGACTCTGGATTAAAAGCTCATTAGTCTCCATCGCTGATTTCTCTCCAGAGAGTTGTTGTTCCAATTCTCTAACTTTCTTGGACAGTTCAGACAAGGCTTGATTTTTTGCCATCAATTGGAATGCTTGGTTTTCCAATGCTGACTGAGTACGAGATTCTTCAATAGTACGACGAAGAGTTCTTGATCGACCCCGAATAGGTGGAGTACTTTGTTCCTCAACAACATCCTGAGCAACTCTTCCTCGTCCACGAGAACCTCTTCCTCATCCCCGAGTAGCAGTAGAAGTACCCGACCTTCTCAAGGTATCCAACTCTTGCATTAATTTGGCATTCTCAACCTCTAAAAATGAAAATCCCTCGTCAGTCATTGGGATTAGAGCTGTTGAAGAAGAAGCTGTAGACTTGTACTGTGCTAGCTCTTTCTGCAAATTGTTATTCTCTTGCTCCAGCAGCTCGGCAATCTGTCTGCATGCTTCGACTTCACCCTTTAGGGTTCTCTCCCTGACATCGTACCCAACAAGGATCTTTTTGTGGCCTGTCTCGGCAGAAAGCTATTGATACCTCTTCTCATACCCCTCATGCAAAAGGGCAGTTGATTCCTTATACTAATTCTGAAGGCCTTCTAAGGTACATTGAAAATCCTTAATAATTTTATAATAGGCCACGTTATTGGCCACAGCTCGGTCAAGTAAACCCTTCAGGTACTGATAAGCTTCATTTGCTTGCTCAGAAGCATTATGACCAAGGATATCAGCAACTTATAATGCACTCAATTATGTGTGACCAGCCTTATAATATTCATGACATTGTTGCATCAACTTTGTGTTATTAGCAGACAGCAGATCCATCCTGGACAGAAACTAACATAGAAGGAAAAAGTAATCATCAAAAAGAAGATCAAGGCAAGAGTTAATAAAAGAAGCAGACAGAACATCAACAACGTAGAGGAACAAAAAAAGGTAATTTTATTACATCATCAAAAGGAGTACAACGTTCAGAATACAGAGTACAAGCAAAAGAAAATAAAACAAATACCGAACAACTTCACGCCTTTTCCTTGTCTCCCAAGACTTTCTCGGGAGGCTGGGATAAGGAGCTTGGTTGCTCGGTGGGAACAATGAGTTGATTGGCAGAAGTTGGGACTTGTTCAGGAGGAGCAGGCAAAGAAGAAATCTCCTCGGTGGCTGTCTGATTGGGTTGTGGAGTAAGGACTTGATCACCCACTGTCATTGAAGATTCTTCGGAGGCAGCTTCATCCTCTTCTTCGTCTTTAATAGCTGGGGGAGGACCAGGGAGATGTTGTTGAAATAGTTCTGAGTCCTCGCTAACCTTCAATTCTTGCAGGGCAGCAACCCAACCATCTCGAAAGTATTTCAAACTCCCATACTGCACCTGGGTCATCATGGCTGCTACCCCCCTGTCCCATACTTTATCCCAACCGGTACAAAAAGATTTTTTCACAGCCACTTTTCTTTTCATTCTCTCCGAGGAGATCTTCTCGGATAGAAGATCCTCGGAGGCTTTCAACTTGGCCTCCACCTACTCCTTCTGGCGATTTACTTCTCGCAGAAGGTTAGCTCTTCCTCAGCCGATTTCAACTTATTTTCAATCTCCCCAAATCTTGTGAGCTTCTCGGCATATTTTTTATTCTCTCTCTCCAAGCCTTTCACCTTACTTCCCAACTGCACTTTCTCTGCCTCAGATGCAGCCAACTTCTTCTCCCATTCACCCCTATCCTCATCATACTTTTGACGAGAATCCTTCAAAGATTGGGCCAAGCCCTGTAAAGTATCTTCTACTCCAGACGAGGAACTAGAAGCCTTGATCGCTTCATCTTTCTTCACTATGGTGTTAAAGCAACTCACCAGCTGGAAAAGGAAGAAAATAATGATAAGTCATTGCAGAGATACTTGTATTGATGGAAAGAAAGAAAAATTCAGGATGAGATAAACTTACTGAAGCAATGTGACGAGTAGCTAGGGATGTCAGCATATCCCTAGACATGTTTTCCTCAATTCCTTGGACTTCAGGAATAGTCCAAGTCTTTACCGAGCTCATTGCAGAACTCGGGGGAATAATGGTGGGAACACCAGCTCCACTAGCTTGGAGCTGGGGAATGGTTTCAGAAAAACTAACCGAGGAGGACTTCTTCAGTCTCCTCAATGGCACTTCAACAGTCTTAACCAAAGAAGAACTTTTGGTTGGGGAAATGGTAATCACTTCCACAAGTGCATCCTTCTTACTAGGAGCCACTGGGGGCTTCTCGGCAGCCTTCTGAGGAGCAACAGAAGGGCAGCATCTACTTTCTTTGTCCCCTTGGGGACATCATTCTTGTTTCTTTTTCCATCTCCAGTAGAGGAAGTCTCCTCAAAGATGGCAGGAATTCTTGTTTTGCCCATTTTCTGACTCAGAGGAATATGAGAGTCTGGTGAAGAATCCTCAGAAGCTGGCAATGGTTCACTAATGCTGACCACAGGACGAGCAGTAAAGGATGATGTATAGCTCCTGTACTGCAACAAGTATGAAGCAGACCTGACATGCTCGTCTGTAACCTTCTAATGCAAACTCCAGATATGTTTCAAATGTTTTATATTTACTTCTGATTCTTTTGGAGTTTTTCTCTTGCTGTCAACTGCAAACAAATGCATATTGAAATGTCAATCATGCATTTATTCAAACATAATGAAATCATAGTTTCAGAAATAAAATAAAATGAAAATAACCTATCCCATTGCCATATGGGAGGCATTTGGGACATTCATATACTTCGTCTCCAACCAAAGGGGCATGTTGCCAATTTTTGATAACTACCCCATGTTCAAAATAATCCCTATTAGCAACAGGGAGATTGACTACTAAAGCTCTATTCAAAAATCTAGTTTTTAGATAATAAACATTGTCTAGAACAACCCATCTATAACAATACATAATCTCAGGAATTCCTATACGAGTTCCATGAGTTTGATTTAACCTATGCACCCCATTAACTATTCTCCATGTATTGGGGGCTATTTTTGCAGGAACAACATCGAAATACTGACAGAACTCTAAGCACAAGGGGTTTGGTGGAAAAGAAAATCCACATTCAGCAATGAAGAGGCTGGGGAACCAATGCCCCTCAGCCAAATTAAAATACTTTGAAGGTTCAGAAAGATCCTCCAGAGTTACCCAAGATGGAATAGAGAAATCAGAATGGAATTTATCAAGAGATTCAATAATGTAAACCATGGTGAATAAAAGAAATGAAGAAGAAGGAAGAAGATCTTACAGGAAAAAAGGAGATCTGTTGACAACGAATGAAAATAAGGATGAACCCACAAGAGAAAGAAAGACTATGGAAAACTCGAAAGCAGAAATTGGAAAAGGTAGAAGACGGTGATATTGTCTATGAAGTTTAAATACTTTGCCTTGGGAAACGGCGAAAGAAATGATTACAAAAAGGAAACTATTACGCTACCGGCGGCTAAAAGGACAAAAAGTGCACGAAGATCGAAGCGCTTATAAAAATGCAAAAAGGCGGATTCTGCGAATTTGGAAGGAAATTCAAATACGGAGAAATGTTCCTAAAAACCAGGAAGATCATTTAATAGTGCCATATACCGAGAAAGAATGTTCCATACTCCTCAAAGTTCGAAATATGAAACATTGGGGGCTTCTGTTGATACCAAAATTAGTATGCTGATATGGACGAATAATAAGAAGACACGTGTCAATCTACGTGGCACAATAGCAACGAGGAAGTTTATTCCCCCGACCTAGTCATACTCACTCCGAGCAACAGGTGTACTCCGAGGAACTCCAAATCTTTGAGGAAATCCAGCGCTCCGAGGAACTCTTGAACGACGAGCAACTAAGGCGGTTCGAGCTGCATCTCGACCACAGTATTGATTGCCAGATAATCAACAGTTCAACTATTCATTGAATGCTTATCATCTTGACGCACACACTTGAAGAGAATTAAATGAATTACCATTTCATATGTATATCATTTAATGTATCACCCTTTCAGATTATAGCCTCAAGGCTATAAATACATTGTATTACCATCATTCAAAGGGACCGGAATTTCTTGATAGAACTTGTAATCGAGAATTCCCAAAACACTCAGCAATAACATAACAGTGGACGTAGGCCATTCATATAAGGCTGAACCACTTTAAAATTATTTGTCTCATTTATTTATCTGTGATTGAATAATTAGAGTGATCTAATTTTTTACATCAACAGTAACCTTCTTCGTGAAAGGCCAAATCATCTGGGAATTCTTAAACTTGCTTTCCAAGGCGGAGATGTCATATATCAATGATGTCCCTTTGCCTTAGGTGGTGTTGTGCCTCCTTTCCTAGAGATGGGGGTGGTCCCCCTGCTGTCGCATTCACTGCCTCCCTGGCAACCAGAGTTATTAGGTAGATGGTAGGATCATGTACAATTCTGCTCATTATGTCCTGGATAAAGGAAGCGAACTGTTATTACATTTGCTGCTAGCTTGCCACAACGGATCTTAGTGTCTCCGCCACGTAAGACATTTGGGACTATTATGGCAGTTGTATGGAGATAAACCCGACATTATACGGTGGGCCAGTGGCCATCTTAAGTGATAATTATCAAATGGCAAAGAGAGAAGTAGAGTAAGCAACAGAAAACTAGAAATAAGTTCAATTAAGAAAGCTTAACAAACACCCAACTCAATCTCTTGCAATGGTGATTCAACTCCAGTAGTGGTGGATCTGGATCACCACCAGAGATAAGGGGGATAACGTTCAAGCTAAGAAGAAGAAGAAAACAAAGTATATTCCCATAGAGATCTCCAAAATGATGATACAGAATATCATCTACAGATATGTTCAGCCTAATTCCTAAATTTAAGTAATAATGGTGGAGTAGTACATTAACAAAACAAATATATAGCAAGTAGAAGGCATGGGAGATAATCAGAAGACATGTATTTAATTGGTTCGTCCTTGGCCAACTGTAATACCCCGTACTTTTATGGATAATTATTTATGGGATTAATTAAATTAAATGTGAATTAATTGAGAATTAACCCTGATAAAATACTAACGAGATGTGAGTTGGTATTTGATTATAATATGTATATATGTCAATATATGAATATTGAAAATATTGAAATTGTCGCGAGGCTGAAATACGGCAATTTGGAAAATTTAATTGGGACGCGCGTGTCAGTCGCATCGAGAATGAATTTATGAGATTTAAAAATAAATTATTTTTCTTTTGACCAAATAGTCATTTTGAGTGCGCCAACGTGTCCGGAAGGGTCGAGATAGTCAGAAAACACTAGCCGAGGGTTTAGTTTGGGTCCCGGGGCATTTTTAGGCCAAACCGGCAATCCAAAAGGGTAGTTTGGTAATTTCGGAAATTTGGTAATTAAAACCCACGAAAATTAGACTTTAATTATAACTTATCATTAAACCCACTAACCCATTTTCAACCCTAATCCAAGTAGTGGGATACGGGAGAAGTTAAGAAAATGTTATAACTTGCCAAAAACCAAACCCCCACCTCCATTGCATCTTGTGAGAAGAACTTGTAGAGAGAGAGAGAGAGGAGAATTCTGCAGAGAGAGAGAGAGAGTAATTCAACCATCTCCAACCAACAATAAATTTGAAGAACATAAGGCAAGTGATTTAGTTACAATTGATTCAATGAATGTGTTCTTCCATGTTTAGTGTAATTATCGAATTTTGTCTTGGAAGATTGATATAGACCCATGAATTTGAGGATTAAAACTATAAACCATGTTAGGAATTGCATGTAGACATATTCTGGACGAATTATGAATCCAAAACATAATACTTGATGATCTAAAACGGATTAAAGACGAGAATTACTGTTGTTCTTGAAAGAAATAGAAAACTAGGGTTCTTGAGGATGTTTTGATCTAAATAAGGCCATTGGGTGATGATTAATTAGTTTTAGAACGTTAACAATGTTGTAGGGTGATTATTTGATGATATTATAACGTTAGAATGAAGTTTCATGCATTGTAATGAATTTTTGGGACGATTTGAGGACTGCAAAACGAAGCAGTCCGTAGCCTATCTGGTGCAATCGATCGATCGACATTCATCAGTCGATCGATCAACCACCATCGATCGATCGAACATACAAGGTTGATAGATCGACCTTCCCAGAATGAGTAAAATCTTCCCATTTAAAATTTTAAGGATGTTAACCCTAGAAAATTATTGATGGAGACTTTGTGAGTATTCTTAGACTTAAGGAAGACCAGTAGGTATGGTTGTGAAATCGGACCGTAATTAGAATTTAATTTGGGATAGTTGTCTAAAATCCAATAAAGATCGACGAGTGAGATAATATTAGGGTTAAAAGAGTAAATTTGAATGATTTGATGAAATGAGGTTTGTGGCAGAAATAATGACCTTAAGAATAATGAAATTAAATGTGGAAATAATAGGAGACTTAATAACCTCTTTGAGATAGGTTTTAAGTATAAGAAACTAGGATGTGAGATGTGTCGACAGTCTACATTATATATTATCGAAAGACTTAAAATGCATAAAATTGGAATAATGGTATAGGGATGTAGAATATACCTTTATTAATATTAAGATATCTAAGACGTGTGAATGCTTAGTATATGACTTATGTGTATGACATACCTACCATACTTGCTATCACGGAGTTCGTCGTTCGTGTTGGGCCAACTAATCTTTGTGTGCCTACGAGGGGATTTAGATTGGTACCTTAAGTTCATAATACTAGAATGACTTATTTGTGAGTTAATAAGTCAGCTGACTATGGAGCGTAGGTATGTACGTGACCCATGGATATGTTGAATTATGTTCGCCTCCATTTTTGTGTGTTGTGCTTATTCTAACAATTCCAGAGAGATTCGGAATTTGTAATCCTTATGTACGTGATGTACCGGGATGAGATAGCAGAGTATGTGCACCGTAGCCTAGACTAGGGGTGCCTATAATGTATATTTATGATGTGAATAATATACAACTAATGTTCAATGAAATACTTAGTAAAGTAACGATGTGTATACTTGTGCTATTTTAATAGAGATTAAAATGAGAACTCCACATAATAAAAGGTTGTTATTAGGGAATTAAGGCACATACATGGTATACTTTAATGACATGAATAAACCCTTAAACCTATAAAGTGAAGCCAGGGTTTGTATTAGACTAGTTAGTTAGTTGCATAACTAGTATGGGCTATGGATGGGTTAGGAGTGCACATTAGTTGAGGGGTGAGGAGCTCATGTGAGTGCACGTCCTAACATGTATTTTGCATTCATTATTTTAATGTTATTAAAGCACTTTATGTTTTTAAAATACTCCACTTTCGGGCTCTGACCCGTTTGCTTTCAAATCTATTTTTTGTAAAAACCTTTTAGGTGCCCAGCCACAAGGACACCATGCATAGTATTTTCATTCAGGTGACGAGCTGTAGCTGTTGTGGAAGTTACAGGGCCTTGATAGTAGACGCCTCCTTTTCTAGTCTTGACTCCATATTCAGTTTCATCATTTGTAGGGCATGTCGCCCATTTCTATTTAGAGACATTTCATATTTCAGTTATTCAGATTTTGGCATGTAATTAATTGAGGGTACACTGTTCTATTTATTTCAGTTGTGGGATTGTTGTGAGGAGTATTTCCTCCATACTTATTATTATTTGTTGGTTATTCTATTGCTTCTTTATGGTGAATGGTTATGTTATTATTTCATAATTCTTTTATTGCATGTTAATCAGATTTAATTTAAAATTTGACAACTTACTTTTTAAATATTAGGTGGTTAGTAATCATTAAATGTTTTCGACAGTGATGCTATTAACTGAACCAACTTGGCATTTTGAATTAATTTAATATAGGAGTAGCTACCCGGTATTTAATTAGTCGGGGTGTCACAGGTGGTATCAGAGCATCAGGTTCTAGTGTCCTTTAGGATCTGTACGGCTTATTATGCTTCCAGCGTAACTTTCTTTGATATAGAGCCCTATGTTTAGGATTGTTGATTCCGTTAGTAAAATTTCGTCCTCCTTCTATGATGTATATAATAGCGAATCGTATTGCGATCGAGTGTATTCGTGTGCCGAACAATGTAGTACGTCAGGCGAAGACAGTTGGGTGAACAGCAGGAGGTAAATATATATTGAGGTTAATTGATTTATTTAAAGAAGGATGACCGTATTTGAAGTCACCGATATTATGACACGGAAGTCCTGAATGATATAGAAGGCTAAGGCGCGACTTGAGACTTCCGGGTACAGCTATAGTAGGAATGGGGTCAAATTAGACACATCCAACAAGGTTGGAATGGGAGAGAAAGAGTTAGGTGTAACATTGAAGAGAATCAGCAGTAGCAATACTTTAAAGGCGAAGATGGCATATGCTAGCCAAACGAACACAATGTATCCAAAGGCTTGGACATATGTCAGGATATGACCAATTGAGAGTGAAAATTTAGAGAAATTTTTCCTTGACTCGTAAGAGCGTAGATTCAATGGTGAGAAACAAGCAACCCACTTAAAAGTGGAATGTGATGTCGAGAGGGTGTACACGTATGGTTTGACCATAAGTTCCTTCATCAGATGTTCAGGTTGAAAGGAGAATGTTATTCTGAACTCACATAAGAGGGCCAAACAGGGGTCAACTTGTGAGGAGAAATTTAATGTTGTAGCAAACCTTACACTGGGTGGAGAAGGTGGTATGGAGAAGAGGATGTTAAAGGGAGAATCTACATACAAGAAGAATTGTTAGCTCTTATAGGGAATTCTGCTTGGATGATAAATACAGATAGTAATTATATCGCGTGGTGTAAATTTGGAGGTAAATGTTCCCTTGGGTAGGGAGATACAAAAATCGAAGAATTTTTATATAATAATACTGGGAAAATGGTGTTGGAGAAACACCACAAGGAGGAAGACCCAATGGAGAAGTCGTTAAAATAATTCGACAGCGAAATTACTACCGAGCGATGGTAATTTCAGTAAGAGAGGTGGAAAACTAGTAGTGTGTTCCTTAGGTACATCAAGCTAAGGGAACAACGGAGATAGTCTTCAGAGCTGAGACTACCAACGTCCGAGGAAAGGACCACTTTAACATGGTCAGGGTGACCGAAAATAAGTGGAGTATGTGTAGAGGTACTTTGTGGGAGTGAAAACCCGTATAAATGTTTCCTGATGCAAGTGTAGGGATAAAGGTATTAGGCCTGGTAAGGGCGACAGTTATTGAAATATTTGGTGTGGTACGAACAGGTGTTAAGGCCAGAAACCATTAGAGCATCCATGACGATTATCAGGATGGAAGTAGGAGTTATATCCTCAGATGATGTTGCATGTTGGTCGTGATATAAACAGGTTACTACAATGGTTATTGTTGTTTTTGTCACTTTTGCTTGAGAGTTGAGTTTAGTGAGTATCGGCAATTTTGTTTATGTGAACATTTTTCGCTGATTGTGTGGGGTTCCTTGTATTATTATCCGTATAGGATGAATGGGTATATTGATAGTAGTACATGATTGATTGATTGAAATTACTCATTTTAGTGCTGTATTATACAAGTATGATATTATCCAAATTGTGTTTTTATATAATTGTACCGATAGTGTGCTGGTATTACAAGTTTATCAAAGTTACTACCTTGGGGTAGAATGTTTTGGTTCTGGAGAGGCCCCATTTGTGAGAGGGCCGAGCTCAAAATTGTACTATTGTATATATATGTATATATATATAAATATTGCTGTGATTTCAAGGGCATAATGGTCTCGGATACTTAATCCTAGTATGCGCGGATATTTAAATGATATGATTAGTATGTAATTTATTTACTAGTTAGCAAAACGGTTTAGCTGGTTATTGAAATTAACACTCAGGATGTCGTAATAAGTATAGTGCATTATTTTATCTCCATTTCGAGATCTGGGATTTTATACTCATAGTTGTGTACCTGGGGACGGGATTTTGAGAGCCCCGAGTATAATTGCATAGTGTATATGGAATGTGATTACCATCAATATCAAGAAAAAGTGTCTTTCGAAAAGAGTTCCTTGTTTAAGTTAAATTGAGAAAGGAGATGTAACTTTGTTGTTAAGAGATAGGAACATAGGGGTACGTGTTATGGACTGAGGGCTTAATAAATCTCGATGATCGAAAAGGTTAGGTAGTAGTGTATCGGGGGGTTCCTTGTTTGGATTTCACTTTGTGAGACATCCCACGTATGAAACCTAGCTTAAGGTTGGTAGTAGGGGGATATTTAACCATTCGTCCATAATTTGGAATCCCTCGATAATTACGAAAATAGTTAGTTAGGAAAATTACGATATAAGGTCAGTAGAGCCAGTGGTGTTGTGAAGAAGTACTAAAAATTTTGGTTTTATTTCGGCAGGTTGAAGGATGCATTAAGGTTATGAAGTATTTAGGATTTCTAATTCAGAAGAGATTGAGAACGCCCAAGTGGTATAGCACCGTTGTATTTATAGTGACAATAAAGAGTTTGGGATTTGTATGAAGCGTATATAATGTTTAAAAAACCATATGGTTGGGTTATAAGGGGAGTAGACATCTTGATTTGCTAAAGTGTAAATCAAAGGAAGAGGGAACATAGACGGGTGAGATTATTACTTATGAGATTAAACGTCATAAGAAAAGGTGTAAGTGAATATCATGTGTAGTCAGTGTAGCACGTTCAAATTTGGAGGAAAGGCAGTAGAAAGCCATATAATAAAAGGATATCTCTTGAGAAGGCGAATAAATTATTATGAGCAATTTGGAGTAGAGTTCCGATCAATCGAATGTTGAGGGTGACTCAAGAGTAAATAGAGTGAGAATGTTAATATGGTATAAGGAGTCCGGATTTTCACAAAGAGGTGAGAAAGTGTAAGGGTCGAAACTTTGGCATATGCCAAGAGAAGCAGAGGATCGTTAAGTATCACTTAATGGGAAGGAACATTTACAAGAAAGTCAGCATTTAAAGGGGTGTAGTAAGTAGTAGAACGGTTGGGTGTTAGATGATTAACCAATTAATTGTATATTCAATTGATGATACCAGGGATGGAAGAGTCAAGTTAGTAAATTCCTTGAGGGGTAACAAATTCCTTCAAATACGTGAGTCATGTTGTTCACAAGGAGACAAATTGTTATATACTTTAATGATTTACACTATTAAATAGTGAACACGCCGGTACGTGGTTCGACGTAGTATTATTTAGAATGGGGATGAAATCCCCGAAATCCACATTTAGGTGGGGTGACAATAAGTAGTGGGAAATAACGATTCAAACTGAGGGTTATATCACCTATAACCCGAGGTGCAGGCGCAAGGTGACTAACGAATGATGGATTGTATGAAACAAATTTTGGATTCATTGCGATATTTTCAATTCCAAATCGGGTGTAACTAGTGAGGTATATTGTAGTCATGAGGAGGAGATATTACCTAATGGTAGAGTTGGGGGAAAAGCACCAGTATCTATTTATGGTGGACAAGGTGCTTACAAGGGTTTGTGTGACACCAACAGGCTGAAGTGGTTTTCCCTTGTGTAAAAGTCACAACATCAGGATATTTCAAGGAATGGACAAGCGTAGTCAGATGTGTTATTGATTCATCCCAGGATGGGAGTTTGGTGTTTTGATAAATGCGTGAGTTAGTAGTGAGGTGCGGACTCACAATACTAATAAAAATAATGCGGCTAATGATATATAGGCTATTTTTATTCAAATGTTGTTTAATAACAGCACAACGTGAGGTGCATTTATCGAAGATTATTCTGATAAGGTATCAAGTATGTTAAACAAGCTTATTGTGAAGCGAGGGTTTTAGTGATTTGGGCATTTCTTTATAATTGTTTTGAATACTGGAGGATACCTAATTTTTCCAAGTGTGCCTTACTTATCCAAATTTCGGGATGAAATTCTGTTATTAGGGGGGAAGTATGTAATACCCCGTACTTTTATGGATATTTATTTATGGGATTAATTAAATTAAATGTGAATTAATTGAGAATTAATACAGATAAAATACTAACGAGATGTGACTTGGTATTTGATTATAATGTGTATATATGGCAATATATGAATATTGAAAATATTGAAATTGTCGCGAGGCTGAAATACGGCAATTTGGAAAATTTAATTGGGACGCGCGTGTCAGTCGCGTCGAGAATGAATTTATGAGATTTAAAAATAAATTATTTTTATTTTGACCAAATAGTCATTTTGAGTGCGCCAACGTGTCCGGAAGGGTCGAGATAGTCAGAAAACACTAGCCGGGGTTTTAGTTTGGGTCCCGGGACATTTTTAGGCCAAACCGGCAACCCAAAAGGGTAGTTTGGTAATTTCGGAAATTTGGTAATTAAAACCCACGAAAATTAGACTTTAATTATAACTTATCATTAAACCCACTAAACCATTTTCAACCCTAATCTAAGTAGTGGGCTACGGGAGAAGTTAAGAAAATATTATAACTTGCCAAAAACCAACCCCCCACCTCCATTGGCATCTTGTGAGAAGAACTTGTAGAGAGAGAGAGAGGAATTCAACCATCTCCAACCAACAACAAATCTGAAGAACATAAGGCAAGTGATTTAGTTACAATTGATTCAATGAATGTGTTCTTCCATTTTTAGTGTAATTATCGAATTTTGTCTTGGAAGATTGATATAGACCCATGAATTTGAGGATTAAAACTATAAACCATGTTAGGAATTGCATGTAGACATATTCTGGATGAATTATGAATCCAAGACATAATACTTGATGATCTAAAAACGGATAAAAGAAGAGAATTACTGTTGTTCTTGAAAGAAATAGAAAACTAGGGTTCTTGAGGATGTTTTGATCTAAATAAGGCCTTTGGGTGATGATTAATTAGTTTTAGAACGTTAACAATGTTGTACGGTGATTATTTGATGAATTATGACGTTAGAATGACGTTTCATGCATTGTAATGAATTTTTGGGACGATTTGAGGACTGCAAAACGAAGCATTTCGCAGCCTATCTGGTGCAATCGATCGATCGGCATTCATCAGTCGATCAATCGACCACCATCGATCGATCGAACATACAAGGTCGATCGATCGACCTTCCCAGAATGAGTAAAATCAACCCATTTAAAATTTTAAGGATGTTAACCCTAGAAAATTATTGATGGAGACTTTGTGAGTATTCTTAGACTTAAGGAAGACCAGTAGGTATGGTTGTGAAATCGGACCGTAATTAGAATTTAATTTGGGATAGTTGTCTAAAATCCAATAAAGCTCGACGAGTGAGATAATATTAGGGTTAAAAGAGTAAATTCGAATGATTTGATGAAATGAGGTTTGTGGCAGAAATAATGACCTTAAGAATAATGAAATTAAATGTGGAAATAATAGGAGACTTAGTAACCTCTTTGAGATAGGTTTTAAGTATAAGAAACTAGGATGTGATATGTGTCGACAGTCTACATTATATATTATCGGAATACTTAAAATGCATAAAATTGGAATAATGGTATAGGGATGTAGAATATACCTTTATTAATATTAAGATATCTAAGACGTGTCAATGCTTAGTATATGACTTATGTGTATGACATACCTACCATACTTGCTATCACGGAGGTCGTCGTTCATGTTGGTCCAACTAATCTTTGTGTGCCTACGGGGGGATTTAGATTGGTACCTTAAGAACATAATACTAGAATGACTTATTTGTGAGTTAATAAGTCAGCTGACTATGGAGCGTAGGTATGTACGTGACCCATGGATATGTTGAATTATGTTCGCCTCCATTTTTATGTGTTGTGCTAATTCTAACAATTCCTGAGAGATTCAGAATTTTTAATCCTTATGTACGTGATGTACCGGGATGAGATAGCAGAGTATGTGTACCGTAGCCTAGACTAGGGGTGCCTATAATGTATATTTATGATGTGAATAATATACAACTAATGTTCAATGAAATACTTAGTAAAGTAACGATTTGTATACTTGTGCTATTTTAATAGAGATTAAAATGAGAACTCCACATAATAAAAGGTTTTTATTAGGGAATTAAGGCACATACATGGTATACTTTAATGACATGAATAGACCCTTAAACCTATAAAGTGAAGACATGTTTTGTATTAGACTAGTTAGTTAGTAGCATAACTAGTACGGGCAATGGATGCGTTAGGAGTGCACATTAGTTGAGAGGTGAGGAGCTCATGTGAGTGCACGTCCTAACATGTATTTTGCATTCATTATTTTAATGTTATTACAGCACTTGCTGTTTTTAAAATACTCTCCTCTTTCGGGCTCTGACCCGTTTGCTTTCAAATCTATTTTTTGTAAAAACCTTTTAGGTGCCCAGCCACAAGGACACCATGCATAGTATTTCCATTCAGGTGACGAGCTGTAGCTGTTGTGGAAGTTACAGGGCCTTGATAGTAGACGCCTCCTTTTCTAGTCTTGACTCCATATTCAGTTTCGTCATTTGTAGGGCATGTCGCCCATTTCTATTTAGATACATTTCATATTTCAGTTATTCAGATTTTGGCATGTAATTAATTGAGGGTACACTGTTCTATTTATTTCAGTTGTGGGATTGTTGTGAGGAGTATTTCCTCCATACTTATTATTATTTGTTGGTTATT
Organism: Sambucus nigra; assembly: GCA_949130495.1. Classification (NCBI taxonomy): domain Eukaryota; kingdom Viridiplantae; phylum Streptophyta; class Magnoliopsida; order Dipsacales; family Adoxaceae; genus Sambucus; species Sambucus nigra. The sequence goes on from OX422214.1 coordinate 427,930,799, forward strand.
CTATTGCTTCTTTATGGTGAATGGTTATGTTATTCTTTCATAATTCTTTTATTGCATGTTAATCAGATTTAATTTAAAATTTGACAACTTACTTTTTAAATACTAGGTGGTTAGTAATCATTAAATGTTTTCGACAGTGATGCTATTAACTGAACCAACTTGTCATTTTGAATTAATTTAATAAATGAGTAGCTACCCGGTATTGAATTAGTCGGGGTGTCACACCTACATCCACTGTGCAAGTTAGTAAGAGTTTTCACTATAAACAAGGTCTAAAAGCCATTAAAGTTCATTACAAGCTCTTTCTTTCTCTCTCAGCAAATGCAATGTAACACTAGGGTTAGTTGATGATTGATACTTTGAAAGGATGAATATGAGTGTCTTTTATAGTGTTCGAGGTACACAATATCACCCCTAGCATGCAGCCTATGTGCACAAGATGAAACGTCTAATGAGGGTGTAATAACTGTAAAATGAAGTGCAAAACTCATGATGAGAAAATATTCCCTTCATATGGGGCTAATATGGCATAACGGTTTTAGTCATGTGTGTAAATATTATCCTTGTCACATGTTCTATGCAAGCAAACTATATCGAAGATGGGAGGTCTCTGTTGGTTGAGACTGCTGAGGTGTCTTTATCTAGAGGCGAGGTCGAGGATGGACATTCTCTTTCTGGTTAGTATGAATGATGGTGAGGTCTCGGCTTGGCAAAAGTATTGGAGGCTAACATTATAGAGTTCGTCACAACATTCCCACTATGACCCATGTCTAGTAGTGAGTTCAACAATTAATGGCAGTAATTACTAGATAAATAAGTCTCAGTGGCCGAGACTGTAGAACATGCCCCAGAGATGAGAAGTTCGGTATATGATGAATTTAAGGTGGTTTGTGAGGGGACGTGTTGTCAAGTGGGCCTCGTCTAAATGAGAGAAGACTTATGTATATCATTCTTAATTATGCATGTTTATCATTGCGTCGTTCTTTGTTGATTACTATGTTCATACTAGACTCATTATACCACCTTGATTTCACACTTGCATTAACTTTTCACCATTTTACTTTCTTATCGTTTGTTAAATAGGATTTTCTAATCTCAATCTACTTAATAACGGAACAAATGTACTCAAAATTAATTGTGCATGTAAAAACCATTGGCCGAATTCTTTTTTCACAAAAATTAATTTATGTTTAAGTAATAAAAAGAGGCTACAAAATAAGCAGTATTCTTTGCATTAAAGGCCACCATTATCATGATCCCAAAACATGTGTTCGGCCCATAAAAACATAAGTGCCAAGGCAAATTTGTTTCATTAATGCTTTATTAAAAATGAGCAATATGATTCCTTACAAAAATTTGAGAGTTCACACTTAAAATGTGAGATTTTGAGGGTGTTATAAGTTTAAGATCATTGGGTTTGCATCATAAAATTTCTGCAAGAACATTAAATAGTTTGGTTCCATTGATTTGAATAGAATTAAATAGTTGAGTTAATTTCACTTTGTTTAATTTTTTTCACAAAAAGTTGAATTGAGTTCTTTCTTCAAGAATTTCACTTTGACTTCGTGCAACATAACTAAATATGCCTATGTTGACTTTCCATGCACTAAGTTCACATCTATTCATTCCATATCCATGATTCGAATTCTTTCGTGCTATTCCATGGTGATATTGTTTGTATTTATATTTATATTTTTATACTCAAAAATTTCAAAAAACAGTTTGTTAGTTTGTTTAAGTTTCATCGCTTATGGTAAGTTGTTCGTACTTTATGATGATATTTCATATTTGTTTCCTCGTAATGATAACCTTTTAGGTTTATCTTCTTACCCTCTGTCTATTATGGACAAGTTGGGGAGAAGATGTTTAGGGGAGTTTTTTTTCTATTAAACTCCATGCGTCGCGATATTTCCATTTTTAATGTGTGTACTTCTTTTTCCGCATTGATGATATCATGGACTACATGATGAAGACTTTTAGTAAATACGAAGTTGCAAGTGTCTTTTCCTTTTCGAGTTTGGGAGAGACATTAGTTGAAATTATCTTAGGGGTTATTTTTTTTATTTGTATTTTGTACTAGAATAGACAAAAGGATAAATTTATAATAGCAAGATTTATAATTTCTCATTATGTTTTTAAGTTTCGCATATTCCGTTACACCTATACATCATCATGTACATTCTCAAGAGCTTAAATTAAATACAAGTTATTGACCGATTGCAACAATTAAAGATTGAAGAGTTTAGATCATTAGTGTTTACTTATATTCAGGGGGTGTCTTAAACTTGTTTAAATTCAAAATATTTTTAAATCTTTTTTTGAAAATTCGTAAAAATCGTTAGAACGACATTTGGATGTCATTCGAATGAGTACATATGACTCATTAGAACAACTTTGAACGAACTTCAAACGAGATCGATTTTGGAAAAAAAAATTCGGTCTTATTTTCTTATTAGATATATCATTAAAAGTAGTTCAAACGAGATCAGGGGCTTGATTCGAACGAGATGTACTGAGTCGAAAAAATATTTGTTTACTTGATTTCAAACACAATCTTTTTAAATCTATCTCTTGAATATTTTCTCTCTTAATTGATACAAATTTGCACTTCTTTGCTAGCCATATAGAACACTTTTTCTGATCAAACACTTTGATTTTTCAAATCCAAACCCCTTAGGTATTTTGTGATCACTTCATCAAATATTAAATAACACATATATTGTTCTAGTCCCTGTGGAGTAGATTCTTAACTGGTGAAGATAAGAAAGGAGTTTTCGAAAGTTGATTGGTGTACATGAGGCAAGTGGAGCTTGTTTTGTAGAGAATTGTTGGACCTGCACCGCTTTTATTAGCAATAAGGAAGGACAAATAACTTCGATACTTAGTGGAGTCCAAGTTTGTAAGTCTGTTTATGTAATTCTGTAATACCTTAGTTTTAACAATGCAGAAAAATGGTTTTTTCCAAGTGGTTTTATCCTCATATCTTTTATCGTGGTTTGCTTTGATTCGATTTAGATTTATTATCTTGCATGTTTAGGTTAACCTAATTAATCAAGATAAAATTTGGATTACATTGAATTTGAATTATTTGTTACATACTCTACAATTTCTATATTTGACCATATAACCGAATCACTTTATTAACGTCATTTTTTAAGGCCAAGTGTGTTGCTTGGCTTAGAGTAGGCAAAAACCCACTTAATAATTAAATGGTATAACTTAAAAATAAGTTAGGGTCCTACGGTTGGCACAAAACCCACCTGAAAACGATGGTACAACCCAAGCTAGGTTGGTCAGACTATAATGGGCATAAACAAACTTAAAGACTAATTTGTATAGCTTAAAAAAAATTGATCGCCCTAAGATTGTCACTTGTCTTACAGTTAGACAATTAGTTGGACTCATGATTGGTTAATAGGCATAATCTATAAGTTAAAATTATTGGTCGCCTATTCCATAAAAACTAAGTATGAGCTATGCAAGCCTACACTTAATCCAAATCCAATTGAAAATGGAGTTGAATTGATTAATCACTTTATTGTAGCGCAATTTTTACATAAAGCATAATCAGAGCAATAAAAAATGAGCATGTCACGGGTAAAAAGGAAGTGAAAAGAGAATAATGAAAAAGATGAATTAATTTAATTTAAACATTAGAATGACCCAAGGCCTACAAAAGTATGATTAATTGGTCTACAAGAGTTAAAAGAAGAAAGATCAAGTGGTTTAGAAAAGCTGAAATTGAAAATAACAAAACTAAGGTTTAGGGTGACCTACCCCTCACCTCATGGAGTCGCATTCCCCCCAACATCTGCCATGCCCTCAGCAGGGGCCTAGGAGTTGGTAATGACCTGGTCAATAGGACCAATGGCTTGACCAACCCCCTCAATAACTCGATTAGCCCCAATAGTAAGGGCATCGGCTAAAGGGATTTCAATGTCATAGTTCCTCCTTTTCATTGGACCAAGAGAGGATATTGGTCATAAGGTAGATCACCCTCGGGGACTGTTGATACCTAATTTAGTCTGTTGACATGGACCACTCACTTACAGACACGTGTTTTGCCAACGTGGCAATTATATATACTTCTATCAAGAAACTCAAGATCACCGAGCAACTAAGGAGCCCCGAGTAACTCAGGGGCCCCGAGCAACTCAAGCGTGTCTAGCAGCTTAGGCGGTCCGAGCTACACAGCGTACAGGGCATCTAATTCAAGAGAATCAAGGAGACGAATGCTCATTAAATGCTCATTATTATCATACAGATGTATTTGTCTACTAGATAACAACGTGTTATCCTTTCATTGATATAGCCTCAAGGTTGTAAATACATTTTAACCTCCTCATTAGAAGGGGACTCGAAATTTCTTGGTAAACCCATTATCGAGAATTCCAATCTAATAGTCAACAATAACAAAAATAGTGGACGTAGGCCATTCTTTCAAGGATGAACCACTTTAAAAATCTTTTATATCATTTATTTTATATGTGATTGATTAATTAGATATAATCTAATTTTTTACATCAACAGATTGGCACCGTCTATGGGAAGCGACTGTAATTATCATTTTTCACCAAAATAATTCATCATCAATGGTTGATCATCCGGAATCTAGCAATCGAAACGTTGGGATCCCTCCAAATCCTCCATCTACTCCTCGAAATGTCCAAGATCTGGCTGGTACAATGGCTAATTTGGCCCAGGGCCAGACGGCCATGCAAGAGACCATGCGATAATTCATGCAAACTATCCAGGGTGGAGCGCCGGCCCAGTCAGGACAACGAAGCATTCAGAGAAATACCTGGTTACCTTCTTCACGAACTAGGCGAACATTATTCCTGGAGGAATCTCGATCCACACGCACCGAATCATATCGTACTGAGAGATCTAACGATCCTTCTTATCAACCTGGTCGGACTTCCTCAGTACAAGCAATAGACTCTTAGCGAAACATCACTCTCTCTCCAGAAAGAACTAGTGATCTAGAAAGATTGAGTAGAATCTCTCCTTTTGATCATTTGGGACCTAGGAGGAATAAAAGCCCTCCTAGGATCGCGTCGAGGAACTCTCCACAACCATCCGGCCTAAGGGAAGGCTCTACCCAATCAGGACCAACTGCTCGTAATGAAAGATCCCAAGAAGCAAATTCAACGCGATCAATTGCTCGAACCAATAGGCCCGAGGAAGGAAATGATGCATGGAAGGGCTCTATTCTGAGGTTGGAAGACAGATTAGGGGAAATGGCTAAGGCCAAGAATCCTTTACAAAGGACTTTTGTTCAAGGTACAAGTGATTGTGGATTTTCCAACACCATCAAAATTCAAAGCTCCAATTGTAACGCCTAAATATAATGGAAAAACTAACCCTGTCCTTCACATAGAACAATACCAAGATGCTGTCAATATCTATACAGTTCCAGATGAGATGAGATGAGATGCAGGACATTTTTAGGAACTCTTATCGGATCTGCTCAAATATGGTATAACAATCTTCCTCGGTGAAAGATCGTGACTTTCTTTCAACTGGCAGAGCTCTTTATTGGGAACTTCTATTTTGGAGCAAAACCAGTCAAATGAGTAGCCCACTTATTGAGTGTTAGACAAAAGGCAGGTGAAAGCACCAGGGATTACATTACTCGTTTCAATAACGAGAAACTCGAAGTAATTAATTACGAGGAGAAGACATCAATTACTGCTCTGATAAGTGGACTGTTGCCAGATAAATTGTACTACACTCTAGCCAAAGACCCGCCTAGAACCATGGAAGAACTAATGGCAAAGGTAGACAAGATTATGAACATCGAGGAAGCTATGGCTGCGAAGAAGAATATGGACACTAAGGAGACCAAAGTTGAGGCGGATAAGGTTGAGAAGAAGGAGCAGAAGAACAATGGTGTCAAGAGACAATTAAAAGCAAAGCAAGCATTGGAAAAGTTGAAGAAATTTGGAAACTATACTCCTTTGAAGGTAGACATAAACCACATTCTGGAAGAGATCAAGAACAGCGAGGAGCTAAACTGGCCTGAAAAAATGAAGGCAGATCCTGACAAGAGGAATAAATCCAAATATTGCGAGTTCCATAAGGACCATGGTCAAACGACCAAAAACTACATAGCTCTCCATAATGAAATTAAATAACTCATCAGGCGGGGAAAATTGACCAAGTATGTGGATCGCCGAAATAGTGGAAAGGTCAACGACCGAGCAAGGCAAATGTCGAGATCTCCTCGATGAGAAAAAGAGGACAAGAAGAGAAGTCATGAAGAAGACCCAAAAGATGATCAAGATGACCCCGATCTCCCCAAAAGACCAAAACAGCTAGAGCGTGAGGTATTTTTAATCCATTTTGGATCATTTGAATGTAATTTTATTACAGGTGGAGATGCAGGAGGTGGAGATATGACTACAGAGAGAAAAGCTTACCTCAATGAGGCTCAAGCTTGCTTGTACATTCAGCGAATAAATCTAGCTGAAGTTGATCACCCAAGGAAGGTAAATAAAGACAAGTTGGTCATTGGTTTCTCTAAGAATGACTTGGCAGGTGTACTATATCCTTATGATTACCCATTGCTAATCAAGATGAGAATGAAAGAAGTGGTGATTTCACGAGTACTGGTGGATATTGGTAGATAGGCAGATATCATGTTCTATCCATGCTTTGATAGTTTGAACCTGAAGCTAGCCCAGTTAAAGCCATATCATAGGCCCCTCCTTGGTTTTACTGGCAAAAAGGTTTTTCCACTTGGGACGATCAAGTTGGATATGCTTATTGGTACATGGCCTGCTTATCGAACAGAAAGAGTACGCTTTTTTGTAATGGATAAAAACGTCCAATCATCTTATAACATCATCATGGGAAGAGTAGGCCTAAAGAAGTTCGAAGCAGTACCATCTACTGTGCATCAATATTTAAAATTCCCAACCAATTTTTGGGTGGGAGTTGTGAAAGGCGACCAGAAAGTAGCTCGGGAATGCTACTATTCATCTGCTGAGCAGGAAGAGCGTGAAAAATCTAGGCAAAAGACTATCACCTATCAAGTGGATTAGATAAGAGATGCAGAGATTGAAACATTAGACCCTAGAGTTGAAGGGACAGGTCATGGAAGCTACTGAGAATGTCATTCTGGATGACGAGTATCTAGAACGAACAACTTAAATTGGTGCATCATTGGATGTATCAATAAAACAAGATCTGATAGCATTTCTAAGATGCAGAAAGCAGACTTTTGAATGGAGTCATGAAGACATGCCAGGAATAGATCCTAATTTCTTGTGTCACAAGCTCAATGTGAACAAGGAAACTAAGCCAGTGAAGCAGCGAAGAAGAGTGTTTAGTCCTGAGAAGAATCAAGCTATACAGGAGGAAGTAGAGAAGCTACAAATAGCATGTTTTATTGAAGGTGTCAAATATCTTAACTGGCTAGCAAATGTGGTGATGGTAAAGAAGAAAAATAACAAGTGGAGGATGTGTGTAGACTTCACTGATCTTAATAAGGCATGCCCAAAGGATCATTTTCCTTTGCCCTAAAGCGATCAACTGGTGGATGCTACCTCGGGGCACAAATTATTGAGTTTCATGGATGCTTATTCTGGTTACAATCAGATTAAAATGAAGCCTGAGGACAGGGAGAATACCTCTTATATCACCCCACGGGGAACTTATTGTTATAATGTTATGCCTTTTGGACTTAAAAATGCAGGTGCCACATATCAGCGTTGATGAATAAAGTGTTTGCAGAGCAAATCAGTCATAACATAGAGGTTTATGTTGATAACATGCTTACGAAGAGCAAGAAAGCTGCTAATCATCTAATTGACTTAGGTCAGACCTTTGATCAACTAGAGAAATGTCAAATGAAGCTGAATCCTACCAAATGCATATTCGGAGTACGAGAAGACATGTTTCTCGGGTATTATGTCAACCAACGAGGTATTAAAGCGAACCCTGAAAAGATCAAGGCTCTATTGGGCCTATGATTGATAGTACAAATATAACACCCTACCGCGGATGTATTCTCTCATACAGGGCGCGGCCTAACCTCACTCAGGGCGTAGCCAGAACTCATTTAGGGTGCGTCCCTCTTCATCATAGGCCGCGGCATCCCACCTTAGGGTGCGCGGCCCTCCAGTTTGCAACACTGCTTGCCTTGCAGGCCGCACCCCCCTTTATCCACAACGATCGCAAACTCGGCATACGCCACGTGCTCAGGGCATCTGACTCAACACATTTCCTCATAAATAGAGGACCCTCACCTAGAAGAGAGGGATCGGTTCCACACACACCTGAGGCACTACAACACATATCCTCTCTACATCACCCCAATATAGGCTTTGGAGGCTAAGGATCTGCATGACAGCCACCTCACGGGCTCACCGGAATCTCCAATACTGTCATGTACACTCTTTTATTCTCATACTTGTACGCCTCTATAGGCATGATTATATTGTACAATGCAACGCACATAATGAGAACGGAGCAACACAGTGGACGTAGGCCTATTTTAGAGGTTGAACCACTCTATATCTGTCTTCTCTCTGTTTGCTTGCTTTACGTGTTTAACGCACACATCACTCTTGACCTACTGGTACGAGAAGGTCTTATGGCCAATTTCTCGTATCATCAGTTTGGCGCTGTCTGTGGGAACATAATATTTCAATCTTGTTTCTCCACACATATGAGTTCTTAAACACCTTATTCGACCCCTGAGGGTCCTATGGATCATCTTCTCACGGGTCAGTTACTGGTTATTGGGCTCCGCTTTACATCCGCCACCCTTTAACGGGTATTTCATATTTTTGGATCTGTCTTTGGATCTTCATTTGATGACTTTGGATCTATTTTACATACCCCTGTGATATCACTCCATCTAGATAATGCTAAAAGGCATGGTGGGCTTTAGTCCCGAAAAGGTTGATGATTAGGGAATGGCTATATTTACTCCAATTTTTGTTGCCATCTACCTATGATCTGGGGGTTATCATTGAAGTTGTGCCGTATTGCGCACCGTAAGGGAATTCTCTCATCAATGGACCCTAGTAGGTTTCCCTCGCATAATTGAGGAAGAAAATGTCTTGGACATCAGTTTGGATTTTTCCCCTGCCTAGACAGGGGTGCGGCCTGTAAGTTCAACAATATCTCAGGCCGCGACCCCCACTGGTGCGGATCTATTATGACAGTTCAAAATCACCGTGGGAAGGACTTAAGTTGCCTTCCGCTCGACCTTGGTGAATAACATGGAAGGACCGCGGCAGTACACTTATGTGCCATACTTTCTGCGGCCTCCTCCGCATATCATGGAGCAGTTCAAGTTCCCCTTCCCAATATTCCTGTGATCACTCACTTCTGTTAGTTTTGTCTCAGATTCTATATACTTTATAAAGGCTAACAAGAGGAGAAATGGAAGGGGGATCCAGCCAGAGTGCAGAAGTCAAGGATGGGATTGTGCAACTTACAATCACCTTAATCACCTCTATGACAGCCATGCCTCACTTCAGACCCAGGTCAATTACCTAACACAGAGGGTGCTAATGTTAGAGGCCGCGGCCTCTCAAAATATAGGTGCAGTTTCGGAGGAAAAAGCTTTATCTGCCGCAACAGTTAAAGAAGCCACGGAATCAACCAGTAGGAGTCAGAAAAGGAGGGAAGAGAAATCACAAAAGAAGTCGGGTATTTATACTCCGTTGATTTTCCCGGTTGAAGAGATCTTTGAGTTCATCAAAGAGGACAAGCTTTTGAGGTGGCCCGAAAAGTTAAGAGCTCCACCCCACAAGGGGAACAAAGCTACCTGGTGCAAATTCCATCAGGACCATGGCCATGACATAGAGCAATGCTATGCTCTGAAAGACGAAGTTGAAAGGCTAATTGGGCAAGGGATGTTGCAGCGATTCCTAAAGAATGCATAAAGGACCCAGCCGGACCTGACAGAGGCTGCATGCCGCACCTCATCCTTAGTCTTTCCAATTTCAACTATTTCTGTTTATGTTTTATGAAGATCAATTGTAGCCTTAATACTTAAGACCTTATATTTTATTAACAAAGTCATTAGCTGAAGCAGACATATATAAACATATGAATTAGAAAATTTTTCCATATCTGATATTTCTCTTGGTTTCATAACCTGCTATCTCACAAAAAGACTTTGTGTCTTAAACAGATTCCAGAGGAAGGATAACAAATTATCTCGGAAGATTATTATTTTTTCGGGATGCGCATATGGAGGGATTACGACCTTTATATATGTGCAACTACATATTATCATATGATGATAATATTCACGAAAGCATCTGAATACTAAAGGAGCTTTCATTAGTCACGGGGCCTTACAATGCCCGTGCTCAGCTTTGGGATGCGTCATCGGGCCGGGAGGCTTATACTATCTAGCCAAGGATGACTCTCTATATATCAGCAGCTGTGGGTGGCTTAATAACATAACCCATCCTGGAGAGGCTTGATAGTGTCTCGCATATTAGCTGTGGGTGGCTTAATAACATAACCCAGCCTATAGAGGCTTGATAGTGTCTCACATATTAGCTGTGGGTGGATTAATAACATAACCCAGCCTAGAGAGGCTTGATAATGTCTCGCATATTAGCTGTGGGTGGCTTAATAACATAACCTAGCCTGGAGAGGCTTGATAGTGTCTCGCATATTAGCTGTGGGTGGCTTAATAACATAACCCAGCCTGGAGAGGCTTGATAGTGTCTCACATATTAGCTGTGGGTGGCTTAATAAAATAACCCAGCCTGGAGAGGCTTGATAGTGTCTCGCATGTTAGGGCTTAGTGACATGACCCAGCCTAAGAAGACATGAAAACTCCAACATATGTCTATAGAGGCGCATTATTCAGATAAACCAAAAATGTGCTGCATCCCACCGGTACTGTTACAGAGCCCTAGGAGCCACTCATTCATGAAAATGGTAAGTCACTAACATCTTGAAGCATGAGAAAGCTACAATGTCGAATGCGACGGTAGAAGAGAATCAGTTGTACCAAGTCTAAGGAAAGAGTTCTTCGCATATTCCATGTTGGTTATTATGGGATAACAAAAGATAAACGGTTCAGACAACTGGGTGCAATGAAAGCAGTTGGAGATCCATGCAATCAGCAAGTCCCAGCCTTGAAATCCTGTCCGCGGCAATCAGGAAAAGATGTTTACATGACACGACATAATAACGAGCCGTGGCTTATATGCAGCTGACGTGATGCAGCAGTCGATGCTAGGGATTTAACACCATTTGTATGGACGCAGACATGGATAAAAAATCAAACTACGAAATCGATCTCTGACCGTGGACTTCAAATGTTACGTCTGTCGGGACGCGGATGCATTTTTAGAGATGAGGCAGTAACGTACAACCATTTATTATAGCAAGAAATGTAATTCATGCAATATAAAAGAGCAAGGAATACATTAAGCAGTCAATTGTAATGGTAAAAATATGGCCGCAACCTTGGTATTAATAAGCCATAGATTACATAATGAAGGTCGCAGCCACAAAAGAAGTTCAAAAATTACAAAAGGGAGGGACGCAACCCTATATTAACGATGCAACAGAAATTAGGAGTTCAAGAGGCTGCATCATCATCATCATCACCATCTTCTTTGCCCACGGCAGTCTCGGTCTCTCCATTCGCGACTTCTGCCTCTGCCTCGGCCCTGAACATTGCCCTCTCTTCTGTCGCGGCCTTAAGTTCAGCGATGCACTCTTGATGTTCGTCATCGCTTAACTTCCAGGAAAGGACATCCTCCTTGGCCTCAAGGAACCTCCTGATAAATCTCTGTCGCAGCTCCTGGTAGCCGCGGAGGTATGCCCTGTTATTAATAAGGAAGAAATCCTTGGAGCCTTTGAATGACTCCACGACATGATCTATGGCTAGCTGGAGGGCGTCACCATGATCTTCTCTTAACTTTTTCACTGCCGCGGCATGATCTTCATCTTTTCGGGTGGACTTGGCCTCTAGCTCCTCATATTTCTGCTGGAGAAGGGCAATCTTGGCATTTGAAATTTCTACAACATGGGTGGCCTCCGCAGTCTGGGCCTGCGAAGATTTCAGGGATTCCGCGACCTGTTTAAAATTCTCCTCCGCTTCCTCCCTCGCCTTGACGACTTTCTCAAGGTCTACATGGGCTACTTGAAGGGCCGCGGCAAAAGACTTTTTCCCCGCCTCAAAAGCAGAAGTTCGTACAGCTTGCAAGTCTGCGGTATGTGCACTCTTCTCGACCTCTTTCAACCTATATAAGGCCTCGTACTTCCTCTTTTAGACCACAATAACATCCGTGGCCTGAAAGAAAAGGCGTTAGAAAATATGGAAAAATATGAGATGCAAAGTCAAATGACAACTGGTACGTACCTTCAGAAGGCTATGGAGGCCACAGTCCTCCAGATCTTCATGATCTTCTCCAACTAGCCTTTCAAGGTTCGCGGCATCCATGGCTCTCTTTATCCTCCGCGCAGCCTTTGTGATAGTGTCCCAGGAAGAATTTGGGTCAGGCTGCCTTAATTGAGGCCTTGGTCTACCATCTGGCCCAGACTCTCCGCGGAGTTGAGGAGGTGGAAAGTTAGCATTAACCGCCACTGCAGTTGGCGGTGGAGGAGAGGATGATTGAAGGGGCACTTCAGTTGACATCAGGCCAGCCGCAGCCAAGTTTTCCCTTATGTCATCATCAAAATGGTCCGGCGCAGGGTTTTCATCATTGACCACCTAATCCGCGGCAGGATCAGTAGCCTTATCGGCAGCGACCACGGTTGGGGCTGCATTATGTTCTCCGGAGGGGACCGCGGCAGGTCCCTTGGCCTTCGACCTCTTCCTCTTCCTGCTACGCGAAGTATTATTCAGGACGACTACGTCCTCATCCATCTCCGCTAGTTGCGCCGCTAGCAACTCCCTGTCAACTTCTTCGCTTGAAAAGGAATGGCATGAGTTTGAGTTCAAGAGCATAAATGACCGCGGAGTAAAAATTATGGTGCAGTTAGTTACCTTTCACACCCATTTGTTGAGGAATGGATTTGGTTGGGAAAAATCCTGCTTCAAAAATGGTTGCTGACATTACGAGTGTGCTAAACTTCTTGTGTTCAGCAGAAACTTTCGCGGCCTCAGCAACCCTTTGTTCCTGTCGCTTGTTCAAATGCCGATTGTCAAGGGCTGCAGAAAGAAAAGACGACTCAGGTTAGTGGAAGTTACATGTGAAATAAAAAGGATGCGGCTATAATCTTTTACCTAATTTTGAGGGTGACCCCCACTGCCGCGACATTTTATATGTTCTCTCTCTTTCATTCTCCTCGGGATGCATCTCCCAGCCTTCACCGGAGATGTAGAAATATTTCCCCTTCCAATTCTTCACACTGGTCGGTCTCCCAGTGTAAAGGGCCTCATCCCTACCGCGGCTAGAGAGGTAATAATACCCCGCGAATTTCACTGTGTTCTCCTTTGGAGGGTAGAAGTGAAAGAACTCCGCAGGAGTGATGTCCTTTTTGAATAAATTTATCCCAAAGGACAATTGCAGCGAGAACGGCTCTCCAGCCATTAGGGTCCAGCTGTTCCGGGGCCAGGTTCATTGCCTGAAAAGGGCGACGAATAGGAACTGGGACTGGTAGCCACAGCCCGTAAATGAAGGCGTTCAGCGGGAAGCAAATTCCATCATCGGATAGAACTGTGTACGGTTCGCGGCAGGGGCCGAGAACGTCAAATTTTTTGGAAATTCAAAGGCCTCAACAACCTGCTCGACCTAATCTTGGGTCATCGAGCCGTGGATATCAAGCGCGGCAAGGGGTGTCTCAACCTCCCAGATGTTCCTCCTGGGTTATTTCTAACAGTCGCGGCATTGTCTCCTACACCCATTGGATGTGTACTTAAGTTGGCTTCCTCTTCCATCGGCGGAGATTAGGAATCTTTCCTAGATGCAGAGTCCGCGGAGTCTGAGTCGATTATCACGCACTTCGGGCAATCTTTTAGTTTGCAGGGCCCAACTGATCTTAAAGGGGCACAAAAGTAAGCTCGGGGGGAGAGGTCCCAAAATGCTTTGCCCAAAAGCCTCTTAGGAACTGGTCTGGGTCAAAGCTCATATGGCTGCAGCAGTACCTGAAAAGCAGAGTTCGCAGTTAGGCGCCGCAACCTGTATGATTTGTAAGACTTCAAGAAGCCGCAGAAGGGTATTTTGAAATCAAAAAATGTCTAATGGGATCGTACTGTCCCAACAAGCCGCGGCCACATCCATATCAGAGGAACATAGAATGCCGCTGTAATAAAATAGAATTGCTTTTAGGGCGTTCCTGGCCACGGCCATTCCTAAATTTTTAGTCCACTCTTTATGCTCTAGCAGCAGCTATAGTTATTTAACATGAATGTCTTGGGTTCATGAAAGTTTTAAGGCTATTCCGAGACCACTAAGGGTGGTGATTTGATGTCGCGGATGATAGTTCGAGGGATCGCGACCATTTGGCATGGTATGACGCAGAATTGTACCAGTTCACGAAAAAGATTGTTGAAATCCTACCATGCCGCGGCCTCTATCCTAAACAAGTTGATTACCTAAATCTAATCACTTTTAGAATCAAACCCACAGAATACGGAGTGTTTGATCATGAACATCAAGAACAATTCTACGTATTTCATATGCAGCATACGTGGAAAAAGAAAAACGGACAAATAAAACCCTAGATTTCTAGCAAATGAACCAGGCAAAGTACCATAAGGGAAGAAAACTGTAAATAGTGGTTGAAAAATCACCTGGAAATGAAGAAAGTCACAAAGATCAGCTACAGACCACTTTGAACCGCCACACGCCGCCTCGAAAAGTCGCCGGAATGTGCAAGAAAGAAAGTGCAGAGTTTCACTCTCGATGTGCTCTCAAAAGTTTTGGAAACGTAATGAAGTCCACGGCCAGAAACAATTTATATAAGGGAGCGCGGAAGATGAACCGTCGCTTTGGTAGTGTCACGACACCTAGACTACTTAGCCGCAGTCCTAATTGATCTCCCTTGGCACTACATCTTGTGGGCTTATTGATAGTACAAATATAGCACCCTGTCGCGAATGTATTCTCTCATACAGGGCGTGGCCTAACCTCACTCAGGGCGCGGACAGAACTCATTTAGGGTGCGTCCCTCTCCATCATAGGCCGCGGCATCCCACCTTAGGGTGTGCGGCCCTCCAGTTTGCAACACTGCTTGCCTTGCAGGCCGCACCCCCCTTTATCCACAATGGCCTCAAACTCGGCATACGCCACGTGCTCAGGGCATCTGACTCAACACATTTCCTCATAAATAGAGGACCCTCACCTAGAAGAGAGGGATCGGTTCCACACACACCTGAGGCACTATAACACAGATCCTCTCTACATCACCCCAACATAGGCTTTGGAGGCTAAGGATCTGCATCACAGCCACCTCACGGGCTCACCGAAATCTGCAATACTGTCATGTACTCTCCTTTATTCTCATACTTGTACGCCTCTATAGGCATGATTATATTGTACAATGCAACGCACATAATGAGAAAGGAGCAACACAGTGGACGTAGGCCTATTTTAGAGGCTGAACCACTCTATATCTTGTCTTCTCTCTGTTTGCTTGCTTTACGTGTTTAACGCACACATCACTCTTGACCTGCTGGTACGAGAAGGTCTTATGGACGATTTCTCGTATCATCAACGATCTCCAACGGCGAAGAAGGAAGTGCAAAGTCTCACAGGGTGAGTTGCAGCACTCAATAAATTTATGTCACGAGCAACTGATAGCTGTCTTCCATTCTTTAAAACCCTCCGAAAAACGTTTGAGTGGAATGATGAATGCGAGGAGGACTTTCAAGAATTGAAGAAATATTTGGGGACACCTCCATTATTGTCCATACTAGTGATGGGAGAAAGATTATACTTGTATCTGGTAATATCAGAGAATTCAGTTAGCTCGGCATTAATCAGATTGGAGAATGGAGTACAAAAACCAGTATATTATACCAGCAAAGCTTTCCGAGGAGCTGAAATTAGATATCCAAGACTGAAAAAGTTAGCACTAGCACTGATTGAGGCAAGGATGCCATACTTCCAAGCTCATACTATAGTTGTGTATACAGATATGCCGTTAAGGCAAGCTCTTCACAAACCAGAGAAATCAGGAAGGTTGATGTATTGGGCAGTAGAACTGGGGGAATATGATATAATTTATGAGCCTAGATCATCGCCCAAAGGGCAGCCGGTAGTGGATTTTATCGCAGAGTTTACTTAGGAGTATACCCCCGACGAGTAAGAGTTGAATATGGACCAACCTGTGGATGTTACAAGATCATCAAATTTAAACCCCGGCCAACTTACGTCGGTGGATGAGCAACGAGAAGTTCTAGAGGAGAATAAAAGGAAGCATCGAATATTCCACCATGGAACTCTGTCTGACCAAGAGTTTGATAATGAGTTACCTGTGTGGAATTTGTATGTAGATGGCTCTTTTTGCACTACAGGCAGTGGAGAAGAGATTATTTTAAACAGCCCGGATGAGATAGATGTGGATTATGATCTATATTTTCAATTTAAGGATTCTAATGATGAGGCTAAATATGAAGCTATGATCGTGGGTCTCAGTCTGGCCAAAACTATGAAAGCAGAGCAAGTCGTTGTATTCAGTGACTCACAGTTGATCGTAAATCAAATTTTGGGGGTGTATGCAGCTAAAGGAGAATTAATGATCCAGTATCATGCGAAAGCACTGAAAATTGTATCAATCTTTAACACAGTACAGTTGATTAGAATACCAAGGTTAGAGAATGCAAGAGCAGATAGCTTAGCTCGGTTAGCCTCAGATACACGCACCGAGCTACGAAGAACAATCCCAATAGAAATCTTGGCTAGATGGAGCATTGGCGAAGACTTAATGGTGAACTTCATTGCTCTCTACTTGGGACCATCTTGGATGGATCACATCAGGGCCTATATTGACAAGGGGGCTTTACCATCTGATAAACTCACAGCCAAGAAACTAAAGTTTAAAGTTGCTCGTTATGTACTGACCAATGGCATTTTATATAGACGGGGTATTATAGCAGGGCTACAAAGATGCTTCCATCCCTCTGAAGTGAAAGATCTGATCGAAGAGGTTCATAAGGGATCTTGTGGAGCCCGTGTAGCAGGTCGGACACTTTTACAAAGGATACGACGTAGGGGTATTACTGGACGACAATGAGAGCTGATTAAGTAGCTTATGCCAAGAAACGTGATAAATGTCAATTCTTCTCCTCTATCCGAAGAACTCCCCAAGCATTGTTAACACCCATCACGTCTCCTTGTCCATTCGCCATGTGGGGAATAGACTTGGTCGGGCCACTTCCAACGACCCGAGGAAGATTTAAATACCTCGTAGTCGCGGTGGATTATTTTACTAAATAGGTGGAGGGTGAACCTCTTATTGATATGACATATGACAAGGTATATCAATTCATTTGGAAAAACATTATCTGCAGATACGGTCTACCATATGCATTCATCACGGACCATGGAACTCAGTTTGATAACGAGGGTTTTACTACGTATTGTCATCAATCCAATGTACTGAAGATCCATTCTCCACCAGTCCATCCCTAAAGAAATGGACAAACTGAGGTGACAAACAGAACACTGATGAATGGTTTGAAGAAACGACTAGATACTGCAAAGGAAAATTGGATTAACGAGCTACATTCTGTGTTGTGGGCTTATCGTACAACACCACGAGCAGCAACAAGGGAGTCTCCATACATGCTGGCATTTGGAAGTGAAGATGTTATACCTGTTGAATTGGGTCCACCTACACACAGAGTATTGAATTTCAATTCTCCTATCAGTGACTTAATGAGGCGATTAGATCTGGATATGCTCGAAGAAGTTAGAGAAGAAGCAGCAATCAGGAATAATGCATACCAACAACGAATAGCTCTATTCTACAACAAGAGGGTAAAGAAGTTTGATTTGAAGGAAGGGGACTATGTGCTAAAGAAAGTAATTCAAAAGCACAACAAACTGGAAGCCAACTGGAATGGACCCTACAGAGTAACAAGAGTTGTTTGTCTAGGAACATATAGGATTGAAATATTTGAAGCAGAAGAATTCAAGAATGCATGGAATGCAGAGCATCTACGCAAGTATTATCAGTAGTTGGAATTCCTATGTAATGCGGTTTTCTTCAGTATGAATAAAGTGTTGAATGTTTACTCAGTTCTCTCTTTTTGTTGAAATTTTTCGGAGTATTAGTGCTACACACTACGCATCAAGTTCAGAATCAATCTCTTCTAACTCCGGTTGGTCAGATATAAATCTCCTCCAACTCCGATTGGTCAGGAACAAATTACAACAAACTCCGGTTGGTAGGATAATAATCTCCTCCAACTCCGGTTGGTCGGGAACCAATTTCCTCCAACTCCGGTTGGTCGGATAATAATCTCCTCAAACTCTGGTTGGTCGAGAACCAATTTCCTCCAACTCCGGTTGGTCGGACAATAATCTCCTCCAACTCCAGTTAGTAGGGAACCAATTTCCTCCAACTCCGGTTGGTAGGATATCAATCTCCTCCAACTCCGATTGGTCAGTAACAAATTACAACCAACTCCGGTTGGTCAGATAATAATCTTCTCCAACTCTGATTGGTCGGGAACTAATTTCCTCCAACTCCAGTTGGTCGGATATCAATCTCCTCTAACTGTGGTTGGTCGGGAACCAATTTCCTCCAACTCCGGTTGGTCATATAATAATCTCCTCCAACTCCGGTTGGTCGGGAACCAATTTCCTCCAACTCCGATTGGTCGGATATCAATCTCCTCCAACTCCAGTTGGTCGGGAACCAATTTACTCCAACTCCGGTTGGTTGGATATCAATCTCCTCCAACTCCGATTGGTAGGGAACAAATCCCCACCAGTCTCGGTTGGTCGGCAAATCAATTTACAATCAACTCCGGTTGGTTAAACTAAGCAGAATCATGGGATGAAAATTGTTTCATTGCTTAGGATCAAAGAGTGATAAGTCGCTATAATAATAAAAAAATAGAATGGACACATCAAAATATGCATATATTCCCAAACAAAGACATTCTGCAAAATACTTAGAAGAAAGTAAAATAGCAAAAGACTCAAAATTTCTTCATTTAAATAAAAAAGAATTACATATGCTGTGAAGTGTACAAGCCATAACATAAAAAAAAACTATTCTATTGGTTTTTTCCCTTCTGCCTTTGAAACAGGTTCTACCCCAGCAGGAGGATCATCTAAGGCATAAGGAGAGTTTATAAAATTGACATCTCGAAGCATCCTGACATTCATTACAGATGGTCGATCAAGTAAATGTTTTGGGCGAGATATCTCGAAGTTGGCATGAAGACTGTAGTCGCTAAGATACTTGGAGATCAAGCACTGAGGAATGGCCCGAGCAGGAATCCAACTAATGTCGAGCTTAAAAGGTGGCACGGGTAAATCAAGTAATCCAGGGTCATAGTAATCACATAAGTAGTGCCCCTGCTCCACTTTTAGCACACACAATGCATTCAACCATCCTTGCTTGTACCCCTTGTTATTTGATTGCTGGATTCGATCATCAAGATTGTAGAGGGATTCATTGTAACCAACCATCCAAAACTCTCTGGGCTATTTATGGAATTGGTAAGTTCACCTCTCCAGTTGCTCGTGAAGATTTTTCACCAAAAGTTCTTTATTTTCCAAGGCAGAGCTTTGGGTAGAAAGTTGCTCGCTGAGGTTCAGAATCTTCTTGGACATCTCTGCTAAGGCTTGGTTCTTCGCTACCAACTGAAAGGCCTGATTCTCCAAGGCCTCTTAAGTTCTTGATTCTTCAATAGAAATTAGACCAGCCCTTGCTCGTCCCCGAAAAGAAGATCTTTCTCGTTCACGAGTAGAAGTGGAGGGTCCAGCTCTTTTCAAAGTTTCCAACTCATCTCGCAAGTTGTCATTTTCTACCTCCAAAAAAGAAAAACCTTCATCATTGACAGGGACCAAGGCTCCCGAGGAAGACGCAGCAGACTTGAGTTATTTTACCTCCTCTTGCAAGGCAATGTTCTCTTGCTCCAGCAACTTGGCGATATGCCTATGCTCTTCAACTTCAAGCTTTAGAACGCTCTCTTTCTTCTCGTAAGCAGAGATGAATTTATCATATCCTTTTTTAGCACTTAAATGCTGATATTTCTTCTCGTACCCTTGGTGAAAAAGTGTGGAGGACTCTTTGTATAGCTGCTAGAGTTCCTCTATAGTTCCTTGGAGATCCTCGATCATCTCATAGTAGGCTATATTATTGGCAACTGCACGATCAAGAAAACACTTGAGATACTGGTAAGCTTCAACTGCTCGTTCAGAAGTATCTAAACCATGGATATCAATGATTTGAGCTTCATTTAGATCCGTATAACCAACTTTGAAGTAGTCATTGCATTTCTTCATCAATTATGTGTCATAAGCTGATAAGAGCTCCATCCTGGCCATAAACTAGCAAAGAGAAGAAATAGAAAAGATCAATAAGAATGCAGACAGAGCAAGTAGAAGGTAGTCAAGATGAACAACCAAAAGTTTGAATTTTATTTCATCATAAGAAAAATACAAAGACTGAGATTACAATCAAGAATAACAAAATAAATACCCAAACTACTCTACACCTTCTCTTTGTTTCCTATAATTTCATCAGAATGTTTCGAGGAAAATCTGGTTGCTCAGAGGGAAAGATTAGCTGCTCGGCAGAAGTAATGGATGGTTGGAGTTGCTCGAAGGAAGGCTGAATAACAGGAACCTGATCTTCAATCAAAATGGAAGATTCGTCTGAGGCAGCTTCATCCTCTTCTTCTTCTCCAGGAGAGGGAGGAGGGCCATGAATGTGTTGCTGGAACAATTCTGAATTCTAAGTAATTTTCATCTCTTTCAAAGAAGCAACCCATCCATCCCTAAAGTACTTGAGGCTAGAATACTCCATTTACGAAGTCATGGCAGCCAGGACCTTGTTCCAGCCTTTATCCCAACCAGCACTGAACGATTTTTTAACAACCTTTTTCCTCTTTTCTTTCTCCGAGGAGGTCCTTTCCCTAAGGAGTTCCTCGACAGCCTTCAATTTCTCCTCCACTTCTATTTTTTGGCATCCAACATCTTGAAGCCTAACAACTTACTCTTCAACATATTTGAGCATAACTTCCAGCTCCTTGTTGGCTTGTTCAAAAACTTTATTGCTCTGCTCATATTCTTTCAATTTCTTCTCCAACTCATGGGAGGCATTCTCAGCTTGATTTTTGTCCAGCTCAATGGACTTGAGTTGCTTCTCCCAAGCTACCTTATCTTCTTCATATTTTTGAGGAGAATCCTTTAAGGACTGAGTCAGACCAACAAAAGCTTCCTCTACACCTCCCGAGGAGCTTGAAGCTTTAATAGCTTCATCCTTCTTCAAGATGCTATTGAAACACGTCACCAGCTAAAAAGAGAAGTAACATCAAATTAACATATAAACATAATATTAGAAAGTGAATGACTCAAATTAACAATACTTATTGAGGCAATGTGTTGAGCAGCAAGAGTAGTGATTCTCTCACGAGAAAGGGAATCTTCAATACTTTGGACTTCTCGGACAGTCCACGATTTTACCAAACTCATAGAGGAGCTCGGAGCAACAAAAGATGGAATGCCACTTTCAGCATTTACAGGTTAAGAGATAGGTTCAACGGGTTTCTCAGAGGAACTTTTCTTTAACCTCCTCGGAGGAGCAGGAATATTCTCAACCAAAGAAGTTGTCTTGGTTGGTGATATGACAATAACCTCACTAGGAGGAGAAATAACCACAGCCTTTCTCGGAGCCACAGGGGGCTTCTCAACAACTTTCTTAGCAGCAACAGGAGGGGGTGCATCAATGTTTCTTGTCCCTTCCTCTGGAACATCCTGTTTATTTTTCTTAGCCTCCACATTAGCAGAGTCTGATTTGTCAAAGAAGGCAGGAGCTATTCTTCTCTTCATTAGGTTACTGATGGGAATATTCGATTCAGAGGAGGAACCTTCCACACCAGTTTCAGAAGCTGGTACTTGGTCAATGTCAACCACCACTGGACGAGCAGTGAAGGATGAAGTATAGCTCTTGTATTGCAATAAATAAGAAGCAGACCTAATATGTTCCTCAGCGACAGATTGGTGCAAACACCGGATAAGTTTTAAATGCTTCAAATTAACGTCAGCTTCTTTTGGAGATTTTCTTTTACTATCAACTGTAATGAATAAAAACAAATGTCAGTGAAACGTTTTATTAAATGCAAATAAAACAAGATAAAAAAATAATAAAAATAAATGAAAATAACCTATTCCATTGCCATAAGGGGGACACCTAGGACCTTGATATACATCATCTCCATTTAATGGAGCGTGTTGCCAATTTTTCATAACAACCCCATGCTCAAAATAATCCCTATTGGCGTCTGGAAGATTAGCAACTAAAGCCCTATTCAAAAACCTAGTCTTTAAATAAAATGTGGAATCACTGACAACCCATCTATAACAGTACATAATCTCTGGGATTCCTAAACGGGTTCCATGGAGTTGATTTAATCTATGAACGCCATTAACTATCCTCCAGGTTTTTGGAGCTATTTTTGCAGGTACAACGTCAAAATATTGACAGAACTCCAAACATAAGGGATTTGGAGGGAAAGAAAAGCCACATTCGGCCACAAAGAGACTTGGGAACCAATGTCCCTCAGCCAAAGAAAAATAGTCTGAAAGTTCAGAAATTTCTTCCAAAATGACCCATGAAGGAATTGAAAATTCAGCACGAAATTTGTCAAGTGATTCAACAAGGTAAACCATGATGAACAAAGTAAATGAAAGAGAGGGAAGAAAATCTTACAGAAAAGAAGTGAATCAGTTGACAACGAATAATGGAAGGAACGAAGGCACAAGATAGAGAATAAATGAAGAGTTTAAAGATACAGATTTGAAAAGTGAAAAAACGATAGGATTTCTGACGCGCTTAAATACTTTACCTTGGGAACAGAGAAAAGCAATAATTACAAAGAAGGACGTTTGCGTATCCGGTGGCTAAAAGAAGAAAAAGAGCACAAATATCGAAGCGGTCATGAAAATTCAAAATATTTATGAGGCCCGATACTGTGCACTCAAAATAGAATTATATACAACGAATGCATTCCTAAAAACCATACAAACCAATAATCTATGCAGTTTTCAAAGAGAATGTTCCATACTTTTCGTCAACATCAAATTATGAAACATTGGGGGCTTCTGTTGATACCTAATTTAGTCTGCTGACATGGACCACTCACTTACAGACACGTGTTTGCCAACGTGGCAATTATATATACTTCTATCAAGAAACTAAAGATCACCGAGCAACTAAGGAGCCCCGAGCAACTCAAGCGTGTTGAGAAGTTTAGGCGGTCCGAGCTACATACCGTACAACGCATCTAATTCAAGAGAATCAAGGAGACGATTGCTCATTGATATAGCCTCAAGGCTATAAATACATTTTAACCTCCTCATTAGAAGGGGACTCGGAATTTCTTGGTAAACCCATTATCGAGAATTCCAAGCTAATAGTCAGCAATAACAAAAACAATGAACGTAGGCCATTCTTTCAAGGATGAACCACTTAAAAAATCTTTTGTCTCATTTATTTTATCTGTGATTGATTAATTAGAGATAATCTATTTTTTTACACCAACAGGGACGTTTCCCCTTTGAAACCTAACCAACCAACCCAAATTATAAGCAATGGATCCAGTTGCAAAGCAAAATCTTGTAATTCTACCTAGAAACCACCACCATTATATGTTTGTTTTAGGTCGGCTTTGGTCCTCCTCTCGAAGACAAAAAATTTCCCCTATAAGATAAGTTTCTACAAAGTTTTCTAGTAGTAGTTCAACTAATTTGTTGTCATCCTGGATGAACTCTAATTGAGTTTTCTTGGATTCTTTGATGGCTTCGTCCTTCACAACCATCTCTTCCTTCAGCTTATTTATGAGGTCGGTCACCTCATTCTTCTTTCATGTCGAAGCATTCTTCAAGACATTGTTGTTATAAAAAAGAATGCCATTATTTTTTTCCAGGTTATTATTTCGATGGGCGACCTATTGCATGACTTGCATGGCATGTGTACAGAAGAGGAACAATTAGAAATAAAAAATATGTAAAATCAAAACCTATAAATAAGGTAAAAGACTTACCAGCATGCTATGACGGAGACCTTCCTTATAAAGGCACTTTAAAAGGAAAGTCCTCAAATCAACTATGTCAAAAGATGCTTTCACAACATAGCACACGGCCTCCAAATCACGAAGATCCGAATAATCATAGGTGATCGACTCCTTTCCATTTTATTAAAAGGATCTCCCAGGAGTTTACCCTTGAAGTGGATGGTGGGAGAGTCCTTTGACGAACCTATGGCTGAGGGCGGATGATCGCAGGTCAGTTTGATGTGCTCGGTGTAGGTGGAACGCGAACATTGGGAGGAAACTTGTTTGTCCTCCTTTTCTTGGATAGTTTGGCATGACTTTTACTCTCCCTATGTTTTTATAACTCAAGGTCTTCTTTTTCTCTAAGGTTCATTACCATCTTCTTTTGCATAATAGTGTCTTGGTAACCCTGCTTCTTTTGGTTGCCCTGACAGCTTCTAATTTCACTTTTCATCTAAGACAACTAGTCATCTCTTCAAGATTATTTAGAAGATGGGTAAGTTAAATTCTTCTAATCAAAAGTTCTCTTTTTCAACCTCATCCCTATGTAGACCATATACACTTACCTGTTTGTATGAGAAAAGAGGGTCAATATCGTCAAATAGAGGATTTGCCTCTTGTTTCTATTCCTATTAGTCTTCTACTTCTTCTTATTCTTTAGTAGAAATAAAGTAAATGGGGGAATACTCAACAAGGTAAACACCCCTTTCAACATCTCTTGGAACATGTATGGAAGTTGGAATGGAGAGGTCACCGACTACTGTGTAATTGGTCTTTGTTACTTCTAGGATCGCTGCAAATTTGTTGTCCAAAGTGATAGTGAGGTTGTAACCGAAATATATGTGGTATTCTTTCTAAAGGGGTATCACACCGATTAGAGTTCTTCTGCTCCAAACGATCTCAAGGTCTTTCAAATTGACTTCAAAATCTTGTGGTTTCTTATTGTGATAGCGATTTGCGCACAGAGTAATCCGGTCAATAATAGAATTGAATATGTAGAATTTAACATTAAAAATGGTAGAGGACCTACAAGGATATCCGACCATTGTAAGAACATTAAAACCTTTGTAGTTGTCATCATATAAAATCCTAAAAATACACTAAGGAATTCTTTTCAGTGCCTTTTTATGATCTGGGAAACCAATTAACCAAAGTATGGGACTTATTCGTAGATTGGAAATGGTACACAATAAACTTAGGGAAGCCCTTCAGGATATAATAATATCTAATTTCATTCAGACCAAGGCTGGTCCCGCATATTTGGTTTATGGTAATTATGCCCATAATAATTTGGTGAAAGCTACCATTTACCTGGATTGAAAGTATTCCATAAAAACATAATACTTCCACCAATAATGGGTGAAGGGGAAAGTTAAATCCCCATTTTATTATGGCAACCATCATAAAAGCAGCGTCGTAGTCGAAACGGAAGGTATACTCCTTATTATAACCTAAAATATTAGTATGACTTGGACCAATATGAGTATAAAACCTGTTAGGGAAGAATGGTTAACCGTCCTCTGGAAGGCCAACATCAACAAATTAAAGCATACACACATTGAAAAATCTATAATCACCAATGTACATACACGTAAAGCCATGATGGCCCATACTTAGTTGTTATTTATAATGTAAAAAGGTGTAAATTCATGATATAGATCAAGGAATTTCGCCTCTTCTTGATCCTTCTACTATAAATAGCCCACTACTTTCCTCGGCTGGGGAACATGAAAAAAAGGGCATATACACTAAAACTTAGAGAGTTCTTGGGTGCTTGTAATTAACCCTAATCCTTAGTGACTTAGTACCAATGGATGTAGGCACCGCTTTGGGCTGAACCAAGTAAAAACCTTTTTCTTCTTCTTTGCCTCTCATCTCTCTCTATCTTATTCTTTATCTGTAGGAGATAATTATTAGTATAACTAAGATAAAACTCATCATAAACACCATACCAATTTTAGACACCAACAAATTAATTTCATATGTGGGAAATTCTAGATGCCATAATTGTTTCCTACTTATTCTCAATCACAAATTAATTTTCAAATCACTTGCTTGCAAGTACTGGAAAATGGCAGATAATACAGAAAGTAGTCGCATACTAAAAGCATCTTACCCTCCACCCCTCTTGGAGTAGGAGATCTCTAAGGAATTTTGAAAAGCATAGCTAAAATTCAAGATCCTATGCAAGAGGCAATCAAACAGTTGACTCAGACACTCTAAGTCAGGATTGTGGCGGGCCCTTTCATGTGATTTGAACGGGAATACCCCAATATGAGAGGAGAAATGTTGCCTCCTGCGCCTAATGGAGATAGCTAGCTCGTAAAACCAACAAGAATGAATGAAAGGATAAGATCTAGTTAGTCTTGATCATCTAATAACCAAACTCACTATCCTGGGATAACTTAATCCCTGAGGTCCGCTAATTCTTATGATGGTAAATCATTCTTTCAGGAAAGGTCGTGCGTGTTGGAAAGGCTGAGTCGAGGCTCATCGATTGATCTCTTAGGCCCCAAGCTATAAGAGGCCATCATTACAGATAACCCAAGGGATCTAGAAATCATCAAGAGGTATTTTTTAGGTCGAGGACTAGCGTATGAAGGTCAATGCGTACCGAGCAGACTTCT
This sequence comes from Sambucus nigra, assembly GCA_949130495.1. Classification (NCBI taxonomy): domain Eukaryota; kingdom Viridiplantae; phylum Streptophyta; class Magnoliopsida; order Dipsacales; family Adoxaceae; genus Sambucus; species Sambucus nigra. The sequence goes on from OX422214.1 coordinate 427,957,598, forward strand.
CGAGAAAAGAGTTCATCATTAAGTCATGGTCAAATGGCTAAGACTATCTCCATCAAATCCAACCTATACGAGAGACCATGGAAAGGCTCAATTTAACGATTGGAAGACCGTTTAGGGTAAATATCAACGTAAAAAATCCTTTACACAAAAATTTTGTAAAGGAATTACCCTATACCTGCCAAGTTCAAGCCAGCCATGGTTACCCCAAAATATGATGGTAAAACATACCCTGTACTTTACATGGAACATTATTAAGCAGCTGTCAACATCAATTCAGTTCCTAACGAGGCGCGTTACCGATTATTTTATAATATTTTTACTGGGTCGGCCTATATCTGATACAATAATTTACGTGAGGCCAGATCTTTTGCTTTCAATAGTAGGATGATTCATTTATTAGTAACTTTTTCTTTGGATCCAAACTATCCAAAAGGGTAGCCCATTTGCTAAGTGTTTTCCAGCGAGATAAAGATACCACGTATGAGTACATCACTCAAATCAATAGTTAAGAATTTGAGGTCATTAATTACGATGAGAAGACTGTGATAACCGTGTTGATGGGTAACTTACTTCTCGACAAACTGTACTATGGTTGATGCGACTCAGAATGTGTCTCTAATTCATGTGAATTACAGGTCATGTGCAAGTCAGTCAATCAAGTAATAATTCAAGCAAGTCGGGTATTGAACATAGGGAATAAGATGCAAAACATGATGATGAATAGGAACGACAAATAACCTTACATTTGACTTAGAGAAGGAAAAGAAAATATGGTTGTTTTTAAAACTCTCCTATCAACTAACTCAAATTAAATAAGAGTATAAGCTAACTAAGCATGCGAGACTAAAAAAATAAGATTGTAAATTATATGAGAAAGATAAAATTGGGATACACTCTTCCTTCCCTTAATGGATTCACCGGATATAGAATATATCAAGAATTAAATTCTTAATTGAAAAGAAACCTTCAATTCCCTTTAGGAATCATACATATGGGGAATTAACCGACACGATACATGATCAAGATCAAAACCTAGGTACATAATAAATTTATCAATACACACATCACATTCTTAAACACTCTGGTTACCTAGGGAAAACGGAGTCAAAAGTCCTACGACGATAGTACTAATAAAATATTACGTTTCCAATTAATCATTACTTCGGGATTATATTCTAAATCCATGCGAAACACCTCGGTTGGGTTCATGTATCCTAACCCTAGAAGAACTCAACCGAGAATGATGATGTAGCAAGTAAACAAGATTCTAACACTGCATGTAATAAAAATCATAATGAAATTATATCTAAACGTGTATGAAGTTATTAAAATCCTAGAAAATAAACAAAACATGCAAAGAGGGAGAAAATTCAAGAATAAAGTAAAGGCGACATACTTTATCTATTAAATCTTGAAAACCAATCCACAAAAGTGTAATATTTATGAAGAAATTGAAAGATATGGTTCATGCCTATTCTCCTATCTAATTCTAGGTCAAAAACTGATAAAAACTATCTTTAATATCAAACTATAACTTCCCATGGTCGTTTTTGTAAGAGTCCCAGCTCTAAAATAAAATCAACACTAAGTGAAAATTCACATGTCAGGTATTACGAACTGGTTCGGATATGCAGGCAAATCGGTTCACCTTCAAACCAATTTTGGGTGCAGTTTGGCTCATGTTTTCTTCCACAGCTTGGTTTTCGCTTCTTTTTCTTTTAGATTTCGTTCTCAACTATAATCGAGCATAAATTTTTCATCGTAGCTCAGAATTGGATGTTTTTTCTTCAAGTGTTCTTGTGATTTTATACTCTTCAATTTTCCAATTGGCTTCACTTCCGGACTAAGGATGCAAAATTGCAAAAATTCCCTTCAACCCCATTTTCCTTGGGTTTTTTCACTGTTTATATTTTTCTCCCACACTAACTTGCATGAAATACTTGTAAAACACATGAGAGATACACAAAATATGAAATACTCGCCAAAGAGAGTTATTAGAATATATATTATATAAATCCAAGCTAATTATGATGCATGGGATAATAAAAGAATCGAAATTAAAGGGATAAATAAGAAATATTTATGCCATATATAATCCCTCTAACTTAAGAGTATGAGTTATGCCTTAACGTTGTGCATTCCGAGAAATGTAAAAGCATAAGAGTATGAGTTAAGGAAATTTATAAAAAATTTATTGGGATTGAATACATCTTTCACGGGCAAGTGATTGCATTTAGTGTATGCAACAATCCGTTAAAACCCTAGGCTACCCTATTGGGATAAGTGGTGTCTCTTGAGGGTTTGCAATGAATGTACCAATAAAATTCTATTTTTGACGCAAAGGAAAATCAAAATACTTAAGAATCATACAATTTAAACTCCCCAATAATAGTCGCCATAAATTTTTATTCAATCGTCTCAATTTGTAGTGTGAGTGTGTGCAAAGATGAAAATTAAACAACTAACTTCCACTGATTGATCATTACGTGACTTTTTGAAAATTCGTTTTAATTCAATTTCTCACGGATACTCTCACAAACGAATCACTCAGAATGTGTCTAGTTCTCTCGGTGTACGTGATTTATAAGAGTAAATATAATGGAACACAAATTCACGCACACAACTTTGAAAGACGAAATTTTTATGGTAAAAATATCTCATCATTGGAATATGGTCATTGGAAAATGGGAAACATCATCTTTTAGTTTGTACTAATTAATCTCTCTTATTATCTTTTCGTGTCTTAGGCTCTCCACACGGTAATTAATTTTATTATTCGAACTCGATTAGGAGTTTCTCGGATAGTAAGGTGTATTAGTTGAAATGGGAATGGTTGGGAAATTCGGAGTTGAATTTTTTTTTCTTACAATGTCCTAGGTACTTTTTCGGGCACTTGCTCTTTTTCTCTTTTTTTCATGTTTTTTTTTCACTTTTTTTCTATTTTTGTTCAAGAATTTTTTTCAATTCCTCTTTTCTTGCCCCTTTTTATTGCACCATTGGACTTAATTGGTGGATTTTTCAATTTTTGCAATTTTGGGCTAATTAGGTTTTTTCGAGTTATTCATTGGAAATTTTATTTGGCTCAATTGGGTTTGTAAAGGGAATAATTTTTCACGAATTTTTATGGCCAATTTTTTTGGGTAACAAAATATGGCCTAACTTCATTTATACGAATTGCTAATTATTTTACCATATGCGTCTCGATATTGTATTTAATTTAGAGATATTTTTAGCTCATTTTCATGAGAATATCTCGCTTGTTTCCCATAACCAATGAAGACAACAAATTAGAGATCATCGATAACTTTTTTTAACGCTGAAAAGAACTTTAAGTTAATTTTAACTCATATTGATTTAGTCACTCACAAAAAAGAAATGATCGAAATCTCACCGGGTCAATTAATGTCCACACGTATTCATAAAGTCGTCTATTTTTATACAATTTTTTTTTGGTCAATTTCTCTTTGTGCATTTGATTTTTACAATTTGAGACTTCAAACAAAATTTTGTGACATTTATTAAGTTTTTATATTCTAATTTTTATTTATTTTGATAATTTTTTTTTTATTTTTTTTGGAAATTTTGTAATTTTTTTAGACATTTTAAAAATTTGTGATGTTTAAGAAAGACGCACTTGTCACCCCCCCAACTTAGACTTTGACATTGTCCTCAATCAAAAGGACTAAAATCTAAATAAGCAAAAATTATAAGTGCGAAAAAAAAATAAGAAAATATTTAAAATGCAAAGATTTCTTTAGAGTCACCACACAATTACAAAACAAGAGATAATGCAAGTAAATAGTTCTTTGGCAAAAAAAGAAAAATAAAGCATGTAAGAAGTACATAAAAGATGAACATCAAATACATCAAATAACGAAAAATCTATTGTGGCGACGGGTGGGAGGAATCGGGTGCACTAGGATCATATGGATCATTGAAGTACATTGGGAGTGAGAAATTTGGGCCTACTTGCAACCGGTACATCTCCGCTTGGAGGGGGACCATCATACTCGAACCGTAATGGTAGGCTTGTCGATCTTATTGAAACTCGTTAATGAACCCGTCGAACCTCGCCTCTAAATCAGCAATTCGGCAGTCGTCATTAACGTGAGGCTCAAAATCAGGGCCTGCCAATTCATCATACTCTTCCTCCTCCACTGAGTGATCTTGTTGCTACTATTCTTTCTTGTGATCTTTATCTTCTTCTTCCATTTATACGTCCTCAACAACCATTGGAGGGGGTGGGCCACTCGTATTTGGTGCTCATTTCGTGTGGTTGAAGTTGCCCGAATTACTTTGGTAAATTTTATGAGAAAGTCAGGGGCCCGCAACGTTGTACATAATTATGATGATGAGGCGGGAATAAGGAAGAACAACATTACATTTGTCATTATATGCGACATGGATGATTTCCATATAGAAAATCCAGGCGAGATTGATGGCGCTCATTGGGTTAAGGAAATGGTAAATGAAGTTGTCATGGCGTTGGCGGACCACCGAATCGTTGGGGCTTTGAAGAATTGTGCCACAATTTATGAGGTGGGCGTAGTGCACCATTTCCAGGAGCTTTCCCACCAGGAAGGTATCTTGGATCCACTCCTCTTTGGGGTGATGTGCTCTATGCATTCGACTTTTGCGCATAGGGCTCCATTGTTCGGATAGTTAAATTGTTTGGGTAAAATAACCCCTTTATCATGTATATTTTGTTGAATGATAGGAAGGGGGAATGGGATGTAGATGTTCTCCACGTATGCCTCATGGAGGGTGGAAGATTTCCGAACAAGAGTCGCATAGAAGAATCACATGTCCTCATCATATACCGATAAGAGGATTGAAGAAATTTCACCACCCTCATCGATGGAAGAGGGTGGTGACCTCCTCGGGTTGCTCATCCCAATTAACCCGGTAATCAATATGGATTATGCAGGTGGGGCTGAAGTAAGAATCAAAATTATCGCATTCTTAAAGGGAATAGAAATAGTGGTTAACCCCTTCGTTGAGGATGGTGGTGGAGTTGTATTTTTGGACGGAGTTGGTGCGACGAAGGGCCATTTGAGAAAAAAGGAATGAGGAATAGGCTAGTAATATAGAGAGAAAGAGGGGGTTAAAATTGGAGTGGGGGAAAAAGGGTGGTAGGTAGGTGTACTTATAGGTGGGAATGAGTGGGAATTAGTGGGAAGTGAAAAGGTTGAGGTGGGTGGTGTAAAGAATGGAAAAATGTGAAAATTTGGGTTTGGAGAGGTTTGGAGGGGGAAGAATTCGTGTGGAGGGAAGGATAATTAAGGGGGATGAATTTTGTTGGAAAAGAAAAAAAATGGGATGAATTTTGTTTCAGGTAATCCGAACCAGTTTGGATGGTGCAGGCGAACTGGTTCACCTAGGAACCTGTTTGGCCTGCTGTTCGGCCAGAGTAGTCTGCCTCCAAACCCTTTTTTCCTTATTTCTCATATGTAAGTGTTCCAACCCTCAATATCTCCTCTCTAAGGTATCCCAAGCTTCCCTAAACACTTCGTAACCCGGGACACCTCAAGATCACTCTTGGGTGCACGCTTTCTCTCTCGTGCATGTAAACATAGCGTGGTGCTCCTAACTTTCCTAACCTAAGACTTCTACAGACATCAAAACTAACCGAAAATGGACTATACTCGCTAGTATACATCACTTACCCACACTATACGCTTCGAGGGTACGACGAACTATCTTTCGAGCTTATTTAACCCCATAAATGGGGTTCAACAACCAAATTATGTCGGATTCCTTAACACACATCTCTAGGTATGACTTTAGGCGTTGTCCAATAACTTTAAACATGTCTCCCCCTTAGGATCTTCTAGCTCGACGGTTCCATGGGGAAACACCTCTCTCACAACAAATGGGTCGATCCATCATGAATGTACGAGAGTTTTATAAGAGCACTTTTTGACCCGAATGAAACTCCTTTCGGCGAATAATTCATTTATTTGCAGGTCTCATCCTTTTTTTTATATTTTAGAGCTCTCATACGCATCCATGCGTATTTATTCTAACTCATTTAATTGAAGTTAGCGTGCTTCACCGACTTCATCAAAGTTATAGTTCAACCTCTTAATCGCGTAATATGCCTAATGATCTAGCTTCACAGGGAGATGGCAAGGCTTGACATAGACAAAGAGAAATGGGGACATCCAAAGGGGGTTCTTGTATGTGGTCCAGTAAGCCCATAGCGCATAATTTAATCGAAGAGAACAATCCTTCCGGTTAGGATTGATGGTCTTCTCGAGAATGTGCTTAATTTCACGATTTGCTAGCTCGTCTTTCCTGATCGTTTGGGGGTGATAAGTCGTCGCAACATTGTGGATGACCCCATACTTTCTTATGAGTTTTTCAATTGGCCTATTGCAAAAGTGTTTGCCGTTATCACTAATGATTGTCTTCGAAGATCCACAGTGATAAAGTATGTGTTCTTGTAAAAACTTTGGCACCACCTTATTGTCATTTGTTTGCATAACTATGGCCTCATCCCATTTGGACACATAATCTACCATGAAAAAGATGTATAGGAATCCAAAGCATGACGATCTGGGGTGCGGTTTTGCTCATTTTTTTGCCTTAGCTTGATTTTCTCTTATTTTCCTTTTGGATTTTGTTCTCAACTTCAATCGAGCATAACTTTCTCATCGTAGGTTGGAATTGGACGTCGATTCTTCTAGTTTTCTTTTGATTTCATACTCTTAAGTTTTCTAATTGGGTCCAATTACGAATTAGAGTTAGTAGAATAAATATGAGATAAATCCAAGTAAATTACGAATAATGGCATCACAAAAGAACCGAAACTAAGGGGATAAATATTAAATATCTATGCCTTATCAATGTTCTAGCCAAAGAGCCCCCAAAGACCATGAATGAATTACTGGCCAAAGATTGTAAAATTATGAATGTCGAGGAGGACATGGAGGCTAAACATTCCCACAACTCTAAGGCCGATTGCAGGAAGTGCTCATAGAAAAAAGAGCAGAATGTAGAGAAACTAAAGAAGTATGATGATTACACTCCTTTCACCATTGGTCTGCATCACATTCTTGAGGAAATATGAGGAAGTAGGGATCTGAAATTGCCCGAGAAGTTAAAATCTCCCCCAAATCAAAGGGATAAAAGTAAGCATTGCGAGTTCCATAAAGATCACGACGACAACACGAACAGTGGCATAGCTTTGAAGAACGGCATAGAAAGCCTGATTCGAAGAGGGAAATTGTCAAATTTGGTGGACAAAGAAGGTAAAAAAGATCCTTTAGATAAGTGAGAAACTAGGAGATGATAACAAAAGGCGCAGGGACGATGATGATGAGGATGATCCAGATCTATTGAGAAAATCCAAGGAGCCTATATATGAGGTGAAAATGATCATTTTTGGCTATAATTTTATTTTATGTGATGACGCCAATAACGAGGATGAAATAGCTGAGAGGAAAGCCTACCTCAATGAAGTCAAAGTGTGTTCCTACATTCAGAAGATCAATTTATTAAGTGACGTGGATAATCAGTCGAGGAAATTAAAAAAAATATCTATTAGTGATAGAATTCTCCAAGGATGACATGTCATCATGATGTTTATTCATGAAGGAAGGGTAGCTAAAGTATTAATCGACAATTATAATTCAACCGATGTCCTATTCTGTAACTTTTTTAAAAAATTAGGGCTGCGAGATAGAAAGATGTATCCCATCATAGGCCCCTTATTAGTTTTTTAGGAGAGAAGACGTATCCTCTAAGAACTGTCAACCTAGAAGTCATAATTAGTACCTGGCTAATTTACCGAATCGAGAACATCAATTTCTTTATCCTTGGAAAGAACCTCAACTCAGAATATAACATTATCCTCGACATGGTTAGATTAAAAAAGGTTGAGGTTGTGCCTTCGACCATGCACTAGTGCCTGAAGTTTCCCATAAATTATGGGTTGGTATAGTTGAAGGGAACAAAATTTAAGCCAGGGAGTGCTATTACACATCAGTCGACCACTACTACCTTCCAGATAAAGACCATAGACCCTCATGAAAAAGAAGAATGGGTCGAGGGATAGGTTGTGGAAGCCATAAAGTCCCTTGTCTTGGATGACGAATACCCAAAAAAGATAACATAGATCAACTTATTGCTAGACCCGATCATCGGGAAGGAATTAGTGGATTTCCTCAAATAACTGAAGAAGGTATTTGCTTAGACTCATGAGGATATGCTAGGGATTTATCCAAAATTCGTGTGTCAAGAACTCAACATCGTCAAGGATACAAAGTCGATCAAACAGAAATGACGTTCTAAAAAGAACATGGTCGAATAGGAGGAAGTGAAGAAGTTGAAGAAGGCAAGTTTCACTGAGGACGTAAAGTACCACGTCAAGTACCACGAATGGTTGTCTATTATAGTTATGGTGAGAAAAAGAATGATAAATAGAGCATGTATATTGATTTCATAGATTTGAACAAATCCTTCCCGAAGGACCATTCTCCCCTGAAGGGATAGGATTAATTGGGGTCATGTGTCCTAAGACACGTGGTCGAACACGTAAAAAATTATGGAAGGAAGGTATATGGAGTAATTGGCTGCAGTGGTTCTAGAAATAATCAAATCTAATAAGATAAAAACAAATAGAGATAAGAGCAAAGAAATCTACAAACATGGGACACTAAGTCTATAAATAGGGGCAATCTAGCCCACGTTAGAGGGTAATTATAACCAGTACGCAATAGCTCAGAATCTTAAAAAGCAATAATAACAATCTGATTATTGCCTTCCTCTTTCTCCAATAAAAAATAGTCCCCTCCACACCAGTGGACATAGGCCAGCCTCATGGCTGAACCACGTAAATATATCTCTCTTTATCTTTTTATGCATTTATATTACTCTTGGGGCATTCCTGATATTCTATGAATTATTGTGGGAAGGATATCCTATAATTTGGTGGCATCTATGGGAAACGAAGCTCTCACCACTGTCAAAGTCAGGAAAGGTTAAAACTTTACCATGAGTGTAGAATAGTCTCATCCTGTTCAAGCAAGGAGTCCCATGCAATCTGAAATACCAATCCTAAGGAAGGAAAAAAGTCCTATGTGAATGCCTCCTCTCCAGTAACTGTTAAAATCCAGGGGACATTCACCTACCAAATTTGGCCCTAGTCGGTGGTATCGAAAGCCACCAATTGAATGAACATAAGGGAAAGTTATCTCTCATTTGGTCAGTATCTATAAGGAGAAACTAAACAGTCCCGACTAGGAGATCGAATGTCTGAGGCGATAGTTGTCCCAACAGTCAAAGGGAGATACCTAGGACTCACGTATTATCCTCATAGGAGAAAACCTAGATAGACATCTCAACAATCTGAGGGTAATACCTTGGATTTGCATACTCGATAGCATCATAAAAGGGGACATTTCTCCCCATTAAATCACCTCAATAGGGTTTCTCATTTAAAGAGTACTTTAATGCTTCATCACTATCGCTAACGTGATCGTTCGATCGGAAGAATTCCATCAACTTTGAGCATCGCCAACCCCTTCTGATGGAATTAGTGCAGAGCGGTAGGCCATCTATCTATGAACCACAGTCGAGCCACGTAAAAATATATGAATTAAAAGGACTCATATGCATGGAATTGGAAGGAAGGACGAACCTAAATCTTTCTAGAACCCCAAGGAACAGGCCAGGAAAGCGCTGGGTCATGGAGCAACCTCACCATTGACTAAGTAGATAGAATCCTTTGAGCCTCCAAATAAGTTCTCCATGAAAAAAGTCACAACATATAAAGGGAAGACATACCCAACCCATCATATCAAGCACTATCGGCAGCCCATGTCCCTTTGGATACATCACAACACTTTGATGTGTAGGGTATTTTTGTCAAACCTAGGTGATATTGGTCTAAAGTAGTTTGATAAATTATCCCCCAACTTAATTTTAACTTTTAGGGAGCTTATCGAGCAGTTCAAAACTCGATTTATCATAAGCAATGGGATAGATAAGGTGGTAGGTTCACTAATCTCTCTAAAAAAAAAGAAGGGAGAAACACTCAAGAAATATGATCAAAGGTATTGGGAGCTACACAATGAAATAGACATTGCAACGAGAAACTGGTGATCACCTCCTTCAATTCGATCTGAAACGATCAATTGGTCTCTACCAGTCTTTGATAAAGAAGTCAACTTCTTTGATGGACGATATTATGTCTCGTATTGAAAAATATGCCAAGGTAGAAGATGAGCTCTCAAGCGTAGACCCTATAATCGACCAAAAGAATAGTGAGCTAAATAGGGCCCAAAAGGGGGAACCAACCATCATCAATCGCGAAGGGAAATAAAGACTTTAAAAGTCACTCCAAGCCTCCGGCCAGTGAGAGTAGCTACAAGGCCCTAGTAAAAGTATTTAAAAAGTATATCTTTAGGATCTTTCATTAGATCAAAGATAAGACTTTTTTCAAAAGGCCTTCTAAGATGGTCGTCGACCTAAGTGCTAGGGACGTCAGTCTCAAATTCAGCTAACACTAGGAGCACGAGCACCTCATAAATGACTTAAATATATAAACAAAGAACTTTGAGAAACTTATCTAAGCGAGGCATCTCAAGGAGTATCGAAATCAAAGACAGTAACCAAGATCAACGCAATCCAAAAAGTAGAGGAGGATCTCACAGCAACAGGATTGGTCACAATCATTCGTGGTTATACCAACCCAGCCCAACACACTAGTAAGAAGCTAAGGCAGAAGGTGAGGGTAAAATACAATGTTCAACAAGCATTCCAGGTGAATCGAACCAAACCAACTCTGGTCAAGAGGAAAAGAAAGGACCTGCATACTAATCGAGCTATCATGTTCACCGAAAATGATCTCGTTGGCATACATTACCCCATAAATATGCCCTGGTTCTTACTCTAAGAATTTCAAACTTTAACGCGGGTAGAGTACTGATAGACCAATGAAGATCCTCCAAGATCATATACCTGGCAGTGCTCTACAAGCCTAGCTATCGCGTCAAGGATTACTAACTTCAACCCGTTGATCATCTTCAATGGGGATATAGAATCACCCCTAGGGAAGATCAAGATGCCATTCGAGATCAGACTAGCTAATAAAGAGATTGAATTCCATGTAATCTAGTCAGAGACAGTATACAAATCCATTTTAGGAAGAGGGTGGTTGCACGCAATAATGGTTGTACCCTCATCACTTCATCAAAAACTCAAGTTTATGACAAACCAAGGGTGACTGAAATCAGGGGAGATCAAGCAGCTGAATGAAGGTGTTTTGTTTCAGCAATCAAGATAAGGAAGTCTCAGTCCAAAAACAATCAAAGCGAAGATAATTCTGAGGACAACCAACCCAAGTAGTAACTAAAGGGAGTTTGTCCAGGGGTTGAAGAAACTCTGTTGACTCCAACGCCGTTATTATCAAGAAGGAAAGTGGAAAATTAAGGGTATACATTGATTTCATTGAACTCAATAAACATTGCCCAAATGCAAGTTTTCTAATGCCCCGAATAGATCACGAGAGTGTGCTATAGCAGAATAATGCTAATTCTCAAATAAATTCAATTTTAATTATGTGACAAACCAACCAGCTTTAATTAAACCCAAATTTCAGATAAACCCTAACACACGCATCTAGGTAATTTATAATCGTAAATCATTAAACATGCAAAGGAAACCAATTTCAGGAAAAATCCCTGAAGGGAAAAACCTATTATTTCACTATAATTTGTAAATCTCAACTTACACAAATTACAATGAAATACGATGACACACGAATACCCACAGGCGTCGATTATCATTGTTAACAATGGAACAACCACAACAACCCCCCAAAAAATGCAATTTTATCTTCAGCAAAGATCCACATGCAGCGAACCTCAATGACCACATTCATAATCAGCCTAGTACCATAGAAGGCACCTAAATCAATAGTAGAGATCCTCTCCACAGGAGAAAACTTCAACAAGATGGTGTCTTCGGTTCCAACACAATTCAGATAAAGATTGGGACGTTTTGTGAATTTAAAAACAAGGTTTTAAACCAGAAAATTAAATAAGACAAAGTGTTCTGCCGTTTGCAGATTACTGATATCGAAAATTTTTAGGTCTCCTTTTCAGAAACGGAGTGATTTAACGTGCTTTATATAAAAAAAAATTAAGGCGGTGCATCGTTCGAACGAAATATGATGTCGTTAGAACGAGAATGCACGAAAAATAAATTTTATTTTTTATTTAAAAAATTCTTCTTTTAATCCTGGAAAATTCATTTTGATGAAAAACAACGCCTCAACACTTAGAAAATATTTTTAAAAAATTTTCAAACGTCCATTAAAAATAATCTCAGCACCTTAAGTGAACCGTAAAGGGACTTAAATATTTTCTCACCGAAATTAACCTTCCAGATGCTTGAATGTTGAAGAAGCTTGATATTCGGATTCGCCTCGATGCATATGTGATCTTGAACAATACTTTGACGATTGTCGTGGTATACGGCATACTCAATTGTGCCGGTACAAAATAAAAACCTCTGAATTATCAACTCAAATATGACCTATACAAATCTACCCTCCCATGAACCCAAAAGTGGAAAGATAAAATTCTAAGTCTCCAAACTTTTCTTCAAAACATCTTTAACTACAAATCTTTAAATCTTTGAGTTTTTTCATCAGGGTGTGCAACATATGATCTTCAATTATTGTACCTACACACATGGGACAAAGAAAATACCTCGTGATGCATTGAGTTTGAAATAATATATAAATACATCAATCATCATAATCAAATCTCCCCCATAATGAAAAAACTCCCCCATAATTCGTTCTCCCCCTTTTTATTTGACCGAAATAGATAAGGAAACGAATAACCAAATCAAGCATGGATTTGTCATGATAAACAAGGCAATCAAACTACGATAAAAAAGAGATACTCAAACGTATTCCACAAACTATTTATTATTTTTCAATATTTTTCTACAAAAATAAAATACAAATTACACCATGAATTTACACTAAAACAACCAAGCCATGGAAACGAAATGAATGTATGTGAACATATTCAATAGGTAATAAAACTCAATCAAGCATATGTGCACGATGCATAAGTTTACTCCTATTAAATGAACATAAAAAATATCCTTAGGTGTAAAATTGTTGAATTTAGATGATATCGACGAAATCCAATCAACAAATTAAAGCCCAAGTGATTTTCACACTAATAATGTCCAAAACTATTTCGTGTCATTTCAAGAACTTTTCAAAGGACGTGCAAACCCATTGATTCATATTCATCCAAAACTCCCTCATACATAATAATATTTTTGATTTTCTAATGAGGTTCTAAATTCTCAACTTAGAGAAAACCTATTGGCCCAAATTTGGGCATATTTCATCTTTTTATTGCCTTAATTTTTTTGTGCAGGATCTTTTCAAACGGTGGCTTTGATGACGTGATTATTATTCACTCGTATCTGTTTCCCGTGCACCCATTATTTTTTCAAATTTAAATAAATTCCTCATGGGCAATGTTTTTTACATGCACTTCTTTTATTACTCTCGTATTTTTGCACTTGGTTCATTTTAAGGACAAGATTGAGATGAAAACACTTGACCAACATGTGATAGACAATTAAAATAATCAAATAAATTCGTGCATGTGTGCAATGAGTCAAACATGTCGGAAGTATCAACTAATAACATCTCAATGACTCCAAACAATTTAAAGCACATGGATGACATAACATATTATCTCAAAACACTATCAAATAGTCACTTGGATACATAATGATGTTGTGACTCGGTCATCCTAAATGTCCACCCATAAATGGTGTAAAACAAACTACAAAACTCTTTTTGTTTTTGTCCAAAAAATATTATCAAAATAAAATCTTTTTGTATTTTTTTAAATATAAAAAAATAACATAATTACAAAAATGATACAAACTAGCAATATGCAAAAATATCATCATGCAAATCATCTTATGCTAGCAAATAGTAATTACACAAATGAATCAATAATCAAAGAAGGTGTGATTAAACAAATAGTTCATTATAAGAAATTAAGCATGAATACTAAGAGCAACTGCATATAAACTGTCCGAGGCAACCTAGCAGTAGCAAGTAATATCAAGTTGAACCAGTGTACTGCAAACAGAAGAACAAAATCTTCAGGGGTCACTCGAACGAAGTGCCCTATCACTCGAACGATAAGGGGTTCTCACAAGAAGAAGCTTCGCGCGACATCAGAAAGTCGATCGAACGAAAACTGATCTCGCTCGAATGCGAAAATCAAATTTTCATAGATTTCCCAGAATATTAAATAGTGTTTCCGTATGAAATAATTTCTAGAAAATAATACCTGGAAGGTGCTTATAGAAGAAAAACACTGCTAAAACAGTAGCATACTAATAAAATATTTTAAACTACAACAAAGTAAGTCATAACACTAGTAAGGGTATATCATGGAGCAAGACTAAAGTATGACAAATATCAACAGCAATCAACCAAAAGATCTCACAGTGGGTGAATCGCATGCAAGTAAATGAGAATCATGAACAATTAGACCATAAGCCTCTAAATCCGATTTCCTAACCCAAACAGATTTGTAACGATACATGGGGGTTTGATGAATCAAGTTTATTCTTTTATTAACCTTCCTAGGTCCATTTAAAAGCTTGTAATAGAAATGCCTAAGATGACCGTGCTAACCGTAATGCGTGCAAGTGAAAATCGAGCGATGGGTGTTACCTAAAGATGGCCCTCTCCTAAAGTTTCTAGGCAACTTTCTCCTAAAATTCCTAGGTGCCTCTCTCACGTTGTTCCTAGGCGTCTCTCTATTAACAATCTTTGGTGCCTCTCTCCTAACAACCCTAGGAGGCTCTCTCACACGTGTGGGATTGGCTTTGTGAATGGGTGAAACACTATCATCGAAGCCTATACCACACCTATCATCCTTGATTTGGACAGTGCCTAACATCTTATCTAGCTTTTTCGACCTAGACTCCAAATCAAACTTAACCTTACTTGACTCTCTTAAAAATTTCTCAAGCTCACATATCCTCAACTCGAGTACACGTCTAGAATCCTCAAACTCTAAAAGATCCTTTTTTATAGTCTCCATCAACCCTTTAAGACTATCTCTCTCACCCTCGACATACCCTAGCTTATCTCTAAGCATCTTCTCACGTGTCCTAAGATCCTCAATTAATGCATTCGTGTTATTTTCATTTAAAGCACTTTTTTTTTCAGTTTATCTTCAAATTTCAAGTTTTCCTTCTTTAACTTTATAGATTCCACATACAGGTTATTGTAGGCAACTTGCAATTCACTCAACTCTTCCTCTTCCTCTTCCTCCTCACTCTAGTCACTTTCACTCTCATCACTTGTCATAGGGATGGGGAGCTCTCGCTTAGTAGCATAAAAAACTTCTTTTTCAAAATCACTATTACTAAGTGAAGAAGCCTGAGATGTTAGTTTATTAAAAATCTTCCTTATATTAGTGGGACACTCATCTATCGTGTGACAAATTCCCTCATAACCAAGACACCTCTCAGAGTCATTTTCAACAGAAGATTTAAAACAAGAGTTAAAGTGAATTTTCCAATTAGTCCTTTCAAAAAGTTGACATCTTAACTCATCAAAACCACCAAAATCCATATAAAAAAATAGGATCAAACACAATAACTTTTTGCAACGGGATCTGATACCAATTTGAGAGTGTGCTACAGGGGAATCATGCAACTTCTTAAATAAATCCAACTTTAATTATGTGACAAACCAACCAGTTTTAATTAATCCCAAATTTTAGATAAATCCTAACACATGCATCAAGGTGATTTAGAATCATAAATCAATAAACATGCAAAGGAATCCAATTTCAGGAAAAATCTCCAAAGGGAAAAACCTTTTATTTCACTATAATTTGTAAATCACAGCTTACACGGATTACAATGAAATACAGTTACACACTAATACCCGTCGACGTCGATCGACGTCATTAGTAATGGAACAACCGCAGCAGCCCCACAAGAACACGCAGTTCTATCTTCAACAAAGATCCACATGTAGCGAATCTCAATGACCACAGTCGTAATCAACCTAGTACTATAAAAGTCACCTAAATCAGTAGTAGAGATCCTCTCTATAGGAGAAAACTTCAACAATATGGTATCTTGGGTTCCAACACAATTCACATAAATATTGGGATGTTTTGTGAATCGAAAAATAAGTTTTTAAACCCTAAAACTGAAGAGGACAAAGTGTTCCATCGTTTACAGATTACTGGTATTGACAATCGTCAGGTCTCCTTTTCAAAAACGGAGTGATTTAACGTGCTTTATATGAAAATTTTCAGGCGGCGCGTCATTTGAACGAGATATGATATCATTTGAATGAGATTCCACGTCGTTTGAATGACAATACATGTAGTTCGAACGAGAAAGTGCAAAACATAAATTGAATTTTACTATTTCAAAAATTCTTCTTTTAATCCTGGAAAATTCATTTTGACAAAAAATAACGCCTCAAAACTTAGAAAATATTTTAGAAAAAATTTCAAATCTCCTTTAAAAATTATCCTAACACCTTTAAGAGAACCGTAAAGGGACTTAAATACTTTCTCATCGAAATTAATCTTGCATAGGCTTGAATGTTGAAGAATCTTGATATTCGGATCCATCTTGATGCATATGTGATCTTGAACAATACTTCAATGATTGTAGCAGTATACGGTATACACAATTATGACAAACATTTATAAAATCATGTTCTTATAGATCAGTTGGTGGATTCTACAGTGGGGCATTAATAAATGAGCTTCATGGACACATGCTCCGGCTACCACCAGATACCCATGTTTGGCCAAAATCAGGAAGAGTCCTCGTTCATCACAACCTTAGGGTTTTATTTCTATAAAGAAATACCTTTCGATTTGAAGAACGCGGGGGAAAAATATTTGAGACCGGTGATTACGATGTTTAAGAAATTGATCGTCTTTAATATGGTTGTTTATATAGATTTTATGCTCATCAAGAGAATGTATTCTTTATATCATCTAAGAGACCTTGCGAAGACATTAAACATCCCCAGGGAGTACAAAATGAAGCTCAACGTGTCCAAATATGTGTGCGACGTAAGCTCGGGTAAGTTTCTGGGATATTTAGTTACTTAGAGAGGCATCGAGGCAAATCCGGGTCACATTAAATCTCTCCGGGACATCAGAATAATGACCACTATTAGAGACATTCAGGTTATCACTAGTATGATGGAGACCCTTAATCAGTGCATTTCAACATCCTCTAACAAGTGCCGCCCCTTTTTTCAATCCATTAGAAAGACAAGTCGTACAGTTTAAACAGAACAATGCGATCAAACCCTAAAAGGGATTTGGAAGTACTTGGGATGTCCTCCCATGTTATCAACTCCGGAAGATGGGGAAGACATGTAACTTTACTTAGCTATTTTAAATCTAGCAACCAGTGTAGCGTTTATTCATTTGCACAATTGGGGCTAAAAGCTGATCTACTATGTGAGCCACACTCTTTTTTAAGTAAAAAATAGATACATACCCATAAAAAAGATGGTTCTAACACTAGTGACCACTACGAGGAAGCATAGACATTATTTTTATGGCCACACCATAGTCATATTCATGACTTATCCTTTGAAAAATTCCCTAAAAAAGGCTAGCCTATCTAATAGAATGACAAAATGGTCACTTGAACTGGCCCAATTTAACATCTTGTGCGAATCTAGAATAACAACCAAGGGTCAAGTCTTGGTAAAATTAGTAGTAGAATTCTCAGTATCCTTAATAGAGGAGTAGTCACAAGCATTACTAATCACCGAGAACGAGCACCGGTGGAAACTCTATGTTGATGGCTCATCAAATGAAAAAGGCATAGGAGTTGGTATAGTCTTCTCGACCCCAAAAGCCTTATTAAGAAAGTCGTCAGATTGGGATTTAAAGGTTCAAGCAATAAAACCAAATACGAAGTTTTAGGGAACAGTTTATGAAAGGAAGTTAGCATGGATTCTCACCATATTACTTCCTTTTGTGATTCCGCGATGATCGCAAACGAGCTTAATGGAGAATATGACGTACGAGGTGTCAAGATAATAGCCTACATAAACAAGTCCAGAGAACAACTCGAATAATTTAACTCAACTTCAGTGGAGCAGCTACCAAGGAACGAAAATAACAATGAGGATGCCTTTGATACTCTGGCCTCAACCATTGAAGTTGACCTAAAGAGACCAATTGAGGTGGAATATGTGGACCTACCAAGCATTAAAAAAGGATCAAGCGATATTAATATCCTCCAAGTTCAACTGTCCCTATTATGGATGGATCCCATCATCTCGTTTTTAAGAACTGAACAACTACCCCTAGATGACAAGGAAGCACACAAGTTCAAGTTTAGATCATAAATATTATGCCTCAGCTTTAATGAAAACTTCTATCGAAGATCGTTTATAGACCCAATATTGAAATGCGTCCACCCAGACAAAGTGGAAGAAATTTTAAAAGAGATGAGAGAAGAAAGTTATGGAGAGCACACAGGTGGGAAATCACTCTCTTGCAGAGCAATCTCTCAAAAGTACTGGTGGTCGTATATGCAGAAGCATTCAACACAGTTCACCAGAAATTTCTCGAGTGCTAAATGTTCTCGATAGTGATCAAATAGACTTTCGAAGATACTCTCATAAGTCCATGGTCATTCCCTCAATGGGGCATGGATCTTATAGGACCACAACCAGTTGCACCTGGAAATCCGAGGTACTTGATAACAACGATTGACTACTTTACCAAATGGGTTGAGGGGAAACCTCTCACCCATATCAAAGAGCGTAATGCCAGAAGATTCATATGGAGAAACATCATCACAAGATTCGGCATTCCAAGAGCACTAGTAACTGACAATGGAAACCAATTTGATAACGATCAATTTCAAGATTTTTGTATCGAATTCGGAATTAGGTTTCACTATGAATCAGTAACCTTCCCTCAATGTAATGGGAAGCCATAGATCACTAATAAAGCTCTCCTATTAGGCATCAAATGGAGACTCAAAAATATAAAAGGGCGATGGGTAGATGAACTTCTATGCATTTTATGGGCATATTCCCTTACCTATGGGATAAAAGCAATAACTCCTCTAGATATCAGCTTACCAACTCTCAAATCAAAAATATTTTAGGATGGCCAAAATGATGAACGAATAGCCCACAAGTTGGACCAATCTAAAGAAAGGAGGGAGCAATCCCTGATACATTTGGCCGACAACAGCAGGAATTGGCAACATAACATGAAAAGAAAGACGAGGGGTGATGTTACGAGTGTGACGGTAGAGGTCATAAGGCATTTGAGTGTCCTACTAGATTTAGACGTCAAAGAAAAGGCAAACGCTTAGTGATGACAGTGAGGTCGAGTCGGTGGATTCTAGAGACCAGTCACCGAATGAATGTAACTTCACCGCATTCATGGCTAGTCATGTGAGTACTGATAGTGAACCTCACAGCGATGAGGATTATACTTTAGAGGGACACCTCGATAGTGAAAGCGAAGTGAGTGTGGGGGAGGATATTGCAAGTGAGAGCGAGAGTGATATTCAATGTGCGCATGCTTATATATATGATGTGAAACACAATGTTAGCATTTAGGATTGTTACCTTAGAAAAAGATTTAGGAGAGATGAGAGAGAGATTCCTCCATTAGCGCTACCTTGAGAGAGAGAGAGAGAGAGGCTGTTTATGAGGAAAGAGAGAGAGAGAATTTTTTTATTGAGAGAGATAGTTAGTTTGGAGAGAGATAAGGGTGTCTAGGGAAAGAGATAGAGGACTTGACCAATAAAGTGTCTAGTATTACAAGTGAGCTCCAGACCTCCATGGACACTTGAAAGAAACTCGAAGATATTGTAGTATAGCTCATTCACGACCTTAAGAGAGACGTGGAGGTTATTGCTCCACTACATGCTACTAGAGATTTTTCAAGTCTTAGAGAGCATGTTAAGTTTCTAGTCTCAACATCTCTGAGTCAATAGAAGAATTCCAACGGATTTTTATGACGTTAGGGGACACTTCTAAAATTTTGACTAGAGCCAACAATGACAAGGGAAAACAGAAGGTTACCTCATCTTGGGTGCTTAAACTTGACACAAAATCCCTTGTTGTTCATGTTTCTCTTAAAGAACATAATACTTCTCGATCTTATTTCGATAGTGGGTACTCCAAGCACATGACAGGTGCTGTCTCATTTTTTACCTACCTAAAGGATCGCAAGGAAGGTAAAGTCACCTTTGGAGATGGGAGAAAGTCTATCATAGTAGGATGAGGTACTATAGAGATACCAGGATTTCCTAAGATAGAGAATATTTTATACGTCAAAGGTTTGAAAGTAAACCTTCTTAGCATTAGCGAGCGGGACACTGACTTTGAAGTAAACTTTGACCGGGATGTGTGTAATGTATATGA
Organism: Sambucus nigra; assembly: GCA_949130495.1. Classification (NCBI taxonomy): domain Eukaryota; kingdom Viridiplantae; phylum Streptophyta; class Magnoliopsida; order Dipsacales; family Adoxaceae; genus Sambucus; species Sambucus nigra. The sequence goes on from OX422214.1 coordinate 427,978,056, forward strand.
TCAAGCCGATAAACTTCTTTTTCAAGGGGTGAGGACTAACGATAATTGCTATGAGATTGTGCTCAAGTCCTCATTTGTCTGGAACAGCGCCACGATCACTCCTATGGATCTGTGGCATCAACGTCTAGGTCATGTTAACTTTACAGATTTGGATAGATTATCTAAAAAAGACCTAGTACATGCCTTGCCATCTCTTGGAAAGCCAACTTTCGCAATTTTTGAACCTTGTCAGTTGGGAAAGAAAATTCGTAGCCCCCACAGGAAGTTAAATTCCATTACCACTTCACGAGTGCTTGAGTTGATACACATGGATATCATGGGCCCTCATCGTACTGAGAATTTATGTGACAAAAGATATATCGCTACTCGATTGTAGGTTTTTTGAAAGATAAATCCGATGCTGTGGAATTTCCTACGACTAAGTGTCGTGTCCTAAAAAATAAACACGGTGTCACTATCAATAGAGTATGTAGTGACAACGACACTAAATTTAAGGAAGCTAAAGTAGATATTTACTGTGATAGCCTCAAGATCAAACATAAATTTTTAGCCATAAAGATTCCTCGATAAAATGGGATTGTTGAGAAGAAGAATCAGATGATTCAAGAGATAGCTACATCTATGCTTCTAGGTCGTAGAGTTACTACGAGATTTTAGGCAGAGATGGTGTTTACTGCATGACACACGATGAATAAGGTTTACCTTCATCCACACACACTTAAGACACCTTATAAATTATGGACTGTAAAGAATCATAACCTTTCATATTTGCGTGTCTTTAGGAGCAAGTGCTATATCCTACAGGATCGAGAGAAACTAGGAAAGTTCGACTCCCGGAGAAATGAGGGAATATTGTTAGGATATTCATCGACTAGTATAGCATATCGAATTTTTGACCTGAATAGCTCTAAGGTGATGGAGTCAATAAACATCACTGTGTCAGATGATGAACCATCTATGTTTCTTGATTTCACCCCTTTATGTGAGGAGGAAACTTTCTAGATGAAGATCCCATTGTACCTCACACTTCCAAGGTGGACCGTTCTCCTGATTTAAGGGACACACCTGCTTGGGTTCGTAAGAGTCATGATCCTTCTTCCATTCTAAGCGACCATACACTTGCTATTAAGACTCGCGCTCAGCTAGAGAACGTTGTTATCCATGTCTAATACAAGTCTAAAGTCGATCCCAAGAATCACAAGGAAGCACTCAAGGATGAACACTGGATATGTCCTATATAGGATAAGTTGCTTCAATTTAGAAAGAATGATGTCTGGGAACAGGTCCCCGACCTAGTGAGACAAATGTGATAGGTACCAAGTGTATATTCAATAACAATATGGATGAGATTGGTACTATTATTAGAAATAAGGATAGGTTGGTCTTTCAAGGATACACACATATAGAAGGTGTAGACTTTGACTAGATATTATCTCCTGTTACGAGGCTTGAGTCTGTCCACTTACTACTCGCCATCGCATGTCATCTACACTTCAACTTATATCAGATGGATGTCAAGAGTGCCTTTCTAAATGGCATTCTATAGGAGGAGGTTTATGTGGAACAACTAAAATGGTTTGAAGATCCTAAGCACCTTGATCATGTCTACTATCTGAGGAAAGTCTTGTATGGTTTGAAATAAGCACCCCGTGCTTGGTGTGAGAGGCTTACTTCTTATCTCTTAGCCCGTGGCATCAAGAGAGGGGGAGTTGATATTACGTTAATCATCAAGAGAGGTCTATGTGGATGACATAGTCTTTAGATCCACGTGCTCCCAACATGCTCACCAGTTTGAGTCAGAGATGAAGAGTGAGATTAAGATGAGCGTGGTTGGTAAGTTTACTTTCTTCCTTGGTCTCCAGGTTCATCAGCTATAAGATGGGATGTCCATCTTCCGATCAAAGTATGCTAGAGAACTTGTGAAGAAATTTGGTTTAGACTCCACTAAGCAGACACATACCCAAATGAGTACCTCAATAAATCTTAGTAAGGACACTTAAGGGAATGACGTAGAGCAAACCTTATATCGGTGTATGATAAGTAATCTTCTCTACTTGAGTGCCCGTTGTCCCAACATCGCCTTTAGTGTTGGAGTATGTGCGCGATATCAGGCATCCCCGAAAAAGTCACACTTACTCGCTCTTAAAAGTATTATCAAATACGTTTGTGGGATTCTCTCACTTAGCATTTGGTATTCTATTGATACCAATGACCATTTACCCGCCTATTTGGATACCGATTGGCCCGGGGATGCATATGGATGTAGGAGCACTTCTTGTGGCTGTTTCTTCTTTGGTTCTGATCTTGGATCTTTGTTGAGAAACAAGAAAAACTCCATCTCTTTGTCCATTGTAGAGGCTGAGTATATAGCCGCCGGGAGTTGTTGCATGTAATTAATGTGGATGAAGTAGATGTTGGAGGATTATGGTATATCACAGGACACCATAACTATTTCCTATGATATCGTGAGCACAATACACATATCCAGCAATCCAATCCAGCATTAGTACACAAAGTACATTAGGATACGTAAGCACTTTATCCGTGATCTTACAGAAGAGAAGGTCATATCCTTGAGTTTTGTATCTACCAACCTCTAGTTAGCCGATATTCTCACGAAACCTTTAGATGCCCTTAGATTCGATAGTCTTAGGAAGTCTTTAGGAATTTCCACAGTTGACTGAGGGGAGGTCACCATGTCTAGAGTATGATGCATTTTTCATGTTCATATCATATGATTCCTATCTCTAGATTGTATCATTTGTATCATTATTTGATTTTTAATTTTAATTTTTTTGGAAAAATTCAAAAAGATTTTTTTTTTTGCATAATTAAAAAATCCAAAAAGATTTTATTTTTGATAAATTTTAGAATAAGTCAAAAAGATTTTATTTTTATAAATTTTTTTGAAAAAATACAAAAAGAGTTTTCTCTTTTGTTCACACCATTTATGGATAAACATTTAAGATATCCATAGTTACAACTTCATTCCATATTCCACGTAAATTTTTGATAGTGATTTGAGATGTTACATCATTTCATCCATGTGCTTTATATTATTTGGAGTCATTATTATGTGATTAGTGATATCTTCTACATATTTGGATCCTTATATCCTTTATTGCACACGTGCATGATATTATTTGAGTATTGTACTTGTCTTTAACATATTGTCTCAAGTGTTTCCATCTCAATTATATCTATACAACGAACTAAATGCTATAAAACTTGACAAGAAACTAGTGCATGTAAAAACCGTTTACCATGAGGATTTAATTGCAACAAAAATGATGAGTTAAACACGGGAAAGGGATGCGAGAGTACATAATTAACTCATCGTGAAAGCCACCGTTTGAAAATAACCCGAAAAAATTAAAAGGCAATAAAAAGATAAATATGCCAAAAAGGTGCGCCAATAGGTTTTAGTTTCATCACCTAAAAAAAATGCATAATTATTTATTCAGTAGTTTGGATGCAAAGTAATGAAAAATGGGTTTGCATGTCCTTGAAAGTCATGAAAAAGCGTTACATAGTTTTGGACATTATTAGTGCGGAAATCACTTTGATCTTTGATTTGTTGATTTGATTGAGTCAATTTCTTATAATTCCACCATTTTTACACCTAAGGTATATATTGAGTTCATTCGTTAGGAATATCCGAAATTCATCGTGCACATATGTTATGGTTGTATGTATTGGTTTTCCTGTCTCATTTGTTCACATCCCTACATTTCCACTATAACCAACCTGCTTGTTTTCATGTTCTTTCATGGTGTGATTATTTGTTTTACATTTTGTGAGAAAAAATTTGGAAATTTCAAAAAGAGAAAGTTTAATTACCCTATGACATTCTCAATTTGCATTTTCTTTATGTTCTTCATATTTGTCTAATTGGGTACATCATAAAAAGGGGGAGAACGACTTATGGGGGATAATTTTTGTTTGATTTAATAGTGATTTGATTGATCTTAATTGATATATATTTCTTCTTATCATTATATGTAAAACTGTTGCGCATCATGGGTATTATTTTTTGTCTCATGTGTGTAGGTACTAATTTAAGAATTATTTTTTGCACTCCCTGGTGATGATATACAAAGATTGAGAAGTTGAAGATTTGACGATGTTGAAGACATGTCATTTAGTATTTCCAGTTTTTGGGTTTAATGGGGATATTAAATTGTATGTCATTTGGTTTTCATTTAGGTAACATAATTCGGATTTTTTATGTATGTACATAGGGGGAGATTTTTAAGGACGTGATTTTATAAATGTCCGGGTCAGTATCTAGGTATTTCATTTTAGTCCTAGATCATAGCATGTATGTCTTATACCGCGACAGGCAGCTCATCCCAGCATGATCATCATATGACGACCTCAATTCGAATCTTATGTTCCACGCGCCCATCATCGTCAAAAATATGCGTCGTGCTCCATCATCTTCATCGTGTAATTGTGTTTCCTTTTACCAGTTCATCTTTTTCCATGTACTTGAAAAGAAAAAGGAAATATGGAAAATCTGACATAACCGAACCGAACCGATACTCTTTTATCCGGACCGATTCTCCTTTATGTTTTGACCGAACCGAACCCATGGTTTTTTTTTATCGGTTTGGCGTGCCCAGATTTTTACGTCGCCTTAGTTTTTTTTAATATTCTATAAATACCTATTTCATTGGTGTATTTGTTCAAGACTTTGGGATAACGGTTATAGAGACCTACTACATCAAGTCTTCATATTTTTCAGAGCCCAAACACTTTGAGATTCACCAAAACACTCTAAATCTTATTTATGAATCTTTTTAAACCCTTGTTAATCATCACACCCATTCATGGAGTAACCCTTGTGAAGAAGAAAGGTCTTCACTGCTGACTATCTTGGAGCTCTTGCGGGATATCTTGCCAACAATAACGAACTGATGGCTGTGGGTATTTGTGTGCCATTGTATTTCTTTGTAATTATAAGTTATTACGAATTATTGTGAAATAAATTGGTTTTTCCCCTTTAGGGGATTTTTCCTCATATTGTGATTGACTTGCATGCTTGAATTTATTTAATTAGTCTGTCACAATTATTTGCAAGAATTATAATTTTGGGGTCAAAAAAATTTAACTTAATTAAACAAGTTTAGACATTGATTGTAGGCACACTCTCAAAGCATATGACCATTCATGTGGGGTTCGCATTCATTGTTTTGGTTCTTTTAAGATTCGAGTCATATTTCCTTATGTATTCATATTACGTTTTCTTATGCTTAGGCTTGAGAGAGAGGTAAAAGAGAAGGGACAAATTCAATGGAAAACTCGAGAGCATCATTCATGGAAGATATTAGAGAATTTCGGGCTTTGGAACATTGCATATAGAGGATCCCAACAAGAAAGATCATAATTTTCTATAATTACAGTGATAATCTCTTAATATTGACGCACAAAAAACTATATCGTATTACTTCGAGGGTATTTGATGATATTGTAATCTGTGAAGAAATTGCCAATAGTTATGAGTAGAATAGAAAATTGGCACATGAAAAAATTAAGGGGGTGGAGTAGCTAAATCGAGTTATGTGTCGGTGGAGAACACAATGAATAATTCTTCAGCATCTTCTTATTTTATTAAGAATCAACTTTTGAAGGATATTTTGGATAATGAGAAGATGTTTTACTATATGGATGATGAGTCAGAGGAGCGTAATGAATATGTTTGATAACTTTCACCAAAATGTTACAAGTGTTCTAAGACTTCTCTATATGGACAATACGTGTAAGGTGGAGGTGTCAGAATGAAGCACGAGGTGTCAAGCATAAGGTGGAAAGGTGTTAAGAACGAGGTGGAATGGTGGTCCCAACTAGACCACAATACACTTTTTTTTTTACTTTTTTTCCCGTGGGACCACCAAAGTTCCTCATAAGATATTTAAGAGCCTCCCAAACATAGTCCTGAATTTTAAAGTATCTCATAGCAAAGGTATGGGAAATAATTAAATTTACTGGTTCTCTTTAGGATTCGATGCCATAATTATTTTGAGAAGGTTCCTTTAACTCTAATCTCTTTTGGGTTGAAGGTAGGTTGTTATATGGTACATGTTGATAGTGGAGTTATTTAATATTCATAATGTGTTCCATGTATCCTAGTTATGTCGATATATTCCATACCAAATACATGTCATTACATGACAGGAAATATTTATTAACCCTAACCATGAGTTTGAATAAAGCCTTATTCATATTTTCGACTACCAAGTGAAAATCCTCAAACAAAAAGAAATTTCCCCACTAAAGATACTTTGGGAATATCAAAATCAGCATAATCATTACCCAAGCGTCACTTTCAATTGATTGGCACGTGTCCTCCTTGCAAACCAAAACCCTAACATCCATCTTCTCAGCCCGAGCCGAGAAGAAAGTCAGATGATCAAATTTTATTTAAAAAGATAAACCCTAATTACTACACCGTAAATCCTAAGACCAAAACCCTAATTATTAACCCTAAAAACAATAACCCTATTAATGAAATTCTAAAACCTAAACCCTAATCCCTAATTACTAAACCCTAAAATATAAACCCAAAAACTTATACCCTAATCCTTAAACCCTAATTACTCAAACATTTTAATATTATAAAAAATAATAATTTCTATGAGATTTTTTATTACTTTTTTACCTTGAAACAGTTCCACAGCCTCCAATCCATGGATTTCAAAAAATTGGTTTATTGCCACTCGAATCATATTAAAATCATATTTTAGTGGCACCAGGTTCCCATTTTTGTCCATTTCGTCCTTGTGCACCATGTATTCTAACATACTGCGGGGCCCAAGGTAAGCTAACGGTAAGAGTGAAGAAAGATAAATAAGATCTTATGGGTTTAACACCTCAAATGACAAAGGTATAAAAAAATTACATGGATAAGTTGGAAAAGTATGCATAACTATTCCGGACACCAAGGGGAATGCAAGAGGAGCAATTATCGAGAACCGATATTAAAAAAAACCTCCATGTTTGTTGGCATCATTATTTTATGGACACATGGCCTAGAAGTTGGGGTTATCAACTTCATATTGTATCCTTATTTAACAAAATGAGATGAGGAGAAGGGGATTAATACACAATAAAAGTGTGCCTTATAGGCAGGGTATGGAGAAAGATGGCCTAAACAACAAAATTCAATTTTTAATTTTTCAAATTAATTATAAAACTTTAAATAGAGTTAACTATACTTAAATTTCTAATCGATATAGACTTGCCTTAGTCTAAATCTATGGAATTCAAGCCTTAAATCCCCAAATCTTATTCCCTTGTGTGTCTCTTCCATCCTTATCCTTCTAGTGTCTCCTAGGTTTTTTATGATGGATTCATGGTTAATTATGTGTTATAATGCTTTCGGATTAGTATATTGATCTATGAGGTCAATTGTATGTTTGGAGTGGTTTGGGACTTCCCTTTCTTGCATTTCTTTCATCGTTTTGGCTTTTCTCTTCCATCCACTTGCACGAATTACCTGTAAACAAGAGAGAAATACACAAAACACTAAATACTCTCTGAAAGGTGTCTACATTTCATACCCATTAATATCCCACTTTTTATTAGTAATATTGCACATACAATATTTTCTATAAAAAACAAGAAAAAGAGGGTTTACTCATAAAGTCCAAATGGGATTACTCATCATAATTTCACAAATAAAAAATATCCTTTTCCTACACACACATCAGTGGTGGGAGTCTGTGACTTCGGAAGCAAAGATGCATGGTTTGACCATAGATGAGTTCTGAGAGAAATTTGAGGGGAAGTAATTTCCTCAGGTGATGCAATCAGAAATGCGAAGGAAATTCATGGACCTCAAACAGGAGGGTCTCAAAATAAGACCTAGGTTTAAAGATTAAATCCATGGTTTTAATAATTCATACCTTAGCGGATCTTGTTCTGATTTGTATGAGAAGAAATTTCTTGATGGCTAAGATGATGTTGTTGCCCATCCATGGTCTCTAAAAAAGATTGCTTAACCTTCGGCAAAGCCTCGATCTTCTAATATTACACACGTTCGATCCCTTTGAGAGTCTGGTGTAGAAATTTCAAAAGGCATTACCAAAGTCAAATCCGAACCGAAGAAAGTTACCTGATAATTCACTCCCCGGAATGAGGCCGCAGAGTTTACACCTCGAAAGCATGAAAGAAACTCAACACGTGGATTAATGATGTGGACTAATAGGATTGTTTATAAAGAACCAAGTTTTAGAGCTTCCAGAATCCTTTCATGAAAGGTCCTTGGCATTTGTCTTCGATGGTCACGTGGGTTATAAGTATGAATGTGCAAGTGAGGAAACTATTAGCTCACTAGTTTGGGTACATTTGGTAACTTAGAGAGAGTGGTGCGTCAGATGAGGTGAGATCCATTTTCAACTACATTCTTGCACATGATTTTGTTAAGTTGATTCCAGCTAGCGTCCGCTTGTCATATTATTAGGCAAAGTTTTGTGTTTCTTTGTTGTTCGTCCGTTCTATTTCGTGAAGCTTTTTTATTACGACTTTTACTTTACGCAATCTACAGAATAGCTACAAAATAATTTTCACTTTTTAGGGATTTTTTTTATTCACACACGTCAATCCCAGCTGTGTTTATCATGTTTAGGTGTGAGTCACGTCCACATTAGTAAGAGATACGATCATTGGTTTTATCTTAATACATTCCAAGAGAGCAAAAAACTTACTTCTGGATTCCACCTACACAGAATTTATGGAGAGACCACACTCACCGCCATTCGCATTCTAAGGGTAGTAATTGGCCATAAAATCTACTAATTCTTGCCCTTTAATCACATTTCTTAACTAATAGATGATATCACACTCACCTAGCTCAACTGATTAACCCATTAGCCTTTTTTTATATAGAATAACACCTTTATGAGGCCGGAATGAGAATCATAACTTTAAATCAATTATGTTTGGTCAAAATTTCACTTTTTTTACACGCAAACCGGTTTTCCCAAAATGGCTTCCTCCCCTTGTATTGGGTGGTTTTTCATGGGTCATTAAGGGTTTGACTTGGTTTACAGGTTCGATATGTGACATAGGACTTCTACGAATATATAGGAGAGATTATAATCTACCTTGGGTTAGACGGGAATTAAATTCTGGTATGAGTTTGTTCTTGAGACCTCTAAAGATAGAAAATTCTAAAATTTAAAGTCTTTATAAGGGTCATAAGATCTCTGGACATAGAATGTTTTTAAAGTTTGAATTTCTTACAATGGTCACAAGACCTTCACGCATTGAGTGTATAAAAAACTATTTAAAATTACATACATATCCGGGATTATATCACCTATAAATTATTCCAATGCCTAATTACAGTCACAAAAAGGTCGCGATATTAGAAACAAGTATGGATCCTAAATCCAAAGGTACAGATTTTCAGCACAAATACCTAAGGCCACGGTCTCCTATATTTTAGGTCAAGAACTAGCCAAAAATCCACAACTCTAAAGTCATAAGATGGAGTTAATTGAAAGTTTAAAGCGGGTCCCAATTGCCCGACATCTCAACAACCTTATTCCACCCATTGGTGCCATCAATGGCATCCTACATAAGAGCCTCTACCAAGTGTTAGGGCAGCGAAAGAAAAAAATATGAGAATGAAAGTCCCCAAATGTTAAAAACATCTGGTATAGGGGACTACGGAGGGAAAGAAAATGACAGTTTGATCTTCCAAGAAAGAGGCTGTCTTTAAACTCATGAGTTTTGCTTCAGAAGGGATACCCAGAATACGTGTAATGTATAAATTGAGTGGTGTTCGTAGTTCAAATGGTGTCCATTACAAACAGTTCTCAATGTGTGCATGACAAATCCATAAAAAATTCAAAAAAATGCTTACAATTTGGCTTTGAGTAATTATCGGTGTTCCCTCATTTGAATGCATAAATTTCGAAAGATAAGAATTTCTTTTGAACAATGAAAGGCATGGTTTGGGTGGGAAAAATAAACCATCAACAATTAAAAGTTTTTGGCGGGTGATGGGGGCTTAGGATTCAAATATCAATGATATTTTAGCAACATATGTAGTATGGCACTATCATAACATATATATACGAAGAATAAGTTGTAGCTATCACAATGTGATATCAAATAGCATTATATCAAGTACACTGAACCGGGAAAAGTTTACATCAGCATCATTTTATTTGAGTTATGAGGTCTCAAGTAATCCATGTTATTTTCTAGATGATGAGATTGATATGAAGACCATGTTTGGGTATATATACATTTATATATATATATATATATATATATATATATATATATATATATATATATATCTTAATGTTTTGTATAGGGTTGATATAAAATTGAGTCTTGAAAGGCATGACTCTGAGTCTGAATCTGATGAAGGTTTTCTTTATATTTTTTTAATATTTTCAATCGAATATGGTCTTATTTTATGTACCTTACCTAGGTCACCATTCGAAAAGCGATATTATATACATTTAATTTCAACTCAACATCGTGTATAATATTAATGACAATAAAATTAAATTATGCTAATCCATTTTCATCTGAGTAATTTAACATGCACAATATATAACTAAGTTATCTTACTATCGATAAGTATTGGCTATTAAAAAGGCAAACTGACTCAATTTGGAACTTTGTCCTTATATATTGTGAAAGGGTGTTTTTATTTAAACCCACTGAAACTCTCTCAACCCCACCAATGCTCAGTTTCCAAAAGTTAAAACACCAAGGTATAAAAAAGTATGAAATCCTTTTAAAAGCCCCAACAAATAAATTCGCAAATGTATTGGATGGGTCCACGGACATTATCGGATGATATGTTATTATTCACCAATGGGTCCACGAGATCCCTACTCCACCTTTAAAATTTGTTACGTTATTACTAGTCATCCTCCGGGGAATTATTGGACCATGTCAAATGTTGCTTTTTACCTTCAAATCCTGCTCTATTACTGAAAGGAATCAAATTTCAAAGTAAACAAGTTTTTCGTTCAAATATCTCCCTCTCATATATCTAGGTGATCCTCTATCCAAGGGTAAGTCTTATGTCCCTATGTTTCAAGATTTATTTGTTTATTACCTCTAGAATTGATGGATGAAAATTTTGGATAACCGAGGTCGTATGAAAAAGTTATAACTTTTTGGGGCTTATTGATAACTATACAAACTTGGGATGAATTAGGGGTTACACAATTTTTGGTGCAAAATGATTATTGAATATCTGTTTGGATTGGTTATAGGAAAGGGTGCATTTTTGTGGGGAGCTCATAGCTTCGACTTTTACCCCCATTCGTTTTTATTAGAAAACCAAACAAAATCCACATTCTCCATTTATGCTCCCAAGCTAAGAACAGTTCCAACTCCATGAAAGCTTCCATCATCTTCGCTAAAAATACCCCGAGACTTCTCCAATATTCGTAGCTCTCTTCATCCATAGTGGAAATGGGTGTATAATGTTCAAATATGATGGGACACACTAGGAAAATGGTGGTTTGTGGTTGATGTATGGTGGAGGAGTAAAAGTTTGACTAGTCAATGGGAAAGGAAGATTAGTATGATACTGAGAGGTGAGAAAGTGTTTGCTTTGTGCGGTTGTTGGAAGGGCATTGACTGCGAAGAAGAATCCGAGGAACAAGGAAGCACGTTAAGGATTGAAGGCCTCGAGTTTGTGAACAAGTCTAAGTTGTTCTTGAAAAAGTACCTACATTATAGTGGATTTGTGTGTTTGGGCCGTGGAATCCTACAGTGATCTCCAATATTATCCCCGTATCTAAGTCGGGAGGGAAAGTCCACATGTGCATCGACGATCAGGATTTGAATAAACCATCCCCGAAGGACGATTATCTATTACCCAACATTAACATGATTGTGGAAAACACACATATCCATGTCCTCAAGTCATTTGTTGATGGATTTGTCAGATACAACCAAATTAAGATGCACCCTGACCATCAGGAGAAAACCGCCTTCATCACCCCATGGGGAACTTTATGCTACGCTAGCTCAAGGAGAGGATTCAATCAATCATAAGCACACCTAAATGAGCTATTGTAACCACCAAATATAATACCATAGTGGATGTAGGATTTTTTAGAATAAATTAGACACTTGTCATTCAGTGATGGTCGTTATTCCATTCGAGTAACCTTTATTAATCCTGATGGTTCACATTCTGGGCATTGGTCAAAATGCTAGCCGACGAGGTATCTCTGATGCCAATCAAGATAGCTGAATGGCCACATAGGAGGACATATGTTTATTGTTCATTTATCCACGTGGGAGAGTATTTTTTTACATACAACAAAATACCCCAATGCTCCATGCTTCATGGATGACCGAAAGTATGGAGTGTTTGTTCAAAATATTGCTCGGTGTAACGTCTGAGCATTGAACCACTCGAACTTCAAAAAAACATTCACTAGCACTGTTGATGATGGAATTTTTGTAAATAATTGAAAATTTTTCAAACTATCCAACGGCATACTAGTACTTTTGCGCGTTGGAAAGCGTACAATCGGCTGTAGTTCAATCGTTCGTGCAGTTAATCATTTTGTCCCAATTTTCGAGGCAACCTATAAATAGATGGAAATTTACCTCCATTTTTATTACCTCAAATATTATGTACTTATGACAGTCAATCATATTCAATAATAAGTATAGTGAGTGGTGATTGACTTACTCATGGTAGATAGGAATTACAGTTCTTATATGATTAAATTGGGTACAACCTTTTGTGACACCCCGCCCAAATAAATACCGGGTGATCGGTCCTATATCAAATTTAAAACAGGAATCTCAGGGGTTCATTCTTAGCATCACTGTCGAAAACTTTTTAAAACTTTACTAACCACCTAGTATTCAAAAAGACTGATGTGAAATTTTATCTTTTTATTAAACAATTAAATATGCATGCTGAATAACAAATAAACCATACATCCAAACCATGAGACTAAAACAGTACTAAATGACTAAATGACATGCCGAATAAACAATCAGCTCAAAATCCCAATAATAATAATTCAATAAATGAATACATAAACCAAATACTGAGTCTAAAAGTAAAAGGGGAAACATGACCTGAATGAATCTACAACTGAGATAAGAATCCTACTCTAGGAATAAAGAAATGATACGTCTAAATCAAATCCTGCAACCATCCAAAATGTTGCAGCTGCGTAACCCTGGAATAGATAAGTCAACTATGGCATCCCTGTGGCTGGACACCTGTTAATATACATATACATAGACAAGAGAGAAGAAGTACAAGAAATGGGTCAGAGCCCGATTTATAGAAATGTTTAGCAAGCATTTTATTGCAATAAATGAAATGCGTAGTATATAATGTTCATAATTGCTTTTACGGTCCCACTCTCTTGAGGACAATCTCACCTCTCTTCTATAGTGCACACCTATCGCATTCATTTATTCCGCCTAGCCACCTGACACACTTCTAACTAGGAAAAATGCTTATCCTTCTAGTTACCCCTCGTAGTAGTATATCATATTTGATCTCAACAATTATCATTTTTAAATAAGTGTTATCACACTAAAGTCAAGTATTTACTATTTACGTTTATATAAGATTTCACTATCTTAATAGTCTGTAATTATCTCATTGTAGATATACCATAAGCATACATATATATCCCTCACTATTATATATATATATGTATTAACACAATCTTAATAGCCAACAATTATCACATTGTAATTATATCACAAGTATACATATATATCCACAACCATTGTATATATATACTAACACAGCACCCTAAGGATACACCTATAGTGCATTGCATACTCTGCTATCATGTCCGGTACGTCTCTTACTCAAACAAGGACTATCGGTTCAGAAATGTCCCACGAACCATATAAACAAATCACACATATTGGCGGCGAACATAGTTCACATACCTATGGGTCACGCACATACCTACGCTCCCATAGTCAGCGGACTTATCAACTCACAAATAAGTCTTTCACAGTCCTATGTTCTGAGATACAAGTCAAATATCCCCCCGAAGGTCACTCAGGATAAGACCGTCTCTACACAACCCCCCGCGATAGCAAGCAGCTAGGTATGTCATACACATAATAAAACAATCAAATATGTATTCATGCACCCTATTAAAATATTAGGTATTCACACAACCTTTCATTGTTTTACGTATTCCCGTAACCTATTATCATTTTTCTATTGGAGTATGTATTCCCATATTTATATATATAATTCACACATTCATATATATATATATATATACATATATTCCAATTATTACTAGTTCGCTCGTATTAAATACGATCCAATACCAAAATAACTACATCCCACTATTTAATATAATTTATATAATTATATATCTCACCTCATATATACTTGATTAAGTTCATATTAGTCTCACAAAGTTCCCAACAATTTTTAGTTTCAATTCGGGAAAGTTTCATCACTAATTAAAACTCCAAGGGTATTTTAGACATTTCACAATATATGCCTCAGTAATGAAATTCCTAGTACTACCTACTACTCTCCATTTGCTATGCGTGGCCACAAACGGCACGTAAATCCGAATTCGTATGACAAAGTTATGCTCATTTAAAGTTGTGCTAAAAATCAAATAACTCGTTCCGTCTTCAAGGGTATTTTAGACCTTTCAATTTTTGTGTCTAATTAAAAATATTCCCAGGACAGCGTAATACTCTTCGCTATCTATGTGTGGCCGTGAACGGCACACTAATCCGAGTCCGTATGCCAAAAGTTAGGGCATTATAAAGATTCACCTCAAAGAAGATTTTAAAAAAAAAACTTTCTTAAAAAGTTTTCCCACATTCTGCCCAGATTAATAAATTGATGTTTTGAGGCATTTTGGAGCAGTTTTGGAGGAAGCGTGTGAGACAACAAAATGTAGAAAACGCGATTTTCTACAGGACAACGCGGACATAATCGCCATTAAAGCTCCAAAACCTTCGATTATACCCAGATCTTTTACCCCCAAAACCTCTCAAGATTCATCCTAAATCCACCCAAACTTCATCATTAACAATTTCTTCCAACAATACCACTAATGGAGATTCAAAAACCAAGATCTAATCATGTTATTCACTTCTCAAATTAAGTTATAATCTCACTATTAACCCAATTTCTCACAAAGTTAAAAATCCCCTATCAATGGTTATTCTTCATCTTCTTCACCATAAACCCACAAATTTCAATTCAAATTCCTACTTCCAAATTTCCAGAATTAATTGACATAATTACAACTATTTACATCATTAACTACAACTCAAATTAAAGCAAGAAAACACTTGCCTTGGGGGATTAAATCCGACGATCCCATGTCGAAATTCTTTCCCGGATTGCTCTTGGCATCCTTCTTTCCTTCTTCTTCTTTCTCCTTTCTCTCCTCTCTCAACCCTTTGTGTTTTGGAATGACTCATGGCTGCCCAACACACTTAAACCTAGGTTAAAATTCCTCAATCCCGTAATTAAGCCTATTGGCCAATTAAAAATGACTTAAATGCCCCCGTATGGGCTCGATCATGTCTAAAAATGCCCCGAGACCCATTTACTACCCCCGGGTACTCTTTTCCGACTATCTCGATCCTTTCGGACTCAACCATGCACTCAGAATTGTCATCCGAGATACTTTATAAAATTTTCCAATTTCAACCTCAAAATGCGACACATGTGAAAATTTTCAATAACCCGAATTAATTTGAATTTCTAAATCCCCAAATTTAAATAATAAATTCTACATCTCCAAATTCAATAATTTCTCCAATTTAAATAAATTAAATTTAAATCACCAAATTAAATGAAATTCTCCAAATTAAATAAATCCAACTCACTAATTTAATTAATTTATATATCCTCTAAAATATGGGGTGTTACATACTTCTCCCCTTACAATGGAATTTTGTCCTCGAAATTCGGATAAGACTAGTACTCAAAGCTTCAGATATAATCTCGTACACCTTCATCCTCATCCTTTCCCACATAATCTAAATCGTTATGATGTTCTCATTACACTTCTCCTAGCACTACCCCTTAGTCCAACGGTCCCTACACTACCGTTCAATCCTGTGGCCAATTTGCTTTAGTCATCTTATATTAAAATGTTCCATCATATAATGTATCATCTCACATTTCTGCCTACACAACACTTTGAAGCTTCCAACTTCTGACACTACTATGAGCCTAACCACTAACGTCTATAATACTTCCTTTACTAGGGAATACTCCAGCATCCCCCTGCGATAACTCCCTTATTCGTTTACTCTTTTGGCACATGTATTTCTACATCTATCGACCGCGGATAATATATAAAAATTTAACTATCTAGGGTGCCCATACACCCTATATGCTGCACATAACTGCCCAATTCAACTTAACGTAATAGACTTGCTATAATTAATCTTTTCATATTTGAGCTGATTATACGGTGAGTTATACTAAACTACCCTACCAATTGCAACTTAATTATCATTTAGGTTATCCCACCGATCTACTCGTGGTGAAAGTGTTCCACAAAGTGTTCTCACATCAACACTATACGGCTCTATCGGCCTTAAGTCGTAGTATAATTATCAACTCATAGTTATAACTATATATGTATAATAACCACGGTACCAAACCTATGTCCTATGGCCAAACAACTCCCCACTTCCAACGTTGTGCTAAGTTTCATGCGTGGGATATCTCTCAAAGCGAAATCCAAACAAGGAACCCTCCCGATACACTACTACCTAACATTGTTGGTCGTTAAGATCCGTTAGGCCCTCAGTCCATAACACATACCCACCAAATCCCCGTCTCTTAACATAAAAGTATATTCGTTCACTCCCATATTACACAAGACAATATATAATACGGTTCTTTTACTATCACCAGTTTCTTAGCGCGAATAAATCACGAGCTATATCTCTCCGCTCAATAATAAGTTAGTATACCCTGAATCACATCAGTAAATGTCCCTGCTCATCGGGATTACATATAACAATGCCAAAATATTCTCATATGTCTATTATGAAACACAGTATCAAATATATACACGTATATGCACACTATAATATATATATTCATCCACTGGCCCTATATTTTTAATAGCTCTCAACTTAAGGTGTTTTCCCTACACGTTCAGTAACTAAAATTTTAAAACCGATGCATTAGCATCCAACTACGTCTCGTCACCGCGGACATAAATTAAGGTCCCTACGTGTAACATCCTGCAACTAAGTTCAAAGAAATTTCTCAATGAACTATTCTTTAGCATTTTCAACAAAATTCGCAGGTCCAAAGCACATAACTTAGATATCACGAATCCTGTCTCTCGACACATTATTTAATTTGCCTATGCCCACGTCTCTCAAGGCATCACACAATACGGTGTTCTAGCTATCACTTAATTCTCAGCACGTAAACAATAATGATCTAAATCTTTAAGCTCAACGGTTGCCTGATATACCTTGAATTACACCGGTAAAAGTCCCCACTCACTAGGATTTAAACATAACGAGACAACTATACTCGTCGAAGTCTATGGTATAATACTATATATATATATATATATATATATATATATATATTGACTCGACCCTCCTTCGGGTGATGATTCATGAAGTAGAATGTCTTACCCTGGCACAGCGAGCACCATAGACTTCCCATACAGTCTACTATTGCTCCAACCCTCGGTATACAGTCACTACACAAGATAAAAATATGCTCCCTTTCATATCCCTTAAAAGGAAAAAAAATATATCACGTAATATACGACACCCTCCTAGTGTCCTCACCTGCTCCCCTGCAGATGGAACTAACGAGAGCCCTGTTACGCGACGACAAAGATATGTACACTATTTTAATATTCACGACATCTCTACTAAACCCGTTTCACATGTGAATTTGGTATTAACAAACTACTATCACACAGAACATATCTCAATCACCTCGAGTGGCGGTTCAAATGGTTCTGGGACATAACACCCTCGTCCTAACCG
Organism: Sambucus nigra; assembly: GCA_949130495.1. Classification (NCBI taxonomy): domain Eukaryota; kingdom Viridiplantae; phylum Streptophyta; class Magnoliopsida; order Dipsacales; family Adoxaceae; genus Sambucus; species Sambucus nigra. The sequence continues at coordinate 427,996,056 of OX422214.1, forward strand.
AACCAAAATTTCTTATAACTGTTTCCCCTACTGGGCATCCCATTTCTATCCCCGATTCGCGATAAACACAGTATACACAAGTGTTCTTACTCTTTACACATAGGAAACCTCTCCATGTTATCTTCCTTGCCTGATCATCGAGTCCCCGATTGCTACCCCCGTTGTCCATTTGGCTTCGCTGGCCCTCTTGGACTTGTTGTCCTCCTCAATGGCCCTGACTGAATCCACCATTACTTGGTAGAAATTCAATTTAATCGAAACATTTAACTGGGTCCCTACTGAGTATACCCTCATGTGGTGCTTCACTAACACCGTTAAATTCAGTCTTTCTTTTCAGCTCAATTTTCAATTCTCAAGGTTCACTTCCCATGGAAGCGTTGATATAAACTTGTAATGCACAACCTTGATGATGTCGACACTAGTCATCTTATTCGGATTTTACACGCACGCTTCTGTATTCTACTCACGAGCCCATTAATAACTTATGTACCCTGCATATACTTCGTATCCCCTTCGTCGGGTACGAAGTTCACTAACCAAGTTAACTTCTCTCTCGCGATCAGTTTCTATCTTGCTCACTTGTGATAAGTTTCGAAACTTCATTCGCACCCCTGTCCGAACAACAGATCGAAAATCTAACGATTCTACTCAAATTTTTCATTTAATCCCATATTCTTCTTGTATATAGTGACTGGCTCTTGTCACTTTACGTTGCTCCTATGAGCTTAAAATTTTATTGTCCAAAATTTACTACTGAGTATCGTTGTACTCTACCCTACATAGTTGTCGTTGGATTTCTCCTTCCATTGGTTTATCACACTTCCTCTTTTTTTCTGGATTCTTATCGATGGCTCCTTGAAAGAGTCCTTTCGACTTTCCCCACCCCTTGCCGACTACGCTGGGTGAGTGTAAGATTTTCACCATTGTCATCCTTGATTGTGCTACGGGAAACTACTGTCCCCGAGATTTTCCTATCATCACTTTTCTAAACAACAATTGTGGTGGCTCCTATCGCCATGACTATTTTCAGATTACTCCATTTCTTCTGCCGCCTTCCTCCTGCATTCCTTCTAGCGGTCTCCGTTGATTGTCATATAATGTTCGGTGTCCGAAACCTAACCGAACTCGTACATAAATCACATCAACTATACTTGATAGCAGGAGAATGAAATCACATACGTAGATGAATTTGACAATCCTATCTTAAGGCTCTACATCAAAGAACGCTAAACTGAAACGTGAAAAGCCATACAGATCCTAAGGACACTAGAACCTGATGCTCTGATACCACCTGTGACACCCCGCCCAAATAAATACCGGGTGATCAGTCCTATATCAAATTTAAAACAGGAATCTCAGGGGTTCATTCTTAGCATCACTGTCGAAAACTTTTTAAAACTTTACTAACCACCTAGTATTCAAAAAGACTGATGTTAAATTTTATCTTTTTATTAAACAATTAAATATGCATGCTGAATAACAAATAAACCATACATCCAAACCATGAGTCTAAAACAGTACTAAATGACTAAATGACATGCCGAATAAACAATCAGCTCAAAATCCCAATAATAATAATTCAATAAATGAATACATAAACCAAATACTGAGTCTAAAAGTAAAAGGGTAAACATGACCTGAATGAATCTACAACTGAGATAAGAATCCTACTCTAGGAATAAAGAAATGATACGTCTAAATCAAATCCTGCAACCATCCAAAATGTTGCATCTGCGTAACCCTGGAATAGATAAGTCAACTATGGCATCCCTGTGGCTGGACACCTGTTAATATACATATACATGGACAATAGAGAAGAAGTATAAGAAATGGGTCAGAGCCCGATTTATAGAAATGTTTAGCAAGCATTTTATTGCAATAAATGAAATGCGTAGTATATAATGTTCATAATTGCTTTTACGGTCCCACTCTCTTGAGGACAATCTCACCTCTCTTCTATAGTGCACACCTATCGCATTCATTTATTCCGCCTAGCCACCTGACACAATTCTAACTAGGAAAAATGCTTATCCTTCTAGTTACCCCTCGTAGTAGTATATCATATTTGATCTCAACAATTATCATTTTTAAATAACTGTTATCACACTAAAGTCAAGTATTTACTATTTACGTTTATATAAGATTTCACTATCTTAATAGTCTGTAATTATCTCATTGTAGATATACCATAAGCATACATATATATCCCTCACTATTATATATATGTATTAACACAATCTTAATAGCCTACAATTATCACATTGTAATTATATCACAAGTATACATATATATCCATCACCATTGTATATATATATTAACACAGCACCCTAAGGATACACCTATAGTGCATTGCATACTCTGCTATCATGTCCCGGTACGTCTTGTACTCAAACAAGGACTATCGGTTCGGAAATGTCCCACGAACCATATAAACAAATCACACATATTGGCGGCGAACATATTTCACATACCTATGGGTCACGCACATACCTACGCTCCCATAGTCAGCGGACTTATCAACTCACAAATAAGTCTTTCACAGTCCTATGTTCTGAGATACAAGTCAAATATCCCCCCGAAGGTCACTCAGGATAAGACCGTCTCTACACAACCCCCCGTGATAGCAAGCAGCTAGGTATGTCATACACATAATAAAACAATCAAATATGTATTCACGCACCCTATTAAAATATTAGGTATTCACACAACCTTTCATTATTTTACGTATTCCCGTAACCTATTATCATTTTTCTATTAGAGTATGTATTCCCATATTTATATATATAATTCACACATTCATATATATATACATATATTCCAATTATTACTAGTTCGCTCGTATTAAATACGATCAAATACCAAAATAACTACATCCCACTATTTAATATAATTTATATAATTATATATCTCACCTCATATATACTTGATTAAGTTCGTATTAGTCTCACAAAGTTCCCAACAATTTTTAGTTTCAATTCGGGAAAGTTTCATCACTAATTAAAACTCCAAGGGTATTTTAGACATTTCACAATATATGCCTCAGTAATGAAATTCCTAGTACTGCCTACTACTCTCCATTTGCTATGCGTGGCCACAAACGGCACGTAAATCCGAATTTGTATGACAAAGTTATGCTCATTTAAAGTTGTGCTAAAAATCAAATAACTCGTTCCGTCTTCAAGGGTATTTTAGACCTTTCAATTTTTGTGTCTAATTAAAAATATTCCCAGGACAGTGTAATATTCTTCGCTATCTATGTGTGGCCGTGAACGGCACACTAATCCGAGTCCGTATGCCAAAAGTTAGGGCATTATAAAGATTCACCTCAAAGAAGATTTAAAAAAAAACCTTTCTTAAAAAGTTTTCCCACATTCTGCCCAGATTAATAAATTGATGTTTTGAGGCATTTTGGAGCAGTTTTGGAGGAAGCGTGTGACACAACAAAATGTAGAAAACGCGATTTTCTACAGGACAACGCGGACATAATCGCCATTAAAGCTCCAAAACCTTCGATTATACCCAGATCTTTTACGCCCAAAACCTCCCAAGATTCATCCTAAATCCACCCAAACTTCATCATTAACAATTCTTCCAACAATACCACTAATGGAGATTCAAAAACCAAGATCTAATCATGTTATTCACTTCTCAAATTAAGTTATAATCTCACTATTAACCCAATTTCTCACAAAGTTAAAAATCCCCTATCAATGGTTATTCTTCATCTTCTTCACCATAAACCCACAAATTTCAATTCAAATTCCTACTTCCAAATTTCCAGAATTAATTGACATAATTACAACTATTTACATCATTAACTACAACTCAAATTAAAGAAAGAAAACACTTGCCTTGGGGGATTAAATCCGACGATCCCATGTCGAAATTCTTTCCCGGATTGCTCTTGTCATCCTTCTTTCCTTCTTCTTCTTTATCCTTTCTCTCCTCTCTCAACCCTTTGTGTTTTGGAATGACTCATGGCTACCCAACACACTTAAACCTAGGTTAAAATTCCTCAATCCCGTAATTAAGCCTATTGGCCAATTAAAAATGACTTAAATGCCCCCGTATGGGCTCGATCATGTCTACAAATGCCCCGAGACCCATTTACTATCCCCGGGTACTCTTTTCCGACTATCTTGACCCTTCCGGACTCAACCATGCACTCAGAATTGTCATCCGAGATACTTTATAAAATTTTCCAATTTCAACCTCAAAATGCGACACATGTGAAAATTTTCAATAACCCGAATTAATTTGAATTTCTAAATCCCCAAATTTAAATAATAAATTCTACATCTCCAAATTCAATAATTTCTCCAATTTAAATAAATTAAATTTAAATCACGAAATTAAATGAAATTCTCCAAATTAAATAAATCCAACTCACTAATTTAATTAATTTATATATCCTCTAAAATATGGGGTGTTACACCTTGATCATGGGTTAGCATCCTTACAGTAAAGTTGCATGTACAATCTTAGTGGTTTATGATGACTAAGGAAACTCATTCGATTGTTCAAGAAAGACTTTACTGGTACATCAAGAATGTATTGAGCATGACCAATGACAAAAGGCATAAAATATCAACAAATTTACAAATGATTCAAGAAAAAAATGCGTATTTAAAAAAAATAATAAAATTAGCAAGATTGGGATTCACCTGTGCTGGAATTTCTTTTAGTTTCTACTCCCGTTGCGTATCATCAACTAGTAAAGATATATAATCCTCGGGAGCCAAAAGATCACCCATTACATGACCATACCTCATATCTAAATTGTGAACCTAACGTATGAATTTTAATCGCCTAGTTATGCTACCCTCCTAATTATTCCTAAAATATCCTTAATTCTATACGTTATCCCTTTTTTGCATATTATATCAAATTTAGTATAAAAAAACTAGGTACTTTCGCAACTGTCCTTGTCCTGTCCCATCCTAAGATGGCCTCCACTTGGGAAAGGTCGACAGAAATGCTCGTGCTAAAAACCACGCGGCCAAGAAACTTGATCTCCTCCATCCAAAATTCATAGTTGCTGAATTTAGCATACGGTTGGTTCTCCATTAGTACTTTCAACATCGTGAGAAGGTGGTCCTCAGGGTCTACATCCGATGTAGAATAGACCAATATGCAATCCACAAAAACCACCACAAATCGTTCTAAGTACCACACATTTGTAAACAAGACCATTAGTTAATGTTACAGGCAAAATCGACATCATTTATCGATTGGTGGATTGTGACTGATCGATTGGTCCCCTGTTTTATCACAAATCCTCCTTTTAATTAAAGCACAAAAGACTTTGAGAAAACTCTTATAACCTGATCGTTAGGAATCGAATTGATTCACCATCAGTAAGATAACTCGGAGAGCTGCAACTTCTGTCAAGGCATGAAGCTCAAAGAGAGATGGATGGGAATGACGAGAATGAAATCAATACCTTCATCAAGGTATGGGTTACAACAATAACATCCATATGTTACTGCTACTTCATCTCATCAAAAGTCCAAACAGGCCTTCCAAAGATTTTCTTGCTCCTTTCTATTTCCACATCTTCACCACCCTCCCCTTTTCAATCTCACCCATCAACCTAGGCGGCATCACAATTTGTGGATCGATTAACTTAAGGGGTTCGGTATAACTCCTGGAAGGGGTGAGCATTTTGTTGGAATTGCCACAAGTTTAGATTTGTGTGGATAGTGCATTATTGAATATTAGGTATTAGGCCAATGAATCTTAATAACCGATTGAGATAGGTAGTATATTAGGAGGATTTATTGTTCGAACTTCTCTTGCGAGACGTCCCACGTATGAAACTTAGTAAGGGTTGGGGGTTAAGAGACTTTTGGGCACTAGGAAATTTGGGTTGAATACATGGTACAGTAGTTTTCTGTAGAGATAACGCTTAGAGCGGCGAGATAATCTATGATTTAAGTCGAGTGACGCTAAAGAGTGCAATGTTGAGAGAACTTAGGAACATTCATGCCATTAGTAAAATAAGTGTGGTAATAAAGAAGATTTGAGTCATGATTAGTAGTTATTCGAGTATACTTTCACTATATAGTTATGATTTATAGGTATCGTTCACTTTTGGATGTATATGTAAGTTATACGTATGTGATGTTTTTGTGTGTGTACATGTGGTATAGGGTGTATGGGCATCCTAGTCGTAGCACACTATGATAGGCGTATATGAGTATTTTTCTGTTATCTCATGTGATACGGGTATGAGCTGATTGGGTATAAGAATATGATGAGCTAATTGGGTACAAGACTATGATACTTGTACAAGTTACATTTTAACATTATGCTTTAGCAAATTTCGAGGACGAAATTTCGTTATTAAGGGAAAGAATGTAATACCCCATATTTTTGTGGACAATATTTATTATTTATTAAGTGTGAAATAAATTTGTAAATGGGAATATATTATTGCTTGTATAATTAATAAAAATAATAATGTTTAATTTAGAGAATAACTGCATGTGATGTGAATTTTTTATAACATGTATTTTCAATAATTAATTGGTGATATTAATTATATAATATTGGACTATGTGTACGCGTATAATAAAACAATGTGTATTTCTATTACGTCGTGTGGTATTACTATGTATTGTAGGCACTACAATTTATATTGGTCTTTAGAGTGTCATGGAGGCCCAATTATGTGTTTTTATCGTCTTAAGTTAGCCCCAGGTGGTAAGAATACCCTTAGGGTAAGTTTTGGGCTATTCCGGTGTGTATTTTAAGCTCGTTTTGGGGCGCAAAAATAGGCCTTAAGTGGAGGTACATAAATTAGAGATATAAGATGGGATTAGGACTCTTTAATAATTCTTTTATCATTAGAAAAGAAGCCCAAGAAACCATTATACTTTGGAAGAAAAAGACAAGGCTTGGAGAATAGAAATACAAATGATTCGAGTGCACTTCAACATTTTTTAACCTAAGGTAAGAAATCTCTAACAATACTCTTGCGAATCTGTAACTAATTTATAATTCATGTTTTCCCTTACTATTTTTTGAATTTGAACTCGTGTTTAGGGTTGATTTCGTTTATCGTAATCACAATACAATTTTAGGACTAATTAGGATTATGAACTAATAAACCTTTTGATGAAAATTCATATTTTTGTTGAAGAAATATGAAATTGATGACGGATGTTGATTGTAAACCATGTTAGAACTCATTCTTAAGGACTTAATCTCATTTTAAAGTTAAATACATATATTAATTTGATTGTTGAACCTCTAATTGGAAAATAAATTGAGACATATTTATGTTCTTGGAAAAGTTAGGGTTTTTAATGATGAAACTTTTAAATTGATACATTGATTTGATTATAATGATTTCGAATGAATATAATCATGTTCCATTACTTTGTTTTAAGTTCTAGTAGTGTTTGGGTTTTTATTTGGATATTTAAGACCCATTTATGGAGGTTTTCGAAAAGGAAATCCCACGAGGAAGAAGAAATTTTGCATCGTCGATCGATTGGTGCCTGGGATTCGATCGATCGATGCCTCCAGTTTGGATTAGGTTAAGGCTTTTGTTTTTTTGTGAAAACATAGTTTACTAGATTAATAACAAAATGTTATAAGTTGAGTAAACTTTGAATAAACTTTTTGGACAAAACTTTGTTCAATTTATAACACGAGATGTGTATAAAATTATTTTCTGAATATGCAGTCTAGATTTGGTAGTTGATTACCTGAGTTTTTAGAAATTAAAAACCATCTACTAAGTCTAACATGCAGTACCAATCACAATAGAAATTAAAAACATTCAAAATAATGAACACAAGTATTTAACGTGGTAAAACCCTTAATCAAGGGAAACATCCACGATGCCCTCTATGGCACAAATAAAAAATCCACTAAAATAAAGATTCAAGTTACAACACTTAATCAAACACACAAAGATCCTAAATCTATGTTCAGAGTTATACTTATATGTGCTACTCCACTCCAAAGGTTCTCTGACTAGAACTGATCTTCTGTTGTTGCTTCTTTTCCTTTTCCTTGATTTCTGATTCCATAAACTCTTTCAATTTCCATGTTTCTCAAACAGAACCACTATGCCTAAGTGTTCATGTGTGAGAATGTGTTTTTGATGTGCACTAGATGCATATTTATGCAACTCACCCTCTCAAGATATTTATACAGATAAATTCATATTAATCAAGAAGTTGTATATGACATGCAGATACTGATTCAGCTTATTTTGATAAATAACTTCTTCTCAAGATCAGATTTGAAAAATAACCTTGATTTTAAAACTAGCCAAGGTCCTATGTGTTTCTGTTTATTTTTGTACACATTTTTTTCACAAATCGTGAAATATAAACCAATAAACACAAACGTTCTAGAGATCTCATATAACCTTGAAAAATATAAGTTCTTTTTTCAAAATCTCTTGAAACAGAAAGGATCTACAACAAAAGATCCAAAAGAGAAAAAAATATAAATGTGTGATTTTCTCTTTTAGAAAAACTCAAGTTTCAACATTGAAATGCAAGATTCTCTTAGAGATGAGTTTTAAGATAGACTAAGACTTGAAGAGGTCTTCGATCATTGATAAAATCCAACACCAAACTCACAGAAGACCTAAATGGATTTAACTCTCAAGTTTTAGTTTTTCTGGTGTATGAAACAATGAAAGTTTTAGTGTTTGGATTAAGGGAAAACACTCAGAGGTTGAGCTTCGATTATTAGGGTTTCTTATCTCTCTCTCTTCTTCTCTATTTTTTTCCTCTTTCCTTTCCCTTCTATCTCCTCTACCTACTCTCTCTATTTCTCTCTATTTGGACGAAGGCCAAAAGTCTCAAATGGTTGAGACTTGAGGGGTTTATATAGTTACTGAGTAAGGATCTCGAAACTTAGAGACAATCCTACGGTTGGGATCAATCTTGACCAGTTGACTTGTAATCGAACGGTTCAATTTATGGGAATAACTCACGGTGATTGGTTAAAATAGTTGCACATTGATTGATTTCAAACGCATGCAGATCATCGATTAGGTTCATCCAATGGCTGAGATTACAACCTAAGAATGTGCCTTATAAAAAACAAAAATCCAATCGTCTAGAAGCCAAGACGTGTATGACAGATATGCAGGGTAAAACGCGTGTTTTTAGTTCTTTTAAAAATCCAATTTCAACCTCAAAATAATATGTCGCTTTAAGATTCTACCAAGGTCAAATTTTAATGAATAAAAACATTTCGCAAAATTTAACTTTTAACCCAAACACTTTTAAAAACCAAATTTTAATAATTACAAAAATTATATAAAAATGTTTTTAAAATGTTATAAAGGAATTAACTTGATTTGAAAAATAGTTCAAGTTTTTAAATCAACATATGCACATAGGAACTCAAAAATATATAGTGTAGGTGTCCTATAGTGGTTATAAGGTATAATTAACTTCCCTTTAGGTTGATCTTGAGGATTTCTTGGACTGGATTTCTTCATTCTTGCTTTGAACCTTTGAGAGATAGGGAAACTCATAAAAACTAACCTACTTTGTCTCGATATCCAAACTAGTTGGAAATCCTATATAATATAGACTCAAGTAAGTCAATTATATAGTGTGTTCTCAATCTCCCCCTTTGGATATTAGAGACAAAATTCCCTTGAGTATTTTGAACTTGTGGGTGAAAAATGAAAAATCCTAGTTGACCTATACAAAAGATCTAACTACCTAGTCCCATCCTAGAACCGAAAATAAGATGAAAAAAATGTATCACTCAACTACAATACAGACCAATACCCTAATAAATAGAATAAGCTATACAATGGGTCTAAAGAAATTCTTGTAAAAGATTAAACACTGAATGGCATATTAGTTGAGTTAGAATAGGAATAGATATAAATCGCAGCAAAGATACTCAAGTTCTTCTCCTCCAATTTTTCTCAAATATACAATGGGATAAAAAGAATAGAGAAAAATAGGAATATGTAAAAAGGTTTCAATCACAAAGCATATCATAAGCAAGTGAAGATTCAAGGGTCTCCTACATAAACTAGCATTAGGAGGCGTCTTTTCTCATTTGAGAGATGTCCATGCCCTAAAACCTCATAAACCAATTATTAGCATAAAACTACCGAGGTTATGATAAATGTGACAGAAATTATATGAGAGCTATCATACCTATAGTTGTTCGCAAATACTCAAATCGTATGTTATCCAAAGGTTTAGTAAATAGATCCGTGAGCTATTTTTGAGTGTTTAGATATTCAATAATGATTTCTTTAGATTCTACAAGATCACGAATGAATTGATGTCTAATCTTAATGTGCTTAGTTCGAGAATGCTGTACCAGGTGTTTTGAAATATTTATGGCACTCTGGTTATCACAATAAATGGTTAATTGATTTTTTGTGATACCATAATCTCTAAGCATCTGTCTAATCCATAATAGTTGTAAACAACAACTACCTGCTGTTATGTATTTTGATTCTGAGCTAGATAAGGAAATACAATTCTATTTTTTACACGACCTACCTACTATGTTATTTCTTACGTAGTAACAAGCACCAGATGTGCTTTTGCTATCGTCAAAACACCCTGCCCAATCGGCATCACACACAATATTTAATAATTCTCTTCACACACAATAAATGGGATTCTTTAAGGCTACTTTGATATCGAGCACAAAAATAGACTACGAAGGAAATGTCGGGTCTAGAAGCAGTAACATATAAGAGACTCCCTATCATACTTCGATATAGAGTATGATCAACATTTTTTCCACTATCATCCTTAGATAGTTTTGTTGAAGTACTCATGGGGGTTCTAGAAGGTTTAGCATTTTCTAATCTGAATTTTCTGACAAGTTCTGCATTGTATTTGGATTGAGTAATAAATAGGCCATCATTACATTGTTTTACTTGAAGACCTTAAAAATATTGAAGTTCACGCATAAGTGACATCTGAAATTCAACATCTATGATATCAGAAAAATCTTAACTTGTTTAGAATAAGTGGATCCAAATATTATATCATTAATGTACACTTGTGCTATTAAAACATGTTTGTATTCGTTCCTAACGAATAAGGTTTGATCATTTTTACCTCGGATAAATTCATGAGAGACTAGAAATTTAGACAGTCACTCATACCAAGCTCTAGGAGCTTATTTCAAACCGTATAAGGCTTTCTTAAGCCTAATGATATAGTCTGGGTGTGATGGATCTACAAATCCTTTGGGTTGTTCTACGTATACCTCCTTAATCAAAATTACATTTAAAAATGTGGACTCAACATCCATTTAGAATAATTTGAATTGCAGGTGACATGATATGGAAAGGAGGAGACGAACTGAATTAAGACGAGTAACAAATGCAAAATTTTCGTGAAAGTCAATTCCCTCTATCTGGGAGTAACCTTGTGCAACCAACCAAGCTTTATTTCTAATGACCTCTCCATTTTCATCTGTTTTATTTTTGAAAATCCATTAAGTGCCAATAACCTTTGAGTCTTTTGGCCTAGGAACAAGATACCATACATCGTGACTCTGAAACTGGACAAGATCTTATTGTATAGCATTAATCCAGAATGAGTTAGGTAGTGCATCATTTATATTTTTTAGTTCCTCAAGGGAAACAAAACATGCAAATTATTCCACACTTCGGAGTTGGGATCTTGTTCTAACTAGATCAGAAGGATTACCAACTACAACTGCAATTGGATGGTCTTTAGAAACCCAAGTGGGTACATAAGGGTTCTCGGGTGGTAGTAAATCAGTGTTTCATGAGGGTTCAATTGTAAAATTTGGTTCAGCCTCAACAGGTGGTAGTGATTGACAGACACTACTACCTACACTTCATCTACAATCACTTTAAATGATTCCATAATGGTTTTGGTTCGATTTCACAAAAAGCCCTAATGTTTTGGGAATAACCAAGAAATATTCCCTTCTCTCCTCGGGTGTCAAATTTTGAAAGTTGTTCTATGTCTTTATAGACATACGAAATACTCCCAAACGTTTTTAAATGTTTTAATTTTGGCTTTGTGTGGAACCAAAGTTCATAAGAGGTTTGTTTGGAATATTTCCTAAGGTATACATGATTATTTATATGACACGCGGTTTGAATGGCTTCTACCCAAAAATATCTGGGAAGACTTTTAGCGTGTATCATAACCCTAGCCATCTCTTGTAAAGTTATATTCTTACGTTCAACGATGACATTTCTCTGGGGGTTTTGGGGAGCACTAAACTCGTGTTTATATCCATTGGCTACGCAATATTTAGTAACACCAGAGTCTTTGAACTCTCCACCTCTGTCACTCCTAATATGACACACTTGGCCATCCTCCTCGTTCTCTATTTTCAAAAGAATTCTCAAGAATTCATTGAAGGTATCTGATTTTTGTTTCATAAATGCAACCTAAGTATATCGTGTATAGTCGTCTACTATAACTAGGATATAACTATTTCCACATAAACTAACACTCCTTGAGGAACCCATGAGGTTCATATGGGTAAGTTCTAAAGGTTTTGTGGTCAATATGTCCTTAACTTTCTTATGAGGGGATTTACTTATTTTTCGTTCCTGACATGGTCCACATACCGGATTGAAAGAATTTTTGATATTGGGTAAACCTCTAACTATTTCTTGGTAGCTTAATCTTCTAAGATTATCAAAATTTGTATGTCCCAATCTATTATGCCAAAGGTCAGAATCCTCTAATCTGGCAACATGGCAAGACTCAGACTTAAGAATTACTGTGTAACAGTTTTTTTGAGTTCTGTTTCTCATCAATATACAGTTTCCTTTTTTATCAATAATTTTGCAATTAGTTTTAGAAAAAGTAACAGTATGATTGGAATCACATAATTGAGATATAATTAAGATATTAGCTTTGAGTCCTTTAACTAAAAGAACATCATTTAGATCAGGAAGCCCATTATCACTTAATGTTCCCTTACCTATGATCTGAGATGAAACACCACCTCCAAATATGACACTGCCTCCGAGGAAGTCTTTCTTATTTTTCAATTTGGGCCGGTCATATGTTTAGAACATCCAGAGTACAAATACCATCCAGTTGAAGTGTGGTGTGCCTTTAAAGCATAAATGAAAATATTGCACTTGAGTTGGGGTAATAGATCATCTTTTATAATCCAAATGGGTTGAGCTTTGATCGTTTTGTGTCCTTTTGATTTAGAAAAGTTATGTTGCGTCTTTCTAAATGGTTTTTTCTTAGTCTTGGACCCTCCCTTTTTCTTTTTATAGCTAGAGTTGTTTGTGACATGTCTAAGGAAAACATAAGTATTTCTTCCTTTTCTAGAATAGTTAAAGTTAATGTAGGTTGGTGTATATATCCTTTTCTGAAAACATTCTTCAAGAGTGTGGCAAAAAGTGTCGTAGTAAGAACAGTACTGATGGGTGTAGGACTCGACTTTATTATGAAAGTCTTTAAAGATGGGTTTTGCTCTATTTGGTATAGTCGTCCAATTTTCATTGGTCTTGATTTTTTATCTTTAGTCTCTAATGGGTGGACAAACATATTTGGCCTGACCATTTGAATTAGACTTTTGATTGTACCGATCATGTTTTGCTTCATAGAATTTTAGACTTGATTCCCCTTTTTGAACAGTTTGACAAGTTTGGCCTTGTTTGATAAATGTAACATTTTCATGAGAAACTTCGGTCTTACTAGTGTGCACTATTTCTCCAAAACCTAGGCCAAACTCATCTTCAGAGTTAAATTTGCATCTAACAACAATTTCCTCATAAGATTTAGCTTGGGTTTCAAAGTGTTGACATTTTTTAAACACAAGTGAGACCTTTTACTTAGACTCTTCTAGTTCATTAAGGGTTACCTTGTATTTTTGTTCCAACTCGTGATTTTTCTTAGACAAATCTTTTATTTTTAAGGCAAATTCTTCAATCTCAGTCTCATGGGAAATACACTGGGCAGTATAATCTCAAGTATTCTTTCTAATGGTCTGATTAAGTAAATCGATATGCTTAGTTAATGATTTTATCATTTTTTTCAAGGCGAGCACTCTTCTTGATCATTTTCGTGTATAACTCATGTAAATCAGGGAAATCATCATCAGACTCGCTAAGTATGTCATGTGATCTGTCCCCAACAACATTACTTGATTCTTTTGAACTCGCGCACACGTTCAATTCTTTCGCAATTTTAACGCTTTGACTCAGGATTAGATTAATTCAAATAATAATATGAGAAGTATTAACATCAACATGCATCACAGATTTATGATTAGGTAAGCATGCATCATCATCATTATATATAATCTTCGCAAAGAAAGACATGTAATACTCATCATTCTAGGTTGACTCTATTTCATCTTCATCAGAATCACTAGAGTCGTCCCATGTTTTGCACACATTAGCCTTGTTATTGTTGCTAAAATTAGTTGGGCATTTGCTATCATAATGTCTCATTTTACCACACCTATGTCAATTCACATCTTTTGGGTCTATCTTAGGTCGGTTATTGTCATAGGTCCTTTTATTGTCATATGAGTGTTTGGCATTGTCTCTGTCATGAGGTCTGCGAGTTTGATTACCTTGATAATTTGACTTACCTTGTTTAGAAGCTACAACATTTCTAAATTTGAGAATCTTTTTGAAATGCTTGCTCATAAGAGCTACTTAATTGTCAAGGTCATTTAAATAATAGTCATCAATACAGTCAGTGTCAAAGTTCAAAGAACTTATTTTAGATACTTGAATTTTATATGAAAACACAACATTCGAACTAGAGGGTTTATTGTTCTATCTCATCAGTTTCTTCTTGAGATCTAACTCTAACTCTACAGTTCTTAGTGTACTACTACGCAATTCAGGAGTCATATTAGGGTCATCGTCCATTTCTTCAATGGAATATCTGTTATTGTCAAATTTAGAAGGCAATGACCTAATAATCTTATGGAAAATTTCCTTTCTACTATAGGTTATACCATTTGCATGAAGTTTTGTGAAAATATCAGTTAACCTAATTTAGAAACCGTCAAAGGATTCATTATCATCCATTATCAGGGTGTTGTAATGTTGGACAATCATTTAAGTTTTTCGTGCCTTAAATATTTCATCACCTTCGTGAGAAATGACAAGAGTATCCCATGCCTCTTTAGAAGTAGAACATATGGATATTCTTTTAAATTTGTGTTCATTAATGGACATAAAGATGGCATTCTTGCCTTTGTTGTTATCTAGGGACTTCTTTCTCTCTACCGTAGTAAATTCACTAATAAGTTTCTTAATCCTTGTTGGATCAGTGTCAGATGTAGCCTTAGTAGGATGTTCATAACCATTTTCAATCATATCCCAGACATTATCACCAAGGATTCCTTGAATGAAAGAAACCATTCGTACTTTCCCGTATGGAAACTTGTTTCCATCAAAGAATGGTGGTCTGGAAAGGTTACCTAACCTCTCAAATCTTTCTTCTATATTCAGAACTTTTTGAAAGAAAATTCGAAAACAATTTCTAACATTTCAGGATCACAAAAGATGGTCCTGCTCTGATGCCACTTGAAAAAAAAATTTACTAGATTAATAACAACATGTTATAAGTTGAGTAAACTCAGAATAAACTTTTTAGACAAAACTCTTTTCGATTTATAACACAAGATGTGTTTAAAATTATTTTCTGAATATGTGTTTAAAATTGTTTTCTGAATATGTAGTCTAGATTTGGTAGTTGATTACCTTAGGTTTTAGAAATTAAAAACCATCTTCTAAGTCTAACATGCAATACTAATCAAAACAGAAATTAAGAACATTCAAATTAATGAACACATGTATTTAATGTGGTAAAACCCTTAATCATGGGAAACATCCATGGTACCCTCTACGGCACAAATGAAAAATCCACTAAAATAAAGATTCAAGTTACAACACTTAATCAAACACACAAAGATCCTAAATCTAAGTTCAGAGCTATACTTATATGAGCTACGCCACTCCAAAGGTTCTATGAATAGAACTAATATTCTCTTGTTGCTTCTTTGCCTTTTCCTTGATCTACTTTTCAGTGATTTATGATTCCAGCAACTCTTTCAATTTCTAACTTTCTCAAACAGAACCACTGTGACTAAGTGTTTGTGTGTGAAAATGTGTTTGTGATGTGCACTAAATGCAGATTTATGCACCTCACCCTGTCAAGATATTTATACAGACAAATTCATGTAAATCAATAAGTTTTATATGACATGCAGATACTAATTCAACTTATTTTGAGAAATAACTCCTTCTCAAGATCAGATCTGAAAAACAACCTTGCTTTTAAAACTGGCCAAGGTCCTATGTGTTTATATTTATTTTTGTACACATTTATTTCACAAATCGTAAAATATAAAGCAAGAAACACAAACGTTCTAGAGATTTGATATAACCTTGAAAACGGAAGTTCCTTTTTCAAAATCTCTTGAAATAGAAAGGATCTACAACAAAAAATCCAAAAAAGAATAAAAATATAAACGTGTGATTTTCTCTTTTAGAAAAACTCAAGTTTCAACACAGAAACTCAAGATTCTCTTAGAGATGAATTTTGAGAGAAACTAAGACTTGAAGAGGTCTTCAATCATCGAAAAGCAACACCAAACTCACAAAAACCCTAAATGAATCTAACTCTCAAGTTTTAGGTTTTCTGGTGTATAAAACTATGAAGGTTTTAGTGTTTGGATTAAGGGAAAACACTCAGAGGTTAAGCTTCAAAGATTAGGGTTTCTTCTCTCTCTCTCTCTCTCTCTCTCTCTCTCTCTCTCTCTCTCTCTCTCTCTCTCTCTCTCTCTTCTTCTTCTCTATTTATTTTACTCTCTTTTCTCGCTTATATCTCTTCTCTCTACTCTCTTTATTTCTCTCTATTTGCATGAAGGCCAAAAGTCTCAAATGGCTGAGACTTGAGGGTTATATATAGTTACTGAGGAATGTTCTCGAACCTTAGAGATAATCCTACGGCTGGGATCAATCTTTCCAGTTGACTTCCAATCTAACAGTTGAATTTATGCGGTGGGAATAACTCACGATGATTGGTTAAAACTAGTTGCACATGGATTGATTTAAAACATATGCAAATCATCGATTAGGTTCATCCAAAGGCAGAGATTAAAACTTTAGAATGTGTCTTATAAAGAACAAAAATCCAATCGTCTAGAAGCCAACATGTGTACGGCATATATGCAGTGTAAAACGAGTGTTTTTGGTTCTTTTAAAAATCCAATTTCAACCCCACAATTATGTTTCACTTTGAGATTCTACCCATGTCAAATTTTAACGAATAAAAACATTTTGCAAAATTCAACTTTTAACCCCCAACACTTTTAAAAACTAAATTTTAATAATTTTAAAAATTATATAAAAATGTTTTTAAAATGTTATAAAGGAACTAACTTGATTTGAAAAAATAGTTCAAGTGTTTAAATCAACATATGCACATAAGAACTCAATGTAGTTGTCCTATAGTGGTTATAAGGTAGAATCAACTTCCCTTTAGGTTGATCTTGAGGATTTCTTGGACTGGATTTCTTTATTATTGCTTTGAACCTCTTTGATATAGAGCAACTCTTAAAAACTAACCTACTTTCTCTCGATATCCAAACTAGTTGGAACTACTATATATTATAGACTCAAGTAAGTCAATTACATTGTGTGTTCTCAATTTGGTTGGGTTTTCGAATATAGTTTTTGTTTGGAGGTTTATTAGTGATGATTTGGTTTTATACTCAAATGAGATGACTGGTTTTTATTAGGATTGAGATTATAGGTTAGTGAATGTGAAAACCTTATTACATTTAGAACCCTCTAATGTGGGAATTGGGTTAACTTTGGGTAGACACACGAATGAGCGATATTCCATGGTCATGTGTATGCTTTGAGCTGAGAGTATCTAGTTAAAGTGTTTGGATGGTTAATTCTGGTGTTGAGGAATTAGTGGTTATTCAATTAATTTAGTAATTAAATGAGAAGACTTATATGTAGGTTACGAGAGAGTGTATCTATATACATATACATGTACTCATAGTTTAGAGACGTAATAAACTAAAAGTTGGATAAAATAAGGTTAAGGGTTAACTAACCTAAGAAAGTAATGAATAATCCGGTGTTTAAGTATTTAGTTAATTTGGGGTACACTAGGGCGTATGCATTATCCTAATCAATTTTATATGTTTGATATGGTTTTAGAGTTACTAAACCTAATTGAGATGACAATCTAGTGTTTAGGGATTAGGATGCTTTGGGTACGCTTAGGATAATGTGTTATATATATATATATATGATAACTATGCTTTTTGCCTGTCGTCATTATTGAAAGCCAAGTTTGTCAAAACTTCAATTACCTAAAATTATAAAACAAACTCAAGTGTAGAGGTAAGTAAGGGTATCAATCTACTTTCAAGGTTGTAAAGCAAAGGGAACAAAATTGTAATTCACTTTTTATTTTATTTTTGTGCTTTTTCACTTTTCTAATTTTTTTAGCTTTTTCAATATTAAAACAATAGGGTGAGGTGAGGTTTTAAACTAAACTAAATTGTGAGATGAAAACAACTAACTAGAAAGTGACTAAAATGAAAACAAAGTCTAACATTAAAATAAAAGATAAAGTGAGGTAAATAATTGTGTGAACAATCAAGGAGTGGGATTACACCACAAATTTTAGCTATTCTAATTAATTAATTGAATTCTCCCAAATTAATATTAAAATTACAAACCAACTCTCGTTGCAAGTGTACTTATAATAGTAATCTTTTAGAATATTAAGTTTAACACCCCACAACTCTAGAAAATAGATCTACACTCCTTTTAATTAATCACCCGCTAGGATCGATCGATTAAAATTCATGTAAATCTTAGAAAATAATTTTAGAGTTGAAATTCAAGTTATAATACCCCACTTAAGAAACCCCTATCTCTAGATCGAATCTAAAATGGGTATTATAATTATAATTTCGATTTTCTCTCGAAAATCATTTACCCTCTCTCGAGGCGTAAATTTAAGGGTGAGGATTAAAATTAACATTCAAAGGGACTTTTCAAGTAATTAAACTAATTAAAATAAAATAACATCAAATAAGGGTTTTACCCCACCCCTTGAAAGGGGTTTTAGCCTAACATGATATGAAATATGACAAATTAATAATCAAAGGCATAAAATAAATGAGAAGAGAAGAGAACAATCAAACCCCAATCTCTTGATGTGAAATTGAACTTCTATTCTTTGAAATTAAGCACAATCCATCCAATATAAGCATCCAACAATAATCAACTCAATTGAATTTCACACATTTATCACTCACAAATATCTAAAAAAAATGAAAATAAAACTATTTATGAATATTTCTACCTAATTTATTTTAACCTAACTCTCTACTTTTCTCTCTCTATTTGATGATGAGTCCCCTCAAATGGTGTCTTGAGTCTTGTTTTATAGTAGATGCATGGCACACATGGGGGTAAGGGTTATTTGGGGTAGACAAAGGTGCAAGAGGGTGTGTAAGGTATTGGGTGAGGGTTTATTTAGGAATTTAATGGAGGATGCATGTGGTTTGGGTGTGAGGTCATGATAGTGGGAGAATGAGGGTATAAAATCTGATATGGTTTGAGGGGTGTTTTGGGAAAAAAGGGATAAGTAGGTAGTTGGGGGTATAATGGGAAAAATGGTTTAAGTTGGTTTAAGTCACATGGGTTAAATGGTTTAGTGTTGGTTTGTTTGTTTGGTTTTTGGACAGCTGACGATTTTGGTCTTGGAGAAATGGAATGGGTTTTGAATGGGAAATGGGTTTGGGTTCTTGGATAAGGGGTAAGGGTTGGCGGTGGTTGATTTTGGATGGATCGGGTTTAGACCGGGGGATATGGGTCTCCGGGTTGAGGAGGTTCCGTCGCCGGATTGAGGAGAGAGAGAGGCCGGACACGACGCCGAAATGAGGGATGCCGACGGGGGCTTAGGGTGAGGTCTCCGGTGTTAGGAGCTGGACGGAGTGGCTGTAGGTGGTCGCCGAAATGGGGCAGTCGCGACCGGAGGTCGGGGTAGGGAGAGAGGGGCGACAGTAGGGTCGCCAGACAGGGGTGAGGTCACCGGCGTCTGGGTTTTGGTTAGGAGGTGCGGGGTAGGTGTCCGTCGGCGTCTAGCCAAGGCAGGGGATGGCTCCGACAAGGATGAGGTCAATCTCGGGTCCGGTTATGGAGAGATAAGGAGATGGGTTGTTAGTTTTGGATGAGAGAGAAGGTGGGTGTAGGGAAGAAGATGAAGGGAGTGATTTGGTGGGTGAGGGTATAGGGTAATTGGTGTGGGTGACTTAGGGTGTAGGATATGTTTGTGTGTGTGTGTTTAACTTATGCCCTACTAAAATAATAAAAAGATTCAACTAAAATAAAAAATAAAATCTCACTAAAAATAAAACAAACTAAAGAAAATAAAAAATAAAAATATTAAAACTAAAAAAATAAAATCCTAAGCTTAAATAAAAACTAAAAATCTAAATGAAAATTAAAGTCCTAAAAAATATATAAAATATAAAAAAATAAAAATAAAGTCCTAAAAACTAATCCTAATGAAACTAAAAATTAATAAAAATCAAAATCAAATAAAATTATACTTATAAAAATAAAATTTAGAAAATATTAAATAAATCTAAAATAAATCCTAAAAATAAAAATGACTCAAACTAAAAATCCATAAAATAATAAAAAGACACAAACAAAAAATACACAGGGTTTAGGGTAGGTTTAGGCTAGGCTTAGGCTCGGGTAAGGTCAGGGAATTGGGTATTTAGCTCCATTTTAACTGCAAATTACCTGTAAATATAGCTTTTGACACTGCAACTGCAATTAAGCCTACATAATAAACATTTAAGCGCATAAGACCCATATTGTCAAGAATTAGCAACTAAAGTACGTCTATTTGGGGTATAAATTGTACAGTTTTGGGTGCTTATCAATATATATATATAGGGAGAGGTTCACAAGTGGACCAAAAGAATGGACTTTTTAATGGACCTTAACAAAAAAACACATAATAACACATTAATTTTAATTCCTATAGTGTAATTGGTCCGCGCCAGCGGCACCCGAGACCAAACCTTCACCCCACTACCCCCCCACCCACCCCCACCGCCCCCCCACCCCCCCAACCACCACCATCACCAAAGCAGCCCTTATGATAGCAGGGCTGCCACGGGGGTGGGGGTGGGAGGGTGGGGGGTGGGATGGGGTGGGTGGGGGGAATGTGGGGGGGGGGGGGGATTGATCGACACGCGTATTTGGTGCCGCTGGCGCGGACCAATTACACTATAGGAATTAAAATTAATGTGTTATTATGTGTTTTTTGTTAAGGTCCATTAAAAAGTCCATTCTTTTGGTCCACTTGTGAACCTCTCCCTATATATATATATTGTGTTGATTACATGAACATACCGTACTCATGGTGGAGCTATCGATTGGGGCTGCATTCACGATCGGGACTATGTACAATATGCATGGTTGATGACATGGGACGTTATAGAGGTCATTATATTAGATCATCGCAGGGGTGCCACCATTCATGCAGAGAGAATACTGGTTGACTGGAGACATTATTCGGGTTGGGTATGGGCCCATTAGTAATGCTATTTTGTACTAATCTCTCTATCGTTTATATGTGTGTTTTGCTTAACTTCGTTACAGAAGGACTCCTATGGACTTATAGATAAAAGAACAAGATTGTTCCCAAAGGTTCTGTCCTTCGTGTGATGTAATAAATAATGAGAAAGAATTTAATATAGTCTAGTGATGGATAATTGATAATGAACCATGTGTCTTATTAAAGACATTATGTGTTTTACTTGTATTTCACTTGTGGATGACATTACGAGGGTTGGTACTTGGGTCGTATTCTTACACGTGTAGTTAGTTAAATCCCTATTATAGGATACATAGTTGTTGTGAGTATCTTAATACAAATATATGTGTGGGCCTTTGGGCATAATACTACGTCGGTAGTTAGTGCATTCCAGGATAGTTGTTCTTTACATGATAAAACTTTTTAATCTAGGGATAAAGACTTTTAATATAGTTATGCCTTGGGTTGGGACATGCATGTAGTACCGCATTTACATGAGAGGTAAGGTAATTATTATATATGAGAACTTACAGGTGAAATCACTACACCAAAAACACCAAATTGGCACACCTTGATATCAAAAATCTGGCACAGTTTTAAACCGTGCCAAATTTTGGCACTGTTTAATAATAATCTGGCACACTTTTAAGCCGTGCCAAATTTTGGCACTGTTTAAAAGTGTGCCAAAATTGAGAACACTTCACTAAAATATAAATATCCTAAAAAAAATTAATACCCTTAATGATTTTTGTTCTCCCGCTCTCTTTCCTCTCTCCCGCTCGCCTCCCGCTCTCTCTCTCACACACAAATCCCTAATCGCCTCAATGATTACGACCAGTACCAGGAGAAGAAGAGCGGTGGTGATCGTGTGGTTGCTCTGGTAGCACCGGCGGTGGTAGAGCCTAGGGTTTTTGAAGAACCGGGTCGTGTTGGTGGCAGGGGCGGATCCACCCTAAGCCGAGGTGGGGCGGATGCCGTAGTTCAATTTTACCGGACCTAGGCTCTCACACCAGACCTCTCTCTATCAACCTCACCGGACCTCTCTCTCTCTCTCAACCTCACCGGATCTCCGGACCTCTCAACCGGTCACCGGAGCTAGGCTCTCACACCGTACCTCTCTCTCAAACAGCAATAGCAAATTGCAACATACCTGTTGCCAACACAGGTATGTTTTTTTATCTTTTTTTATTTGTTAATCAACAAAATTTGAAATTTGTGTCTAAATTGTGTTGAAATTTCTGTTTATATTGTGTTGAAATTTGTGTATCCATGTCCATGTGAAATTTGTGCTAAAACAGTTTGAATAAACAAAGTTGTGTTTAAACTGTGTTCAAATTTGTAATTTGTATTAAACAATTTGAAGTTTGAAATTTGTGTTTAAAACTAGTCTGAAATTGTTGTAATTATAGGAAGTCATGGAGAAATAAGTAAAAACAATCCAAAAAAAGTTTAGGAATCCAAATTTAGGTAATTATTACCTCAACATTTTTAGGGTTAAAAATTGCAAAAAAAATCCAAAAAATTAGTTTGGTGATAAAAGTTGGATCTTGTTGTTGACTATTTGTTTGGTAGTTTTTTATTTGTTAAATGATGGACAAGAGTTCTTTTTATTTGCTCACCTCTTTATGTTTTATTTTTTCATAACTTTTTCAATGCATTTTAGAAACAATACATTATAAGCTTTCACTTTAGTCGTGTGATAAAAACAATCTTCAACAAAATTCCATCAGTTTAAAAATCAGCTGCTAAAATAATGTGTGGGTATTGAAATTTCAAATTATTTTATCCAAAAGGAGAGTAAATAAAAGGAGATCTTGTTTTACTTATCTGGGGTTAGACTATATCATGTTTAAAATTAGTGCTATGAATTATTGGTTTTTGACTCAAAATATTGTGAATTAGTTTTCAGCATAAATTACTCAACAATAATATAGAACGTGGTTGGCTCCAATTTCTAAAATGCTGCAATCTTTAATGACTGGGTTCTCTTTTTATGAATGTTAGTAGGCTTGTTGTTGTAGAACACTTTTTGAGGTTGTAAAGCAATTCCTTTTTTACGACTGAGCCTCTTGTATTTTATTGTTTCATATTTATTTCTTTCCATAATACATAATGTGTTTAAGCCAGTTGTATACTCTTTTAACATGACCCTTTGTAGCATTTCATGGCAGGGTGGAAGCATTTAAAAGATGTTATAACGAAGAAAAAGTATGAAAAAATATGCGAGAAGAAGTTATCAACTCCCGTTGAGGTATGTTTTATACAACTTATCTTTTTTATTGGATTTTCAACTGTGCTATAAATTATGTTCTTTTTGAAGGTTTTATGCAAGTCTCACCCAGTGGAGTTTGCATCATACTTCCATTATTGCCATTCGATCAACGACCTGATTATGAATTCTTGAAGCGTTTGTTTCATGAATGTTTCAATGATGAAGGTATTTACTCAAAGTTTTCTATACCTTAAGTCTGATATGCGTCGCAATGTGCAAAGTTCACATGACATCATTCTCAGTAGATATGCACTGATATATATATATATATATATATATATATATATATATATATATATATATATATATATATATATATATATATATTGATGTGAATATGATTGACTAAAGGATTGTATTTGTAAACAAGTTGCATACAATAAGACTAATAGGATAATTTAAAGCATTGTCTGCTTTAAAATATACATATATTTCGGTGTGTTGTTAATGTGAATATTTATTTATTTCATTATATATTGAACCATTTGCCTTTCTGATATGTTCTTATATGTAATGGACATATGGACTTTTGTGAGTAGGTAGGAGATCCCAAGTTTTTATTTCAAGGCAAAACCATACAAAGAATGGAGCTTCTTGTTTTGAGCCACTCCAGCTCCATCCAATCTTAATCAAGTAACTACAGGTAACTATTATTTAGTATCCATTTATTAACCTTTTAAAATGCAATGAATTATTTCTACTCAACATTTATAGTTTGTCTCTTTCATTCTATATCTGATCATTCATTTTAAACTTTGAAAATCACTTCATCGCTTACTTTATGAGCTTATTTAGTTAAATTGGTGGAAGGGATTTGCTGATGGTTTGGTTTTGGAATTTGCTGTTGTTGTTGAGTTTACTTTAAATGTTAAAAAATGTTGGATTTAACGTAAAAACAAATGAAACGAACACCTCGCACGGGACTAATGTAACTTGTACAAACTGACCGCGTAGTCACAGTTCTCCCGGTTTTCAGAATATAACGATAATTTGCAAAAATCAACACTTAAAACTTAAAAACAGACCGTTAAAGGGTGAAAATCCAAACTAGCCCCCAAACGTCCCCTTAAGAGACACAAACACCTCGAACGAGACCAATGTAACTTGTACGAACTGACCGCGTAGTCGTGGGTCTCCCGATTTGAGAATATAACGATAATTTCAAAATATGTTGATTTGGCTTGAAAACAAGTCGTTGAAGGGTGAAAACCCAAACCAGTCCCCAAACGTCCCCGTAAGAGGTACGAACACCTCGCACGGGACCAATGTTACTTGTACGAACTGACCGCGTAGTCACGGGTCTCCCGGTTTGAGAATAGGACGATAATATGCAAAAATCAACAATTATACTTAAAAACAAGCCGTTGAAGGGTGAAAACCCAAACCAACCCCCAAACGTCCCCGTAGGGGGCACGAACACCTCGCACGGGACCAATGTAACTTGTAGGAACTGACCGCGTAGTCCCGGGTCTCCCGTTTTGAGAATACGACGATAATTTGCAAAAATCAACACTTAGACTTAAAAACAAGCCGTTAAAGGGTGAAAACCCAAACCAGCCCCCAAACGACCTCGTAAGAGGCACGAACACCTCGCACGGGACCAATGTAACTTGTAGGAACTGATCGCATAGTCCCGGGTCTCCCGGTTTGAGACTACGATGATAATTTGGAAAAATAACATTTAGACTTAAAAATTGACCGTTAAAGGGTGAAAACCCAAACCAGCCACCAAACGCCCCCGTAGGGGGCATGAACACCTCGCACGGGACCAATGTAACTTGTAAGAACTGACTGCGTAGTCCCGGGTCTCCCAGTTTAAGAATACGACGATAATTTGCAAAAATCAACACTTAGACATAAAAACAAGCCGTTAAAGGGTGAAAACCCAAACCAGCCCCCAAACGACCTCGTAAGAGGCACGAACACCTCGCACGGGACCAATGTAACTTGTAGAAACTGACCGCATAGTCCCGGGTCTCCCGGTTTGAGAGTACGATGATAATTTGGAAAAATAACACTTAGACTTAAAAACTGACCGTTAAAGGGTGAAAACCCAAACCAGCCACCAAACGTCCCCGTAGGGGGCATGAACACCTCGCACGGGACCAATGTAACTTGTAGGAATTGACCGCGTAGTCCCGGGTCTCCCGGTTTAAGAATACGATGATAATTTGCAAAAATCAACACTTAGACTTAAAAACAAGGCATTAAATGGTGAAAACCCAAACTAGCCCCCAAAACGCCCTGTAAGAGGCAGGAACACCTCGCACGGGACCAATGTAACTTGTAGGAACTGACCGTGTAGTCCCCGGTCTCCTGGTTTGAGAATATGACGATAATTTATAAAAATAACACTTAAACTTAAAAACAAGTCGTTAAAGTGTGAAAACCCAAACCAGCCCCCAAACGACCTCGTAAGAGGCACGAACACCTCGCACGGGACCAATGTTTCGTGTACGAACTGACCGCGTAGTCACAGGCCTCCCAGTTTGAGAATACGACGATAATTTGCAAAAATCAACACTTAGACTTAAAAACAAGCCGTTAAAGGGTGAAAACCCAAACCGGCCCCCAAACGACCCCGCAGGAGGCATGAACACCTCGCACGGGACCCATATAACTTATAGGAACTGACCGCGTAGTCCCAGATCTCCCGGTTTGTGAATAGGATGATAATTTGCAAAAATCAAACGTAAACTTAAAAACAGGCCGTTAAAGGGTGGAAACCCAAATCGGCCCCCAAACGACCCCGTAGGAGGCACGAACACCTCGCACGGGACCAATGCAACTTGTAGGAACTGACCGCAAGGTCCCGGGACTTCCTGTTTGAGAGTATGACGATAATTTGCAAAAATCACACTTAGACTTAAAAACAAGCCGTTGAAGGGTGAAAACCCAAACCAGCTCCCAAACGGCCCCGTAGGAGGTATGAACACCTCGCACGGGACCCATGTAACTTGTAGGAAGTGATCGCGTAGTCCCGGATCTCCCGATTTATGAATAGGATGATAATTTGCTAAAATCAAACGTAAACTTAAAAACAGGCAGTCAAAGGGTGGAAACTTAAATCGACCCCCAAACGACCCTGTAGGAGGCACAAACACCTCGCACGGGACCAATGCAACTTGTACGAATCGACCGCGTGGTCCCGGGTCTTCCGATTTGAGAGTACGACGATAATTTGCAAAAAACAAACTTAGACTTAAAAACTAGCCGTTAAAGGGTGAAAACCCAAACCGGCCCCCAAACGACGCCATAGGAGGCACGAACACCTCGCACGGGACCAATGCAACTTGTAGGAACTGACCGCGTAGTCTCGGGTGTCCCGATTTGAGAGTACGATGATAATTTACAAAAATCACACTCAGACTTAAAAAACAAGTCTTTAAAGAGTGAAAACTCAAACCAGCCCCCAAACGGCCCCGTAGGAGGCACGAACACCTCGCACGGGACCAATGCAACTTGTAGGAACTGACCGCGTAGTCCCGAGTCTCCCGGTTTGAGAATACAACGATAATTTGCAAAAATCAACACTTAGACTTAAAAACAAACTGTTAAATGGTGAAAACCCAAACCAGCCCCCAAAAGGCCCTATAAGAGGCAGGAACACCTCGCACGGGACCAATGTAACTTGTAGGAACTGACCGTGTAGTCCCGGGTCTCCCGGTTTGAGAATATGACGATAATTTGCAAAAAAAACACTTAAACATAAAAATAAGCCGTTAAAGAGTGAAAACCCGAACCAGCCCCCAAACGACCTCATAAGAGGCACAAACACCTCGCATGGGTACAATGTTTCGTGTACGAACTGACCGCGTAGTCACGGGTCTCCCAGTTTGAGAATACGACGATAATTTGCAAAAATCAACACTTAGACTTAAAAATAAGACCTTAAAGGGTGAAAACCCAAACCAGCCCCCAAACGACCCCGTAGGAGGCACGAACACCTCGCACGGGACCAATGTAACTTGTAGGAACTCACCGCGTAGTCACGGGTCTTCCGGTTTGAGGATATGACGATAATTTGCAAAAATCAAACGTAAACTTAAAAACAGGACGTTAAAGGGTGAAAAACCAAACCGGCTCCCAAACGACCGTGTAGGAGGCACGAACACCTCGCACGGGACCAATGCAACTTATAAGAACTGATCGCGTGGTCCCGGGCCTTCCAGTTTGAGAGTACGATGATAATTTGCAAAAATAAACACTTAGACTTAAAAACAAGTCGTTAAAGGGTGAAAACCCAAACCGTCCCCCAAACGGCCCCGTAGGAGGTACGAACACCTCACACGGAACCCATGTAACTTGTAGGAACTGACCGAGTAGTCCCGGTTCTCCCGATTTCAGAGTACGACGATAATTTACAAAAATCACACTTAGACTTAAAAACATGCCGTTAAAGGGTGAAAACCCAAATCGCCCCCCAAACGACCCCGTAGGAGGCATGAACACCTCGCACGGGACCAATGCAACTTGCAAAAACTGACCGCATGGTCCCGGGTCTTCCGATTTGAGAGTATGAAGATAATTTGCAAAAATCAAACGTAAAATTAAAAACAGGCCGTTAAAGGGTGGAAACCCAAACCAACCCCCAAACGGCCCCGTAGATGGCACAAACACCTCGCACGGGACCAATACAACTTGTAGGAACTGACTGCATAGTCCCGGGTCTTCCGATTCGAGAGTACGACGATAATTTGCAAAAATCACACTTAGACTTAAAAACATATCGTTAAAGGGTGAAAACCCAAACCGGCCCCCAAACGACCCCGTAGGAGGCACGAACACCTCGCACGGGATCCATGTAACTTGTAGGAACTGACCGCGTAGTCCCGGATCTCCCGGTTTGTGAAGAGGACCATAATTTGCAAAAATCACACTTAGACTTAAAAACATGCCGTTAAAGGGTGGAAACCCAAATCGTCCCCCAAACGACCCCGTAGGAGGCACCAACACCTCGCACGAGACCAATGCAACTTGTAGGAACTGACCGCGTGGTCTTGGGTCTTTCGGTTTGAGAGTATGATGATAATTTGCAAAAATCACACTTAGACTGAAAAACAAGTCGTTAATGGGTGGAAACCCAAATCGGCCCCCAAAGGACTCCGTAGGAGATACGAACACCTCGCACGGGACCAATGCAACTTGTAGGAACAGACCGCGTAGTCCCGGGTCTCCCGATTTGAGAGTATGACGATAATTTGCAAAAATCACATTTAGACTTAAAAACATGTCGTTAAAGGGTGAAAACCCAAACCGGCTCCCAAAAGACCCCGTAGGAGGCACGAACACCTCGCACGGGACCAATGTAACTTGTAGGAACTGATCGCGTAGTCCCGGATCTCCCGATTTGTCAATAGGACGATAATTTGCAAAAATCAAACGTAAACTTAAAAACAGGTCCTTAAAGGGTGGAAACCCAAATTGGCCCCCAAACGACCCCGTAGGAGGCACGAACACCTCGTACGGGACCCATGTAACTTGTAGGAAGTGATCGCGTAGTCCTGGATCTCCCGGTTTATGAATAGGAAGATAATTTGCCAAAATCAAACGTAAACTTAAAAATAGGCAGTCAAAGGGTGGAAACTTAAATCGACCCCCAAACGACCCCGCAGGAGGCACAAACACCTCGCACGGGACCAATGCAACTTGTAGGAACTGACCGCGTGGTCTCGGGTCTTCCGATTTGAGAGTATGACGATAATTTGCTAAAATCACATTTAGACTTAAAAACAAGCTGTTAAAGGGTGAAAACCCAAACCGGCCCCCAAACGACGCCGTAGGAGGCACGAACACCTCGCACGGGACCAATGCAACTTGTAGGAACTGACTGCGTAGTCCCGGGTGTCCCTATTTGAGAGTATGATGATGATTTACAAAAATCACACTTAGAGTTAAAAAATAAGTCGTTAAAGAGTGAAAACCCAAACCAACCCCCAAACGACCCTGTAGGAGGCACGAACACCTCGCACGGGACCAATGCAACTTATAGGAACTGACCGCGTAGTCCCGAGTCTCCCGATTTGAGAATACGACGATAATTTACAAAAATCAACACTTAGACTTAAAAACAAGCCGTTAAATGGTGAAAACCCAAACCAGCCCCCAAAAGGCCTTATAAGAGGCAGGAACACCTCGCACGGGACCAATGTAACTTATTGGAACTGACTGTGTAGTCCCGGGTCTCCCGGTTTGAGAATATGACGATAATTTGCAAAAATAACACTTAAACATAAAAATAAGCCGTTAAAGAGTGAAAACCCGAATCAGCCCCCAAACGACCTCGTAAGAGGCACGAACACCTCGCATGGGTACAATGTTTCGTGTACGAAATGACCGCGTAGTCACGGGTCTCCCAGTTTCAGAATACGATGATAATTTGCAAAAATCAACACTTAGACTTAAAAATAAGCCGTTAAAGGGTGAAAACCCAAACCAGTCCCCAAACGACCCCGTAGGAGGCACGAACACCTCGCACGGGACCAATGTAACTTGTAGGAACTCACCGCGTAGTCACGGGTCTTCCAGTTTGAGGATATAACGATAATTTGCAAAAATCCAAAGTAAACTTAAAAACAGGACGTTAAAGGGTGAAAACCCAAACCGGCTCCCAAACGACCGCGTAGGAGGAACGAACACCTCGCACGGGACCAATGCAACTTGTAAGAACTGACCGCGTGGTCCCGGGCCTTCCAGTTTGAGAGTACGACGATAATTTGCAAAAATAAACACTTAGACTTAAAAACAAGTCGTTAAAGGGTGAAAACCCAAACCATCACCCAAACGGCCCCGTAGGAGGTACGAACACCTCGCACGGGACCCATGTAACTTGTAGGAACTGACCGCGTAGTCCCGGTTCTCTCGATTTGAGAGTACAACGATAATTTGCAAAAATCACACTTAGACTTAAAAACATGCCGTTAAAGAGTGAAAACCCAAATCGGCCTCCAAACGACCCCGTAGGAGGCACGAACACCTCGCACGGGACCAATGCAACTTGTAGGAACTGACCACGTGGTCCCGGGTCTTCCGATTTGAGAGTATGACGATAATTTGCAAAAATCAAACGTAAACTTAAAAACAGGCCGTTAAAGGGTGGAAACCCAAACCATCCCCCAAACGGCCCCGTAGAAGGCACGAACACCTCGCACGGGACCAATGCAACTTGTAGGAACTGACCGCGTAGTCCCGGGTCTTCCGATTCGAGAGTACGACAATAATTTGCAACAATCACACTTAGACTTAAAAACATGTCGTTAAAGGGTGAAAACCCAAACCGGCCCCCAAACGACCCCGTAGGAGGCTTGAACACCTCGCACGGGACCCATGTAACTTGTAGGAACTGATCGCGTAGTCCCGGATCTCCCGGTTTGTGAAGAGGACCATAATTTGCAAAAATCACACTTAGACTTAAAAACATGCCGTTAAAGGGTGGAAACCCAAATCGTCCCCCAAACAACCCCGTAGGAGGCACGAACACCTCGCACGGGACCAATGCAACTTGTAGTAACTGACCGCGTGGTCTCGGGTCTTTCGGTTTGAGAGTATGATGATAATTTGCAAAAATCACACTTAGACTTAAAAACAAGCCGTTAAAGGGTGGAAAGCCAAATCGGCCCCCAAACGACCCCGTAGGAGATACGAACACCTCGTACGGGACTAATGCAACTTGTAGGAACAGACCGCGTAGTCCCGGGTCTCCCGATTTGAGAGTATGACGATAATTTGCAAAAATCACATTTAGACTTAAAAACATGTCGTTAAAGGGTGAAAACCCAAACCGGCCCCAAACGACCCCGTAGGAGGCACGAACACCTCGCACGGGACCAATGTAACTTGTAGGAACTGACCGCGTAGTCCCGGATCTCCCGATTTGTCAATAGGATGATAATTTGCAAAAATCAAACGTAAACTTAAAAACAGGTCGTTAAAGGGTGGAAACCCAAATCGGCCCCCAAACGACCCCGTAGGAGGCACGAACACCTCGCACGGGACCAATACGACTTGTAGGAACCGACCGCATGGTCCCGGGTCTCCCGGTTTGAGAATGCGACAATAATTTGCAAAAATCAACCCTTAGACTAAAAATAAGCCGTTAAAGTGTGAAAACCCAAATCGGCCCCCAAACGACCCCGTAGGTGGCACGAACACCTCGCACGGGACCCATGTAACTTGTAGGAACTTACCGCGTAGTCCCGGATCTCCCGGTTTGTGAATAGGACGATAATTCACAAAAATCAAACGTAAACTTAAAAACAGGCCGTTAAAGGGTGGAAACCCAAATCGGCCCCCAAACGACCCTGTAGGAGCCACGAACACCTCGCTCGGGACCCATGCAACTTGTAGCAACTGACCACGTGGTCCCGGGTCTTTCGGTTTGAGAGGATGATGATAATTTGCAAAAATCACACTTAGACTTAAAAACAAGCCGTTAAAGGGTGAAAACCCAAACCAGCCCCCAAACGGCCCCGTAGGAGGTACGAACACCTCGCACGGGACCAATGCAACTTGTAGGAACTGACCGTGTAGTCCCGGGTCTCCCGATTTGAGAGTACGACGATAATTTGCAAAAATCACACTTAGACTTAAAAACATGCCGTTAAAGGGTGGAAACCCAAATCGGCCACCAAACGATCCCGTAGGAGGCACGAACACCTCGCACGGGACCCATGTAACTTGTACGAACTGACCGCATAGTCCCGGATCTCCCAATTTGTGAATAGGATGATAATTTGCAAAAATCAAATGTAAACTTAAAAACAGGCCGTTAAAGGGTGGAAACCCAAATCGGCCCCCAAACGACCCCGTAGGAGGCACGAACACCTCGCACGGGACCAATGTAACTTGTAGGAACTGACCGCATTGTCCCGGGTCTCCCGGTTTGAGAGTATGACGATAATTTGTAAAAAATCACACTTAGAGTTAAAAACATGCTGTTAAAGGGTGAAAACCCAAACCGGCCACCAAACGACCCCGTAGGAGGCACCAACACCTCGCACGGGACCCATGTAACTTGTTGGAACTGACAGCGTAGTCTCGTGTCTCCCGATTTGTGAATAGGACGATAATTTGCAAAAATCAACACATAAACTTAAAAACATGTCGTTAAAGGGTGAAAATTCAAACCGGTCACCAAAGGACCCCGTAGGAGGCACGAACACCTCGCACGGGACCAATGTAACTTGTAGGAACTGATCTCGTAGTCCCGGGTCTTTAGGTTTGTGAATAGGATGATAATTTGCAAAAATCACAATTAAACTTAAAAACATGCCGTTAAAGGGTGAAAACCCAAACCGGCCCCCAAACGACCCCGTAAGAGGCACGAACACCTCGCACGGGACCCATGTAACTTGTAGGAACTGGCAGCATAGTCTCGGATCTCCCGGTTTGTAAGTATGGTGATAATTTGCAAAACTCAACACTTAAACTTAAAAACATGTCGTTAAAGGGTGAAAACCCAAACCGGCCCCCAAACGACCCCGTAGGAGGCACGAACACCTCGCACGGGACCAATGTAACATGTAGGAACTGACCGCGTAGTACCGGGTCTCCCGGTTTGAGAGTACGACGATAATTTGCCGAAATCACACTTAGTTGAAAACACGCCGTAAAAGGGTGAAAACACAAACCGGCCCCCAAACGACCTCGTAGAAGGCAGGAAAACCTTGCACGGGACCAATGAAACTTGTAGGAATGACCGCGTAGTCCTGAGTCTCCCGGTTTGAGAGTATGACGATAATTTGCAAAAATCACACTTAGTTAAAAACATGTCGTTAAAGGGTGAAAACCCAAATCGGCCCCCAAACGACCCCGTAGGAGGTACGAACACCTCGCACGAGACCAATGCAACTTGTAGGAACTGATCGCGTGGTCCCGGGTCTTGCGATTTGAGAGTACGAAGATAATTTGCAAAAATCACACTTAGACTTAAAAACTAGCCGTTATGGGGTGAAAACCCAAACCGGCCCCCAAATGACCCCGTAGGAGGCACAAACACCTTGCACAGGACCCATGTAATTTGTAGGAACTGACCGCGTAGTCCCGGGTCTCCCGATTTGTAAATAGGACGATAATTTGTAAAAATCACACGTAAACTTAAAAACAGGTCGTTAAAGGGTGAAAACCCAAATCGGCCCCCAAACGACCCCATAGGAGGCACGAACACCTCGCACGGGACCAATGTAACTTGTAGGAACTGACCGCATTGTCCCGGGTCTCCCGGTTTGAGAGTATGACGATAATTTGCAAAAAATCACACTTAGAGTTAAAAACATGCCGTTAAAGGGTGAAAACCCAAACCGGCCCCCAAACGACCCTGTAGGAGGCACGAACACCTCGCACGGGACCAATGCAACTTGTAGGAACTGACCGCGTAGTACCCGATGTCCCTGTTTGAGAGTATGACGATAATTTGCAAAAATCACACTTAAACTTAAAAACTAGCCGTTAACGGGTGAAAACCCAAACCGACCACCAATCGACCCCGTAGGAGGGACCAACACCTCGCACGGGACCCATGTAACTTGTAGGAACTGGCATCGTAGTCTCGGGTCTCCCGATTTGTGAATAGGACGATAATTTGCAAAAATAAACACTTAAACTTAAAAACATGCCGTTAAAGGGTGAAAATTCAAACCGGTCACCAAAGGACCCCGTAGGAGGCACGAACACCTCGCACGGGACCAATGTAACTTATAGGAACTGATCGCGTAGTCCCGGGTCTTTCGGTTTGTGAATAGGATGATAATTTGCAAAAATCACAATTAAACTTAAAAACATGCCGTTAAAGGGTGAAAACCCAAACCGGCCCCCAAACGACCCCGTAAGAGGCACGAACACCTCGCACCGGACCCATGTAACTTGTAGGAACTGGCAGCGTAGTCCCGAATCTCCCGATTTGTAAGTATGGTGATAATTTGCAAAACTCAACACTTAAACTTAAAAACATGTCGTTAAAGGGTGAAAACCCAAACCGGCCCCCAAACGACCCCGTAGGAGGCACGAACACCTCGCACGGGACCCATGTAACTTGTAGGAACTGACCGCATAGTCCCGGATCTCCCAATTTGTGAATAGGATGATAATTTGAAAAAATCAAACGTAAACTTAAAAACAGGCCGTTAAAGGGTGGAAACCCAAATCGGCCCCCAAACGACCCCGTAGGAGGCACGAACACCTCGTACGGGACCAATGTAACTTGTAGGAACTGACCGCATTGTCCCGGGTCTCCCGGTTTGAGAGTATGACGATAATTTGTAAAAAATCACACTTAGAGTTAAAAACATGCCGTTAAAGGGTGAAAACCCAAACCGGCCCCCAAACTACCCTGTAGGAGGCGCGGACACCTCGCACGGGACCAATGCAACTTGTAGGAACTGACCGCGTAGTACCCGATGTCCCGGTTTGAGAGTATGACGATAATTTGCAAAAATCACACTTAGACCTAAAAACTAGCCGTTAATGGGTGAAAACCCAAACCGGCCACCAAACGACCCCGTAGGAGGCACCAACACCTCGCACGGGACCCATGTAACTTGTTGGAACTGACAGCGTAGTCTCGGGTCTCCCAATTTGTGAATAGGACGATAATTTGCAAAAATCAACACATAAACTTAAAAACATGTCGTTAAAGGGTGAAAATTCAAACCGGTCGCCAAAGGACCCCGTAGGAGTCACGAACACCTCACACGGGACCAATGTAACTTGTAGGAAGTGATCTCGTAGTCCCGGGTCTTTCGGTTTGTGAATAGGATGATAATTTGCAAAAATCAAAATTAAACTTAAAAACATGCCGTTAAAGGGTGAAAACCCAAACCGGCCTCCAAACGACCCCGTAAGAGGCACGAACACCTCGCACGGGACCCATGTAACTTGTAGGAACTGGCAGCGTAGTCCCGGATCTCCCGATTTGTAAGTATGATGATAATTTGCAAAACTCAACACTTAAACTTAAAAACATGTCGTTAAAGGGTGAAAACCCAAACCGGCCCCCAAACGACCCCGTAGGAGGCACGAACACCTCGCACGAGACCAATGTAACATGTAGGAACTGACCGCGTAGTACCGGGTCTCCCGGTTTGAGAGTATGACGATAATTTGCCGAAATCACACTTAGTTGAAAACACGCCGTAAAAGGGTGAAAACACAAACCGGCCCCCAAACGACCTCGTAGGAGGCAGGAACACCTTGCACGGGACCAATGAAACTTGTAGGAATGACCGCGTAGTCCTGGGTCTCCCGGTTTGAGAGTATGACGATAATTTGCAAAAATCACACTTAGTTAAAAACATGTCGTTAAAGGGTGAAAACCCAAATCGGCCCCCAAACGACCCCGTAGGAGGTACGAACACCTCGCACGAGACCAATGCAACTTGTAGGAACTGATCGCGTGGTCCCGGGTCTTGCGATTTGAGAGTACGAAGATAATTTGCAAAAATCACACTTAGACTTAAAAACTAGCCGTTATGGGGTGAAAACCCAAACCGGCCCCCAAATGACCCCGTAGGAGGCACGAACACCTTGCACAGGACCCATGTAATTTGTAGGAACTGACCGCGTAGTCCCGGGTCTCCCGATTTGTAAATAGGACGATAATTTGTAAAAATCACACGTAAACTTAAAAACAGGTCGTTAAAGGGTGAAAGCCCAAATCGGCCCCCAAACGACCCCGTAGGAGGCACGAACACCTCGAACGGGACCAATGTAACTTGTAGGAACTGACCGCATTGTCCCGGGTCTCCCGGTTTGAGAGTATGACGATAATTTGCAAAAAATCACACTTAGAGTTAAAAACATGCCGTTAAAGGGTGAAAACCCAAACCGTCCCCCAAACGACCCTGTAGGAGGCACGAACACCTCGCACGGGACCAATGCAACTTGTAGGAACTGACCGCGTAGTACCCGATGTCCCTGTTTGAGAGTATGACGATAGTTTGCAAAAATCACACTTAAACTTAAAAACTAGCCGTTAACGGGTGAAAACCCAAACCGGCCACCAATCTACCCCATAGGAGGGACCAACACCTCGCACGGGACCCATGTAACTTATAGGAACTGACATCATAGTCTCGGGTCTCCCGATTTGTGAATAGGACGATAATTTGCAAAAATAAACACTTAAACTTAAAAACATGCCGTTAAAGGGTGAAAATTCAAACCGGTCACCAAAGGACCCCGTAGGAGGCACGAACACCTCGCACGGGACCAATGTAACTTATAGGAACTGATCGCGTAGTCCCGGGTCTTTCGGTTTGTGAATAGGATGATAATTTGCAAAAATCACAATTAAACTTAAAAACATGCTGTTAAAGGGTGAAAATCCAAACCGGACCCCAAACGACCCCGTAAGAGGCACGAACACCTCGCACCGGACCCATGTAACTTGTAGGAACTGGCAGCGTAGTCGTGGATCTCTCGATTTGTAAGTATGGTGATAATTTGCAAAACTCAACACTTAAACTTAAAAACATGTCGTTAAAGGGTGAAAACCCAAACCGGCCCCCAAACGACCCCGTAGGAGGCACGAACACCTCGCACGGGACCAATGTAACTTGTAGGAACTGATCGCGTAGTACCGGGTCTCCCGGTTTGAGAGTATGATGATAATTTGCAAAAATCACACTTAGTTGAAAACATGTCATTAAAGGGTGAAAATCCAAACCGGCCCCCAAACGACCCCGTCGGAGGCACGAACACCTCGCACAGGACCAATGTAACTTGTAGGAACTAACTGCGTAGTCTCGGGTCTCCCGGTTTGAGAGTATGACGATAATTTGCCAAAATCACACTTAGTTAAAAACATGCCGTTAAAGTGTGAAAACCCAAACCGGCTCCCTAACGACCCCGTAATAGGCACGAACACCTCGCACGGGACTAATGTAACTTGTAGGAACTGACCGTGTAGTCCCGGATCTCCCGGTTTGTAAGTATGACGATAATTTTCACTCATATATGTAATTTTTTTGTTTTGAGTATTTTTTTTGTAAATTATTGGGTTACTGATATCGTAATTTTTTTGTATTCTATTTTTTTTGCAGGATAACAGTTTATCGTTGGCTTTTATTCACGTGGAACACACAAAGAACTCAATGGTTTACAACAAGGGGTTTATTAATGATTCCATTTTTATGTGTCATGACCGTACGGTCTTTTGTTGTTTTATTATTGACTTTTATGGCCCTGAGGGCTTTTGTAAATTAATTGTTATATTTTGTGGTCGTGCGGGCTTTATGTTAGGCAGGTTTTGTATTAACTGATTTTGGAATGTCCAGAAAATAGTGGAAACTCTGCCCAATTTTTGTTGGACCTGTGAGCTGTTAAAGATTTGTAATATTTTGAAGTTTTAATGTACATTAGTTTATTAATAACGCGCAATATTATTAATTTGTCGATTTTGTGCTTTCAAATAATTTTTTTTTATTAAAAAAAAATTGGCACAGTTCAAAACCGTGGCAAAAGTGTATCATATTTTGGCACGGTTTTGAATTGTGTCAAATTTTTTTAAACTGTGCTGAATCTGGCACAGTTAAAAACTGTGCCAAAAGTGTGCCAGAAATATCAAATTTTGGCACGGTTTAAAAGTGTGCCAGAAGTGTTCCTATTTTGCTGAATCTGGTACAGTTAAAAACTGTGCCAAAAGTGTGCCAGAAATATCTAATTCTGGCACGATTTAAAAGTGTGCCAGAAGTGTTCCTATTTTGCTAAATCTGGCACAGTTAAAAACTGTGCCAAAAGTGTGCCAGAAATATCAAATTCTGGCACGTTTTAAAAGTGTGCCAGAAGTGTTCTTGTTTGGACAAATCTGGCACACTTTTGAGTCGTGCAAGAAAAAAATGGCCATTTTGGAACACCTGATTCTAGCACAGTTCAAAACCGTGCCAGATTTGATCTGACACAGTTTTAAATCGTGCCAGATTCCTGTTTTTGGTGTAGTGAATGTTTATTGTAAATTAGTTGTATGATTTACATTCATGCATTGGAGATATTTCTTACCACTTTTCAGCTCTAACCCAAAATTATAAATGCCCCCAAGGTATTATTAATATTATTATTATTATTATTATTATTATTATTATTATTATTATTATTATTATTATTATTATTATTATTATTATTATTATTATTATCATCATTATTATTATTGATATGCCCTGAATGTACATAACAGCTCAAAGACACCAACCTCGGCCCAGAAGATGGACAAGGTAACAAAGGCCCCAGATTGGCAACCATCGGTCTCGTCCAAAACAAGGTCGGTTATGGCCGACGTTACTAGTTGCCTCACAGTTAGGCAATAACTGAGGTCTTCATGGCCCATGGGAGCAGTTATCCATCAGGTCATCCGGAGCCGACATCACGTCTGCCTCATTCATCAACCTCGGCTGGGTATAAGCAGAGGAAGCAAGGACTACACCATCATCGTGATCAACCTCGGCTGGGAATCAGCCGATATTCCAACTACCCCGCATAACCCCGACGCAGGCCGACGTTATAACCTCACCTTCCTTACCTCAGATCTCTGTCGAGCCGAAACCATCATGAATAACCTCAGATTGGGCTCTAGCCAGACCTCACCAACCTCGTACTCTTCGAGGATGAGGTTGGTACCAATCGAAGATAGCCGAGCCTTTACTCGCATATATGTGGTTGGGAACATGTGTACTAAATCAGTTGTAACAAATCAATACCCTCACGTGGGGGAATATTTCATCATCATTCTCTACATGTGACAGCAACAGATGTCTTCATTAAATTGTCTAGATCAACACGCACATGCTCATTTCATGCATGGGGGGTGCATTACACCCTCCCCCCACACTATATAAGCTTGCCTCCTCCTATATGGAGGGAGATCGATCATTATAACCCTAGCTGAAATTCTGTCAAATTATGCAGTAGAGAGAGAAAGCTTTAGAGATTGTATCCACGGCCGTTAGTGCCTTGATTTAGTGACCTTAATCACTCACTTGCACAGTGGATGTAGGCCTAATTGGCTGAACCACTTATATATTGGTGTTCATCCTCTTCTCCTCATCTCAATCTCTTACATTTAGTATACTCTTGTGCTGTCATTGTTATCACTGATTTTGAGCTTACAAAAACCTTAACGGGTGGTGATGTTTCCAGCATCATCATTTTGGCGCCGTCTGTGGGAACGATAAGATGGCTCTTCCTCTTTTTCTGCTTAACCTCACCGGAGACTCTGGTGGTGAATCAAGCCTCACCCCTTGCGTGGAGTTGTTTCACCATTGAAAGAGGTCCTTTAAGGTATTAAGCTCATCTTCTTCTAACCTCTTCACAAGATCTCTAGTTTTAACATATGGAACCGGAGTTACCACCACCTCTTCCACCACCTGGGGCAGGAGGACCTAGTTCCAGCCAGGCACCGCCTGAGTCCGAAATGGCGGAGGTGGCAGCAGCCTTAAGGTCTTTGGTTGTAACATAATAAGCAATGAAGGAGAAATTTGCACAGCTCAGTCAAAATATGATGAGACCACCTGGGATCTCACCGGAGATGATTACTCCGGCGGCTACTCAGCCTCATCCTGAAGCCAGGGGACCACCCCAGGCACCGCGAAAAGACCAACAAATACCTCATCGGAGGAGGGACGTTGCTGACCCTAGGCATTTGCGTCTCGGGAGGCAAGGACACCCTTACCCTAAGGATAGGTATGACAATTTGGAGGTAGAAGGGGTTCCAGAAGATTATTGGGAGCCGTATGAGGTTTCAAATGACACAGTGCGTCCTATCCAGTAGACCCGAGGTTGTGGAGGTAGAAGAGGTGAAGAAGCCCAACAAAGAGGGTTAGCTTTTGATCGATTGAACAGATGGTCGACCTTTGAAAGGCTCAGCCCAGTAAATGACCTAATACA
Organism: Sambucus nigra; assembly: GCA_949130495.1. NCBI lineage: Eukaryota > Viridiplantae > Streptophyta > Magnoliopsida > Dipsacales > Adoxaceae > Sambucus > Sambucus nigra. Next base: position 428,036,781 of record OX422214.1, read on the forward strand.
AAGGTTGTCCAGGTCGACAAGTGGTGTCATCTCATAAAGGGAAGAGAGGGAACATCGACCTCGTCAAGGCCAACCCCACATAGGACAAGGTAGGGATTGGGAAGAGGTTAATAGTCGACGTTGTGCTTCGGCTGAGGAACCCTCAGTCCACCCCTTGGAGGTGGATGGGGACAACCTCGACCAGGCCTATGTTGCAAGGTCGTGGAATAACTTTATCCAACGTCTTGAGGAAAAGATAGGAGACCTCATCAAAAGTCGAGACCCACTGGAAAGAGGTTTCTCAGAGGGCTCTCCATTCGTGGCTAAGATAGTGAGCTTCCCAACCCCTGTCAAGTTCAAGCCACTTATAGTGTCTCCTAAGTACGATGGTAGAACCAACCCTGTACATCATATTGAGATGTACCAGTTTGCGACATACATTTACTCAATACCAGATGATATGAAGTGTCGGGCCTTCTCCGAGACTTTGACGGGAGCTGCACACATCTGGTTTACCTCTCTTTCGAAGAACTCAATAGAGAACTTTAAGGGCTTGGCTGAACGATTCATCTATAATTTTTGTTTTGCGATAAGACCTCAAAAGAAGACCACTTATCTTCTATATGTCAAACAAGGTAAGAATGAGAGCCTAAGAGACTACATCGTAATATTCAATACAGAAAAACTAGAGGTTGAAGACAACGAAGAGAACATAGCTATGACCGCTCTCATAGGAGGTCTCCAGAAAGTGAAGTTATTGTGGAAACTCGCAGAAGACCCTCCCAAGTCCATGGAAGAGTTATTGGCAACTGCAGGTAAGGTCATGAACACTGAAGAGGCTATGGCCGCAAAGTATGAGGATGAGAACGGCAGTGGGAGCGGGAAGTTCCACAAAAAAAAGGATGGAAATAAGAGGCCAACTGACGATAAGTTTGCATGCTATACCCCTCTAACCGTGAACTACGAACACATCCTCAACGAGATCAAGAATGACCGGTCTCTGAGATGGACAGAGAAGCTGAAGGCTCCTCCACATAAGAGAAATAAGAACTTGTGGTGCGAGTTCCACTAAGACTATGGCCATGTTACAGACAAGTGCTTCGCCTTAAAGGATGAGATCGAGAAGATGTTGAAATTGGGAAAGTTGAGGAAGTAAGTTGATGACAAGGCTCCCAAGAGGGGAAGAGATGACCCTAAAAAGAAGATAAACGACAGATGTCATGACGATACTCCAGCAAGAAGAGACGATGATTTGGAGGGTGATGATGAGGACGATCCAAACCTCCCAACAAAATATGATAACACCCCAGTGAAGAGAGTTAGTATGATCTCCTTTGGAGTTAACACCATATGCGGAGGACTAGTAGGGGTGGCTTTGAAATGGCTGACCGAAAAGCTCATGTGGCAGAGTCCAACTCAGTGGCCAAACTAGAAGTGGTAAATCTGGCATCTTCAGAAACCAAGCAGAAGAGAAAGAAAGTGGATATGGACACTCTTATAGTCGGGTTCTCCCGACTCGAATTCAAAGGCATCTTAGCCCCATATGATGATCCTTTGGTAATTACAACAAGAGTGCATGGATGCAAGGTACAGAGAATTCTTATAGATGGAGGAAGTTCAGTAGATGTGATGTTCTGGCCCTGTTTCAAAAGCCTAGGCCTTAGCAGAGCTAGGATGGTACCCTATCATCATTCGTCAATGGGATTCAGCGGTGAAAACGTCCATCCGATGGGCATGTATGAGGTGGACGTGCAAATGGTGATGAGTGGCCTAAGATGTTAACACGGAAGATCAATTTTTTTGTTATGGACGAAAACGTCTTCTCTACCTATAACCTCATAATAGGAAGAGTAGACCTTAAGGAGTTTGAAGCTGTGTCGTCGAAGGTCCACCAAATGCTAAAATTGTCGCCCCCCTATAAGGTAGGGGAAGTGCAGGGCGACCAGACCATAGCAAGATAATTCTACTTTAACTCCGCCGAAGAGAGAGAGGCCCATAAGAGAGCAACCACCACGTATAACATTGATACACTTGACCCTAGAGATGAAACGAAGTTAAAGAAAGGAGAGGCCTGGAAATTATAGAATCCATCGCCCTCAATGAGGACGAACCGAAAAAAACCGTCCAGGTAGGAAAGGCCTTAAAAGTGGAGATCAAGGAGGAGCTGATAAATTTCTTGAGGAAGAGGCAAAGTGTCTTCGCATGGAGCCACACGGACATGCCTGGCATCGACCCTGAGGTTATGTGCCACAAACTCAACATGACTAAGGATGCTAAGCCAATCAAAAAAAGAAGAAGATTTTACTCTAGGGAGAAGTATGACGTCATTCGGGAAGAAATCAGGAAATTTGAGGAGGTCGAGTTTATCAAGGAAGTTATATATTCGGAGTGGTTATCAAACACTGTCATTGTGCTTAATGCCAATGAAAAATGAAGGATGTGTGTAGATTTTACCGACCTGAACAAGTCTTGACCAAAAGACAGTTATCCCTTACCTCGGATTGATCAGATGGTAAATGCAACTGCAGGGCATGAGCTCATGAGCTTCATGGATGCATACTCAGGCGACAACCAGATCTTCATGGATGCTGAAGACTCAGAGAAGGCAACCTTCATCACTAACAAGGGGAAAAATTGCTACAAGGTCATGCCCTTCGGCTTAAAAAATGCAGGGGCAGCGTATCAACGTCTTATGAATAAGATGTTTGAAAATTAAATAGGCAAGACTAAGGAGGTGTATGTAGACGATATGTTGACGAAGAGGTTAAAGGCCCGCACTCACGTGGAAGACTTAGAAAAGACCTTTGATACCATGGACTTGTACAGAATGAAACTCAATCCCGTTAAGTGTGTCTTCGGGATAGGAGCGGGGAAATTTATTAGATTCATTGTCAATCAGAGGGGAATAGAGGCGAACCCTGAGAAAATCAAGGCTTTACTTGACATGAAGACACCAAGAAATATCAAGGACATTCAGAGGTGCTCTGGAAGAGTGGTTGCACTCAACAGATTTATTTCCAGAGTGACGGACAAGTGTCTTCCATTCTTTAAGGTTCTTAGAAAGGCCTTTGAATGGGAAAAGAGTGTGATGAGGATTTTGATCAACTCAAGTCTTACCTCGGATCTCCCTTGCTCCTATCTCGACTCATAGTGGGAGAGAAGTTGTATGTTTATCTAGCAGTCCCTGAGTCAGCTATAAGTGCAACAATAGTACGAGAAGACGTTGTAGTCCAAAGGCCTGTATACTTCAACAGTAAGGCCCTTCAAGGGTCTGAACAGAACTACCCTCGGATGGAAAATTTGGCCTACGCTTTAATACATGCTTCTAGGAAGATAAAGCCCTATTTCCAAGCCCACTCTATGGTCATCCTCACTAACCCCCCGTTAAGGCAAGTCTTCCACAAGCCTGAGAATCCAGGAAGGTTGATGACCTGGGCTGTTTAGTTAGGTTAATACGATCTTACTTATCAACCTAGGGTGGCCATTAAAGGGCAAGCACTTGCAGATTTTGTCGCTGAATTCACATGGGAAGAGATCGAGGTTGAGAATAACTTAGAGACTGTAGAGGGATCAAACAACAACATCTTTTTAGACCCAAAAGAGGTTGTGTCCAACAGAGACAGAAACAGAATAGCTGAGAATGAGGAAGACCGGTACCTCTTCAAGTAAGGAATCATATCAGAACGGAGCTTCTCATCAGAATAAGATATCTGGAACCTCTTTGTTGATGGGTCTTCTTGCAAAAGTGGAAGTGGTGCAGGATTGATACTCTCAGCCCCGGATGGTACCAACGTTGAATATACACTAAGGTTTAACTTTAAGGCATGAAACAACGAGTCAGAATATGAGGCCTCATAGCGGGCCTCTCCTTGGAAAATACCCTTAGAATAAAATGACTCCTACTTCATAGTGACTCAAGGTTAGTTATTAACCAAGTGTTTGGAGTTTATGAGGCCAATTATGGAAGGATGACCAAATACCTGGAAAGGGTAAGAATTATGCTAGAAGGTTTTGAAGAGGTAAAGATGAAGAGGATACCTCGACAAAACAATAGCCACGCAGATGCACTAGTAAGGTTGGCTTCAATAACAAGGATAGATATCAGAAGGACAGTTCCGATAGAGATCCTTCTCAAGCCGACCATTGAAGAAGAAGAGGTTACTAACCCTTGCATCAATTTGAACCTAGGGGACTCATGGATGGACCCCCTTATCAGATATATCAGAGAGGGAGACCTGTCGGAATCAAAGCTAGATAGGAGGAAACTGAAGTACAGAGCTGCAAAGTTCTCAATAATAGGAGATGTCCTATATAAGAAATGATTTATGTTACCCCTCCTCAGGTGGGTTCATCCCACAGAGGTCCCTCGCATCCTGCAAGAGGTACATGATGGTTCTTGCTCTAGTCACATAGGAGGAAGACCTTTAGCCAAGAGGATTATCACGCAGGGATACCGGTGGCCAACCTTGGCCAAGGATGCTGCAGCCTATATGAAGAGGTGTGACAAATGCCAAAGATTCTCCACTATCCCCCATCAACCTCATCACCCTATGACGTCAATAAGTTCTCTGTGGTCATTCACAGTATGGGGAATTGACTTGGTAGGTCCTTTACCAATAGCTATGAACAACTACAGGTTTTTGATAGTTGCCATTGACTACTTCTCCAAATGGGTAGAGGCCGAGTCGATGATCACGATTACAGAGCTTATGACCTTTAGATTCATTTGGAAGAGCATCATATGCAGACATGGCCTTCCAAACACCCTCATCTCGGACAACGGAACCCAGTTCAAGAATTCTTACTTAAAGAGTATTATGAGAAAGTTGGGATCAAGTAATTTTTCTCTTCTCCGTGTCGGCCTCAGACAAACGGACAGATTGAAGTGATAAACAGAACAATCCTCGATGGGATCAAGAAGAGGTTAGAATAAGCTAAGGGGATATGGACTGAAGAGGTTTATGGTGTATTATGGGCCTACAGAACAACGGCTAGGACACCAATAGAGGAAACCCCATTTATGTTAGCACATGGCTTAGAAACTCTCATACCAACCGAGGTAGGCCTCCCCACTCACAGGGTTCAGACCTATGACCCTGAGAAGAATGGGGAGGAGAGAAGACTTGACCTAGATTTGATTGAAGAAAGAAGGGAAGATGCAGAGATCAGACAGGCAGCCTACCAACAGAGAACAACAAAGTTTTACAATCAAAGGGTGAAATCAAGACCCATAGCCATGGGAGACCTGGTGTTGAAGAAGACGTTACAGAAAGCAAACAAACTTCACCCAAATCGGCATGGCCCTTACAAAGTGATCTAAGAAGTTATACCGGGAACCTATAGGTTGGAAAACCTTGAGGGGGAACCTTTTTCCAATCCATGGAATACTGATCATTTGAAACATTATTACATATGATGTTGTAATGATTCCTATGTAAATGTGTCAACTTATGAGAAGATCAGTTCCTGTGTCAACTCTTGGTTCATTAATTTGATGAATATTTTGTGGGGGTAACATCTTAGTTGATGATCTCAGACCTTAAACATCATAGTTTGGTGATAAGGTCTGAGGTGAACATCACACTTGGATGACCCCAGACCTTGAACATCATTAATTTGGTGAATATTTTATGGGGGTAACATCTTAATGGATGACCTCAGACCTTGAACATCATTAATTTGGTGAATATTTTATGGGGGTAACATCTTAGTTGATGATCTCAAACCTTAAACATCATAGTTTAGTGACAAGGTCTGAGGTGAACATCACACTTGGATGACCCCAGACCTTGAAAATCACTAATTTGGTGAATATTTTATGGGGGTAACATCTTAATAGATGACCTCAGACCTTGAACATCATTAATTTGGTGAATATTTTATGGGGATAACATCTTAGTTGATGATCTCAGACCTTAAACATCATAGTTTGGTGACAAGGTCTGAGGCGAACATCACACTTGGATGACCTCAGACCTTGAACATCATTAATTTGGTGAATATTTTATGGGGGTAACATCTTAATGGATGACCTCAAACCTTGAACATCATTAATTTGGTGAATATTTTACTGAGGTGAACATCACACTTGGATGACCTCAGACCTTGAACATCATTAATTTAGTGAATATATTATGGGGGTAACATCTTAGTTGATGACCTCAGACCTTAAAATAATGTTACAAGGCTGATAGAGACACAATTATATTGAGGCTTCGGATCTTAATACAAACACATTGCATGACATAGAAAACCATTCCAAGAACATTCAGCAAAAGAAATAAATCTCTCTTCAGAGGTTGATATAGCATGAAGTTAAGAATTACAAGTCAAGAGTTAACAGAAAATGTTATCAAAAGTTACAGATCGATATGGCTCAGGAACAATTCTGTATAGTAAGAGATTTACAAATGGGTGTTAAGTATCTGCAGTCTCAGGGTTAGTGACCTTGACCACACTTCCTTGGTCGAGGTTGGTCACTTATACCCCATCCTCTTGAGGACTAACGTCTTCAGTCCTTGTGTCTTCTTATTGAGCAGTCTCAACAGGTGCGGTACCTCCTTACTCCTCGACCTCTTGCAAGGCCTGAGAAAACTGAGGATCGGCATAACCCAGACCAATGAAGTCAGAGGCTGTCAAGATCCCTGAATCTTTCTCTTTTATTGCAGCCCATTTTTCAGTGGCCTTAAAACCCCTTTCGAGGTATTCAAATCCAAAGCCGACGAATTCGTCAGAGACCTTGTAGTCCTCCAAAATCTTCTCTGAGGCGTCATCCAAAGCAGCGTTCATAGTGACATATACCTTGTATTGAAGAGATTCGGCCTGAGTCTTGAGGGCAGAGCTATGATCCTTATTAAGCTTGTCCATGTCCTTCTCCAGTCACTTAACGCTACCCTCAAACTTCTCTAAGGAGGCCTTTAGAAGCTCCACTTTAGTATTCAGAGCAGCCTCAGTCTTTTAGGCCTCTTTGCCCTTCTCAATCAGAGGAAGTTTCCTCAGAGTCCAGTCAACAAACTGGTGCATGGTGAGGAGACCCTACAAAGCATATGCAGAAATGTCAGTTCAAGATTTGGTATAATTTAAAGCCGATGTTACACTTATTCAGTAAAAGCAAAAAGTCTTACTTGGATTGATCGATGGAGGGCGAACTCGGCCAACAGAGGGGTGTTTAGAGAACGGCAAAATAGTTTGTCAGAGTCGGTCATGATGGAGCCAATAACGTCCAAGGCCTTCAGACTCTGGCCGATAAGACTGTCGTCGATCTTCATTTGCTCCAGACGAGCAACTAACGCATCCTCAGAGGAGATGGGGACCACGCGATCCCCATTTGAAGTTTTCTTCTTTTTCCTCTGATCCTCAAGGGTAGGTTCAGTGGATCTCCTCTTCTTTGAGGCCTCGTCCCTTGAAGTAGGAGGAGGAGGAGGAGGAGGAGGAGGAGGAGGAGGCGCAGTTAGACCTACTTTCTACACAAGTTTTGTAAGACTAGGGGCTGCCATCTCCCAAAGGTCGTCCGAAATTCCCTTAAAACGCTCTGCAAATAGAAAGATCTGAGTTAAAAGATCAGAGACATAACAAAGCAGAGGTATAACTTGTTGAAATGATTTAGTAACTTACCGAGTTCGGTTAGAGGATTCCCCCCAAGTCCAGTTTCAGAGAGGTAGTAAAGGGTCATCAAATGCTCATACTTGACCTACAGACCATGCTCCCCCTGATCTTGAAGATCTTTAACCTTCTGAAGGTTATTCTGGCTTAATCCAGGGTCGGCCCTAGCAGCCATTAACACCTTTCCCCATCTCAGAGGTATTCTCGGCTCTAGGGATGAAGAGGGGGCATAGGGACCAAACTCCCATGACCCTGAAGCAAAAAAGTATCGCGGCTTCCACTTGTGGTTCGAAGTCTGGGTAACCAGCAACATCTTCTTATTGGACTTTCAAGCTAAAAAGTGGTAGTAACTCGGGTGATTCCTAGTAGAAGAGGGGACGTAGCACCCTGTGAAGACCTGGATGGGAAGGTCGGAATGATGGACTGCCCTCCATAAGACTATGGCTCTAATTATCATCCTCGAGGCATTGGGGGATAATTGGGAAGGAGCCAAGTTAATATAGGAAAATATAGCCCTAAATATTGGATGAATGGGAAGATGAAATCCTAACTTAAACATCTTCTCATATAAGCAGATCTCACCATCTCGGCCGCCAAAGGCCCTCTCGTCCCTCAAAGGTCTCCTAAGTTTTATGGATGGGCTTATAGAATACAGATGTCTGAAATCTAGGAGGTCGAGTTCGCTAACAGTGCTCTCTATCTTGGCTGCCTCTGAGGTGTCAACATCGCTTTTTCTACCATCATCCTCATCCCGATCAACGTCGGCTTGCGTAGACGAGGGAGCACCATCAGGGAACCTCTGAGCAAACTCAGTTCATGTGGCGGCCGATAGGGTAATAGCGTCAAGGATTGGGGAACAGGCACACTAGGTCCTACAATTTTGACAACGGAGGAAGAGTGCGAGGTGCTAGAACTCTTGTGAGACGAGGCGCGGCTGGAAACCTCGGCTTGGTCAGAAGCTTAGTCCATCCGGATGGAATAGTCCATGGCTTCTTGGAAAGAATCCACAGACATAGGGTCTGAGGTTGACGACTCAGACATTAAAACGGGTTCTACTGGGACCTCTGCAAACACAGGTGGCTCAGGGTATATCACTTTCAAAGGTGGTGGGGATATAGGCCTGAGAGGGAAGGAATCTACCCTACGAGCTTCCTCTTGGGCTCATTCTATTTGTCTAATTTTATCTAAGGTTCTCTCCCTAAGAGAAGGGAATTCCTCTAAGAGTTGATAAAAGGGTCTAAGCATATGGGGACGACCTTACACTTGCGGACTCAAGCTAAAAACAAACAGGATGACATAGCAGTTAAAGATCAAATATGTCTATTTGAAAAGAAAGCCAACCAAAAACAGTCAAGAATAGCTCATCGAAAAATTCATAAACTCACCAAAAAACTTAAAACTCATCGAAAAATGCAACAAATGAAAAAACAAAGCTGAAAAAATGGCAAAGAAGAGGTAATAAGCAATACCTGATGAAGTACGAGGAGAAGAATAGGAAAATTGGCAAGAAAAATCCACAAAAAGCACCCTTGATCAAGATTTGGAAGAGAGAGGAAATGAAGAAGGTTTAGGCTGGAGAATGAAAGGAAATGAAGAAGAAAGAGAGAGAAAATGGTTAATACCCTTTAAATCCACTTGCATGCGCCCCAAGGCCCATCATTGCCTTGGGAGCCCAAAAGACCATCATCATTGCACTTGCCAAGCACGCAACCTACTTCAGAAGCTGACACTTATCAAGAAAACATTGGCACATAAAGAAATACAACCTCAGACATATATACCCCTTGGTTACCTGTTCACATATGTAACTAAGGGCTAGGGGGTGACTGATATGCCCTGAATGTATCTAACAGCTCAAAGACACCAACCTCGGCCCAGAAGATGGACGAGGTAACAAAGGCCCCAGATTGGCAACCAGCGGTCTCGTCCGAATCAAGGTCGACAATGGCCGACGTTACTAGTTTCCTCACAGTCAGGCAACAACTGAGGTCTTCATGGCCCATGGGAGCAGTTATCCATCAGGTCGTCCGGAGTCGACATCACGTCTACCTCATTCATCAACCTCGACTAGGTATAAGCTGAGGAAGCAAGGACTACACCATCATTGTGATCAACCTCGGCTGGGAATCAGTCGATATTCCAACTATCCCACATAACCCCGGCCCAGGCCGACGTTATAACCTCACCTGCCTTACCTCATATCTCTGCCGAGCCGAGACTATCACGAATAACCTCGGATTGGGTTGTAGCTAGACCTCACCAACCTCGTACTCTTCCAGGCCGAGGTTGGTACCATTCAAAGATAGCCGATCCTTTACTCGCATATGCGTGGTTGGGAACACGTGTACTAAATCAGTTGTAACAATCAATCCCCTCACGTGGGGGAATATTTCATCATCATTCTCTATATGTGACAGCAACAGATGTCTTCATTAGATTGTCTAGATCAACATGCACACGCTCATTGCATGCATGGGGGGTGCATTACACCCCCCACACACTATATATGCTTGCCTCCTCTTACATGGAGGGAGATCGATCATTACAACCCTAGTTGAAACACTGTCAAATTATGTAGTAGAGAGAGAAAGCTTGAGAGATTGTATCCATGGCCGTTAGTGCCTTGCTTTAGTAACCTTACACAGTGGATGTAGGCCTAATTGGCTGAACCACTTATATATTGGTGTTCATCCTCTTCTCCTCATCTCAATCTCTTACATTTAGTATACTCTTATGCTGTCATTGTTATCACTGATTTTGAGCTTACAAACACCTTGACGGGTGGTCCTGTTTCCAGCATCATCAATTATTATTATTATTATTATTATTATTATTATTATTATTATTATTATTATTATTATTATTATTATTATTACTATTATTATTATTATTATTATTATTATTATTATTATTATTATTATTATTATTATTATTATAAACATGTTTAGCAGGGCTAAGTAATCTGACTTGAAGTCTGCAAGATCCAATTATCATTCTTAGAGCTCGAGTATGATTTCATTCTACTTGTCATTGTATTTTGGATTTTCTTTCATATATAGCTTTGATTGTATTTCTTTTATTTCAATTGGGAGAATTGTAATAAGTGATTTTATATCGTGAAATCATTTATTGGAAATTCAGTTATTTCGGTTTAGTTATTCTTTTTGTAATCTTTCATTGAGTTTTTGTTCTGGATGGTTTTTATTTACTGCAGTTTTGTTCATCGTTGATGGTGAGAATGATATAAATTATTTTAGCACTCCCGGTATTTTGGTTCCTACCGGATCAACCAAGCATGGAAAATCGGGGGTGTTACAATATGCTTCGTACAAACATACATGCTTAGTTATTGTACAATTGGTTTTATTTTTTTACATGTATACTCCATGCTTAGAATTAAATATCTTGAAATGCCTAGGTAAATTAAGCTTGATATGTAAGAGTACTTCTCAGAACTCACTCCCTTTATATCTCACTATGGATACTTCTCCTCCCCTTTTTTTGGCGAACTTTCGGTGGTGGTAATGGTGGTGCAATGTGGTTAGCCTCCTTAGATTGCCTAGAAAGCTCCTTGGTCTCCAAAAAAACTCCTCATCTTTTAAGAAAACCTTTATTCTTCTTAGAAAACCTTTCACACTCCTTTTCTTTAGATGAAATGAACCAATTTTCTCCTAACCCAACACTTATATAATGATTATCAATTTTCGGAGTTACTATTCATCTCCCCTAGAGAGTGACCAAAATACCCCTTCGGGGTGTCAAGTTGGCTTCTAAATGACCCGAGACTTAAATCAAACCCCCGGGTAGACTTTTTTGACTATTTAAACCCTTCCGAACACTTTGACACACTCGAAACGATCATTCAGATAACATACAAATAATTTAATTTTCATTTCATTTAATTATAGTCCCGACACGACTCACACGCACGTCCCAACTTAATTATCGCAATTATCGTATTTATAAATCTCGACATTTTTTATAAAGTCATAATCATATATTACTTTTATTCACTAAGTAATATTTAATATCAATCACATATCACTTTTATTCTAGTAGTATTCAATCTGAATTAATTGCAATTATCTTCACATAAATAATTCCAATTAATCCCCATTGATTTAACCCATTTACTTTTAATTTATCTCATTTTAAAAGTCATTAAAAATATGGGATATTACATACTTCCCCCTTATAACGGATTTTCATCCCGAAATTCGAAAAATAAGGCATATCTGGTAAGGACAACTTCGGGTATTCATATCACATCTCATGTAATCTCCATCGTACCTCCCATATAGTACATTACCTAATACCCTTAATAATTGTATACACCCCATTCTAATACCCCCTAACTTCTCCTAAGGTCCGTAGAACCTCCCTTCATCATTTCAAGCCTAAGTCACACCCCGAGTACTGACCTATAGGCCACCAGACGCTCCCAGGCTCCATTTGACCAAAGTCGACTCTTCAACTCGATCGAGACTGAATGAATCTTCAAAGGGCACTGAAACCCCTTCCCAACGGTTCATCCCGTGCGCGCTTCTGACTTACCATGCAGACGAATGACCCGTTTCCTACCCAAACTCGATCAAGAGGCTATTGGACGTCCCAGACTCGGTTTAGCCAAATTCAACTCTTCATCTCGATTGAGACTGAATGAATCTTCGAAGGGCACTGAAACCCCTTTCCAATGGTCAGTCCCGTGCAAGATTCTGACTTACGGTACGGACGGATGATCCATTTTACTCTGAAAGGTCACAGAGCACTTTCATGCCCCGTTTGACCAAAGTCAACTGCCCAAACTGTGTCAAGCTCTTTGGAATTTGAATTACATCTCCTCACCTTTCCAACGGTCCACCCCATCCGCGATTCTGACTTACCATGCGGACGAACGATCCGTTTGTGTTCGACGATCCCCCGTCCAAAGGACCGACGAAAGCTTCCGAGCCACATTTGACCCAAAGTCAACTCCCGGACCCAGGAGAAATCCAAATACTTTCGAAGGTCTCTGAAGAACCTTTCCAATGGTTCACCCCATGTGCGATTCGGATCAACGGTTTGCGCTCTACGACCGATTTTTCGAAGGAACCTGAAAGAGACTGCCAAACGGCACGTTCCAAACCCTGCCTGTCGGCAGTGTGCCTACAAGCACCTGCCGATTGGCAGGAGCAGGGCTATGCCAATCGATAATTCCCTGGGTCTATAAAAAGGAGGGCTTAACCTCATTTCAAGGAAGGAGGAAGATCAGAGATCCATCACTCTCAGCAAGCTGAGAAATCCCCTCTCGAAGTCAGCGTGATTTTCACATCCTAATCCATTTCCAACCTTTACCTTTCATCACCTTTTTCATCAAACTTGGTGAATTAAGTACCCTCTATCATCACCCGAGGGCAAGGGCTGCTCTCCAACATCCAAGATCAAGCTCAATATCTCCAAGAAGGTCAAACTTTCTCCACTCTCTCCTTGAATTCTCCTAAATTCGCATTAGTTTGTTTTGCTACTTAGTAATTTTTTTCTCTCATCTCACATATCCTAATATACTTTTTATCTAGTATAATTGTACATCTCTTATTTTCATATAAATAAAACCCAAAATAACAAGAAAAAGAGGATTTGCTTATAAATTCCAAACGAGAATTCTCACACTTTTCTCACACTTTTCTCACAATAAAAACATTTTTTTACACACACACACATATAAGAGAAGTCCCCGATTGGATTTAAGGGATAAATCCCACCCCTCGCTTTGCATACGAACTACATGGACTTTGATGCCTCTATAGGCTACGTAGGCATCTCGGGTTAAAACCCGAGACTCGAGTCCTATTCCTACTTTTCTCTCATTTTCTATTTTTCTATGTTCTTTAAACTTAACTCTCTTAGATTCTATATATTTATATATATATGTATATTTTTTCTTAGTGGCGTATTATTCCATACGTGTTATTGTTCCATTATAATAATCAACACTAGGATAATCGCGTAAATCCTATTTTTCTAATATTACTTTTAAGAACATTCCTATGGATGACTCGCTTTATCTCTTCCATTATACAAGTCGCCGATTCCTATCTCCACTACTTATACACATACACACATATCATGGGGAAATAAAGGAAAATAGCAATAACCCATGAGAGACCGTAAGGGCAAAATGGGTGCCTAACACCTTCCCATTTCGTAACTTAGCCTCCAGACCCTTTTCGAATCATTTTGGTTTCGTATGTATCAGTATGTCTTTGGATGCTGTCGTTCGGGATGGATCCCATTTTTCTTTTCTCTCTTTTGAGTAAAATAGACTGGCAACTCTATCTCTCTACATTTTCACCTCATCATCGACGTCGGCCGAAGCGCTTCTGAGAGGGATGCGCGGGACCAAGATCCTAACGAGACGAAGGGGAGACCCCCTCTCTTCTTGGCCTCTCCTCCGCGAGGATCCAGAAGGGGATGGCCACAGTGGAGACTCTACTGGGGACACTTCATTTTGAGGGCTAGACTCTATTTACAAGGGTGTTATATTTGTTTATGTCTTCCAATATTTTTCACGTTCCCCTTTACTAATCATGTGTACCTCATGCTTATGCTTCCATTCTCACACTTGTAGAAAATTCTCCATGTACACTTCACACCACGTGCACCTAGGATCACATATATCCCTATGTTACACGCATCACCCACCCATACTTCGTATACCATTTGTACTAATACTTTGCTCCCTGTTGGGCTTGATTAAGAAAGATACTAATAAGAGAATCATGCATAATTCACACGATATCACCAAAGATCATTGTGATTGACCAAATTTTGTCCCATAACTAGAGGGTCACTTCGTGATGGGCGCTGGTCCGACAGGGCGCAGTTAGCCTAGGCGATATGAATCTCACCTTCCATTGGCCAAGTAGCTTCGACGTATATCGAACGGTTCCCCCGCAATGTACTGCTTGACCGAAGTCTTGACGGGAGGTATGTTGTAGGGAATTCGTTCACGTACGCCAAGTATATCGAATTCGCTCTCACACGTACCATCCCCACGAGGTATATAGTGAGGCAATTCAAGGACATTCAGGTATGTCAAATGGCTTGTCCACACGTACCGATTTCCCTCAAAAGCAAGACGTATATCATGGGAGCTATGCCAAAGGGGGAACCCTTTCCGATTCACCCAACCAACTGCATACCCGCATATAGGTGTTAAGCCTAGGACACACATGTTAGATTGCCAATTTCAACCCAAAACTCTGCCAAAATTCTGGGTCGGCCTGCCACCCAAATTTTTGCGCATTTTTAAAATGGGACCCTACCCGTGAGCCTAGTTACAAGTCCATCAATAGCTTTGCATATGTTACAAACCCAACTTTTCCTGGCTCGGGTCTCGTTCGACATTTCATTTTGCATTTAGGAGAATTTAATACAAGTGAGAACATAATAATAATAATCATACTGAGACCCGTCTCTAAAAAATATTTCTCCCTTCTTTATCAAAAATCCAAAAACATTTCTCCTTTCTTTATAAAAAAAAAAATCCAAAAACATTTCTCCTTTCTTTATAAAAAAAATCCAAAAATATTTCTCTTTTCTTGATCAAATTTTTTTTCTTTCAATCTCAAAAACAAAAAAAATGTTTAAAATATTTTCCTTCTTTCTTTTCAAAATCAATCCCGTTTTACGCCTTCTCAGGTCGATCGCATGTCCTTGACCTAGCTCCTTATTGGCTTCGGCCTTCAGTCAAATCACCCCGAAGCTCCGTCTGTTTCCCTGCTACTTATTCTGAGTTCGGTATCCATCCTTTTTCCATGTAGAACACAGATCAAGTGCCAGTTGCGCACTCAGATCTGATGGCAGTTTTGGCTCAGCTTGTGTCCAAGATTGACAACCTTCAGACTGAAGTTCGAGATATGCAACGAAACCAGCTTCCTACTCTTCAAGAGCCCGAGGCCTTATTCCCCTTGCGCTATGGGTCCACCTGAGATCTCTGGGTTCCCGAAGAGTATCAGCACGCTCCACGTGCCCCTCCTGGTAATGGGTCGTCTCCTGCCCAGCTTCCTATGCCAAACCTTGACCAGCCTGGGGCTAACTTGCTTGTGATCGTTGATCCAAAAGAGGAAGAATTGAACAAGGTCAAAGAAGATCTCAAGATGCTAACTAAGAAGTTCAACCAAGTCAAAATATATGAAAATTACATGGACTACACCCACATGTCTCCTTATCCAAAGGTGAGGTTACCCGAGAAGTTCAAGATGCCGAATATCGAGAAATTCCGAGTAAGTGGACCATTGATTCTTCATCTTCGCAGTTATCACTGTTCCATGACTCTCCTAGGGGGTTCTGAAGAATTGATGGCCCAATTTTTTCAGTAAACTTTGAAGGATAGCGCTCTCCGATGGTTTTTGTCTCTCGAGGAGTCCAGAATCCGTAGTTGGGAGGAAGTAGCCCATGAATTCATATCGTAGTACAAATATAACGAAGAGCTTGAGTTCACCCGCCATGATTTAGAGCTGCTCAAACAGAACTCTGGGGAATCAGTCAGTAACTTCACAGCCCGATGGAGGGAAAAGGCAGCCACTATGACCCATCGGCCATTCGAGGAAGAACAAGTCAACATAGTGACGAAGAACTTATTGCCCCATGTTCGAGCAACCTTGGGAGGACAATATTATCCCCACTTCGAAGCTCTCAGAGAAGAAGGAGTAGAATCGAGGAAGGTCATGCTAAAACAGAGGTTTATCCAAAGAAAGTGTCCGGACAGTTCACCCCCAGAAAATATGACAAACCTTCCAGTTCTGCAGTCTTAACCATCAACAACATCTCTCAACCAACCACTTCGTGGGCACTAGAGAGTCGCCCTATCCCAGTCCGAAAGGAATACATCGAGCTACATGCTCCCCTATCCAAAGTTAATCAAGCCCTCTTAAGCCTAAACCTCATCAAGCCCTTGGATCCCTGTCCATTTCCCAATCCACTTCCAAGAAACTTCAAGGCAGATGCCCATTGCGCCTTTCACCAAATAGATGGTCATACCACCAACCAATGCTTTCACCTTCGAAACATAATCCAAGGTCTAATTGATCGGGGTACCATTTCCCCACCATCCAATCCTATGCCAAACACTACTCACAACCCACTCCCAAACCATATCAACGCTATTTTCCTAGAAATAAACCCAGAATTTGATCCCTCAACTCAAATCACACCCATACACTCTCCTAAACCTCTCCAAATTTACTCATATTTCCTCCTACACCCTATTAGCCTCGCTGATCAAGCACTGTCACTCCTTACCAGAGCATGCATCGTTGTTTGTACCCGTTCTGAAAATGAAGGTATGGAATTATCAGAAGTGTTAAACCAACAACTAGAGTTCAGGCTGAAATTTCCCTCACAGATGATCATTGATTACTAGAGGTTCAGCACACTATTCTTAGAAGAATGGAAATGGGCTCGAGAGTTAGATAGTTGGGTGGTACCAACTAATGAAGTCATCCTGGATGATGTCGTCTAGATCGTGGGATAATTATTCAGGCAAACCAACGATATTTGTAATATGATAGAGTTACTTGATTCTCTGAAATTATAAGGGCGCCTGGTCCCTTCACCCTTACACATCCCCATAAAATTGGAAGACATGTATGGAGAAGCCATTGAAGTTGTGGAATGCATTGACTTTACATGGAAAGACAGAGTTGTTGCCACCGGATGGGGGGGGGGGGGAGAATTCGAAGATTCAAATGAAGAACAAGCTTTTGAGAAAATTGGCCCGGTAACCGACATCTGTGGGATAATATCATTTTAGGAGCTCCTAATAGAAATAAACAAAGTGGTAGAACAACTCAAGATTGACGAAGAAACAGGGTTCATATTCTCCCATTCTTCAGTAAATCACATGACTATATTAGGGAGGCATTACCAGATCCCAAGATCACTACCAGCCAATGACAAAGGTAAGGGAGTTGAAAACCTTCCTATGCCAGAAATGACCCTCGAGAAGAGCAAGATCCTCGATTAACTGAAGAAAACTCAAGCTAACATCACTCTATGGGGGCTTTTCATGTCTTCCCAGCTGCACATAAATTCTTTGATCAAGTTTCTCATTGGAGCCACAGTTACTCCTTCTACTACACTAGAAGAAGCGATAAATTTAGTCGGATCCTTGACCTCTACCCGAATTATATCCTTTTTCGAAGAAGAAATCCCCAGAATTGGGCCAAACCACAATCATGCACTCAACATCTCTGTCGAAGTTATGGGAAAAATCGTACCACTCTCTCTTGTCGATAATGGATTCGCCTTAAATGTCTTCCCAATAAGAACCTACAAATGCTTAGGACTGAAGGAAGGTGACCTCGCTCCAACTTCCGTTGTTGTACGTGCCTACGATAATACCCGTAGAGAGGTGATGGGATCCATAGAACATGTAGTAGGGGTTGGCCTTATAAATGACCTTGAAGTTCTTCGTGGCAACCCTCATGGCAATGTGATAGGACCCTCATGGAAATGGAAACCCTCATGGCAATGTGATAGAACCCTCATGACATTGCCATGAGGGTTGTATTTCTAAACAAATTCATATTACCCGTCGGGAGGTGATGGGATCCATAAAACATGTAATAGGGGTTTGTCTATAATACGACCCTCATGGAAATGTCAATGTGATTCAGATGATCATAAACATGCACGTCATGCCCGGACTGGGGATAGGACAAAGACTACAAGGGATACTTGAGCCCATTGAACTAAAGAAGACTTTCCCTCCTTGTGGTTTGGGGTATCAACCGTCAGAACAAAAGCCCAGAATGATCTGCCAGTCTCGACCAAAAATAAGACTAGACCTCATCCAGACTATCCCAGGTGACTCCTTGAATGGACGATTAATCAAAGAGGGCGAAGAATTCCCCTTTTGTGGCTTTCCAGAACCATGGTATGACAATACAGACAAGAAGATGAAATCCGTAATAGAGGCCTTTTTCCAAGACAACTACCCATGGGCCGAAAGTTCCCAACACCATTACAACCGCTCATCAAAGATACCAAAGAGATTGAGAAAAGTGACTCCAAGGACTCGTTCAACTTGCAGACACTGGGGCTGACACTCTGCATGGTTCATTCAGGCACTACATCACTGGATCCATCCCACCTGATTAAAGCTATTGATACACCTCTCCTTAACTGTCATGCTACGCTGATTCTACCTGTTGAAATCCCACCTAAACCCAATGTTTACCCCATTTCTTCTTTTATTGTCTATCCTTGCCCAAATGTAATCGAGACCTTTTTTTATGAGGTTCTCAATGCTGTTTTTCCTATCAATGAAATAAACAAAGATTTTGAGTATTTTGTTGTGCCTTACATTAAGTGTTTAGATTCTAATCAAACTTTTGATGATGACGATTTTGCAAATGAACAATTTTTAACTGATCTAAATAAGGTTAATAACAAACAACATAACCGCGCCCAAATTAATGAAGAAAAGACTGTTATTATTAACCTCGGTTCTAGTAACCAACTGCGAGCATGAGCTCGTACAACTCGAAGAATTATTGAAGAAATTCGTAGATGTCTTCGCATGGTACTATGACAATATGCCCGACATTGATCCTGAAATTGCTCAGCATGAGATCCCTACTCTTCCAGACTATAAGATAGTTAAATAAAAGTTGAGAAAGCTCTGCACCGAATGGTCGCTCAAAGTCAAAGAAGAGGTGGTCAAACAACTGAATGTGGACGTCATTCGCGTGATCAAATATCCCACATGGCTAGCCAACATAGTGCATGTACCAAAATCGGGAGGGAAGGTTCGAATGTGTGTAGACTATAGGGATTTGAACAAAGCCTCTCCAAAGGATGATTACCCGCTACCCAATATCGACATGATCGTGGACAACACAGACAGTCATGCTCTCAAGTCATTCGTCGATAGGTTTACCGGATACAACCAAATCAAAATGCACCCAGACCACTAAGAAAAAACCGCGTTCATCACCATATGGGGAACCTTTTGTTACACTGTTATGCCATTTGGTCTCAAGAATGCTAGGGCTACCTACTAGAGTGCTGCCACAACCATCCTGCACGATCTGATTCACAAAGAAGTCGAGGTCTATGTGGATGATATGATTATGAAATCCAAAACTAGAGAAGGTCATGTTCCCGCTCTTCGAAAGTTCTTCGAATGACTGCGACGATATCAGACGAGACTCATTCCACAAAAATAT
Organism: Sambucus nigra; assembly: GCA_949130495.1. Taxonomy (NCBI): domain Eukaryota; kingdom Viridiplantae; phylum Streptophyta; class Magnoliopsida; order Dipsacales; family Adoxaceae; genus Sambucus; species Sambucus nigra. The sequence goes on from OX422214.1 coordinate 428,056,574, forward strand.
GTCTTTGGAATTACAAAGGGAAAACTCTTGGGATTCATGGTCAATGAGAAAGGGATAGAAGCATATCCTGTCAAGATAAAAGCCATACTTGAGATGCCACCTCCCCGAACGGAGAAAGAAGTCTGTGGTTTCCTTAGGAAACTACAATATATCAGCCAGTTCATCAGCCAGCTCACCTCCATCTGTGAACCGATTTAAAACTCCTCCAAAAGTATTCAACCAAATTTTGGAACGCGGCTTGCCAAGAATCTTTTGACCAAATCAAACAATACATGACTCAACCTCCAGTACTCATGCCACCACCTCCTGGTCTCCCCTTGCTCCTATACCTAGCCATAACTGACACTGCAGCTGGGGCTTTGATAGCTGAATACCTTGAAAATTCCTGCAAAGAAAGAGCCATCTATTACGCCAGTCACAAACTGGTCGGGTACGAAGTCAACTACACTTCTTTGGAAAAAACATGCGTCGTGCTTGTTTGGGTCACCCAAAAGTTGTGGCATTACATGCTCGCCTTCCCTATTAAATTTGTATCTCGAATGGACCCCATCAAGTACCTGCTTGAGAAACCCTCCTTATCCAGCCGAATGGCCCGATGGTTAATGATCCTAGCTGAGTTTGATATCATGTATGTCACGTAAAAAGCCATGAAAGAAAGAGCCATCTTTGACTACCTCGCCGACTACCCCATGGAAAAAGTTGATGACTGGATCTATGAATTCCCGAATGAAAACATCCTCTACACCACTCAAGACGACCTCCGATGGAAAATGTTCTTTGATGGAGCGGCCAAAAAAAAAGGGATATGGCATTGGGATACTTCTGATTGCCCCAGACGACTCCCACACTCCCATCACCATCAAATTGGATTTCCACCGCACCAATAATATTAAAGAATACGAGGCCTGTACGGTAGGCCAAAAAGTTACCCTCAAGAAAGGAATTCAATGCGTAGATGTCTACGAGGATTCTGCCCTCATCATTCGTCAAGTGCTTAGAAAATGGAAAATCAAGGACGAAAAACTCTAACCATTCCATGCCCACTTAAAAGAACCAGCCTCCTGATTCAAAGACATCACCTTTCACTACCTACCTCGAGAAAAAAATAACCTAGCCTATGCCCTTGCTACCCTAGCCTCCATGGTCGACATGCCCGAAGGAATAACAATGGCCCCCTTCCTAGTCCAAAAGTAATATAAACCGACCCACTGCTACTACATTGAGTTCATCACCAAAGAAGATCCCGAGGTAGACAATTGCTGGTACTATGATATCTGGCACCTCCTCAAGCATGGTAGGTATCCCAAGGGTTCCAACAAGAAAGATCGGGCAACCCTCCGAAGATTGGACACCCAGTACATCATCTGTCACAATGAACTGTTCAAAAGGAACTTCGATGGAACTCATCTACACTGCATTGCAGGGGCTGACATTGAAGAGGTGATGCAAAGAATCCACATCGGGGAATGCAGGTCCCATATGAATGGTCATATGCTTGCCAAGAAGATCTCCGACAAGGCTACTACTGGACCACCATGATCTAGTATTGCATCGCATATGTCCGTAGATGCCTCAAATACCAATAGTTCTCCAACCTTCAACAGCAGCCTCCGCGTGAATTGTACAACATGACTTCTCCCTGGACGTTATCCACCTGGGGCGTCAATATTACAGGGAAGGTTACACCCAAGGCCTCTAACAGGCATGAGTTCATCCAAGTTTCCATTGATTACTTCTCCAAATGGGTCGAAGCTGAGTTATACGCACTCATGAACGCCAAGAAAGTGGCTAAATTCATCAAGAAAAATATCATCTACCGATATGGGGTCCCGCACGAGCTAGTGTCAGATAACGGGTTGCATTTCAAGGAAGAAGTCATAAAAGTGGTCAATGAGTATGGGATTCAGAGACACAAATCTTCTCCTTACCGACCTCAAACCAACGGTGCAGTCAACGTCGCCAACAAGAACCTCAAAGCCATTATTAGTAAGACAACCGAAAGCTATCGAGATTGGGCCGAACGGATCCCATATTCCCTCTGGGGATACCAAACCTCAATCCGAACCTCTATTGGGGCTACCCCTTACTCTCTAGTCTATCACATGGAAGCAGTCCTACCCACGGAGCTAGAAATACCCTCATTTTACGTCATGCTTGAAAGCAAGGTCAGTGAGGACGACTAGTATCAAAGTCGCCTCGACGAGTTGTCACTCTTGGATGAAAGGAGACTGAAGGCATTGTATCACATACAAGGGTACCATCATCGCATACCGCGTTCATTCAATAAGAGAGTCAAGGACCGCGGTATCCGAGAAGGGGATTTAGCCCTCAAAGAAATAGTAGAGCCCATCTAGAACCCCAGAGGGAAATTCAAGCCCAATTGGAGCGGACCATACATTATCAAGAAGATCTTGTCCGGCGGTGCTGCCATGCCCACCGACTTCTATGGAGAAGAGATGACTCGTCCAGTCAACCTGGACCGTCTCAAGAAATTTTACCCCTAGTCCGAAATCTCGGCGCGCTACGCCTCTTCTCATCTCCCTTATATTCCAAAAAAAATAAAAAATCCCTTCATTTCCCTCTACCCAGAACTACGTGGACCTAATCCTCTGCAAAAATAATTCCTAGAAAAATTGAAAATTTTCAAAAATCCCCAGAGGTACCTAGGCAGTTCACACATCTTACATGAGCACGACCCTTTCTTTTTCATTAAAAAACTATTCTTTTCTTATCTCTGAGAACGACAGTCCATTCTAAGATATATTTGAACAAACCTATTACGCATGCCTTAGCGATCGGTATAGATAATTCAAAATACAAAATTCATTAAAAGTCACAGCTAGATGATAAAAAAGTGGTTTATTTCATTAATAAGAAATTACAATACAATTACGTAAGAAAAAGAACGGATGACTCCCTTCCCCCTACCAACCTAAAAATCCATACTTATTTCCCGATAAAAAATAAACTCCCCCCAAAAGTCCTACCCACAGTTACCAGAGGAGCTCGCTCTATCATCATCATCTACATCCTGGGGTCCCCAAGCTTTTCCTGTTTGAATGGAGTGATGCAGATGCTCCATGGACCGATAAGCTAGAACCAGCCTCGGAAAAACTACCACATCTTCGTCCATGGTATCAGATAAGACAATCCATATTTGTCCAGTCTCCACTGCCAACATCTTGATAACTACACTTCTCCACAACCACTTCATATAATCCCCAGGGATGTGCCAAACTCTCCCAGTAGACTGAGAGGGATGGGTCAATGTACGTCGACTCTCCCACAAAGAGCCAAGTCGCATGCGCAGATGCTTTGTCAAATCGTCTACCGAAAAGAAGTCTAGTGTCGAGGTGGTACGATCTGCTCACAACCAAATTGGTGCAGAAGTCGCCGAGGGAAATAAAAAGAGGTCTGTCTGAGACCAACCATCCGGACATACGGGTATTCTCCCAGTTCCAGAATAGGAAGTAGTTGTCCCCGCCAAGGTACTGACCAGTACATATTTAGAGCCCCATGCTCCACAAACTAGTTCTCGTAGCTCTCAATATCCAAGCCAACACATATGAAATGGCGCGAAAAGAAGTTGGGTACAACTGACAAAGGGTATTTCGGAGTAGTCACCAGGCGGAATCTTTCAGACAACCACATGAACAGCATCACAGGGTACCCCTCAAAAAGTCAGAACGACCTTCTCGCCAGACATCTAACCCATTCAAAGTCTCTACCAGTATCACCACCATGGGATTGTGATGATAGGACATCCATGGAGTAATGGTTGCAAGTTATGAGTCCACCAGCAGCTCCCCAGTCACCAGCAGTAATTTCGAAACCAAGCCCAGAACGACAGCTCCAGCATATCCAGCATCACCAACCTCCTGCAAATGCACGGACCGTAACACTGTTAGAAGAGAATTCATACCTCTAGACACCAGTGACCTGGAGGCCGAGGATGAAACACAAAGAAGCCCGACCAACAACTCTTGAGGAGAACGAAAAAACTCAGGCAAAGCCGCAGCAACACAGGGATTTATCCCCTACTTATGGAAATTTTCATTTTTCCTCTTTTGCCAAAAAACAGAAAACTAAAAATAAATTGATATTCTCAACAGAATTTCAAAAATCCCCTTTTCATCTTTATATAAATTCTCATTTTAAATAAAACTTTCCTTCAAAACCCAAAAATCTTTTTTTTTACGGTCTCAGCACCAAAATAAAAAAGCACATGTGCATGCATTCATTCATTCATCATTAACAGAAGATAATCAAAAAACTTCATTGCATTGCATAGATATGTTTCTGTGTTACGTCATTTTTGCAGGAAAATAAAGAAAAGAAAAACAACGGGACTCAGCCCGAACCCACATTCTCTCTCTCTTACACTTACCCTTTCCCCTCTCTCTCCTAAGAGCTTCCACCCCTGTGACACACTCTCTTTCCCCTGCGGCGAGATGACCCACCACCGCTACCTGAACCTGACTCCTCCCCAGATGAGGCAGACAGCACCAAGAAGGAAGGAATAGGAACTGCATCCCGAATACGGGCAGTCGCCGAAGATATCTAGTCCCTAATATCCCTCAGTCAGATATCGATGGAATGCCACCGCTGTGGGAGGACCCCACTGGCCGACTCGAACCCGCAGGAGGGAAGGGAAGTGCATCATATATGCTGGGCGCCATCAGCCAGATCGTCATAAATTCCATATAATCATACATCACAGCCGTATCGATATACAATAGGTAGGACTCGCCAATCATCTTTGTGATCCTCGCACCCTTTGGCATCAACTGCTCCCACCTTATAGACATAGGGGCTTTGCAGGTGGCACAACCACCTCCTCCTCAGCAATCTGTCGGACCACCCTCTCCCCTCGATACTAAGAGTGACCAAACTCGTACGCCAGCAAATGCCTAATCTGCGCATTCACCCCAATCAACCCCGTGTCCTGAACGGTTATCCCCCAAGGGTAAAAGGTCACCTGAAAAATCCCCAGCAAAATATAAGGAAATATAGAATCAGAGCACCCAAAGGTCTTAGACTGGAGAAGAAAAGAAGTTTTACCCTATCACTGGTCAGGCCATTTAAGACCTGACGCACCGTCTCCAGAGAAAGAGACCTCCTCGACTGCTGATTGGCCTTGCTCTATCAGTACAACCGACTAAAATCCCCAATAGTCTCGTCCTTCAAAGCGATCAGTTGGGTATTACACCCGATCACCTCATAGAACCATGTCTGCCAAAGACAAAAAATTCATAACTAAAAATAGATGCATAAGGAAAATGCGAATGCATGAAAGGAAAATGTGCAAATTAAAAGAACACCTCAAGAAGAAACATAGCTCCAGTGAAAGTCTGCCGGCATCACCGGCTGAATGCATCCAAGGAAAAATAAAGGGTCGCCAAAGTTAGGCTCCCCCAATCATAGATAGGGATATTCGAAAACATCCTGAGATATGGTAAAAACTATAAGTGGACAATGTCGCCACTCGATGCCACCAGAAATCCCCTCAACGCCAGCAAAATGAAAAACCGGTCCATCTGTCTCACATGCAACCCGTCCTCCACATCAATCACCCTGCCCAATAAAACATCCTTCAGAAGCGACAGACAAATGGAGTCCCCAGACACTATCCTCCCCACATCACCAAGCGTCGCGCACACCGCCTCTGGCCTCACCCGTAAAGATCGATCCACCTCTATCTGCTCCCCATCGCAATACAGCCCCAGCAGTTGCTGCACATCTATGGGAGTCACAGTCATCTCCCCAAAGCCAAAATAAAAGGTGTGGGTAGTGTCCCACCACCTCTCCCCCAGAGCGCATAAGACCATCGTCAAACGAGGCGTCTCATATAGCACAGACGCCAACCTCCCAAAGCCTACTGAGGATACCACCTAACGTACCACAAGAGGAAGATGCTCCCAGACATCCTTATGCCATGGCGTCCCGCGGGCACGCATATTCGACAGAGAAACACCGGACTGTCAAAAATAAGAATCCTTGTCAAAATCCAAGAAAAAATTAAAATCACCAAGAAAGAATGCCAATAGTCATTTTGCTTACATAACCGCTGGGGTTCACCACCCTCGAAGAGCAATGATGCGATGGCTCCCACAGCAAGGTCCGCTCATTCGCAACCGGCTCGAATGCGTCAAAAGATTTCTCGCTCCCCAAAGCAAGAGGCGACCTGGCCCTCCACTCCAAGTTTGCCCAGTTGACAATAGCCAACCACTCCCTGTGTACTACAGTACTCATAAAAGCGGCCATTTTTAGATTGCAAAATTCTAGGATGATTCGCAGAAGAAAATCGCAGAAAGAGACAAGGCAAGAAGCTGTGAAAAATGAGGGGAATTAGCCACCTTTATATAGGATGCCAAGGGTCATGCTGATCGGCACTTCACCCCCACCTACCTATCGGCACTGACCCTTTTCCTTCTCGAGGTAACTCAAAAGTCTGTACCACTACTAAATGGAAGCCTCCACACCATGTCGACCGGCACCCCCCTTAATTTTCATACATAAATTCCACAAAAACACCAGAAAACCTTGAAAAATCCTCAGAATATTCCTAAAAATCCCGAAAAGAATTTAGAACAATTTCACCAAGAAAGTTTCGCACTTCCCCAAGCGAAATTCCTATTTCCCCAGCGGAACTCTCAAAAGACAAGTGAATATCCTCCCGGCAACGTCCTCGAAGGACCACTAAGGTATCCCAAAATTCCCCTAAGGTCTTAAAATTTCCCCGAGAAATACGTCCAAACCCTGGACAACCTAATCACTTCCCCAGCATCATCTTGGTTCTTCCCTCGATAAAGTCTCCAAAAGACACAAGGATTTCCCCAGTAATTAGATCCCCAGTTCAAATCAAAATCAAGAGGTAATTTTCCCGGCAGAGTTCCCCAAGATTATCTCAAACTTAAGCCCTTAGAATTGGCTTCGACCCGCAGAATTGATCATTTCAAACTTAAGCCCGCAAAATTGGCTTCAACCCGCAGAATTGGTCATCCCCAACTTAAGCCCGTAGAATTGGCTTCGACCCGTATAATTGGTCATTTCAAACTTAAGCCCGCAGAATTAGTCATTTCAAACTTAAGCCCGCAAAATTGGCTTCGACCCGCAGAATTGGTCATCCCCAACTTAAGCTTGCAGAATTGGTCATCCCCAAATTAAGCCCCCAGAATTGGCTTCGACCCGCAGAATTGGTCATCTCAACCATAAGCTAGAAGAATTGGCTTCAACCCGCAGAATTGGTCATCTCAACCTAAGCCTCAGAATTGGCTTCGACCCGTAGAATTGGTCATCCCCAACTTAAGCCCGCAGAATTAGCTTCGACCTGCAGAATTGGTCATTTCAAACTTAAGCCCGCAGAATTGGCTTCGACCTTCTGAATTGGTCATCTCAACTTAAGCTCGCAGATTTGGTCATCCCCAACTTAAGCCCGCAGAATCGATCATCTAAAACTTAAGCCCGCAGAATTGGTCATCTCAACGTAAGCCCTCAGAATTGGCTTCGACCCTCAGAATTGTTCATCCCCAACTTAAGCCCGTAGAATTGTCTTCGACCCGCAGAATTAGTCATTTCAAAATTAAGCCCGCAGAATTGGTCATCTCAATTTAAGCCCACATAATTGGCTTCGACCCACAGAATTGGTCATTTCAAACTTAAGCCCGCAAAATTAGCTTCGACCCTCAGAATCGGTCACCCTCATCCCTAAGCCCTCAGAATTGGCTTCGACCCTCAGAATCGATCACCCTCATCCCTAAGCCCTCAGAATTGGCTTCGACCCTCATAATCGATCACCCTCATCCCTAAACCCTCAAAAGTGGCTTTGACCCGCAGAATCGGTTGCCCTCATCCCTAATCCATCAAAATTGGCTTCGAGCCACAGAATCGGTCATCCTCATCCTTAGGTCCTCAGAATCGACCTCGACCCTATGGTTATCCTTTTTCAAAGGCATCATGTGGTGTCTATTCGACGGTTATCATTTTTTCCAAACTCACCCGTCAAGGGGCCCTGTAGACACCCCATTCTAATATCCCCTAACTTCTCCTAAGGTCCTTAGCACCTCCCTTTATTATTTCAAGCCTAATTCATACCCTAAGTACTAACCTAGAGGCCACTGGATGCTTCCAGGCTTTGACCAAAGTTAACTCTTTAGCTCAATCGAGACTGAATGAATCTTCGAAGGGTACTGAAACCCCTTTCCAACGGTCCATCCCCTGCGTGATCCTGACTTACTATGCGGATGAACGACCCATTTTCCCCTGAAACTCGATGAAGAGGCCACCGAATGCTCCCAGGCTCCATTTAGCCAAATTAAACTCTTTATCTCGACCGAGACTAGATGAATCTTTGAAGGTAACTAAAACCCCTTTCCAACGGTCCATCCCGTGCGCGATTCTAACTTACGATACGGACGAACGATCTATTTTACTTCGAAAGGTCAGCGAGCACTTCTAGGCCTCGGTTGACCAAAGTCAACTCCCCAAATTGAGTCAAGATCTTAGGAATTTGAAGTACATATTCTCAGCTTTCCAATGGTCTGCCCTGTGCGCGATTCTGACTTACCATGTCGATGAACGATCCATTTGCGTCTCACGATCCCCAATCCAAAGGACCGACGAACGCTTGTGAGACACATTTAACCCAAAGTCAACTCCCGGAACTGAGAGCAATCTAAAATACTTTCAAATGTATCTGAATTGCCTTTCTAATGGTTCACCCCGTACGTGATTTAGATCAATAGTTTGCGCTCTACGACTGATTTTCTGAAGGAACCTGAAAGAGACTGCCAAACGCAAGGTTCCAAACCCTGCCTATCAGAAGTGTGCCTAAACACACCTGCCAATTGGTAGGATTAGGGCTATGCTGATCAATAATGCCCCGGGCCTAACCTCGTTTCAAGGAAGGAGGAAGATCAGAGATCCATCACTCTCAGCAAGCTCAAAAATCCCCTCTCGAAGTCAGCGTGATCTCCACATCCTACTCCCTTTCCAACCTTCAACTTTCATCACCTTTTTCATCAAACTTGGTGAATTAATTACCCTCCATCACCACCCGTGTGCAAGGGCTGCTCTCCAACATCCAAGATCAATCTCAAGATCTTCAAAAAGGCCCAACTTTCTCCACTCTCTCCTTAAATTCTCCTAAATTCGCATTAGTTTGCTTTGTTACTTAGTATTTTTATTCTCTCATCTCACATATCCTAATATACGTTTTATCTAGTATTATTGCACATATCTTATTTTCATATAAATAAAACCCAAAATAACAAGAAAAAGAGGATTTGCTCATAAATTCCAAATGGGAATTTTCACACTTTTCGGACAACTAAAACACTTTTTTACACACACACATATAAGAGAAGTCCCCGATTGAATTTATGGGATAAATCCCACCCCTCGTTTTGCATACTAACTACGTGGACTTTGATACTTCTATAGGCGACGTAGGCATCCCGGGTTAAAACCCGAGACTCGTGTCCTATTCCTACTTTTCTCTCATTTTCTAGTTTTCTACGTTCTTTAAACTTAACTCTCTTAGATTCTATATATTTACATATACGTATATTTGTGCTTAGTGGAGTATTATTCCATATGTGTTATCATTCTGTTATAACAATCAACACTAGGATAATCGCATAAATCCCATTTTTCTAATATTACTTTTAAGAACATTCCTATGGATGAGTTTTTTTATCTCTTCCATGATACAAGTCGATGATTCCTATCTCCACTACATATACACATGAACACATATCACGGGAAAATAATGGAAAATAGCAATAACCCATGAGAGACCGTAAGGGAGGAATGGGTGCCTAACGCCTTCCCATTTCGTAACTTAGCCTCCGGACCCTTTTTGAATCATTTAGGTTTTGTATGTATCAGTATGTCTTTGGATCCTGTCCTTTGTAATGGCTCCCATTTTTCTTTTGTCTGTTTTGAGTAAAATAGACTGGAGACTCTATCTCTCTACATTTTCACCTCATCATCGACGTCGATCGAAGCGCTCCCGAGAGGGATGCGTGGGACCAAGATCCTCCTGAGATGAAGGGGAGACCCCCTGTCTTCTTCGCCTCTCCCGCCGTGAGGATTCGGAAGGGGATGGCCACAATAATGAACACCTCACTAATGCTATACTCCAAGCCTTACCATTTAAGTGTCACTATTTAAATATTAGTTTTAGATAATCATTATCTATCCTCCTACTATTTTCACTATAGTAGATTAATCAGTCTTTGGATATATACAAACTCATCTTACTACTATGTCACAACAGTAGTTTATTCATGTTTGTACGATATATATTTTATACACAATATATATTATAAATGCCAACACATTTTTGAAATACGACTTCAACAAAGGTGTATGGAACTCAAGCCTGTAAGCTACTGGTTCAATCATTACAATAATAGGTAATGGTCTTACGTATCTCCATGACAGTTTCCCTTTTTTCAACATGCAATAATGTAATACCAAATTATTTCAATTATGTCCTATGGGCCCTGAAGCCCTCTGGCCCAAGGAGCCATACCGTTAGTGAGATGAGAGGAGTTATTGTACACCAACTCCACCAATGGAAGATACCACACTAAACCTTCACCAAATGGAAAAATACACCATATCTCTCAGTATATAACTAGAACTATCAGTCTGCTCGTCTGTCTGTGGGTGTTAGGTCATATACATTTGCATCTAGATACTCATGGCCTTTCGAAAAGTCTTCCCAATAATAGAGACGTAACTCACTTGTCTCTATTAGAAACAATGTCTAAATGTACCCCATATAACCTTACTATCTTAGGAATAATGATTGGGGTATACTGTCACACGTTATGATAAGTTCGAACTGGCATAACGTGAAATACTTCGATTACCAAACCTACTATCACCCATATAAGTTCGTGATCCCTTTGCGAAGTAAAATTACTTTGTGTTAAGATAGGGATACGCTCTCCCATTTCTACCAAGGAATTCCTAACGGCTGAAGGGCCCCTATTAATTTTGGATGGTCCACTTTCAATTAGAACTTAGCAATATCTTGCTTTGTTTTATTCCATCACTTCTACAGTTTTATATCACGATGCATTTTATCTTTCTCAAAAATGCATCCACAATCATGACTCGTGCGACGATGCCATCACCGCGTGTTGCAAGTTCCCCCCCCCCCCCCCCTTCAAATTTTAGATTCTCATGAAATGTAGGCCTCCATATACCTTACCAAGTAAATGTCAACTTTCCCGAGTTAAACTTTATTGAATTCTTCATATACCATCCTCGTGGAAAATTTGGGGAGCAGCAGTCGTAACAGATCTAAACCATCAAACAGCTAAGTCCTGAAATCACAACTTCTACATTTATTTACCTCTAAAATACGTATTGTGCTACAATTCTCAATTATGAAAAGTACTACAATCCAACTATCTACAGCGCCCATACACCCTATGTTTTGTGCATTTCAACATAAAATCTAAATGGATGTGACATCATACAGTCGATGTGATTACTCTGTAAGGTTATACTTTACCACCTTATTACTTATACTATACTCTATATCACACTAGTTTTCACATCCACATTTGGCGACTCCACTGGCCTCAAATCATACTAAAACCCATAACTCTCAGTTTTAACAAATACATATTATAACAAACGTTCTAAACCCATATCCTAAATACCCAGATTACTTCGACTCCCAACGTTCGCTAGTTTCATGCGTGGGGTGTCTCACAGAGTGAAATACAAATAAGTAACCCCCCGATACACTACTACCTAACCTGGCCGGTCATCAAAACCCTTCAGGTCCTTTGTCCACAATATGTACCTTCCCAATAGGTCTTGTTTGTATATATAAAAGTCTACTCATCCACTCTCTTATTCCTCAAAGATAATATTAAACATGGCGTTCTCTCTAAAACAAGTTCTTAGTGTAATAAATATAATGAGCTATATCACTCTCTGCTTGATTAAGAACACAATGTATCCTGAATCACATCAGCAACAAATCCCTACACACCGGGATTAGGTATAGTAAAATGGCATACTCACAGATGCCAAGTATAGAATGCCGTTTATAAATTTATACACTTAGGCCCAACCTTATTTCAGGTGGCGCCACTCAGAATTAATATTGTTCACATAACGAATACGATACTCTTATTACATAATTTACCATCGTTTCAATACTCGGTAATCAGTCACTACACATTATCGTAATAAATCCTACATTCCTCACTCGCAAATGTAGTATATAATAACATAATTCTTAATGATCCTTCCCATTTCCTCCTACGGGTGTCAACAGAGGGTTTCGCTACCCCATAAACATATACGATGATATCCATACCTAGGATTTACATTCAATAATAGTCCACTATTCTGCCATGGGTAATTCTTTCTTTTTGGCTTACGCGCCTCTTGTTCTTGCCTCTCCATCATTTTCTTGGGCCTCTACGACTCTGAGGAGTGGTATTTTATTGCTTGCTTAGGACTTTACTAGTCCTACATAATCCCATCCTTCTCGGGTTGTAAACACTATCACAAGTGTATATACATTCACTCTATTATATATATACAATACTGCACCCCGACGCTCAACTGCGGTGCACGCATACTTTGCTATCATGTCCATGTACATCTCGTCACTGTACAAAGGACTACTAGTTAGGTACATCCCTCAAACCATAAATATCAAAACACACATATTGGGGGCGAACATAGTCTTAAGTCTTTGGGCTACTCACATATCAACACATCCAAATGACCGGTCATACCCTTATTCACAAAAGTGGTGCTCAATACCTAAGTTCTCTGTTCTGAGGCAACAAGTCAAAGATTCCCCTATAAGGCTCATCAGGATATGACTACCCTCAACACGTAAACCTCCCATCGATAACAAGTAGGCTAGGTATGTCATGCAAATAAATTAATCAAGCAATATGTATATACTCAGCCTATATATTAATAGGTACACACTCGACATTTATCTCAAATGAGGAATTCATGCTACCCAGAGTACATGTTGTATTTCTCGAATACTACCCGTACTTGTTAATTACGATTTAATCTCATTATCGTATTTTTATTATGTAGTTGTCACTCACATAATTATTTTATCAAACCCAAGTACCTGAATATATTACGATGCTACCCATACTTGACTATTACGAATTATTCTCTTATTCGTATTTTTATTATGTAGATCTCTCACATAATTGTTCCTCACTCACATATATAATTTTCGAACATTAACCTAAGTCAATCACTCCTTGTTAATGAAAAAAATTATTTAATTCTTGTCGTGGGCCAAATTACAATTTTCAAAACTTTTCTGGGCTAAAAAGGGACTTTCTAAAATCTCATTCGAATTCCCAGAAATGTCGTTCGAACCACATTAATCCTTTTTCTCGATAAAGTTACATTCTGCCTAGAAATATAAATTACAATTTGAGGATTTTCTGCTCCAATTTTAAAAAAACTTAAAACTATACTGTTGTGAAAAACGTTATTTTATATAAGAACACATGATCACACTACCAATTTCTACTTAAAACAATCCTAAAATTATCATAAAATGTTCGTCATCTAAAATAATTTTTCATGCGTTTTCTCCACTTTCTTTCACCCAAACTCACATGAAATATATTCTAACGAATCCCAAGTATATCAACATCATTTCTACATGATTATGGTTAATTATAATACAAGGAAAAACATCTAAATCATCTAGTTTATATGACAATTAACATCAAACCCAATTAACCCTCAAAATCCCCAAGTTCCAAATTCACCATTTATCTCCTTAATAAACCCACGATTTTAATTTCGAGATTTACAATCTATACCATAATTTTTGTATATCCTCTACATATGAATTTCTCAACTACATGCAATACCTAACGATCAATTGATTTATCAATCCAAAACATACCCAATTTCATGATCCTCATGGGTAAATATCAATCCTATTCTAACATGGATATTATACTCACTAATTGGAACAAGAATTACACTTGCCTTATGTGCAGGTTTGAACCTTTGGTGATGATAGTGTAGATACTTCTCTTCCCCTTTTTTTTGGCAAACTTTCGGTGGTGGTGCAAGGTGGTGAGCCTCCTTAGATTGCCTAGAAAACTCCTTGGTCTCCAAGAAAACTCCTCATCTTCTAAGAAAAACTTTCCTCTTCTTAGAAAACCTTTCACTCTCTCTCAAAAGTCCTCACCTTTTGTTTAGATGAAATGAACCTATGTTCTCCTAACCCAACACTTATATAACAATTATCAATTTTTAGATTTACTATTCATCTCCCCTAGAAAGTGACCAAAATACCCCCCTTTAGGGTGTCTATTTGGCTTCTAAATGACCCGAGACTTAAATCAAACCCCTAGATAAACTTTTTGACTATTTAAACCCTTTTGGACACTTTGACGCACTTAATACGATCATTCGGATGACATAAAATTAATTTACTTTTCATTCCTTTCAATTGTAGTCCCGACACGACTCACACGCACGTCCCGACTTAATTATCGTAATTGTCGTATTTGTAAATGCTGACAATTTTTATAAAGTCATAATCATATATTACTTTTAATCACTAAGTAATATTTAATATCAATCACATATCACTTTTATTCTAGTAATATTCAATCCGGATTAATCCCCATTGATTTAACCCAATTACTTTTAATTTATCTCATTTTAAAAGTCATTAAAAATACGGGGTATTACATATTTCCCCCCTTATAATGGAATTTTATCCTGAAAATAAGGCATATCTGGTAAGGACAACTCCGGGTATTCATATCACATCTCATGTAATCTCCGTCGTACCTCTCATACAATACATTACTGAATACCCTTAATAATGAACACCTCACTGATGTTAAACTCCAAGACTTACCATTTAAGTGTCACTACTTAAATATTAATTTTAGATAATCACCATCTATCCTTCTACTATTTGCACTATAATAGATTAATCAGTCTTTGGATATATACAAACTCATCTTACTACTTTGTCATCTCACTAGTTTATTCATGTTTGTAGTGTATATATTTTGTGCACAATATATACTATAAATGCCAAGACATTTTCGAAATACTTCCTCAGCAAATGAGTATGGAACCCAAGCTTGTAAACTACCGGTCCAATCTTTACAATAATAAAAAATGGTCCTACGTATCTCCGTGACAATCTCCCTTTTTCCAACATGCAATAATGTAATAGGAAATTGTTTCAATTATTTCCTACGGGCCCTGAATCCCTCTGGCTCGAGGAGCCATACCATTAGTGAGATGAGAGGACTTTAGATTTTCATTCTCTACCTCAAGAAGAGTTGATGGCATTGCATCTCAAATGTCGCCTCGGGTGTGTTTTATTTTGTTGCCTACCATTGAAAATTCCTTGAGACTTTATACTTCAGTAAAAGTGGTCGGTTAATTATCTTTCAAGGATTTTCAACACAAATGAAAACTAATTTGTCTTATTGGAGAGGATTCGATCCTACAGTAATGATAAATACCAATTTTTCCCACAAATATGAGTGTAGTATAAATAAAGAACACAGAGATATGCATGGTTCAGTGTTTCATCTTGTCTACGTCCAAGGGAAAAAGGAGATAAATGATTATGTTAGACCAAAAAGAAGAAGGTTTCAAATGATTGATAATGTTGGCTGAGAGTCCATGTAATAGGTAAAATATTGTATTATCCCCATTTTTTTACATTAGGGTTATTTTATTTCTAAACACAGGAGTTTTAATTGCATTAACTATTTCCTTGAGCTTCCATAGTGTATCTGGCCTCTATCTTCAGCCTTATCTAATAAGTTGTAATGTTAAAGTATAAGTGTATCCAATAATATTATCTTTGGAAATTTGTCCTTGTATATTTTTTATCGTCGGGTGACTAGAACTTAACAACACTTTAGGTGCCACATGGACTTCCCAGTTCTTAATTCCATCGTTTGCCTCCATAATTGGGGTGATTTGTCTTTAGGCTTAGCCGGCATGATTTTTCCTTAGTTTGTCGTCCACGTGTGAAGTGAATTTCCCACTAAGGGTGTATTAACTGCCACTCATCCCACTTATTTTTAGTGAGAACACAATTATGGGGCAATACGCAATTGATCCCTATGTTTAGGTGATGAGTGATTTTTTTTGTATGAACTATGCCCAAATCTAGGACTTGTTAGGCCCGTTGTATCACAAATAATGAGCTTTTAAAGTTGCTTTCGTAAATAAAAAAAATGCAAGTTTGAATAAAATTCAAGTTAAAAATGTATTTTTAGTAACCTCAATCGTAATCTTAGAAATTTTTTGGGCCCAAAAATATTTTTAAAATATTTGTTTAGGAAAAATAAATCTCTCCCCAAAAGTAACCTCTCCAGGGTCAAGGGGATCTAACATTGTAATCTTAAGAGATATGCTTATAAGAAAAATAGTAACCTCTCTATGGACGTACGCAATTTGTCGAACCACGGACATTGTGTGTTGTGCGTGTGATTGAATTAAAATTTTCATTTACCTACTTTATTGGGATTATTTATTGTTAATATTTTTGCACTCACAATTGGCGCCGTCTGTGGTAAGCGATTATATTGTCCTACGAAAGTAATCTATAAAAGAAAGTGTCGTGATGCCTTACCACAGCAGTCACCTACCTCGGGTTGGCAACATACAGGATGAACCAGTTCCACCTAGGGTCAGGTCTCAGATTCATTAGGAGCCAAATCCATGGTTTTGATTGAGAGACTAGCCTCTAAAAAGAGCCATGTCCCGCTTACGTCTGCACAGATATATAGGTTGATCGACACTTATGAAGCTAGGCTTCAAGAGCAAGAGGAGGCCACACACCTTCAGATGGAAGAAAATCCTCGGCTCCAGAGGCGACTAGAGAGAATGGAGAGAAATCTCCACGGAGACAACTGAAAGCATCATGAAATGACTCTTAGTCCTCAGGCGAGCAACACTCGCGATCGAGGGAGAAGCTCTAGGCGCGATTTGGAGAAATTGAAATGTGGATGACCAGAGAGTCACCACAGAGACGAATGAACATTGAAACATAAGAAGTTTGGTCCAAAGAGAAATGGATCAACACCCAGCCCATGGAGGTCTACGTCCATTAAAGAACTAGCTATAAGAGCTCTTAACACACATATGAGATCCCCTTTCTCAAGGGTGATAGAGGATGAAGAGTCCTCAAATAATTTCACAATCCCTAGGTTTAAAATCTATGATGGAAAGACTGATCCCATAGACCACATCAGGCAGCACAGGAAGGCCATGACCTTGTGGACCCACAATAATTCTCTAATGTGTTGCATATTCCCTAACCTACATGACGTAGCTCAGAATCAATTTGAAAGGTTGCCCTAAAGGTCCATCACGATATTGAAGGTCCTCATTGAGGACTTCACCGCTAACTTCATAACCAGCAACTTCCACCCGAAGAGAATGGATACAGTGCTCAAGATGAAGAAAAAGTCACAAGAAACTCTTCCCGAGTATGCAAAAATATACTAGGAAGTGTTCAACGAAATAAAGGACTTCTCATAGTAAGTTATCGTGGTATCCTTTAAGATCGGTTTGTTGACCACCTCCATGTTGCACCAGTCCTTTACAAAGAAGGAGGCTAGCACCATTGACGACCTCATAGCACGCATTGAGAAATACACTTAGGTTGAGGATGTGATTCACACTAGTCATGATGAAAATGGTCATGCCAAGGAAACCGAGGGAGGTGACAAGGACATCAATCCTAAGAAGGGGAACAAAAATAGGGGTAAAAATGGTTCCAAGAATGGGGGAAAGGATAATCCTTCGAAAGCCTTCCAAGATATTAACATAGCCTTCAAGGAACCAATCTACAAGATAGTGGGAAAGATCAAGGATCAATAATTTGTGAAGTGGCCATAGAAGATGGGTGGTGACCTAGTGAAGAGGAACGATGCGTTGTGCTTCGCTTATAAAAATAAGGTGGCCACTAAAAGAAAAATTGTAAAGTGCTAAAATCTCACTTGGAGGAGCTGGACCAAGAAGGGTATCTTGACGAGTATATAGATAGGAAAGTTGATAAGGTCACAACCAAAGGTTACAAGAAGCCAGCTAACATCCTAGATGATGATATGGGATAGGATTTCACAATAATTCATAAAGATCCTGACCTGAAGGAAATCCAAGGGAATGATGTTCAGATGGAGCTAAAGAAGGTCACGGCTATTATGGAAGCATTCCAGATTGACCGCGCTAAGAGCCAGGCTGGCATGATGCACTCATAGTCATGCTATGGATTACAAACTGGGACGTTGACGGGCAGCTGGTTGATCAAGGGAGCTCGTCTAAGGTGATTTACCTAGAGCTCTTCCATAAACTGAAGCTCAAGTTGGCCGATCTCAAAGAGGCAATAGTTCCACTGGTCATCTTTGCGAGGAAGATCACGATGTCGTCGAGTAAGATAGTCCCGCTAGTAAGGGTAAGGAAATTTTTTAAATTGATCGAATTCCTGGTGGTAGACATAGACTCTCCCTACCACGCCATTATAGGTAGAGGATGGATTCATGCAATGAGATCCTTACCATTAACCTAACACCATAAGCTCAAGTGCGTCATAGACTGGGGAGAAGTGGAAATTCGGGGCAACCAGGCCACCTCTAAGAAATGCTTCATCACCGCCATTTGGCCTCAAAAAGAAAAGAAAAATTAAAATAAAGCCCCTCCTGATGAAGTCTAGACCAGGATACTCCTTCAAAATAGAAACTACGGTACGGTCAACTAGGGGTGGAGGAGCCCAGGGTCCACCCCATTGACAAGTTCATTAAAAACCTAGAGGAGGTTATGTTTGATGATAACTTGCCATAAAGAAAGTTTTTTATTGGTACTACACTCACCGATCACGAAAAGAGGGAGCTCATTGCCTTAAGAGTAGCTTGGATGTGTTTGTGTGGGAACCGTATGACCTGCCAAGGATTGGTCCACAGGTAGCTTACCATTGCCTTCACGTAGACCCATCTTTCAAGCCGATCACTCAGAAGGCGCAACAAACATCCCTAAAGTCTAAAGCAGTGGAAAATGAAGTAGGAAAATTTCTGGGGGCAAGTTCCATTAGAGAAGTTCAATTCCCAAAGTGTCTCTCAAATCCAATGGCGGTGAGCTAGAGTAACGACAACTGGAGAGTTTGCATTGACTTTACTGATCTCAACAAGGCATAGCCCAAAGAAAGTTTATTTCTATTGAAGATAGATTAGTTGGTCGACACCATGGTTGTGCATGAATGGATGACCTTCTTGGATGCCTAGTAAGGGTACCACCAGATTTCATTATTCGGCCCCAACCAGGACAAGATGTCGTTCATCACTTCAGTTTATTTGTACTACTATAAGATCATGCCATTTGACCTAAAGAACGTTAGGGCCACATGTTAAAGGTTGGTCACTAAAATGTTCAAGCAAAAGATGGGTGAAACCATGGAAGTTTACATCGACGACATGTTAGTCAAAACAAAGGATAAATGAAATCAGCTCAACGACCTGGATAACACCTTCGAAATCCTTAGGAGCTATTAGATGAAGTTCAACGTGAGCAATTGCTCATTCGATGTCTAGTCAAGAAAATTTCTAGGTTATCTGGTTAGTAAAAGAGGCATTGAGACCAATCCATATCAGATTGACACTATTAACAGGGTCCATCCACCGAAGATGTTACCCGATATCTATAAGATCACTAGAATGCTTGCAGCACTTAATTACTTCATCTCCATGTCATCGGAGCACTGTCGACCATTGTTTCAGCTACTCAAGAAGGATAAAGGCCTCACTTGAATGAAGACTGTTCAAAATCACTTGAAAAGATCAAGTCTTACTTTAAAAAACCACATTTACTTATGATTCTCGACGATGGAGATCTTCAATACCTCTACCTCACAGTACCATGTCATGCAGTTATCTCGGCCTTGATATAGTAAAAGGAGGGAAAGTAGTATCCTGGTTATTAAACCAATAAGACACTCTTGGACGCAGAGCGTTGTTACCTTCTACTGGAAAAGTTAATATATGCTTCGGTAATTCCTTCAAGGAAACTTAAACCTTACTTTAAATCTCACTCCATTATCGTGATCACATCACTCCCCCTCAAGGCTTTCCTTTAAAAAGCCAACCTTTCTGAATGATTATCAAAATGGTCAGTGGAGCTTGGAAGGTTTGACATTCACTTCTAACCAAGGATAAAGATTAAGTGGAAGATATTGGTCGATTTCATCGCCGAATTCACTGAAGACGGTTCGACCGACCAACTATTAGTATAGCAATTAATGAACAAGGAAGCATAGTAAGAGGACTGAACCTTTTACTTTGATGCAGCCTCCAATTAAAAGGTGGAGAGAATGGGAATTATTCTGATAACCTAAAAAGACATCATTGATGATCAAGGAATCAGTTTAGGCTTTGAAGCCTCCAAAAACAAAGTCGAGTGCAAAGCACTGATAGCTGGCCTATGCAAGGCCTACTTCTAGGGGTAATGTGGCTCAACGTGTTTGATGATTCCAAATTAGTGTCCAACCAGGTTAAGGGAAATTTTAACACAAAGTATGATAGGATGTAAGCTTACCTCGATGTGGTTCGTGAGCTCATAGCAACGTTTGAAGAAGTTCACATTCAATAGTTCCCTAGGGGACAAAATAGTCATGCTGACGCCTTAGCATCCCTAAGCTCAGCGGTGGACTCTAACCTCAAGCGAACAATCAAAGTAAAATTCCTCACCAAGCCTAGTATTAACAAGATGATTGTTGTTGAGCAGGTTCTCACCATTAAAAAGGGTCCCAGATGGATGGATCCAATCGTTACGTACTTACAAAATGAGACACTTCCAGACGATAAGAAATTGTCTCACCAAGTGAGAGTGATGGCCACTCACTTTTATCTTAACCCCAAAGGGAAACTCTACAAAAGATTTTTCATAGGGTCCTTACCTCTAGTGCATCCACCCAAAAGGCGTAGAGTAAATTCTTTACGAACTTTTCACACAAGGGGCTTTTGGTGGTCGTATATGCAAAAAGATGCAAGTATTTATGTTCGAAAGTGCCATAAGTTCTTTCATATGTTTCATCAACCGGCTAATGATATGAGACCCTGGACCAACCCATATATATTGGCGCAATGGGTATTAGATATCGTGGGACCAATACCTATCGCACTTGGGAATCAAAATTATTTATTGTTCATCACAGACTACTTCACTAAGTGGGTAGAGGCTGAATCACTGGCCAACATTCGAGATGCCGATATGATAAGGTTCATCTGTAGGAACATCATAACATGCTTTGGGGTACTAAGAACGATCATCGGTGATAATGGAATGCAATTTAAGAGTTTTCCTTTCCAGAATTTTTGCGATGAGCATGGAATCTATCACCACTTTAACTCAGTAGCATACCCTTAAAGCAATGGTAAAGCAGAAGCTTCAAATAAAACAATGATTGACTGCCTTAAGAAGAGGCTGGAAAAACCGAAAGGCACTTAGGTGGATGAGCTTCCTCATGTTCTCTGGGTGTATCATACCATGCCTAGAAAACCAACTGGGAAAAATCCCTTCACACTCACTTACGGAATGGAAGTTATCATACCACTTGAAGTTGGTCTCCCGACCATGAGAACTAAGTTGGCCATCCAAAGACTGAACGATAATGCCCATCGCACTGAACTTTACCTAAAAAATGAATGATGAGGGAAAGACATTATTAAGTTGTCCTCATATCAATAATAATTTACAAGGCAGTACAACAAAAGGTTCAATCCGAGGAATTTTCCGGTAGGAGATTATGTCCGAAGAGAAGTTCTCGATAATGTCGTAAGGATATCGGATGGCAAACCGGGGCACAGTTGGGAATGACCTTTCAAGTTGATCAGGGGTGATCTTCAAGGACCCAATTACTTGGAAATAATGGAGGGAAGAGAGATACCAAGGGTGTGAAATGCAGCAAATCTCAAAAAGTTCTACTTTTAGTCTTCTTATATTTCAGCGCATTTAGTTTACGCAAATTTTCATTTCAAAATTATGTTGCTCGCACTTTCTATTTTATGTTATGAATAAAGTAAGGCCATTTCTTTTTAATTATGCTCAAATATCTTAATATAATTCAGTTAATCAACATTGTTTCCTAAGTAACTGGCTCATAATTGGTTTTTAATTATGGAAAACTGCAGACCATACAATTATATAATCAGACTTAATTTAATTACAGTGGCAGTATTGCTTATTTCAATTAAAACTTAAAGTCCACAGGTTCCAGTCATAACCAATGGAGGCTACTTCACGACTTGCTTAGGTAAGAAAAAAGCCTTATAAGGGATCCCTAGGCAATCAACCAACTTTTCTTGGTTGACTAAAATCTTGAACAGGTGGATTCCCCGCAAACCAGGTGCACTTTTGCCATCGTGTTTCCCAGGCCCAAGGGAGTGTGACAAGATAACCCAAAAGGTAAGGAGGATGCAATAACACATGCAAAGGCACATTGGACTGTAAAAGTTAAATAATAATTGATATTATTTTTATTTACTTGGTGAAAACCCAAAATACAACAAGTGTCAATTACATGGAAAAATTACAAAAATTATAAGAAATACATAAATGTTTATGGTCAATGTGACATAAATTGTTCTATCTCCCTCCTTCGCCTATCGTCGGGATTAGGGATATATTCATCATCACTGTCGTGATTCTCCAGGTAGTCATTGACCAGTTGATAGGGGATGATGTCCAAGGGAACCCACTCCTCATCTTTTCTAAAGAGAGGTCAGTGGTATGCTGGATAATCAACTTGGTACATGTACCACAACTGGGACTCCTTCAATATTTAAGCACCTTAAGGGTGTTCAACCACCCGTGATTATATGCCACATCCTGGGATTCTTATAATCGGACTGGGGCATCCTACCAGCCTTTATCAAAACCTATCGATCGAGAAGCTTGAGGGCCCACTCAGAACAAGTACCGAAGCTTATTCACATCACACTGCAACCCAGAAATAATGACATTACTCCTTTGGATATTTTTATCTGACTTGGAGAGTTTCTTCTTTAAAGCTTCATTTTTAGACTAGACCAAGTCACCGACCTCGCCTACATCCTTTCTCTTCATAAGCTGGGCTTCAGGTCATCTATCTCCTTTTGTATTACGGAGTTCATAACCTGCAAATCTTGAAGGTCATTCTTCAACTTCGCGACTGGGGTGGATTGGTCCTTATATACTTCAGGTCTCTCCTCTAATGATTTATAGGCCTTCAAGAATAACCAGCGAGCTTGATCACTTTCATTTATCCTGAGAAACTTATCAATGTTTTTAAAAGAGGAAGTCTACTTCACAATAAACTGTAAATGACTAGAGAAAATAAGAAATAAAGGAAGATAACTCAGTAAACGAAAGTGCCATCTTTCATTAACAAAAAAGGATAGGTAACGCCATTATGATTTAGGAAAATAAAGGAGTAGAACATTTGAATAAGAAAAGGAAAGAAAGACCCTAAGTCCACTAGCTTCACTCCTTTACCTTCTTAGATAGCTCTAGAGATTTCTCCTTAGTAGTATCCTTTTTAATCTAATTAGTAGCCTTCTCGACCTTGTCAACTATTTTCTCAACCTGGTCAGCAGAGTGGTTGGTCATAGGCTCTTCTTCGATGACTGGATAAGGACTCGACTGATGCCCTTCAGAGAGATCTAACTTAAGAGGAACCCTAGCTTCCATCAAGGACTTGTCCCCACCTTTCTTAAAGCTCAGATTCTGAGTGTAGGCAATCTGGAATTTGGCATTATCATACGCCTCACTCCAACCTTGTGTAAATCTGGCTTCTTTGACTTTGAAGATTTCATTGGTTAATAACACAAGAACTGACACAAGATTCTCCTTATCTATGATTAGAAAGCTTCTAGTCATCCTCAACGTGGTCATTTCCTCAATAGAGTTCTTCCTCTCCTCGTCATATGCCTTTTGGGCATCAGCTAGGACCTGCTTAAACTTCGTCAAGGCCTTGGGCAACTCTTTATTCTTCTTAGACTAGTCGGCCTGACCATTCAAAAGAGTAGTAAACTCCGCCACAAACTGCAGAACAGAGAAAAAATTATATAAGGGGAAGCATTGCATTTTAAAATAATAAGACAAAAAGAAGAAATAAGATGCTTACCAAAGAAAACGTTTGGGAGGATAGCAAGGATAGCTAACCGAGACCTATAATCATTGCATGCTCATGGTCTCTAGCGATCACTGACCCCCTTAGTTAGTTAGTAGTAAGATAATGATTAAAGGCTATATTGTTGACCTTCGGGGAATCATCAAGAGAAGTCAGGACATCGCTCCTTTTTGGGGCCTCAATGGCCCTTCTCTTCCTATCCTCTTCTCTTCTTCCCCATTTTATCCTTCTCTCCTCTTCCTCTCCTCCTCCTTATTCTTTTATCGATATTCCAGGGATGCTAGTTTTAGAGGAATCCCCCTCTGACTTCTTCAGGGCCTTGACCCTAACAGAAAGGATGACTTAATCTTCCTCATCAACATTATCTAGCGAAAGTCTCCTTTTAGGGGGAGCCATCTTGTATTCTTCTTCTTCCTATGGGGAGTAAGACTCAACGTCCACTGGTTTAAAATTACTAGCAATATCCTCATCTGGAGGAGTTATCTCTGGAATCTCGGCCATCGGGCAAACAACAAAGCTTATGGTGGTGTTGGTATACTCAAGCAGATAGGCAGCTGACCAGGAATGTTCATTGTCGAGCAGTCTGTCTTTGATTCCCCAAATTTTTAAAAGGTCACCAATCTTGACATTATGGAGAGACGGCTCACTATTCTTATCACAAGTTGCACAAAGACAAGGAAGGCACAAATTATCAATAAAAGGAGGCAAAAGAAACAAACTATTAGAAATTTAAAAAGAAAAACAAATGGAAACATATATGGTCTTCCCCCCAAGGAGGGCAGAAAGTCCATTTGTGTCTTTCACCCCTAGGAAGGGGCGGATGTTGCTAGTTATTAGTGATAAATTCCTAATCCCAGTATTCTTTATTAGAATCAGGGAGGTTCACGAAAAATTCTATTGGGTTTCCTCGCCTTCAAGTAGAAAAGGCCATCACTTGTGTGCGACCAGATGTAGCAGAACCTAATTTTTAGGACCCCATAGGTTGGTACCATATAGCTCATTTATCTTGTGTACCCCATTGACTATCCTCAAGGTATTAGGGGAACACTGACTAGGAACAACTTCAAAATAATAAAAAAGTTAAAAAATAATCATTTAGGGGGAAACGTTAAACTCCCTTGTGTTATTGCAAGGATGTGAATACAGTTCCCCTCTTCTATGTCCTGACATCTCTGTGCATGGGAGAATAGTCGATTTTTACCCAAAATGGAATGGAGTATATTTTTCTAAATTTGTCAACATTTTTGTTGTAAAGAGTAGCAATTGATGGAAAAAATCCAAGAAACAAAGAGCAGAGAGAAGAAAATTATGAATGAAGGAAGCAAGACAGGGGGACTTATAAAGAAAAAATAACGCGAAGAAGCTTTGAAGTAATGGAAAACAGAAACAAAGCTCTCGGTGAATTTGCGAGGAATAAAACTCAAAAATGCAAAAGTGATGATTTAAAGTGGCAGAGCTTAGTTTAATACCTTGTGCGTAATCACGTGGTACAATTCTTGAGGAGGGTTTTTATCACTTCAAGTCATAACTTGGACCAGAGTACCCCCACTACTTTAGGTTTATTACAGATTTTCCACGTTGGCCACTACCAACTTTACTCGAACGAGTGTACCCTCATTATTTCAGAGATATTGTAAAACTGCCATGCTAGTTTTATTAACTATAAGTCTTGGGCATACAACAAGGATAAAATCTACTGGCTCAAAAATCTCCGCCCAAAGATTTTAGGGGAAATTGTGGGGACTAAAACAATCCACTGGGCCCGTCTACAATTTCATCTGACCCGCGTAGCAAGAGATAGGACGTGTCCGGTCCAACTTAGATTATTAATTCCACATGTGTATTTAACATGTTCATAAATACATCTTGATAAGCTCACATCTATTACCAATAATCTCGAAGAGATATTTAGGGTCACCTCATAAGCTACATTCAAGCCAAAAGAGTTCTTGTGTAACTCAACCTCTTGAACGTGACTATAAATGTAAACCCTCATCCCAGGGTCAAGGGGATGAAACTTTGTAATCTTAAGAGATACACATATAATAAAAACAGCAACCACTCTGTGGATGTAAGCAATTTTACGAACCATGTACATTGTGTGTTTTGCGTGTGATTGATTTACATTCTTCATTTACCTACTTTCTTAAAATTATTTATTGTGATTATTTTTGCACTCATGGATAATTATTAAAAAAAACTTTTCGATTGTTTCCAACTCTTCCCAAGCCTCCATGAAATAATTACCAACTCAAATACAATCCACTAAATGGAGTTCTACACAAACCTAAGCGTCTCACCTCATGGCCTATAAAAAGGACCCTTGGGCTCACAATTTTTAGACATAAATTTTTAGGGCTTTTGTTTTAGAGAGTTTGAGGGCCAAGAAGTGTACTTTTGTGGGGAGGATTTTGTCAAGATTATTTAATAAGCACAAATATTATAAGTTTGAATCATTAATGGGAATTTTATTCTTTCTTGCAATTTTATTACGTCGTTTATTAAGTTATTGTAAATTCTCTACTCGGACTAGGTGAACTGCATCATGCTTGATTACTATTGTATAGTTAGTTTAATTTCGTGTTCATTTTGGACATGTTTTAAATGCTTTAAAAATTCAGTATTCACTTAAAACGGCATGAGAGTGTGTTTTAAACCTTCGAAAGTGATTGTTATTTCATCTTTTAATTTTGGTATGAGTACTTTTTCATGGGTTATGCTTGAACTAAATTATTTTGATAGTAAATGCTTAAAGACTACATTTAAAACTTAAAATTGATATTTTTAAGGGAATAGGGATTTCAGCCATCTACATTAGAGACGCTAAAATTTATGCGAATTTCATCTTTTATTTTTCGAATTGAACACAACGATTGTCGATTTAATTTGAGTTGTAAAATCGAGAATGGCGAAATTAAATTAATGCGTAATAATAGTTAATATTGATAAATGGATCTGAAATCCCAGTTTCTTCCATAATTAGTTACATATTCTTGGTTGCTCCCATTAATTATTTTTATTTAATAGATTATAATTTTCATCTTTATACCGTACCATCTAGTTGGAAAGTTGAAAACTTAGAAAATTAATCAAATCTCTGTGAATTCGACTCGTACTTACAATGGCTAGTGTATAATAGCCCATACACCTGCGGTATTTTAATAAATTGACATACAAGTTTTTGGCGCTGTTATCGGGGATTTATATAAATTTTGGAAGTCATAGACTTTCGGACTAGTTTTACTATGCTTTATCATAAAAAAACCATAAAAGTATTTAAAACTTAGAATATTCAAAAAGTATTTTTTTTTTATTTTTTTTCTGTAGTTTGTCCTTAAAAAATGAAAATAAAAAAAATAAAATTACTTCAAGTAGCATTTTTTCCAGAATATATAAAAAAACATTTCATGGTGTTTATTCTTTGTTGTCTTCTCTTTCGTGTTAAACTACACTGTTAGTGCTTGTGTCATCTTTTTTTTATTTTTTATTTTTTTTATGTCGCACTTTACGCTTGGTGTAGTTATTTTTGTGTTATTTTTCAGGAGCACATTCAAAAAAGTAGAAAAGAAAACAAAAAGTGAAGAAGTAAAGAAATATCTCATAAAAGCAAGCAACGATATGCGTACGTGAAAGACACTTGCATAATCTTGCCACGAGCAGAAGGAACTCTCGGGGACGACTCAAATGTAGGTGACATTTTGCGTCGATCAATATCAACTTAAACTTTGGTTCGACGTGAAAAAAGTGACCGTAAAAAGTTCACACCAAATGTACGTTTTGTATGCTCCTTATGTGGTTTTGTTTTTTGCATATTTTAATTAGAAAGTTGCATTAATTTGTCTTAAGAGAAAAAGTAACTTGCAAGATGAGGTGGGAATTTCATCACCCTTCCTTGGCCCAAAAATCACTAAATTAACCGAGCATTTGCATAATCCAATCCATCACTTTTAATTTAAAAATTAATTAGACGTTGGCCTTCGGATATCACATATCGCATACGAAACCTCTTAACAAGATTAGGATTAAAAATTACTCCAACGCGAACTTATCAAATCGATTTTGTTTTACCTTGTCTAGAATTGGTAGTTTTTAATGAGTCTTCGTACCGACCACCTACCTGAAGGCAAAATCAATATCAGAGGGGATAATCGTAGTTGGTCGTCTTTTAAATCCTCTCTTGTGAAAAAAAAGGAGTTTTCTAATTAGGAAGATTAATACGGAGACTTCTTTTGTCGTCGATTAATCTCGAAAAAGGTACTTTTTAAAATTAATTTTTTCCTCACCCAAATTAGATAAATCAAATTTCTCTATGTTAGTTTACGTGGATTTGAGTCAATTTTAATTGCTTCTGCGTTAAAAAATCAAAAATTTAAAAAGTATATATCTTAATGCGTTGTAAATTATAATGGATGATCCTCATAGTGTTATCCCGTCATCTTTTCCATATTCCTCTATTGATCATTTGGTCATGTGGCTACAAAATACTAAAAATTCAGATGACAGTATATTTAAGTTTGAGTTATATGGATCAGTAACTATTTTTAAAGAAATTAAATAAGGTGTGGATGAGAGTTCAACTCATTTATTCACTATTTGTCCACCAAGGTGAATTAAATAGGAAGAGATAAATAAATTGCATAATGATGATATTTATAAAAATAATCATGAATTAAATGGTAATAACAAATTTTATGAGGAGAAAAAAATTAATAATATTGACACTTGTGATGATTTGGATGTTGATTTTTGTCGATATTTTTCTTTCAATTTAATTGAGAATAATGCTAATTTGTCCTATATGTGAAAAAAATTTATTTGAGGGTTCGTCATCCAATATTAGTGATAATTCTAGCTATTATGATGGTCCTTCCAATTTTTATGAAGAAATAATGTCCCCATGTGATACCTCTTCCTCTCTCACTTTTCATAAAGTCTCACATTTAGGAGTAGAGCATGCATCCCCAATTTTACGTGAATATTTTAGAAAAAGGAATAGTAAATATTTGGATCCTTGTTGTGATTCGTTACCCATATGTGATGTATCGACATATGTTCGCGTGATTTAGAATTCTTTATTCTTGATTATGTCAGTAAGCACCATTTTGACCATGAGGTTAAGTTTGAGATTTGTGTTGTGAGGTCATACAATCGAGTTTATTATATTTTTGTCCTTAGTACTAAAAGGATTATTAATTGGAATGACCCACAACTATTTCAATTAATAATTTATGGTGACGATTCTAATTATCATGGCTTTGTATATTATTAATTTTTTCTTCTTTCTTATTTGTTTTATGTTATTTAATTTTTTAATTTTTTTATAGTTAACATGCATTTGTTTTGGATGTTGGTAGCAAACTCACGTTCACAAGAATGTCGTCATTTTACTTCTTTACTTTATTTTTTTTGTCCATGTTTTTATTTGAGAATACATTGAGGTCAATGTAAAATTTAATTTGGGGGGGGGGGGGGGGGGGGGGGGGGCAAGGATGGTATTTTTGAAAAAAAAAAAATTCAAAAATCCAAAAATATTTTCAATATAATTGAGTTTTGGAACGATTTCTGAATATTGAATTAATTCATGGATCTCTCAACTTATGAAATTTTTGCACATTAGCCAAATAATATGATCAAAAATGGATATTGAGGTGAAAGTTAATATGCTTAACGAATAAATGTGAAGATTTTAACCCGGTGAAAGTTAATAAGACTAGGCTATCGTTTTGAAAGCCAACATTTCGACCTTTTTACATCATTCTGTTACAAGCCCATTTGAGCCGAAATAAAAAATAAATCTTGTTGAAAATCCGAATCCCTAACTAACTCTGGGTTGGAGTTTAAAGCCAATGAAAAGATTTCATACCTGTTTTTCTCATAATACCAGGGTAAAATTACGGTAGGAAAAGGCCAAAAAAGGGAGGTTGTAAGAATGATGTGTGAAAAGAAGAGAATAAAAAAATGAAAAAAAAAATGAAAAATATATATATTATTTTTTTGGGAAATTAAAAAAAGAAAAAGAAAAAGAAGGTCAGAAAAAGTGCCTAAAAATCAAAGTACCGAAAACCTTTATATTCCCATATAATTTTTGAACTCCAAAAGTCATTTTTTCTAGTAAAAACTCGAGCCTACAATACAATTGAGGAAATTCCTAATCGATCTCAAATTTAGTTAGTTATAGTGTAGAGAGAAGATGAATAGGATCTATTGTGCAATTCGATATTTTCAAAAAGTAATCAATTTTTCGTTCATGAGATCATATTCATCCATTATAAAAAATAAAATTCATTTTTGATCATGTATATGTGAAATTTTCTCATCTAAATTTACTCTTTTATTCACATATACGGAGAGAAAATAACCAATTTTCAAGTGTTCAATTGAAAGTGCATCTTGTGAGATTTTGAAATCAAAGTAAACTTTCAGATAAGAAACATAACGATCAAATCTTTTGAAATGAATGGTTGTATTGGTTATGGATACAGACACAATAAGTTGAGATTGAAAAGTGAAGTTTCACTATATTTATAAAGTTTGCATTCAAATTTGATTATATTACTATTGTCTTTTGTAATGAGTTAAGTTTTTGAATTTTGTGGATATATTCACTGCAAATCCTCACGAGACAAAATCCATCCACTATGGTAACTATGGGTTTAATGGCTTGTTGCACATGGTAAGTGTAATCGTGATTCCCACGAAAGTGGTTTTTATCTTAAAATTTTAGTTTTGCTCGAGAACTAGCAAAGCTTAGGTTTGGAAAAATTTGATGAGCGCATTATTTTGTATGAATTACGCTCAAATCTAGGCCTTGTTAGGCTCGTTGTATCATAAATAATGAGCTTTTAGAGTCATTTTCCTAAATAAAAAGAAAAATCCAAGTTTAAATCAAATTCGAGTAAAAATGCAATTTTAGTAATCTCGGGGATTGAAATCGTAATTTTAGAAACTTTTAGGAGCTAGAAATTTTTTAAAATATTTATTTGATAAAATAAAGTTCTCCCTGAAATTTGGTTAAATTCCGAGTTAAAACGAGCAAGTTATGAATTTCGGGGGCTAAAATACAATTAAGGGGTAATTATATAATTTACTAAACTTTTATGACCCTAAATTTGAATTAATTATTTTTATTTTGCATTTTTACAGGCACCCAAGGAGTTTGGACAACAAAAAAGTTGATATGCAAAAATTGTTAAGTAACGTTGCAACACAACACGTTTAACATAAGTATACTAAATGTTTTTATAAAATCGCTCGAGTGTCCGTTAAGGTCATGCCATAGCTTTTCAAAAAGTTATTGAAAAGACTCACAACTTTAACAATCGAACGAAAATGAGATTTTGAAGTTTTGGAAGTCAAAAATATGATTAAAGTTGATGCTATGAATAGTGACAAAATTGGGGATAATTATTTTTAAAAAATGTTCCAATTGTTTCCCATTATTCTCAAGACCCCATGAAATAATTACCAACTCAAATACACCCAACCAAATGAAGTTTTACCCTAACCCAAACTCCTCATCTCATGGCTCATAATTTTTAGAGCATTTTTTTAAAGAGTTTATTAATTAAGGGCCAAGAAGTGTACTTTTGTGAGGGGGATTTTGTCAAGATTAATTGAGAGGTACAAGTATTGTAAGTTTGAATCATTAATATAAAAATTATTATTTCTTTCAATTTTATTATGTCGTTCATTACACTAGCATAAATTCTCTATTAGAACTAGGTAAATTTAGCATGCTTGATTAGTATTATATAGTTAGTTTAATTTCACGTTCATTCTTGACGTGTTTTAAATGCTTTAAAAATTCAGTATTCACTTAAAATGACACGAGAGTGTGTGTTAAACCTTTGGAAGTGATTGTTAATTCACATTTTAATTTTTTTGTGAGTATATTTTGATGGGTTACGCTTGCACTTGATTGTTTCGATAGTCAATACTTAAAGACTACATTTAAGATTTAAAATTAATATTTTTAAGAGAATAGGGATTTCAGCCGTCTAAATTAGAGACATTAAATTTTGTGTGAACTTAAATGTTTGATTTTTCGAATTGCAGCGGTGAGAGAAGGTTTAATTTGAGTTATAAAATCTGGAATGATGAAATTAAGTTAATGCGTAATATTAGTTAGTATTGATAAATGGATCTGAAATCCTGGTTTCTCCCATATTTAGTTACATATTCTTGGTTGCTCCCATTAACTGCTTTTATTTTAATTTTAGATTATAATTCTCATCTTTACACCGTACCGTCTATTTGGAAAGTTCAAAACTTAGAAAATTGACCAAATCTTTATGGGTTTGACCCGTACTTACACTCGCTATTCTATGATAGCTTGTGCACTTGCAAAATTATAATAGATTGATAACAAGTGCTTCGTATCTTAGGTTCTCCCAAGTAATCATTGCACGTGATATGGGGTGTGATAGTAGGGCTATCTTTCCAAGAGAGCTATAACTTCACCTGCCTTTTGGCGGTAATAGATAGAAGGGGTTTATAAAAAAAAACTTTAGCTCCTTACTTGAAGCCAAAGGTACAAAGTTTTTTCCACTCCTCTCTCTCTCTCTCTCCCATTTGAGTTGAGGGGAATCAATTTTCATGAAAATGTCTTATAAGCCATGTATAGGCATTTGAAAATGTACAAGGTGATCTTAGAGAATGACTTTGAGGCATTTTGTACCAAGTATAATATACCAAGATTTGCCAAGATAAGGACCTCACCTAATGATGAGGACATTTACTACCTCTCCAGTAGTGAGCTTTCTTTCATGACACTAGTGATCATATATGGGGGGGGTTCATTTTCCAATACTGGTGGAGGTACTCCATTTTTATGGAATCTTAACTATCTAAGCCATTTCCATTAATCAAATTTGTGGCACTAAACTAGTCATAAATGAAATTAGGTGTTGCTACGACCTTGGGACTTCTCCTAGGTCTGGCACTTACCATTTATAGGCCAGGGACAAGTTATACAATTTGATTACTTAGTTTCCCAGGTCCCAAAAGGACACTAATAAGGACGTATTTGTGTTCTTTGGGCAAATTTATAGTGAGAACTACTCAAGTCTTCTTGTGCCCATGGAGGTCAGATCTCCTAATATGACCATTACCATTTTTTTTAATTTCTTGGCATCCTTAAATTCATATGTTACTAATCGACCTTCATTATTTTGATGCAGATACTCAGTGTAAGAGAAATCCCATAGAGGGTGAGATCAAATTAGTCAATCTGAAGAAAGTTTGGGATTCGTGAACTCTTGACAGAGTAAGATATCATTGGATACAAACTCATGTACTTACTAGCATCACACAAGCTATTGAATCAACCAAGAACATCATAGTAGCCCCCTATGTTATAGCACTAAATTACACAGTGGTCAGTGATCATTCCATTACAATAGCCATCCTTATCCTTAACGTTGAGTGATAAAGAGACTTTTCGTTATATTTTTCGTCATTACTTGAAAAGCTCCTCTAATCAAAACCTCAATTACCTACAAAAATGATAATAAAACTAATGTAGAGCGGTAACTAAGGGTATCAATCCACATCAAGGGGGTAAGGTAGAGACAAACTCAATTGTAATTAAATTTTTATTTTATTTTTGGGCTTTTTACTTTTTCTTTTTTTTTTAGCTTTTCAAATATTAAAACAATTTTCAAGGGTGAGGATGTGAAAAAAGACTAAAATAAATTAAAGGTCAAATGACAAACTAAAAATTGACTAAAATGAAAAATAAAGTCTAACACAAAAATAAGAGATAAATTGAGGTAAATAATAATGAGAACAATCGGGGAGTGGGTTTACACCACAAATTTAATTTTAGCTATTCTAACTAATTAGTTTAATTAATTGACTTCTCCCAAACTAATATCAAAATTACAAATCAACTCTCATTTCAAATGTAATTTTAATAGTAATCTTTTAGCAAAACTAAGTTTAACCCCCCACAACTCTAGAAAATAGACCTACACTCCTTTTAATTAATCACCCGCTAGGATCGATCGATTAAAATTTATGTAAATCTTAAAAAATAAATTTTGAGTTGTAATTCAAGGAGTAATACCACACTTGAGAAACCCCTATCTCTAGTTCGAATCTAAAATGGGTATTATAACATAGAATTTCGATTTTCTCTCAAAAATCATTTACCCTCTCTCGAGGCATAAATTTAAGGGTGAGGGATCAATGTAAAGGGAATTTTCAAGTAATCAAACTAATTAAATTAAAATAATATCAAATAAGGGTTCACCCAACCCCTTGAAAATGGGATTTAGCCTAACATGGTATTAAAATAATATTAAACGTGATGAACAAATAATCAAAGGCTAATAAAATAAAATAGAAGAGAAGAGCAATCAAACCAAATCTCTTTGAGTGAAATTGGACTTCAATCCTTGAATTTGCGCATCATCCATTCAATTCGAGCCTCCAAATGATTTTTAATAATAAAAACACACTCAATTGAATTTCTCACTAATTTATCACTCACTAATCTCTAACAAAAAACTAAATAAATAAATAAAACTATTTACAAAATGTTCTACCTAATTTATTTTCTACCCTAACTATCTCTCTGTAGAATTCTCTATAGAAATTGATATGATAAGCGTCCTTCCAAAATGGTCTTCTTCTTCCTTAAATAGTAGGCATGGAGCATGGGGGTAAATTGGGTAAATAGGATAGGGGTGTCCATGTGGTTATGGTGTAGGAGGGTATTTTAGGTGACACACACAAGTGCATGTGTGTTGTGAGGTGTGAGGTCATGTAATTAAGGGCAATAAAAATCAGATTTGGGTGAGGGTAATTTTGGGAAGTTGGGTTAAAATTGTAGTTGGGGGTAATAAGGGAAAATGGGGTTAAATGGGGTTAAAGACACATGGGTTAAATGGGAGGTGGTTTTTATTTATTGGTTTTATTTTTGTTATTTGGCAGCTATGAAATGAAATGGGTTTCGGTTTTGGTTGGGTTCTAGGAGAGGCTCGGGTTGCTTTGGTCTCAGGTCTAGACGGTTTGAGGGGTCAAGGCAGGGGATAGGGTTAGGTAAGGTGTCCGGAGTTGTAGCGGTGGTTGGATTCCAGTGCGTTCTCGGGTGTTGAATGGAAATGGGTTGGGGGTTCTGGCGATGGGTTTGGGAGATGGGTTAAAGGTATACGATGGTTTATATAGGTTATGGAGGATATGAGTTAATGGAGTTTTGGTGGAATGTAGTTATGGAGGAGAGAGAACGGGTGTGTAGGTGGATAAGATGAAGTAAGGGGTATGTGGTGTGGTAGGGTGTAGGAGAGTTGGTGAGGGTGAATGAGGTGATTGTGTGGATTAGGGTGTATGGTATTTAGGTGTGTGTGAGTGTTTGATAAGTTGGCTGAGGGTGAGGGTTTAGTTTGTGTGGGTGGTATAGGATAAGTGTGTGTGTGTTTGTGTGTGTGTGTATTTAATTTGGACCCTAAAAATTAAACTAAAACAACCTAACTAAAAAATAAAATAAATAAAATTAAGAATTAAAATCCTAATCTATAAATAAAAGACACAAATAAAAAAAGAAAAAGAAATAAAAATAAAAATCTATTAAAACTAAAAACTAAAATCCTAAAAAAAATAAAATCTAACAAAACTATAAATAAATAAAAACCTAAAAAAACTAATCCTAATAAAATAAAATAAAAACTAAAAACTAATCAAAATGAAAATAAAATATAAAAATAGTAAATAAAATATAAAAATAGTAAATAAAATATAGAAATTATAAATAAATCCTAAAAATAAAAACGACTCAAACTAAAAATCTAAGAAAATTCTAAAAAACACAAACTAAACACACACGGGATTCGGTGTAGGTTTAGGCTTGGTTAAGGTTACGGGGGAGGGAAATTAGCTCCATTTGATTCACATTTACCTCGAATTAATTTTTTTAACAGCAAACGCAATCAAACCTCAACATTGAACGTTTACGCGCATAAGACCCAAATTGCTGAGAATTAGCAACTAAAAATGATCTATTCGGGGTATAAAATGTACACTTTTGGGTGCTTATCACACCACCCCCAAATAGAGCGTTGCTAGTCCTCGAGCAATAAGATAAAGATAATGAAAAGTATAAGTAACCAAAAGTGTACCACTTTCGTGGGTACTTGCGATTGCACTTAACATGTGTAACAAGCCTTTAAACCTATAGGTTGCCCTACAGGACGAGTTGTGTCTCGTGAGGGTTTGCAGGGAATATACCCACCAAATGATTTATTGAAAGGCAGTCAATCTATTATTAGATATAGAATAATCGCACAATCCATCACATGAGATAAATGTTTTCAGAAATACAAACTAGAATGTGTAAAAAGTTTAGCTAAGTAAATACTCACGGCACATCCTTCCCAGAACTCAATGTCTGTGGTGTGAATCCGCCAAAACGGGTCGAGCATCATCCGAGTAATTCCTAGATTGCCTTTTCGGAATCAACGCTCTAACTTTAAATCTCACTGGAAATATCTCTCTCAAATGAACTCTCGAGATTAGGGTAAGTGTATCGCGCTTGTGTGTGAGAAGGTGAGTAAATGTAAGCAAATTAAAACGTCTCACACACACATAAGAAAGAACGTACATTCTGAAAGAAAAGTGATCTCATGAAAGAATACTAATCACTATAGCGAGAACGTCGAGTTATTCACCACATTGACTTTCATTTGATAGAACACCTAGGGAAAAATATGGATTTTTGTGGGTGAGGGGAAATCAAATGGGTAGGATGATATGAGTGATGAGTGATGGATGCGTGAGAAGAGTATATACACATGAATAACAAATGTCTTTATTTAACAAGGACTAACTACAAACTCTTTTTTTTCTTTTCTTTCTTCTTTTTTTTTCTTTTTGATTTTTCTTTTCTTTTTCTCCATTTTTTTCTATTTTTTCTATTTTTCTATATTTTTTTTTCTTTTTTTCTCTTTTCAAACCAACAATGAAGATATTTACATTTGAAATTACACTCTTTTTCTCAAAATAATGGATGATATATGAAATGAGTGGGGAATGTATATGAAATATGGGAAAGTAATGGGTGAAGTGAATGGGTAGTGTATGGGTGAAAATCTAGTGATGGGGACAAATTTCAAGACACGTGTTTCTTATAACTCGAAAAAGATGTCGTTCTCAGTGATCAAGCCAAAATTTTATGAAGAATAATGAGATCATACAACGATTAAGTGCGGACCCAAAAGAAGCTGAATCAACTTGTGATACGGAGATTGCGTAAAACACTCTGAAAGGGTGAAAGACACAAATCTCACAAGCTAAAGTTTCTACTAGTGATCCTTAAGGGTTTCTTGGGAATTGTAGTACTCTTCAACTCTAAATCGTAGTGACATGATAAGTTCAAAAATTTTGTTGAGTCTAGAAATTCATGGTTCAAATTCCCTTGTTATGTATTACATAAGCTATTTATAAAAGATAAATCCTCTAGCTTGATTCTTAGACTTAAAAAGATGGATGATAGAAAATTCACGTAAATGAATTGAGATGAAAGAAACGACACAAAATTTTAAGAAACAGGTTTAAAATCCAAATTTTTCAAAAGAGGTAGGATTTTGATAAAATTCCCCACCCCCAAACAAAAGGAACATCGTCCTCGATGTTAAGTAAAATGATTTTTAAAATGGAGAGCAGAAGGGAGGAAAGAGATGACCATAATCTACTGCTAATGAAGTGGACTGATGAAGCCAAGAAGAAAACTGAATAAGAAAAAAGTTGTATAAGTCTATAAACATTATATAGCATTGGGTGGTGTGAAACACCACCCCCAACATGATGAGACTCATACAAGAAATGCGAGCTGCCTCCCGGTAGCGCTAAGTTTAATGTCTTCAGCCATAGATCTCACCCTAAGGATAAGAACTATGAAAGCACGGGGCGACATAAAAATTGGGTGATGATAATCACCCCCAAACAGGACTGAAGCGTCAGTCTTGTTGGATAAAGGCTAAAAATGGTCAATGCACCTGTATGGCAAAATGCATCACACATTGCAAAGCATCGGTGGACTATGGGCGGGTGGGGATTGAGGTAAAGGTGAGACTGGAAAGGGTGAAAAGGTATCGGCCATGAGTCTTGTTGAGCTTAAAGCTGAGGGCAACTAGGGCCCTATAAGCATGGTGCTCTAATTGGTGAGTGAGGAAAAATGGTCGTAAATTGAATGGGTTGGGACTTAGAGAAATCACACCACCGTTCTATGAATGGGCAATGATAATGGTCGTTCCGTGACACGCCAGGGAGCTGTCGATGGGAAAAATCAACACCATGAGGAAGTGGCATGTATGGAGGAACAAGCTCGATGTCACGGAAGTAGAGAGTATCACCAAAAATACGCCCATGAATGGTGGAGGGTGGGTCCAAGTAAGGACCTAAATAAACATAGGTGAACTGTTGTGGAATAATGACTAGGTCCAAACAAGGTGGTGGGGTGGAAGGAATAATGGGTGGGTCGAGAGGGACAAAGGGTGGAGGAAGATGATCCAACTCAAGCGTGGGAAGCACACACTCATCGGGAGGAGTAAAGGAATACTCACAAGGGAGTGTGGTTTCTAAAGATGGAGTGGTCAACTTCTCCAAAAAAGTATCATCGGTGAATGTGGTGGGTGGGTAAGGCAAGGCACCAAGCTCAGAGATAGAGGAATCACTAGAAATATCGGGCTCATAGGGATCCATTCATGGTGGGACATCATCCATATTCGGATAGTCAGGAACTATCACGGATTCTATCTTGGGAAAATGATGAGCACTTGTAGCCGGATCTAACCTAAAAGATGTGGGCATGTCAGAGACATATGCAATTGGGGCATAAGGTCAAATCTCGGGCATATTTTTGGATATGACGGGAGTGGGAATAGGAACCTCAAATGTGGATTCTTTTGGATATGACAGGATTTGATCAGGCTCACCATCGATGGATAAGTCCACACAAATGTCAACTGAAAACCTGGACCATTGGATGGTCCCAACTTAGAGATTCTCGGGGTGGTAGGGTTGGTCACACTCAAAATCTGTGACACAAGATGACTCATCATCATTCCACATGGGGGCAACAATGGGTTGACTCAGGGTGAAATCCGACTCTCTCGCACACTCAAATTCATTAAGTCGTTGTTCAAACCTGTGGAGAGCTTGAGTTTGAATTTGAGTGGCTTGCACTTGCTCGATGATGAATTGTTGCAAGAGTGCCTCGAGAGTGGAGGTGGATGATGGTGGCACTACACAAAAACTGTCAATCTGGCACACTTAGACAAGGCGAATCTGGCACGGTTTTAAACCGAGATAAAATTTGGCACGGTTTCTTAAAAATATGGCACAGTTTAAAAGCGTGCCAAAATCATCCCAAATTTAATAAGGTTAAATAAAATAAACAAAATTGTTAAAGTCAAACACTTTTCATTTTGATTTGGTCCCGCTCACTCTCGCACCATTCACTCAATTCTCCTCTCGCGGTTTTCACCTAATATCGATTGTTCGACGAACATATATCGCTTCTCAATAGATTCCTAAGCCAAAGCTCATGATGGTACAGGGGATGAAAAGAAAGGAATTTATTCCGGTGAATTGAGATCGTCTTCCACCATTTTTCGACGATCTCTGCTCAACAGAGTTATGGACGACACCGGAGATATAGGGGATGAATAGAAGGGAGGTGATTTATCGCAGTTCCACGCTCGTCCACTACTGTTCTAGGGCTTTTCTCCGGTATTGATAGCACCGAAAAAATAGTGGCAGACTTGGCACTCTAGGTATCTACTAATACCCTTTCGATTGTTTGGAATTTCTTCTTATTTGGTTTGGATTTAGAATTAGGGTTAAGGTTAAGGTTTAGTTGAGGTATAAGGTAAGGAGATATTATATGCTAGGGTCTGAAAAGGTCAGTTTCCCCTTTTTTATGTTGTGTTATATACGTAGTGTTCATTAAAATGACTTAGAGAAATTTAGAGCGAAACAAATTATAGCTTCTCTATGTTTTGAGTTTCTATATATATGCTATATTCAGTATTTTGTTTTCAATTTTTCACTTCCCCTTTTATTATATCATGTTTTTATGTGTTTTGTTCTCAAACCACACAAAACACATTGGTGTAAGAATTACTGACATCCCCACCATACACACTGATGTATTTCTGAGAATGAATCATGATATAGGATGCACAGTACATGAATAATGAATTTTCGTAATAACCCACCAACAAATTGAGATTCCCAATCACATGTATGGAACTGATTCTTAGTCTACTATGTTCCACTCTCGCATATGCAATTGATCATGGGCCCTTTTTAACTTCAAAATGGAAATATGCAAGCACGTTGAATTTGGGCAATTAAATAGAATTGACTTTCATATGAATGCTCAACGGGTGCCTTGATGGGGTGAACATTTAAACATTGTTGAGGTGATCCTTAGCCAAATATAAAAAAATAATGATAAAAAGAAAAATTAATATCAAACTGAGAACTTTCATTATGTGGCACTATTATGAAAATGCAATTATTTTATTCTTACTTGACAAGTTATCGGTATGTGTGTTAGAAAACCCATCACATGTGAATACTTCCAAGAAAGGAATATCATATCTTGAAAAATGTAGGTCCGCTTAACATCATGTGTATAGCATATTATGATTTTCTTAAGTAATCTAGTGTACATTAAAGGCTAGGCCCCTCAAAATACTCGTACATGTAACACTATTAATCAAAACATAAAGTAGATAACATGAAAGTGTTTTCACATGTAACACCAATGGACATTTGTTATTCAAGAACTTTACTAATGCACAAGTAAGCTATGGAACAAATAGCACATCATAAACTCACCTCTATGATTATCAAGACACCTGACATAGAAGTTGCATTATTTAATAAAGCCAAAAACTCTGTGCTAATGTGAAGCTACAACATATGATTGAAAAAACCTGGTTTAACTCTTTAGTGAAGCTCTATTTCTTTTGGAATCATGAGTTGCTTCAATGAAAACGATAGGTGATACTTTTTGTTGTCATAGCGATGCCTTTAATTTTAGTAACTTGGTTATATGGTTTATTTTATGTTTCCCATATCAGTCACCTCTGTACTTTGGTATATGCTACTGCTTGCAACGTTGTTTCTATTTTGCAAGGTTATGGCTTCTACACATATGCCACAGGGTTGCTTCTTATGATCATTAAGTCTTGGACTTTCCATTGTAGTGTTTGGTTTTGTTGGGGTATTTGGACTTTTATCAGACCTAAGATGAAGACTATTGATATACATGGTTTTTCTCACATGATGTGCTTCACTTGGGCGTATGCTTGCATCTATGCTTATCTTACTAGAGTTTATGATTATATTCATATGTTCAACATTTCAAAAAAAACCCATTTTTCTTATTTTTCTTCTTAAAGTTGGGAGTGTGACCAACTTAGAGCTATTGTATATTTGCATTTGGATGTTAAGGGAAATACCGTGAAACACCGTATATCATTTCGCACACTTATTCGAAAGAGTACAGATCTTCTTGGTCCTTGTTTGCAGGTATGTTCACATATATATTCTGACAAGAGCTTTTATGTGGATGCTCTTTGATTTTCTCCTTTAAAAATTTTGGTGTTCTTTAACTCTTTAATGTGGACCATATTGTACACCTAGATCACAAGAGATATGAAAGGTGCTGCATTTGGTGAACTGTTAGAGTGCCCCCTAAAACCTACTGCCAAGAGAAAGTATCAAGTAAGTCTCCAATTTTCATTATGAAATTTGTATAGAAAATTGGTACACGCAAATCCTATTACTCCACATTTCTCATTCTTCTTTGTTTTTTTATATTCAGTTGTGCTAAGGTTTAATTCTTTGGAAATTATTTTTTCCTAACAGGGAACAAATGAAACCTTTGTGTTCACGATAATATATGGTGAATCAAGGCTTTTTAGACCGACTGGTAAGCATATTATTTGCAGGGAGACCAAATTTTCTAGTTGAAATGGCAATAAATTGGGTTTCGGATGGGGTAAATTTTTCTTGAATCTGATCTGTGAAGAAGGAAAACCATCCCAAAGTTTGGTTAGGGTGGAATGGGGCAAAGTGCTAAGAAGCTTGAACATGTGTGAAAGAGTCGTACTTGCGGTGAACACATTTAAATATTGGCATTGCTCGAATATACCTAAACACTTAGTAAACTAAAAGTAGAGTTCTTCATCTTCACGGAAAGAGAATTTTTTCATTAGAAATATAAATTATGACTTGGTTTCTGTTAAACATCCTAGTATATTAAGTCAATGTCATCTTGAAGACTTAAAATTTGTCACAGTCACGGCTTCCCCATATAGCATAGTGCTGGTTAACTAGGACCAGGCTATGCACACTTGGAGTTATTCCAAGAGAGAATCTAAATCACTGCTATAACTTCCAGCACTATCTTGAGTCCTCATTTAACTAAAATATAATGGTGGTATTACCACATGTGTGGCCTTTTTGAATTTGTATTTCGTATAGAATTTCATCCATTCATTTTCTAAGTTGTACTGATAGTGATAGCCTCAACATGACATGTATCAGTTGGACACTTTTCACTTTGAGACTGTTGATCACTGTAGTCATGCTTATAAGGCTTTAGGTTTATTTCCTTTTCTAATTTTGGGTTTATTTGTCCGCTTGTAATCTTCTTTTTTGTTTTGATAAATTTGGTCTCTACTTTCTTTTAATAGTTTAAGGCATTCCTTTAATTGTGTTATTTGCACTGTTTGAGAGGGTATGAAAAGTGACTTACTCGGGTTCTTAAAATAATAGTTGGAGCTTGTATTACTTCGATACCAATAAAGTTTAAATCTAATCTAACGTTTGTTCTACTCCTACATTAGTTTTTGCTATGATCTCGCTTGTTCTAATATGGTTATTCTAATCATGTTCTGCAGGCTGTATTCAAAACTGTAGCTAAAATCACTCATGGGAAGATGAAGAAAAATGAAACCTTAGACACAAAGTGAGGGTATGTATATAGTTTTCTTTGGTATGAAAGTGCATGATAATATTATATAGAGAGAGTAATATGAAAGTTCAAATAACAGTGAGGGTGAAAGTAAAAAAATTATTCATATGTTGATCAAGGTTTTCTTCGTGTAGATTGTATCGGAGATACGTAAGATGATGGAATCTATAGGCTTTCGTGAAATCGACACACTGGTTCCACAGGTTTGTAAATTTCTTATGTTCATGTTTGATTGATTCATTTTGTGGTTATAGTTGTCTAATTAAAGCCGTTAAACATATTAGAAAACAAATTTAGATTTAGGCTTCAAAAAAGCCGCTAAAGGGTGAAAACTCAAACCAGTCCCTAAACGGTTCCGTAAAAGGCACAAACACCTCACACGGGACCAATGTAACTTATAGAAACTAACCGCGTATTCGTGAGTCTCCCGATTTGAGAATATGACGATAATTTGGAAACATCTAGATTAGGTTTAGAAACAAGTCATTTGAGGGTGAAAACCCAAACCAACTGCCAAACGGTCCCGTAAGAGGCACGAACACCTCACACGGGACCAATGTAACTTGTAGGAATTGACCACGTAGTCACGGGTCTCCCAATTTGAGAATATGATGATAATTTGCAAAAATAAACATTTAGACTTAAAAACAAACTGTTAAAGGGTGAAAACCTAAACCAGCCACCAAACGACCCCGTTAGAGGCACGAACACCTCACATAGGACCAATGTAACTTTTACGAACTGACCGCATAGTCGCGGGTCTCCCGTTTTGAGAATATGACGATAATTTATAAACATCAACACTTAGACTTAAAAATAAGCCGTTAAAGGGTGAAAACCTAAACCAGTCACCAAACGTCCCCGTAAGAGGCACAAACACCTCGCACGGGACCAATGTAACTTGTAGGAACTGATCG
Organism: Sambucus nigra; assembly: GCA_949130495.1. Lineage (NCBI taxonomy): Eukaryota > Viridiplantae > Streptophyta > Magnoliopsida > Dipsacales > Adoxaceae > Sambucus > Sambucus nigra. Next base: position 428,100,660 of record OX422214.1, read on the forward strand.
CGTAGTCACGGGTCTCCCGATTTGATAATATGACGATAATTTACAAAAATAAACTCTGAGACTTAAAAACAAGCCGTTAAAGGGTGAAAACCTAAACCATCCACCAAACGACCCCGTTAGAGGCACGAACACCTCGCATGGGACAAATGTAACTTGTACGAACTGACCACATAGTCGCGGGTCTCCCGGTTTGAGAATATGACGATAATTTGCAAAAATCAACACTTAGACTTAAAAACAAGCTGTTAAAGGGTGAAAACCTAAACCAGCCACCAAACGTCCCCATTAGAGGCACGAACACCTCGCACGGGACCAATGTAACTCGTACAAACAGACCGCATAGTCGCGGGTCTCCCGATTTGAGAATATGATGATAATTTGCAAAAATAACACTTAGACTTAAAAATAGACCGTTAAATGATGAAAACCTAAACCAGCCACCAAACGTCCCCGTAGGAGAGACGAACACCTCGCACAGGACCAATGTAACTTGTAGGAACTGACCGCGTAGTCCCGGGTCTCCCGATTTGATAATATGATGATAATTTGCAAAAATAAACACTTATACTTAAAAACAAGCCGTTAAAAGGTGAAAACCTAAACTAACTACCAAACAACCCCGTTAGAGGCACGAACACCTCGCACGGGACTAATGTAACGTGTACGAACTGACCGCATAGTCGCGGGTCTCCTGGTTTGAGAATATGAGGATAATTTACAAAAATCAAAATAAGCCGTTAAAGGGTGAAAACCTAAACTAACCACCAAACGTCCCCGTTAAAGGCACGAATGCTTCGCACAGAACCAATGTAACTTGTACGAACTGACCGCGTAGTCTCGGGTCTCTCGGTTTGAGAATATGACGATAATTTGTAAAAATCAACACTTAAACTTAAAAATAGGCCGTTAAAGGGTGAAAACCTAAACCAGCCACCAAACATCCCCGTAGGAGGCACGAACACCTCACACGGGACCAATGTAACTTATAGGAACTGACCGCGTAGTCCCGGGTCTCCCAATTTGAGAATACGATGATAATTTGTAAAAATCAACACTTAGACTTAAAAACAAGCCGTTAAAGGGTGAAAATATAAACCATCCACCAAACATTCCCGTTAGAGGCACGAGCACATCGTACTGGACCAATGTAACTTGTACGAATTGACCGCGTAGTCCCGAGTCTCCCGGTTTGAGAATACGACGATAATTTGAAAAAATAACACTTAAGACTTAAAAACAGGTCGTTAAAGGGTGAAAACCTAAACTAGCCACTAAAATTTCTCTTAGGAGGCACGAACACCTCGCACGGGACTAATGTAACTTGTAGGAACTGATCGCGTAGTCCCGGGTCTCCCGATTTGAGAATATGATGATAATTTGCAAAAATCAACACTTAGACTTAAAAACAAGCCGTTAAAGGGTAAAAACCTAAGCCAACCACCAAACGACCTCGTTAGAGGCACGAACACCTCGTACGGGACCAATGTAACTTGTACGAATTGACCGCGTAGTCGCGGGTCTCTCGGTTTGAGAATATGATGATAATTTGCAAAAATCAACACTTAGACTTAAATACAAGCCGTTAAAGGGTGAAAACCTAAACCAGCCACCAAACTTCCCCGTTAGAGGCACGAACACCTCGTACGGGACCAATGTAACTCGTACAAACTGACTGCGTAGTCTCGGGTCTCCCGATTTGAGAATATGACGATAATTTCCACTCCTATAAGTAATTTTTTAGTTTGAGTAAGTTTTTTTTGTAAATTACTGGGTTACTAATATCGTATCTTTTTATATCCTTTTTTTTTTGCAGGATAACATTTTATCGTTGGCATTTATTCACGTGGAACACACAGAGAACTCAATGGTTTACAACAAGGGGATTATTCATGATTCTATTTTTTTGTGTTATGGTCGTGCGGGCTTTTGTAGTTTTATTGTTAACTTTTATGGTCGTACGGGCTTTTGTAAGCTAATTGTTATATTTTGTGGTCGTACGGGATTTATGTTAGGCAGGTTTTGTATTAGCAGGTTTTGAAATGTCCATAAAATAGAGGAAACTCTGCCCAATTTTTTTTTGCCTGTGAACTATTAAAGACTTGTAATATTTTGAAGTTTGTATGTACATTATTTTATCAACAACGTGAAATATTTTCAATTTGTGAATTTTCGTGCTTTCAAATAATGATTTTTTTTCTTCTTTATAAAAAAATTTGGCACAGTTCAAAACAGTGGCAAAAGTGTGCTAAATTTGGCACGGTTTTGAACTGTGCCAAATTTTTATGAAAATGTGCTAAATCTGGCACAGTTAAAAACTGTGCCAAAAGTGTGCCAGAAATATCAAATTCAGGCACGGTTTAAAAGTGTGCCAGAAGTGTTCCTGTTTGGCCAAATTTGGCACACTTTTAAACCGTTCCAGAAAAAAATGGCCATTTTGGAACACCTGATTCTGGCACAGTTCAAAACCGTGCCAGATTTGATCTGGCACAATTTTAAACCGTGCCAGATTCTTGTTTTTGGTGTAGTTTGGAGTGATGGTTGGTGGTGGTGGTTGAGGTGGACATAACTCGCTATGGACAGTACTATACGGGGAATACTCATATGAAGTGTGTGGAGTGGGGACAAATTCATCATACACTAAAGGATCTCTTTCGTGATGGACAATTGGTTAATACTCATAGGGTGCTTAGTCATGGAACCAATCGTGAACGGGTGCAGAAAGTTGCTATGATAACTATTGGAACATGTGAGGATCCACAACATCGGGTTGGGATTCGTATTCCATGAAAGGGTGATCAGGCCTCCACGAATAGCTTGGGTACTCACACAACTCGAAATTAGGTATATAGGGATAATAGGCTGAGGTGGGTTCCGAAACAGTGTCACATGGATACATATGTTCCATGGTGGGTACGTAGAGATATGGCAAGTACGGACACTCATGGGACAGGTGATCGGCATAGGAACAATTGGTGCACGGCAAAGCATGTGACGCGTTGAGACTCATCATCGGAGGTGGTGAAATGTGAGATGCGTGCGTGGGCGACGCATGAGTATCAACGATGTGTGGTTGAGATTTAAAGCCACGAAGTAAGGTATGGAGGTTCGACTCGGGCTCAACCTCAAATATGATTTGAGAGAATGAGAAATGGCCAATGTAATCCCATAAGGGATGCTCTTCGGCCATGAGGAAAGAAATATTTTTTGGATTTTTTAAATTTTTTCAAAAGGAAAGAAAATATTTTTGGATTTTTCTAAAATGAAAGAAAGAAAATATTTTTGGATTTTTTTTATAAAAATAAAGGAAGAAAATATTTTTGGATTTTTTATAAAAGTAATAGAAGAAAATATTTTTGGATTTTTTTTGGAAGAAAAAAATGGGGAAAAATATGGACGGTTGATTTTGGACGAACCAACTAAAACCTACTACCAAAAAATGAATTAGACACACGCAAGTCAAGGACAATATCTAACTAACACATAAACAATTTTTATCTTTAAATTTAATAAAAGGGTAGTCAAATTTTAATCAAGTTCGCAGGAAATAAAAAATCACGAAATAATTTGAGTGATCGCCTTTGCAAAATTTTCTCCTATTGGGCTACCTAGTTAATTGATATTAAATTTAGTGATGGCTAGGGTAGCATACAATTGCTAAGCGAGTGGGTCGGGTGATGAAATACACCAAAACCGTCAACGACTTTAAAACCAGATATGGTTTTCATTTTTATAAACGACGTCGCCCACAGTTTTCATTTAAATCAGGAAATGATATTTTCTAAAAACGACGTCGGTATCAATTTTGTTAACGGTAACATTTGATTGTGCTTTACAGCTGACCTTAAATCTGTTTAAAATGGCTGTGTTTTATAAAATTGAAGCTATGTTTTGTTTCTTTTCAGTTAGTGTGTAGCAACTTGCATTACACATGTCACATTTTAACACAACATTTTGTGTTTCTTTGTGAGCCCTCAGATCTGTTTTTTTCAACGGTTGTGTGTATTTTTATATCAATCCATGTGAACCTTTTTTACACCAATCTGCACACACTTGTGCACTCTATAAATAGTACCCTTTGTGCATCATTTTTGCAGTGCTGAGAAAATTATTTTTGTAGTTAAATTCTATCAAAAATTTTAGAGAGAGAGAGAGATTAAACCAGAAATATTTTTGTGTCATCTTCAAGTGTTGATTTCTGTCAAAACGAAATTGAAGATTAGACTTCTCTCATTGTAAATCTTCACTTATGATTTTTCAAGTGTATATAATTTTTGTAAGAGAGTTCCCTCATCTTTGTGTGTATTTTTAGATCAGTCTTTAGATCTAATATTTGTACACAACACACACTATTCATGAAATTATTTTTGTGTGAATATTCTCTTTGTATCTTGTTTGTGAGATCTTGAATGTTTTTAAACATTTTATTTTAAAACAGATTTTTCAGAAAATATTTTGATAATATTCAAATTTATATTGTTTGTGGTTTAGAAAGTTATACCTAAGATTTTTGAGATCTACTTTGAGAATATTTAAAATCTTGACTAAATATTATTTTCTTGAGAGTAAAAGAGTGTTTTGATTTAATCTGAAATATTTATGAAAATAGTCTTGATAAGATTTTAGATTAAAATCTAATTTGATCTATTATTTGTTTTCTGAAAAATAAGACTGTGAATATTTGACTGTGTGTTTTTATTGAATATATTTGAAGTCATTATTCTGTGAGCATGATTACTTGATTGTTTAAGTGATTTTCAGGATATTTTTTCATCTCATATCACTTATATATATTCACTCACGTTGTATTCACGTAGACACATTTAATTGTGTAAATATTTTAACAAGTCTAGTATTCAAGATTTAAGAAAGAAAAGAAGGTTTTTCAAAACTGTATTCAAAGTCAAGAAGGCTTGATTTGAATGACATAAGACTTGCGAAGATATATAGGAGATATAATCTGTTGCATAGCATTCGGTGTGTATTCATTAAGTGTGGGTGTGTTTCATATAGGATAGTACACCACACACTATCACTTCACTAGAAAATAAAACAATAGGCACTGAGCTAATCTTGAGCTAGAAGAGAAAAAAGGAGAAGCTGAGAAGTGTAGAACGCAATAACAAGTGAGGACAGACTTAAAGAGAGAGCATAATAAGCAAGCAGGGAGGAGTCTTGGTCGTGTGGGGTAATCTCTACATCTATCTTCTTTAGTTGTCAAGTTTGTTGATTGTAACTCGTTCCTGTTGGTTTTATTATTTTAGTGGAAGTAGATTAGGTAACTCCTAGAGGAGTTCTTCGTTTTTCCCGGGGAAGGGTTTTTGCCACGTAAAATAAATACCTCGTGCTTTACTTTACAAATTTGCAATATCTCGCCTCATACGAAAAAGTAGGTTAAATACTAGAAACATACCTAAATAATTGAATCATATATTATTTATTTTAACACCTAGTTAACACGAGATAATAAATAGGACTATTAATTGACTTGGCGAACTAAAATCTGTTTTAGCTAAGTTAGCAATTCAAGAAAAGTTTGAATTGGTCCCCTCTTGAATAACATAGATAACTCGTAGGTAACTGGAGTTTATTTCGCAAATAGTTTACTTACGCATATAAAGTCTTTGCGCATCGCCCTAAGTGGGTGGCCCCAACAGGTCTTAGTCAATTAATTCATCACACCATTCGAAAATAAATGCGAGAATAAAATCAAGTAAGAGCACACAAAACACACAAAATAATTGACTCGCTAATAGGAGAGGCGCGAGGGTTTAGAAATAAACCTCCCTCGATTTTTAGGCCGTGGGGTGCCGAAAAATTTGAGTCGACCGGGGGGAGATCACACCTATCTCAGTCATCCCGGGAGTCCTACCGACCCAAGGTAGAGAGGCTTCTAAATCCTCGACTTTGGACGCCCTCTCTCTATCTTGTCCGGTTTCCCAATCAATCTTTCTTCAATTATTACAATTTTAAAAAATTAAAAATAAAATAAAGGTGTCTCTATGCACCGTACTACAAGCCAAGAATAGAATAATCCTAATACAAGCCTTCTAAAAATATAAAAATGGTGCAAAAAATAATAAAGTGCGAAAAATAAATGAACTACAAGTTGAAATCCGCTCTGAGCTTCACCTGTAATACCTCGAGATTTTTGGGACAATAATTTATTTATTTTCGAAGAAATAAATATTATTTTAATTGGAGATTAATTAAATTGGCATTTGAGGCCAAAAATTTGAAGTTGTTAGAAAGTGATTCGGATGACAATTCTCAGGGTACGGTTGTTTCCGGAAGGGTCGAGATAGTCAAAATAACTGTACTTGGGGCTTATTTGGGTTCCGAAATATTTTAAGTTCGTTTGGCCCGAATTAAAGTTACCAAGTCATTTAAAGTGTGTATTATCATTTAAAGTGGTGTATTTTTTATTCAAGTCTTAAAAGCCTACGGGAGAAGCCTTTCTCATTTAGAGAAAAGAGAAATCCCTAGAAACAGAGAGAGAAAAAAGAAAGAAGAAGAGAGAGAAGAAGAAAAGAGGAAGAGAAAGGAGAAAAGCTTGGGATTTTTTACCATTACATGATTTTGAGGGCGATTTAACCTCGTCGAATTCAAGGCAAGTTATTAAACTTGCTAAATAATTGTTGTGTATCATTTATTTCATGATTTGTGGATAAATTTCTGAAATTTGGGATAAATATGTTAAAACCTAGATTTTGGGTTACATGTAACATTTAATGTGTATATGATGAATTTGAGGTTGGAAATTAGTTGGGTTAAGTTATATACTGAGTTTTGATGTTATATATATGTTTGGGTTGAAGAGAAATGGTTGGAAGATGATAAAATGGAGATTTGGGATTTTGGAGAAGATGATGAATAGTAATACAGTAGCTTGCGGGGTCAATTCGGTTAGGAAGAGAATTGATTTAGCTCTTGGTCAAAACATAAAAGTTGTAGATATTTTCGATATGATCACGTGGGCACTCACCGCGTAGTTTTCTGTTTTTTTTTACTTGTTATGATTTTTCTAAGATAGCAGTTCCGAGGTTGAAATCATCAACTCGGAAATTAAATCAAAAATTGGAAAAATAAAGGCTAGAATTCATTGTGTAGATGTTTGTGATGATTTTGGTGTAGATTAGAAACCATGAAAAATGAATGTGGGTTCTTGGATGGAAAATTTGGAGAATAAATTTTCAAGGATCTGGTATGATCGGTCGACCGCGCCCCTATGGTCGGTCGACCGCGTCAAGGAAAAAGGGCCTGCTGGTTGGTTTCTTAGGCTTATCTGCAAACCGCGGTCGATCGGGGGTCCAGGGCCGATCGATCGACACCCTATTTTCAGCTCAAGATTTTGGAGACTTTTAGGAATTTTTCCCCTTATAATAAATTGTTGGGGTCCTACGGACTTATTATGAGAGAATATTTTTAACGTAAATAGAATTAAGAGATGATTCATAAAAATGGAAGTGATGTGTGAATTTCAAGTGAGAAATCGTATAGTGTATACAAAGTGGGGAAGTTATGTGAGCTATTGACGAATAGTATATTGAGAGTAAACTATACTAATAAATAATATTATTTCATTTAGGCCTAAGAGCGTAATAAGAGTATGTAAATAGTGTGATAAATATACCTTGTGTGATGGTATACATTTATATGATGTGATGATGTATGTATATATATATATATGTGTGTGTGTGTGTGTGTGTGTGTGTGTGTGAAGCATACCCCCTCTATGCTATCATGGGAAGTTGTGCGATGTGAGTGAGGCCCTTGGCTTGAGGAGCAGGGCACGTATAGTCCCTAGGTCATAGCGTCCATTTATTATTGTGTGATTTTTTATTAGGGGTGAGACGTGGTGGGTATGTTTTGTCTCATTTTTCGGGAGGAACTATGAACTCTTCCCGTACGTTGTGATATGGTTTTTACCAAGGCGGTGTGAGATTCCGACCGTTGGTACCCAGGATGATATGTGAGTGATTCCATGGTAGATGATAGCATTGAGAACCTGCATCCTCGAGTTATAGCTCGCTTGGATGGTTATTATTATACTTGTGTGAATAGTATATTGATTGTATATGATTATGTGATATCATATTTGTCTCTAGAGTAAAGAGACATAAGAAGATTGCTTGAATCTCATTCCGGGAGATTTTATCCGAACGAATTGTGATGAATATATATTAAAGTGGAGTTGTAGAGTAGATAATTATTATGAGTATATATAGTACTTGGGTATCGAGGGCATAATGGACCTCAATGACCAACATTGCCAAGGAGTAGTGTATCGGGGGGTTCCTTGTTTGGATTTCGCTTGCGAGATGTCCCACGCATGAAATGCAATGCACTGTTGAGAGTGAGGAGAAGTTAGTCCTTAGTGCTCATATTTATATAAGTATATATCTCGACGATCGACAGTGCCAAGGAGTAGTGTATCGGGGGGTTCCTTGTTTGGATTTCGCTTGCGAGACGTCCCACACACGAAACGCCGTGGACTGTTGAGAATTGATAATAATTAATTAATCATTTATAGAATAAGAGAATTTGGGTTATACGCATCATGAATTGAGGGCATAATGAATCTTGGTAATCAATACTGCCAAGGAGTAGTGTATCGGGTGGTCCTTGTTTGGATTTCGCTTGCGAGATGTCCGACGCACAAAACGCAGTGCAGTATTGAGAATTGGGAGAAGTTTAGTCCTTAACACCTAGATGCTAATAACTCATATATATATATTTTTATATATATATTTATGTCATTAACTAGAATATGAGAACTTCTAGTAAAAGAGAATGTTTATGTATACTTTATATGTTTAGAAAGTGGGCGAATAGATGAGAGTGGTAATATTTGAAGTTAGGAGATAATTTAGATGGATTTTAATTGAATATAAAAATTGGGAGTAAGTTAGATTACTTTGCCCCTAGATAGATTTGGGCATTTATTTGGAGATCATGTGCATACGCTTAGTTACGCGCTTTAGTTGAGAGGTGAGTTGAATTTTATGGAGAGTGCGACTCCACTTTAATCATGTCATAACGCATTTATAGTTATTATGCATTTTAATGCACTTGCTACAAAAAAAAATCACACCTCGGGCTCTGACCCGTTTATACGTTCTCTTTCCCTGTATATATATTGTATAATTTTAGGTGTTCCTCCGTAAGGTCGCCTTTGATGCTATCCATCCAGTGTATTCGTGGAGCTGCAACAGTTGCGGGTTGTTGCAGAATTTTGTTATAGACGATTCCTATCTTTTGTATATCTAGATTAGGATTCAGTTTGTATATCGAGTTTATACCCAAGTGTTGTAGATGTATCACTTTTATTTCCTCATTCACAGTTTATTGTATTGTCTGTAACCCGACAGCATATTCGGATATTTTATTTTGTACATTATAGTGTACTCTTGGATTAGTCTCTTTTATATTAGCATGTGTGTGTTCTTTATCATATTTAGTAGTTGTTATGTTGTTGGTTAGTTGTTACATAGTTTGTTTTATTAATGTTTTAAAAAAAATTGCAGCCTCTTTTTGTAGTAATGGGTAGTTAGCCATGTTTATTTTAGTATCGTCGGTAGATGCTGAGAATGATCCACTTAAGATTCCTGATTATTTTAGTATAGGGATGGCCACCCGTTATTATTTTAAGCGGGGTGTCACATCATGCTCCCAAAAATGGCAACGATGCCATTTGATAGAGAGACTTTTTGGTATATTTTTCGTCGTTGCTTGAAAAGCTCCTCTAATCAAAACCTCAATTACCTACAAAAATGATAATAAAACTAGTGTAGAGCGGTAAGTAAGGGTATCAATCCACATCAAGGGGGTAAGCTAGAGACAAACTCAATTGTAATTCAATTTTTATTTTCTTTTTGGGAATTTTACTTTTTCTATTATTTTTAGCTTTTCAAATACTAAAACAATTTTTAAGGGTGAGGATGTGAAATAAGACTAAAATAAATTAAAGATCTAATGACAAACTAAAAGTGAATAAAATAAAAAATAAAGTCTAACACAAAAATAAGAGATAAAGTGAGGTAAATAATAGTCAGAACAATCAGGGAGTGGGATTATACCACATATTTTAGCTAATCGAACTAATTAATTTAATTAATTGAATTCTCCCAAATTAATATCAAAATTACAACTCAACTCTCGTTGCAATTGTAATTTTAATATTAATCTTTTAGAAAATTAAGTTTAACCCCAATCTTTAGTTCGAATCTAAAATGGGTATTATAACTTAGAATTTTGATTTTCTCTCGAAAATCATTTACCCTCTCTCAAGACGTAAATTTAAGGGTGCGGAATCAAAATTAATGTTCAAAGAAAATTTTCAAGTAATCAAACTAATTAAATTAAAATAACGTCAAATAAGGGTTCCCCCCCCCCCCCCCCCACCCCCCCACCCCTTGAAAGGGGAATTTAGCCTAACATGATATTAAACATGATGAACAAATAATCAAAGGCTAATAAAATGAAATAGAAGAGAACAACAATCAAACCAAATCTCTTTGAGTGAAATTCGACTGCAATCCTTGAATTTTCGCATCATCCATTCAATTCGAGCCTCCAAATGATTTTTAATAATAAAAGCACACTCAATTGAATTTCTCACTAATTTATCACTTACTAATATCTAACCAAAATAAAAATAAAAAAATAAAACTATTTACAAAATGTTCGACCTAATTTATCTTCTACTCTAATTATCTCTCTCTAGAATTCTCTATAGAAATTGATATGATAAGCCTCCTTTCAAAATGGTCTTCTTCTTCCTTAAATAGTAGGCATGGAGAATGGGGGTAAATTGGATAAATAGGATAGGGGTGTGCATGTGGTTATGGTGTAGGAGGGTATTTTAGGTGACACACACAAGTGCATGTGTGTGGTGAGGTGTGAGGGCATGTGAATGAGGGGAATAAAAATCAGATTTGGGTGAGGAGCAATTTAGGAAGTTGGGTCAAAATGGTAGTTGGGGGTAATAAGGGAAAAGGGGGTTAAATGTGTTCAAAGACACATGGGTTAAATGGGAGGTGGTTTTTATTTATTGGTTTTATTTTTGTTTTTTGGCAGCTACGAAATGAAATGGGTTTTGTGGGTTTCGATTTTGGTTGGGTTAAAGGAGAGGCTCAGGTTGCTTTGGTCTCGGGTCTAGACGGTTTTAGGGGTCAAAGCGGGGTCTACGGGTCAGGTAAGGTGGCCGGAGTTGTAGCGGTGGTTGGGTTTCAGCGCGTTCTCAGGTGTTGACTGAAAATGGGTTGGTGGTTCCGGTGACGTGTTTGGGAGATGCGTTAAAGGTATAGGATGGTTTATACGGGTTATGGAGGATATGAATTAATGGAGTTTTAGTGGAATGTGGTTATGGAGGAGAGAGAACGAGTGTGTAGGTGGAGAAGATGAAGTAGGAGGTATGTGGTGTGGTAGGGTGTAGGAGAGTTGGTGAAGGGGAGTGAGGTGATTGTGTGGATTATGGTGTATGGTATTTGGGTGTGTGTGAGTGTTTGATAAGTTAGGTGAGGGTGAGGGTTTAGTTTGTGTGTGGTGTAGGATAAGTGTGTGTGTGTTTAATTTATACCCTAAAAATTAAACTAAAACAACCTAACTAAAAAATAAATAAATAAAATTAAGAATTAAAATCCTAATCTAAAAATAAAAGACACAAATAACAAAAGAAAAAGAAAAAACAAAAATAAAAATAAAAATCTGTTAAAACTAAAATCCTAAAAAAAGTAAAATCTAATAAAACTAAAAATAAATGAAAACCTAAAAAAAAACTAATCCTAATAAAATAAAATCAAAACTAAAAACTAATCAAAATAAAAATAAATAAATAAAATAAAATAAAATTATACTAATAAAAATAAAATAGAAAATAAAACCTAGAAATTCTAAATAAATAAAAAATAAATCCTAAAAATAAAAACAACTCAAACTGAAAAATCTAAAAATCACAAACTAAAAACACACGGGTTCGGGCTCGGGTAAGGTTACGGGGGAGGGAAATTAGCTCCATTTGATTCACATTTGCCTCGAAATAATGTTTTTTGAACCGCAAACGCAATCAAGCCTGCACATTGAACATTTACGCGCGTAAGACCCAAATTGCCGAGAATTAGCAACTAAAAATGATATGTTCAAGGTATAAAATATACACTTTTGGGTGCTTATCATTGAGGAAAGAGGAGTCTACATTGGTGAATCTTCCTCAAGGAACTATGTAATCTCCATCAATTCAGAGGAGTTTGAATTGGTTTAACATAAAGAAGATCTCATATACAATGAAAAAAATGGAAGAATAAGAGTAAGAATTGATCTTTCCCTTTGTCCTTTAAAACGCAGAAAAGTGACAGGTCATCCTAAGCGAGTGGTCAATCTCGATGCCCTAAGGAGGGAGGTCAATCTAAGCAGAACACCTAAGGTGCAGCTGGAACATCTAAAAAAGAACCATCTCCATTAAGGAGAATGAGAATAGAGAGAATATTATATATATATATATATATATATATATATATATATAGAGAGAGAGAGAGAGAGAGAGAGAGAGAGAGAAAAATAGGTGGAAATGGATAAGAATCAGTGCACTAATCAGACTCCCCCAAACACACCGACTAAGGGGACCAACCAACTGATGGTAATTTTGCCAATACATTCGGCATATTCAACTCCCAAATAAGCATCCAGGAATCATACCTCGACGGTTATATTTCCAAAGGAAAGGAGATCATCACCATCGATGACTCAACGTATCTAAACCTCGAGGTCTGTCGCTTTATTTCTTAGGTTCCCATGTTGCCTAAAAATATGTTGGCCTTGAATGGATTCAACATAGAGCACCTTCACAAGGAAGGTCTTCGCCATATGTTGCTGGTAAAATTGATTTAAATTTTGTTTTCCAATTAATTTAGTCTTCTATTTATTAACCAACCATTTTACTCTTATTTTAACAAGGCATGTAGACTATGCAGGAGTCGGTTATAAGATCTAGCCATTTGGTGAATAGGAACTATGTTCTTCATGACCAGGCTAATGTCAAAAGGAACCAACTCATCGATAAGGACAACTAGATTATTGAGTTGACCAAGAAGATAAAGAATGAGTCCACTGGTAAGGAGAAGTTTTACAATGAAGGTGAAGCCCAACATCTTGGAATATAATAGTGTGGATTCCCAACTAAAGGAGATGAAGTATGAATTTTCATTGACAAACTTGGAATAAATAATTCTCTAAAGCCAAAACTTTTCCCTCTCTACATACGTGGAGCATAGCAAGGAAAAATCCTTTGATAAAGGCTTCGAAGCTAGTTTTCTAGAGGTCATCGCGCAACTCGATTATCATAAGTCTGTTGCATTTAATAAAGATTGGATCACCAACCTTAAGACAAGAAATATTCATGAGGGAGATCTCTCTTACTTATAGCATCCCCTTTTAAGAACCCTATCATTCGTGATGGGTAATCTTCCTTGTTGTTTGGCCAGGAGGTAACTCAGTCAATGATCGATTCAATTCCTCCTGAAGGTCGGTTGAACAAGGAAATGAGGTCACTGAAAGCTATGGGGAGGTCATCCTTAGCACCCTAGTTAGTAGGATTTTTATCTTTTGTCTTTTCTTCATGTAAGTTGTTCGACCAATTTTGATAGGCCTTGAGCCATTTCATATATTAAGGAAAAGTTCATTTATATTTATTGACTTAATCTTTCCACTTTGCACTAATATTCCAAAATCTTTTATCCATATGTTAGGTGGAGAGTAGGATTCTGACCGACTCCACCTACTTGCAATAAAAATTGGATCATAAATTAACATTCATATATAAATTATCATTTAATTGGTGGAGGGTAGGTCTATAATCGACTCCACAAACTTATAACAAAATTGAATAACAAGTTATACTTAACTTATTATTGAATTAGTGAGAAGGGTAGGTATATAACCAACTCCATAAACTTGTAACGAAAGTGAATAACAAGTTAACATTCATAGTTAACTTATCGTTTAATTTGTGGATAGTAAGTCTATGTCCAACTCCATAAACTTGAAATGAAACTAAATAACAAGTTAACATTCATATTTAACTTATCATTTAGTTGGTGGAGGTTAGCTATATGACTGACTACAAAAATTCGTAATGAAATAGAATAAAAAGATAGCATTCATATTTGACTTATAATCATACAACCCATCCTTGGGCGAGTTGGCTCATTTATAGGCAAATCCGACTTGTTTTAAGTCGTAACACACGTCCTTAAGTGGGTTTATGCATGTTCAAGACCGATCAACCTATACTTGGGTTGTATGACCGTTTTTATGTGGGTTTTTTCCTAATATAAGTGAAACTGACTATTTCTAAGTCGTACCACATGTTTTTAGGTGGGTTTATGTATATTCTAGGTTGACCAACCCATACTTGTATCACCATTTTCAGGTGGGTGTATGCCTATTCGAGATGAAACTGACTTATTCTAAGTCATACCACTCGTTCTTAGGCAGGTTTATGCATGTTCTAGGCTGACCAACCCATATTTGGGTTGTACCACATATTTCAGGGATTTTTCCTATTTTAGGTGAAACTCACTTAATTTAAGTTCAGCCACCCGTTCTTAGGTGGATTTATGCCTATTATAGGCTGAGCAACCCATACTTGTGTTGTACCACAATCTTTATATAGGTTTATGCATGTTCTAGGATGACCAACCTATGATCTGCACTCTATTTATTTTATTTTATTAATTAATATTGAATTAATAGTTTTTAAATAAAATAAATTTGTTAATCTAAATTAAAATTGATAAGACTTAATTTTTAATTTAATTAAAATTTATCAACCCATAGGAAACTGTATCTTTTCAAACTCGTATAAGATCCATTATCGAAAATTTAGTTAGGCATGAACCCGGGGGTCTATGAAGAGTAAATTCGTTTCTACCGCACCCTTATTTAACGACTCTAATTACACGTATTGAAAGGTGTATATGAATTTTTTTTCTTAAGTCTCTTGATGAGCGGGTTTGGGTAGCCATAGAAAAGGGGTGGACACATCCCACAACTAAGGTATGAGACATAATTGTCTCAAAACCAGGAGAGAGTTGTAGTGATGACGAAAATAGGTTATGTAAATAAAATTCTCGAGAGCTTAGTTACTTATTTTGTGTCATCACATCAGAGGAATTCCACTGGATAATGATATGTGAAATGTCTAACGAGGCATGGAATATACTCCAATTTATCCAAGAGGGTACCAACATTGTACGAGTCTCAAAGCTCTAATATCTCACCACCCAATCGGAGATGTTATCGATGCACGAGAATGAGACTTCTGATGAGTTATACAAAAAACCTTCTTATATTGCTCATGTTTTAATTTGGCATAGAAAATTACGGATAGTGAGGTAGTGCATAAGATTTTGAGGTCCTTACCTCCAAGGTTTCTTCCTCATGTCAAGGCCTTAAATGTTTTAAGTAACATCGCTAAGATGAGGGTTGAGGAACTCATACGTTCTCCCCAAACTTTTGAGTTAGAAAATTATAGTCTGTCTAAAAACGATAAGGGTATTGCTTCAAAACCCCATAAGGTGGATGGAAACTATTTCAATGACAAATCCACAAGTGAAAAACAGCCTTTTACACTTTTGGTTAAAAATTTGAAAATTTTCTCAAAGTAAAATCTAATTTTACTAAATCTAAAAAATTTAAGATATATAAAATCATAATGGTAGAAAAATTTTCGAGAAGCCCGAATAAAAAAGATAGGGATTCGGGTATATATTATGAGTATGAGGGTGTAGGTCATAGATCGTTTGAGTGTCCCATGTGTAGCTCAGATATAACTCAAGAGGGGGAGGGGGGTGAATTGAGTTTTGCAAACTTTTTAAGTATTTTTATTTTAATTAAATAATTTCAGCTTAAGTTAATATACCAAGTTAAAATTACATTAAACAATTTATTTAATATGCTAATCTTAAGAAATATTATATCTTGAGAGTTTCAGAAAATATAGATTAAATAGAAAAATACATTTTCAGATTTAAACAAAATATTTTTGAAATGATATAGTTTCATCACCAAAAGTAACTGGAATTATTCTATCAATTATTAAATGAAATTCGTTAAAAAAATTATTATAAAAAATTATTTTGATCATTGAAGATTTAAGATTTAAAATAAAATAATTAAATCAATCACACACAAATTAATAAATGACGGAAAATAAATAACACTGTTTTTTAACGTGGTTCGGCCTAATACGGCCTACATCCACAAGCCAAGAGCAGCCACCGTCTCCCGCATTTCACTAACAGTGATCCACTTGTCAGTAGCATCAAACAACCACTCCCCCATTTTCTAAACCGTTTGTTGTTAGGTTTTGGTTGGGGTCAATGTTTATCTTCGTCTGCTGCAGTTGATTTTTGTTACTTAATGTTTTTTTTATTGTGCTTTCATTTTGGGTTTCTGCACGTTCTTTAGGTATGATTTCTTTTTAGATTTTATTTCTCATGTTATTTTATTATTGGTCTCTCCAAGAATTAAAAATATTTTTTTGGTGTTTTTGTTTCTTACAAGAAATAAAACTACGGATCACACATGGCTAATCTGATTCTCAAATGGTTGTTAACTTCAAAAATATTAATAGCTAATTTTTTATGTGAACTGATCATCTTGACTTCGTGTGAGGCTTGTGGATTGTTAAGCTTTGCGGGGATTTAAGTCCTTAGGATTAAAGTTATTAAGCATTATTAAGCTTACAGTTCTTGGGATAGGTCACTAATGAGTACATAGATTTTTATTTGATCCACTAGATATTGCTCGATTTTATGAAACTACACCCTCTGATTTCTCAACATGAGCTTACTTTATCGTTTTACATGCCACTATTTATCATCTTTATTTTATTACTGTTAATTTTTTATATGAAAGTACAGTTGTCTTCAAATTGATTTTAATCCAATAAAAAGATTGGGATGATCTTTTTTGTTTTTTGCTACATAAAAATATGCGTAGATAATAATTTAATTTTATATGCACATGGCTCTAGGACATATCACAACAAAATCAATTTGACAGGGTACTATAGCTTTAGCAATACTCCACATGCCCCTATGAAAGAGGACTACCGACCACATCAATATTTGATATCTTACTTTTTTCTTGCATATTCAAAGATGGTTATCTACTTGATGTAATTTAATAACTATTCAATCTTTCTTGGCAAACTCCACACACTAGGAACATGGTTCAATGTACTTCAAATTTAAAATGGATAGCGACTTTTAAACTTTTGAATTGGCAGTCTCTCAATGCAGAAAAAATAAGTTATGCCATTACAAGTGGAGTTTTTAATAATGTTGACGTGACGTAAGGGACCTATCTTGCACATTTATAATTGTATCTTGATGGACATATCAGAACTGTGCCATTGCTATCTCTACTAAAACAAATACAAAGTGATAATATGTACTTTTAAAAATGAGACTAATTTCGAGAAGAAACGGAGCATTAAAAGCAGCACTACTTTTTTTTACTTATTTTAGACATTTAAGTACCGGGAAGATTCACTCATGATCTCGAGCACTTCGAATGCAAGTAAGTTTCGGTTTCATTTTGAATAGTTGGGTTTCATTTTTAGCTAAGTTTAAGTATTGTTTGTTCTTGAATTGTTATTGATTGAATCCCCTGTTCTTGAATCGTTGTTGAATGAATACCCTGTTCATTTTGTGTTGCTGATTGAATCGTTGGAGTAGCTTCTAGACCCATGTTCATTCCATGTGTCGTTCATTTTGAGTTTTGGAAGATAAGAGTTTGAATCACAATTTTTTTTAAATTGTTTAAACTTTTGTATGTAAAAGAAATTTTATGACTTAAATTTAGACGAATCAATACATTGAAAATCTACCCTTATAATGTATAAAATATTTATTATTTATATTATACAGGATCTTATACTTTTCAAAATTATATGCATGCCTTTATAGGAAATTTTTGTCGTTTTGCGATTATGTACTTTCAAAATTTTTGCCACTTCGAGATTATGCATTTTGGAAATTTTCAACGTGCCTTCAGGCAGGGGCATACCCTAGTGTGTGTATATATATATATATGATGTAAAAATTTTAGACAAATCTGTACAGGGAAAAAAAAGATATAGATTATAAAGTTATAACAAAAAATAACGAACAGTTAAAGATGTAAAAGATTACAAAAAAATGTTAAAAATGAAAAATTAAAAAAAGAAATTTTAACAAAAAAAAATTGGATGAATTTTAACAAAAAAAATACACAAACGAAGCAGTTAACTAAGTAAGTAACCACAACAAATCATCTACTAGAATTTAAGTAATATTTATATTGATAATAGTTATTTGTTTGTTATCATCAAAAGAAATATTATAAAAAATGATCATTAATTATAGTTAAAGTAAATTAATAAATGACTAATTATATATTTTATTTAACAATCTCCCCATTTTTTATGATGACAAACAAAATGATTCACACATAAAAAAATGCAATTTGCTCAAAATGGCGAATCACATATTTCTCCCCTTGTTTAACATAAGCAAAAGGTAAAAATAAAAATAAAAATGAGAGATAACATAATCTCCCCCTATCAAAGGTAGTAGGTGTAAGGAAAAAATAAAAGGCAAGCATAGAAACAAGTTTATTTAAAGTAACAACAAGTTATATTTTCAGTTTGTTAATCATATTACACACATGATTTGGATACCCTTCAATTGAAACTTCCATTCGATTATCTTTAACTACAAATTTGACAGTATTTTTCGCATGATTTCCAGATGAGGATGGACGAACATTGTTTCTAGAAGGGACTAAAGTAGAAGTTTGTGTGTTAGGCGTAACACAAAAGGTCAATAGGGTGGTTGCACTATGGAGAATGAGGAGGAGGAAGACGGATTGCTTTGAGAGCGTCGTCGAAAGACAGATATTTTTTAAATTGGGCACCTCTTACTCTAACCTGATTTTCACATTCTCCCCATGAGGTGTATATGCCAGGGGCCATGCCTACCCACACTATATAAAAGCTTATCATCTTTGAAGAGTCAACAAAATGATAGAGTAGATGAAATATATAGGAGAAGATAATTTGTCTTATAGTAATAAAGCCCCCTAGAAAAGTGTGAATATACTATTCATGCAAATAATTCATCATTTTAGAATTAAATAATAAAAAATCTTTAAATTATAATTCTAAGTCACTTAAACGTGCCACACCGAGTTCTCGATGAATAAAAGAAAAACGGTCTTCGGGTAGAGGTTTTTTAAAATTATCCGCTAATTGAAGATCCGTACTAATAAATTCAGGTCTAACGTCACCTTTTTTAACATGATCTCGTAAAAAGTGATGTCTAATTTCGATATGTTTTGTTCTAGAATGAAGAATTGAATTTTTAGTTAAAAATATTTCACTCGTGTTGTCACATAAAATTGGAGTATTTAAAAAAGACAATTTAAAATCTTCTAATTATTGTTTCATATATAATGTTTTAGCTCAACTGCTACCCGCGGAAATATACTCGGCCTCGGCCGTGGAAAAAGCTTCGGAATTTTTCTTTTTACTAAACCAAGAAACTAGTGAGTGTCCTAGAAAGTGACATGTACCACTAGTGCTTTTTTTTTTATCAACTTTACAACCGGCAAAATCCGCATCGAAATAACTTATAAGTTCAAAAGATGTAGATTTAGGATACTATAAGCCTAAGTCTTTTGTCTCATTTAAATATTTGAAGATGCATTTTACGACACACAAATGTGATTCTTTGGGATTATCTTGAAACCAAGCACATAAACAAACACTAAACATAATTTCGGGTCTACTAGCGGTTAAATATAACAAACTTTCAATCATGCCATGATATAAAGTAATATTAACTAATTTTTATTTTTCATCAATATCTAACTTAATAAAAGATCTCATAGGAGTTCCTAGAGATTTAGCATTTTATAAACCATATTTTATCAAAAGATCTTGAATATATTTAGATTGATTTATAAAAATTCCATTTTAGGTTTCGTATTATTTGCAAACCAAAAAAGAAATTTAACTCACCCATCATACTCATTTCAAATTCATTTTGCATAAATTTTTAAAAATCTTTACATAAATTTTAATCACTGGATCCAAATATAATATCATCGACATAGATTTGTACAAGAAGCATGTCATTGCCATGAACTTGTATAAATAAAGTAGAATCCATTTTTTCTCTTACAAAATTATTTTCAAGCAAAAATCCACTTAATCTATCATACCAAGCCCTAGGGCCCTGTTTTAATCCATATAAAGCTTTGTTTGGTTTATAAACATGATTTGGAAATTTATGATTTTCAAAACCGGGTGGTTGCTTGACATAAATATCTTCATTTATAAAACTATTTAAGAAATCACTTTTAACATCCATTTGAAATAATTTAAAATTCTTACAACATGCAAACGCTAATAACATACGAATGGCTTCTATTCTAGATACGGGGTCATCAGTTTCATCATAATTAATTCCTTCCTATTGGTTATAACCTTGTGCAACTAGTCTAGATTTATTTCTAATAATTAAACCGACATCATCCTTTTTATTTCTAAAAATCCATTTAGTTCCAATAATAGTTTTATCTTCGGGTATAGGAACAAGTGACCAAACATTATTTCGTTCAAATTGTAACAATTCATCTTGCATAGCTAATAACCAAAACTCATCTTTTTCAGCTTCAAATATATCTTTAGGTTCAATTTGTGATACAAAAGCTAAATTATTACAAATATTTTTGAAGGGGGGTCTAGTAAGAATACCACTAGAGGGTTCACCTAAGATATTTTCAAACGGGTGATTATTTACAAATTTCCATCTTTTAGGTAAACTATAATTATTATCACGTTTATCTTTATTTGGAGTCTTTTTCAACATTAGTGGAGTCATCAATACTAGAAGTAAAATTTTCATTAATATTTAATTTATTAACAAATTTATTTAAAACTAAAACATCATCATCATCGGTGTTGTTCTTATTAGCAAAAGGATTAGACTCATCAAAAGATGCATGAATTGATTCTTGAACAACTAAAGTCCTTATATTAAAAACTTTATATGCTTTACTATGAAGTTCATACCCAAGAAAAATACCTTCATCCGATTTTGCATCAAATTTACCCAAAGTATCTCTATCATTCAAAATAAAACATTTACATCCCAAAACCTTAAAATAGCTAACATTTGGTCTTTTATTTTTCGGAATCTCGTATGGGATTTTATCTAGTCCTTTTCTAAAAATAGTTCTATTAAATACATAGAAAGATGTGCTAATAGCTTCCGCCCAAAAATATTCCGAAAAATTATGTTCATTTAGCATAGTTCTAGCCATTTCTTATAAAGACATATTCTTTCTTTCTACAACTCCATTTTGTTGAGGAGTTATAGGAGCTAAAAAGTTGTGTTCAAAATCATGTTCATCACAAAATAATTCAACATCTTTGTTATCGAATTTTCTTCCTTTATCACTTCTTATAAAAATAATGTTACATCCTTTTTCATTTTGAATTTTGCGAAAAAATTTAGCAAAAATGGGGTGGGTATCATTTTTCTAAGTGAGAAAGAAAATCCATATTAATCGAGAATAATCATCAACAATAACAAGAGCATAATATTTACCACCTAGACTATCAACTTTATTGGGTTCGAATAAGTCTAAGTGTAATAATTCTAAAGGTCTAATAGTTGAAATATCTCTTTTATTTTTAAAAGAAGCTTTAGTTTGTTTTTCAATTTTACATTCATTACAAATTTTACCTTTAATAAACTAAGTTTTGGGCAGCCCTCTAACTAACTCATTTTTAGACAAAGTACTAAGTTTTTTCATGTTAGAATGACCTAACCTTCTATGCCATAACCAATAACTTTCATTTAGAGAAGCTAGACACTTTACATTTTGTTGAGACAAATTATCTAAATCAAGTGTATAAACATCTTCATGTCTAGAAGCAACAAATAAAACACTATTATCCTTAGCATTTTTTATTAAGAAAAAATAATCTTTAAAAGTAACTTCATAACCTTTATCACACGATTGACTAATACTAATTAAATTGTGTTTAAGACCATCAACAATAAGAACATTCTCAATGCAAGGGGCAAGTTCCTTATCGACTTTACCTATCCCGATGATTTTGCCTTTCGAGTTGTCTCCGAATGTCACTAGCACTCCATCCTTAGCAACCAAGCTGAAAAACTTGCTTTTTTCACCCGTTATATGTCTTGAATATCCGCCGTCTAAGAACCATTTCTTCTTGTGGGAAAGAGCTCTTAAACAAACCTATAATGGATATTTAAATAACTTTTCTTTTGGTACCCAGAATGTGTTGGTTCTATAGGGGTTAGCAAAGATAGAATTTCCCTTAGGGATCCATGCAACTTTAGTTGAAAATCTATATTTACAAAAGTTTGAAAAATGGGTGTGTCTTCCACAATATGTACATAAAGAATTTTTCATATTTTTAGAATAATTTTCAAAACTTTTATCATTTTCATATTCATTATAACCAATTCAAGACCTATTAAATATCCACCTTTGGCTTCCAAGGAGCATATCTATGTTGTTCTTTCCTTTTACAAAATTTTCAAGGCAGTGTTTCAAATCTTCAGCTTGAAGTTTTAATTTATCATTTTCAGAAACGAGATAATGACTTGGGGAATCTTTAACTCTATGTTTTTTAATTTCTAGTTTTAAAGACTAGTTTTCAGATTTTATTACATCTGCATTTTTAGATAGGGAATCATATTTATGTGATAAAGAATGATTCTTTTTAAGATTAATGTATTTAGTCCTAAGTTCATCAAAGTTATAATAAAGTTCATCAAAAGCATTTTGAAGTTCATCATGATCATTTGAAGTTTCATATTCACTATCAGAATTAATATTAGAAGATACCTCATCATCATTTTCCATAAGGCAAAGATTTTCAACTTCTTCATCACTTGAATCTTCATCATTGCTACTATCATTCGAATCACTCTAGGTTGTAACCTTCATGGCCTTTTTGTATTTTTCATTTCTTTTCTCTTTTCTGTAATTCTTCCCGTATTTGGCTTTTGGACAGTTAGGTCCGATATGACCTAACTCTTTGCAATTGTAGCATCTTGGATCAAACTTGGAAGATAACTTTCCTTCATAGCCTTCTTTGAAAAGAATTTCTTCAATTTTTCCAGATTGTCCCTTCTTTTTGGAAAGAAATTTTTTTAATTTTCTAGTGAGGAGTGTTATGTCACCATCTTCATCTTCATCAGCTTCTTCACTTTCTTCTTCTTATTAATGGATTTAAAAGCAATAGTTTTTCTTACTTTAGTCTTCTCATCTTCAGAAGGTTCTTTGAGTTCCATTTCATGAGTAATTAAGGAGCCCAGCAATTCATCAAGAGAAATGAGTCTTTCTCGTATTGCTTCTTTGATTGCTAGCTTCTTTGTCATATAGGCAGATGGTAATGACCTGAGAATCTTAGTTACTAATTCAGAGTCAGTATAGGTTTTACCAAGATATTTCAAATGATTTATAATATTTATAAATCTAGTAAACATTTTAGAGATGGTTTCATCAGATTTCATTTTAAAAAGCTCATAGTTATGAACAAATATGCTTATTTTATGCTCTTTTACTCGACTAGTTCCTTCATAAGTTATTTCTAATCTATCCCAAATTTCTTTTGCACTTTCACAATAACATATTATGTTGTTATATTCATTAACATCAAGAGCACAATGTAAAATATTCATGGCTTTGTCATTTACTTGAATTTTCTGAATATCGCATCATTCCACTCATTTTCATCTTTAGGAACATTTACGTTATTTACAACTTTCATGGGAATATTTGGTTCATTTATAATAACTCTCCAAACAACATAGTCATTTGATTGAATGGAGTTCTTCATTCTATTTTTCCAATAATTATAGTTATTTCCAGAAAATAGAGGAGGTCTGTTAATTGATTGACCCTCACTAAGAGATGAAACACTAAAGTTTGCCATAAATTGATTAGACTCTAAAGATGTTTTATATCAAAGAAAATAAATTAGAGCTAGGCTCTGATACCACTTGTTGAGGGGGGTGAATTGAGTTTTGCAAACTTTTTAAGTATTTTTATTTTAATTAAATAATTTCAGCTTAAGTTAATATACCAAGTTAAAGTAACATTAAACAATTTATTTAATATGTTAATCTTGAGAAATAGTCTATGTTGAGAGTTTGAGAAAATATAAATTAAATAGAAAAATATATTTTCCGATTTAAATGAAATTTGTTAAATAAATTATTATAAAAAAATTATTTTGATCATTGAAGATTTAGCGGAGTTGAAATATTAGATTTAAACAAAAATAATTAAATCTATCGCTCACAAATTAATAAATACCGAAGAATAAATAACACCAATTTTTAACGTGGTTAGGCCACATACGGCCTACGTCCACGTGCCAAGAGCAGCCTCCGTCTCCCACGCTTCAGTCGGTAGGATCAAACCACCACTCTTATAGCAGCACCACGAGCTACAATATATTTTCGAAGCTAAACAACTAGCTTTATACTTTACAAAATAGAGCAAAAAAAATAGATGAAGTTTTACACTCTTGAAATGATACAAATTTGAGCTTGAGTGTCTCCTGAAGTGACCCCAAACAAATCAGCTTATGAATCTTGTTCTTGAAGTATATAGTGCTGCTAAGTTTGCAAAGTTGAATATAAGACTTGAGTTCTCAAATTTTTCTTCTCTCCAAAATTTTCAATCTAGCTTATGAGATGGATTTTCTGTGTCTGATTTCTTTTTGATGTAGATGAATATATGGCATCCTAAAATGATCGTTGGAAAATATGAACATTGGAGTGTACTCATCAACTTAGAGATGGCATTAAATGCTCTTAATATTTTTGAGAAGACAAATAGCATCCATATATGTCTAAGAGAGATGAAAAAGTACACAGATAGAGAAAACGAAATGTTAGTAAAAAATGAGATACTATACAATGAATGTACATTCGTGCAGAGAGTCAAATATAGAAAAGATAATTAATGAGATCTCTGTTAGCAAACAAATGATATCAGTAAACAAATATATGTGGGTCCCAAAGATATCCTTCAACTCTTTTCAATACATATAGGTTGGAACGATATAAATAAAGAATATTATCATTTTTAAAAACCTGCTCACCAAAATGTTAAAAAAATATTTTGTGTAAAAAAAATATTAACGCTGGAAAAAAAATTGATCAGGTATACAATCGTTTACAAAAAAAAAACGTTTAACTTTATAATGGTTTATAATATAAAATGTATATGTAAGTAGACATATCTACATAATAAAGCAGGAGGGGTTTTTGTGACACCTCGCCTAATTAAATACCGGGCGATCACTCCTTTATTAAATTAAAATCAAGGTGAACAGTTGGTTCATTCTTAGCATCACTGTCGTAAAAATAACTTTTTCAATTTAAACACCCTAATTAATTAAGCTAAGTGTCAAAACCATTTTTAGACACTACTTTCCAAATTTTATTTTATAACCAAGATTTAAATATTTACAATACTTCAATATTAAAGAATCACACCACAATTATCCTGGAACATATAATCCAAATAAATTAAACATTCAACAACTAAATCCTAACATTAAAACTTAAAGTAAAACATCCAAACAGTGATAAAATCCCAAAGTGACAATACTAGAAATAAATGAATTACAATGTCCAATAAAACAAATGGATAATGGAAACGGGCGACACATGCCCAACTGAATAAATAAGCTAGGAGTGGAATCAAATAAATGAAGTCGTCTAAGCAAGAGGCCTGCAACTCTCACCTAAGCTGCAGCACGTTCCTTCTAAAGGATCCTATGCAAGACGCCCCTGTGGATGGGCACCTGTAATATATACATATATATACAAGAGAGAAAGGAAAAAATAGAAACGGGTCAGAGCCCGATAGTGTAAATGATTTAAAATTTGTTTAGCAAGTATTTAAAATGTTTACAGGCCAATGCAACAACATATTAGTGCGACACTCTCTTGAGAAATTCTCACCTCTCTTCTAATGTGCACGCCTATCGCACTAATCTTCCCAACGGATTATCTTATCTTATATCGCACTAATCTTCCAAATGATTTAACCTATCTTAGGTTACTCGTAAGATTTAGAACAATATAATTGTTTAAGAGGAAAATTTCATTGAGTAATAAAGCTCTCATTTTAACTTTATTTATTAATAAAGTTTCCCAGTGTCATATTATACTTTTCAAAACAAGTATTTCCAATTTGAAGTCATTATTCATTTCTTACTTACCATAACACAGTAGGCAGTTCCAAAATTTAAAATCTAATATATATATTAAATACTCGTATAATAGATATATTCTAACTGCACCCCACATAAAAATTATGGTGCGGGCATACTCTGCTATCCGATCCCCGTATCACTCGTACTAAGGGAAATACAAGTTCGGAATCACTCTCGAACTGTATTAACACATACACAAACAATATTGAGGCGAAGCATAGATTCCAAGTCTCTAAAAGGTCAGCACATACCCTCACGTCTCTTAGGACCGTCTGACCATCGATCAGATAGCCTGTACCAAGGATATATATCTTCTAGCGTACGAGTCTATATCCCCCATAAAGGTCCCATCGAGATAAGACTGTCCCAGAGCGGTAACCTCAGGGATAGCAATAGCGCGGGCATGATTTTCACATGTATATAATATATGCATACACACAGTCATATAAATATACTACTTTTATCATATCAATTTAGGTTCATCCCATAACCCATAATCACGACATTTATCCTTATTTTCCCATTATATGTTATCACATATAACGGTTCGTCTCTAACTTTAATTTGAGGGATCATTCCAACTTATTACGTAGCACTCATGGACTCTATCCTCCCAAGTGTAGAATTCAGTAGGTACTCATCTAATTTCCAACATAACTATCTTACGCGTCTCTCCCCTTAATACATAATTTCATCGTCCCGTATATGTAAATATCCCAAAAACACAATTCTCGTCTTACATTAAAGGTCCCATAATTATTTATAAGTCCTACTAGTCTTCTTTATATCCCAAGTCATTTTAATAAGAGTGTCCATGGATTATTTCTCATTAAATTGAATTCAACTAATTTAAAAAGGGGAAATATGAGTATGCCAGAAGGGGTCGATCGATTGAGGGCTGGGGCTCGATCGATCGAACCTTCGATCGATCGAAGCTCTTGGCTCGATCGATCGATCAAACAGGTATGCGAATTCTGAAGATTAGCAGTTACGGGTTTCACAATCCAACCTCAATCAAATCCAGATTTTTCACACCCAAACTCCCTAAAATTCGTACTATAATCAGTATACACCCATATTATTCATCTTCTACGTAAAGCATGCAATTTTTCATCAATAACCATGGAATAATAGGCCAAAACTTCATAAAAATCTCAAGAACCCTAGAATTTCTTTAACATGGTTCTAATAAGTCTTTTTCCAGAAATTTCTACTCCTAATTCATCATAATTTCGTGGTTAAGCCTCTACCTATGAAGGGGTTTCCAGATTTGCATTCAAATCAATTCTACATGCAATTTTCCTATCTCCAACATGGATTTTCTTCTACCAAACTCGTCCTAATTACCCTAGACTAACATGAACGATGCATTAACGAAAATAAGCAAGATAAATACTTGCCTGGTATTTTCAGAGTTCTGATTTGATAACGAATTTGGTGTGGTTGCTTTCCCCGTCGCGCGATCTACGCGTTGGTGGTGGTGGCGGTGCAACCGGATGAATTTTCGATCTACAATTTTCTTTGAAAGCTCTCTCCTTCCCTCTCCTATGGCCGTCACTTGTATTTGGTTGTTTTAACCCTAGAAGTCAACCTTAGACATATGATATAACCCTTAAAATTTCGTAGGTTTAATTACCCAAAATTGTAAAATGTCAAAAATGCCCTCCCAAGGTGCTAAATAGGCCTAAAAATGCCCCGAGACCCAAACTAAACCCCCGGGTATCTTTTCTGACTTTCTCGACCCTTCCGGACACTTTGGCGCACTCAAAACGACCATACGAGCAACTTATAATATATTCACTTTTATTCATCTATATTTAGTCCCGACGCGATACGGGCGCGTCCCGACTCAAATTTCCAAAATTGTTATTTTATTCACTCATGACATTTAATATAACTAATATTATATATTACTTTGCTCATTAGTAATATTCAACAAATTTCCCATAATTACTAACTCTCATCACGTTAATAATTATAAAATAATTAATTTTCGGATTTATATTAAATTAATAACTCACATTAAATTTAATAAACCCCCAAATTAATATTGCATAAAAATACGGGGTATTACATACTTTCCCCCTAATAACGGAATTTCATCCCGAAATTCGAAAAATAAGGCATACCTGGTAAGAATAAATCTGGGTATCTCTCGCGCATATCTGCCTCGCGCTCCCCAGTGAATTCCTCCACATTATGATGCTCCCACTGGACCCGTACAAGTGGAACTACCTTCGACCTCAATCTCCTCTCGCTATGGTCTAGGATAGCCACCGGTCTCTCCTCGTAAGAGCTGTCAGGCTGTAAGTCTATCTCATCTATCGCGATGTGAGTATGGGCCATATCATCCCGAAGATATCGTCTCAACGATGAGATGTGGAATACATCATGAATGCGATGTAAATGTTCTGGCAGTCCCAATCTGAATGCTACTGGCCCAATCCTCTCGATAATGGGAAATGGTCCCACGTACCTCGGGGCCAATTTCCCTTTCTTCCCGAACCTCATCACTCTTTTCATAGGAGATACACGTAGTAACACTTGGTCCCCCACATTAAGCTCTCGAAAGAACCGTTTCGCATCGGCGTAGCTCTTCTGCCTGTCCTGGGCAACTCGAATGCGACTCCTGATCATTTCAATCTTCGCAGAGGTTTCCTGAATTACCTCTGGTCCGAGCAACTTATTATCCCCCATTTCTAGCCAACAGGTTAGGGAATGACAAGGCATGCCGTACAAAGCCTCGAATGGAGCTATGCCAATCGTGAACTGATAAGAGTTATTATAAGCAAACCCTACCAGTGGAAGATGTGGCTCCCAACCTCCTCCAAAATCAAGAACACACATGCGTAGCATATCCTCCAACATCTGATTAGTACGCTCTGTCTGTCCATTTGTCTGCGGGTGATAAGCTGAACTCAGTCTCAATTCAATTCCCATAGCCTCCTGAAAGCTCTCCCAGAAATGCGACACGAAAATCTTATCTCTATCTGACACAATATTCAGGGGCACCCCATGTAATCTGACAATCTCAGCAATGAACAACTGAGCATACTGACCCATGGTATAGTCTGTACGCACCTGCAGAAAATGAGCCACCTTGGTCAAACGGTCTACAATCATCCAGATGGAGTCGTGGCCCCGCTGTGATGTAGGCAACCCTGTAATAAAATCCATGGAAATACTTTCCCACTTCCACACGGGTATTTCCAATGGCTGAAGCAACCCTAACGGTTCCTGATGGTCCACCTTTACCAGCTGGCAGGTAGAACACTTGGACACGAACTCAGCAATGTCCTTCTTCATCCCACTCCACCGGTATTGCCGCCTCATATCCTGGTACATCGTATCTCCTCCAGGATGTACCACAAATCGGGACCCGTGAGACTGGGTGCATGACGTAATTCTGATCCTTCTGGGACCACTAATCTCCCATTAAACCTCAAACCCCCATCAGAACTAACAGAATAGGACTCAGCACCCTCGGCTAAAAGTTTTACAATCTGCTCAGAGAAAGATGGGTCTTCGGTCAGTGCCTGTGTCACCCTCGTAACAATATCGGGTGTCACTGTTATAACAGATATGAAGGAATGGGCTACTGCGTCCTGGTGACCCAACTCCTTCCACTTTGATTTCCATACGTCTGCTACATCGTCTACCAGTTTACGGCTCAACACATCAGCAACTACGTTGGCCTTCCTCGGATGGCACTGCATGTCGAACTGATAGTCCTTCACAAACTCTAACCATCTGCGCTGGTGCATATTCAGCTCTCGCTGAGTGAACAAGTACTGCAGTGACTTGTGGTCTGTGAACAAGCAGAATTTCTCCCCCAATAAATAGTGCCTCCATATCCTCAATACAAAAATGACCGCTGCTAACTCCAGGTCGTGGGTGGGGTAATTCTTCTCATGCGGCTTAAGCTTGCGGTAGGCAAAAGCTATATCCTTCTCTTCCTGCTGAAGTACTCCCCCAAGTCCCCGTAAAGAGGCATCGGTGTAAACCAGGTACTCCACACCCGGCTTCGGTAAAGTAAGGACTGGTGCTGAAGTAAGCTTGTCTTTCAACTCATCGAAAGCCAATTGACAAGCATCATCCCAAACATATGGTACCCCTTGGCGAGTCAAGTTCGTCAATGGACCCGCTATTTTGGAGAATCCCCGAATGAATCTCCTGTAGTATCCAGCTAACCCCAAGAAACTACGCACTTCTGTCGGTGTCATGGGTTGTCCCCACTCCCTCACCGCTGACACTTTACTCGGGTCAACTGCTATCCCCTGCTCTTAAACAACATGCCCCAAGAACTGTACTTCTCGCAACTAGAATCCACACTTCTCGTACTTATCATACAACTGATGCTCTCATAGAGTCTGAAGAACCTGCCTCAAGTGCTCGGCATGCTCCTCCTCGGAGTGTGAATATATCAAAATGTCATCTATGAAGACGATGACAAACTGATCCAAGAACTCTCTGAACACTCGGTTCATTAAGTCCACGAATACGGCTGGAGCATTTGTGAGGCCAAATGGCATCACTCTGAACTCGTAAGACCCATATAAGAAGGCAGTCTTTAAAACATCCTGCTCCCTAATACGTAGCTGATGGTACCCCGACCTCAGATCTATCTTCGAAAAGAAAGTTGCTCCCCTCAGCTGGTCGAACAGATCATCGATTCGAGGTAACGGATACTTATTCCGTATCGTGACCTTGTTCAACTCCCGGTAGTCCACACATAGCCTCAGTGAACCATCTCTCTTATTCACAAATAAGACAGGAGCGCCCCAAGGTGAGGTACTCCTGCGAATGAAGCCCCGACATAACAGCTGCTCTATCTGATCTCGTAACTCTCGCATCTCCGCCAGAGCCATACGGTATGGAGCGCGTGTTATAGGTCTAGTATCTGGTAATAAGTCTATGACAAAGTCTATCTCTCGACTGGGGGGTAGACCTGGTATCTCCTGAAATACATCGGAATACTCACGAACAACTGGGATCGAGTCTAAGGGAATCACAACTTCCTTAGAGGTATCCTCCTCTATATAATATAAATGAGCGATCGAACCTCCCTCTGGGAGAGGCATCGCCACTACAAACATCTCTTTCCCCGGAATGGCAAAAATAATACTCCCACCAAAATAATCTATCATGGCCCTGTAAGCAGCGAGCCAATCCATACCGATAATAACGTCATGCTCATCCATATCTAAGACTAACATGTCTGCAGGTAACACCAAGCTACCAATCTCTACCCCCACACCCCGGCATATAAAGAAAATAAGCGAACCATTCTCCAGTGGTGAGTCTACACACGTCACAGTGCTCTCTGCTGTGGCTAATAACCCTAAGGCCTTCACAAAATGCGTAGCTATAAAATAATGCGTCTCCCCAGTATCAAACAAAACTCGACCCATAGTACCATGGATAGGAAACATACCCTCAATCGCGGGTGGTGCCTCTGGAGCTGCTGCCTGGTGGACGTTATAGATACGTCCATACTGTAACTGCCCCTGCTGCACTGGAGCTGCTGGAACGGTTGGTAGGGCTGGTACCTGGGCTGGTGCTGGGAGGGTAGCTGGAAAAAGTGTCCTTTGTGGCTCATTACGGGCACCCTGCTGCTGTGGGGCCCTCTATCCCTCTGGACAATCCTGGCACCTATGGCCATTCTTACCGCACCCGAAACATCGGCCTCTGAAGTTACCTCCCCTCTGAACCTGCTGACCACGGCCCTGCTGGCCGTTACCACCCCGCCACTGGCCCTATTGGCCCTGATTCTGACCCTGCTGCTGTCGGTGTTGGCCTTGCTGGCCTTGCTGATTAGGCTGGCCCTACTGACCCTGCCTATAACCCCCAAATCCCTACCTGGAATCACCTGATCGGAATCGCTTGGCAGGGTCCCCCTGATAGGAACCCTGCTCGTGCTGACGAGTCTGTCCTTGAGATGTCGGTGCTCCACTAGCACCACTACCCCCGGTCCTGCCCTGCTGGCCAGAATCTCCTGCTCGCTTGCTTCCTTGCAGATGGAAGCGATGATCCTGGCAATGTAGTAAAGCAGCATTGAGTACATCAATGAAAGTACTCAGAGATAGATTCCCTATAAGGTGCTGACGGATCCTCCAAGCTAACCCGTCCACAAACAGCATTATCTTCTTACCCTCAGTAGGTGCCTCATTTGGCACTATGGCGAGAAGTCTCATGAACTCCTCCTCATACTCAGCAATGGTAGAATTTTCCTGTTTCAAGTTCAGTAATTTCCGCCTCATCTCAGTCTGCACGGCGGGTGGAAAGTACTTGCAGTCAAACCGCTCCCAGAACGACTGAATCGGAATCATATCCCTCTCCTCCAAGGTGGTGGTGGGCTCCCACCACTGTAAAGTGGCCCCCACCAGCTTAAAGGAAGCCAACAACTGTTTCTGCACGTCTGTGCACTCATACATACGAAGGTTCCGCTGGATATCTTTCTTCCATTGGTTGACGATGATGATATCTGAACTACCAGAGAACTCAGGGGAATGTGCCTTCAGAAAGGCATCCCTAACCCGCTCCCATGCAGATGGAAGTTGTGCAGGTACTGGCGCTACTGCCTGAATCTTGGGTGGAGCCTGCTGTACCACCGCTAGCGCGGCATTCACTGCCTGAGCAACAATAGCGGCGACCTCATTAGCATTCATCGTACCCTGTGCCGGAGCTGCTGGCTTCTCGGCTTGGGCACTCCTATCCTTTGGTGCACGTCTCGGAGGCATCTGAAACGTGAAGAAATTTATTAGTCTACAGTTATTATCAAATCTCAAATAGCTAAGGACGTAAACGTAAAGCAAGAATACAACAATCATAAAATAGGGCTCTATAGCAAAAATGTTAAGCTGAAAGAGAAAAAAGCCCTACAGATCCTAAGGACACTAGAACCTGATGCTCTGATACCACCTGTGACACCCCGCCTAATTAAATACCGGGCGATCACTCCTTTATTAAATTAAAATCAAGGTGAACAGTTGGTTTATTCTTAGCATCACTGTCGTAAAAATAACTTTTTCAATTTAAACACCCTAATCAATTAAGCTACGTGTCAAAACCATTTTTAGACATTACTTTCCAAATTTTATTTTATAACCAAGATTTAAATATTTACAATACTTCAATATTAAAGAATCACACAACAATTATCCTGGAACATATAATCCAAATAAATTAAACATTCAACAACTAAATCCCAACATTAAAACTTAAAGTAAAACATCCAGACAGTGATAAAATCCCAAAGTGACAATACTAGAAATAAATGAATCACAATGTCCAATAAAACAAATGGATAATGGAAATGGACGACACATGCCCAACTGAATAAATAAGCTAGGAGTGGAATCAAATAAATGAAGTCGTATAAGCAAGAGGCCTGCAACTCCCACCTAAGCTGCAGCGCGTTCCTTCCAAAAGATCCTATGCAAGACGCCCCTGTGGCTGTGCACCTGTAATGTATACATATATATACAAGAGAGAAAGAAATAAAATAGAAACGGGTCAGATCCCGATAGTGTAAATGATTTAAAAAATTTTTAGCAGGTATTTAAAATGTTTACCGACCAATGCAACAACATATTAGTGCAACACTCTCTTGAGAAATTCTCACCTCTCTTCTAATGTGCACGCCTATCGCACTAATCTTCCCAACGGATTATCTTATCTTATATCGCACTAATCGTCCAAATGGTTTAACTTATCTTAGGTTACTCGTAAGATTTAAGACTCAACAATATAATTGTTTAAGAGGAAAATTTCATTCAGTAATAAGGCTCTCATTTTAACTTTATTTATTAATAAAGTTTCCCACTGTCATATTATACTTTTCAAAACAAGTATTTCCAATTTGAAGTCATTATTCATTTCTTACTTACCATAGCACAGTAGGCATTTCCAAATTTCAGAATCTAATATATATATATATATATATATTAAATACTTGTATAATATATATATTCTAACAACACCCCACATAAAATTATGGTGAGGTCATACTCTGCTATCCGATCCACGTATCACTCGTACTAAGGGAAATACAAGTTCAGAATCACTCTCGAACTGTATTAACATATACACAAACAATATTGAGGCGAAGCATAGATTCCAAGTCTCTAAGAGGTCAGCACATACCCTCACATCTCTTAGGACCGTCTGACCATCGATCAGATAGCCTGTACCAAGGATATCTATCTTCTAGGGTACGAGTCTATATCCCCCATAAAGGTCCCATCGATATAAGACTGTCCCAGAGCGGTAACCTCAGGGATAGCAAGTAGCGCGGGCATGATTTTCACATGTATATAATATATGCATACACACAGTCATATAAATATACTACTTTTATCATATCAATTTAGGTTCATCCCATAACCCATAATCACGACATTTATCCTTATTTCCCCATTATTTGTTATCGCGTATAACGATTCGTCTCTAACATTAATTTGAGGGATCATTCCAACTTATTACGTAACACTCATGGACTCTATCCTCCCAAGTGTAGAATTCAGTAGGTAATCATCTAATTTCCAACGTAACTATCTTACGCGTCTCTCCCCTTAATACATAATTTCATTGTCCTGTATATGTAAATATCCCAAAAACACAATTCTCGTCTTACATTAAAGGTCCCATAATTATTTATAAGTCCTACTGGTCTTCTTTATCTCCCAAGTCATTTTAATAAGGGTGTCCATGGATTATTTCTCATTAAATTGAATTCAACTAATTTAAAAAGGGGAAATATGAGTATGCCAGAAGGGTTCGATCGATCGAGGGCTGGGGCTCGATCGATCGAACCTTCGATCGATCGAAGCTCTTGGCTCGATCGATCGATCAAACAGGTATGCGAATTCTGCAGATTAGCAGTTACGAGTTTCACAATCCAACCTCAATCAAATCCAGATTTTTTACACCCAAACTCCCTAAAATTCGTACTATAATCAGTATACACCCATATTATTCATCTTCTACGTAAAGCATGCAATTTTTCATCAATAACCATGGAATAATAGGCCAAAACTTCATAAAAATCTCAAGAACCCTAGAATTTCTTTAACATGGTTCTAATCAGTCTTTTTCCAGAAATTTCTACTCCTAATTCATCATAATTTCGTGGTTAAGCCTCTACCTATGAAGGGGATTCCAGATTTGCATTCAAATCAATTCTACATGCAATTTTCCTATCTCCAACATGGATTTTCTTCTACCAAACTCGTCCTAATTACCCTAGACTAACATGAACGATGCATTGACGAAAATAAGCAAGATAAACACTTTCCTGGGATTTTCAAATTTCTGATTTGATGAAGAATTTGGTGTGGTTGCGTTCCCCGTCGCGCGATCTATGCGTTGGTGGTGGTGGCGATGCAACCGGATGAATTTTCGATCTAGAAATTGCTTTGAAAGCTCTCTCCTTCCCTCTCCTATGGCCATCACTTGTCTTTGGTTGTTTTAACCCTAGAAGGCAACCTTAGACATCTGATATAACCCTTGAAATTTCGTAGGTTTAATTACCCAAAAATGTAAAATGTCCAAAATGCCCTCCCGGGGTGCTAAATAGGCCTAAAAATGCCCTGAGACCCAAACTAAACCCCCGGGTATACTTTTCTGACTATCTCGACCCTTCCGGACACTTTGGAGCACTCAAAACGACCATACGAACAACTTATAATATATTCACTTTTATTTATCTATATTTAGTCCCGACGTGACACGGGCGCGTCCGACTCAAATTTTCAAAATTGTCATTTTATTCACTCTTGACATTTAATAGAACCAATATTATATATTACTTTGCTCATTAGTAATATTCAACAAATTTCCCATAATTATTAACTCTCATCACGTTAATAATTATAAAATAATTAATTTTCGAATTTATATTAAATTAATAACTCACATTAAATTTAATAAATCCTCAAATTAATATTGCATAGAAATACGGGGTATTACAGTGTTTTGTCTAGACCAACTGATGGCTGAGATTAAAAGTTGATAAGTTTGATCTTTATCAACTGACGGCTGAGATTGAATGGGATGGCTTTGAATCCAATGGATTAGAATCAACCAAGGATTGATCCATGTAACATTGAAATCGTGTAGGACAGATTGTCTAGAGTGGCTAGAGTGGGTGAAGTACGTATCTTCACAACCTATGATATGTACTTTGTACATATCTACACACAATCTTAATCTGCACACAATCTAAATGACAAGAGAGCAGTGAGAACTGCCGCTGAAGATTTTGGAGTTTGGGAGAGGACAATCTCTAGGGTTTTGAAGAACCGTAGAACTCCACGCAATCTCAACGGTGAGTTTTCATTCACCTATTTGGTTGAGTATTTACTGAACTGTATAAAAAAGCTTGGTTATTTACTGAACTGGATGCAAAGTTCATAACTGTCTGAGTTTTTTTAGCACCGTCTGTTTCATCTAAAACTTCGGACTGTTTGAGTTTTTTTAGCACCGTCTGTTTCATATAAAACTCTGGACTGTCTGCGTTTTTTTAGCATCGTCTGTGTTTTTTTGTACGAATGTGAATAACATACTGGGTCATTTTTTGGTTCATTTTTGGCTTTATAAACATGTTGGGTTCATTTTTTTGTATAAACATGCTTGGTTCATAAGCATGCTGGGTTCATCTTTGGGTTCATTTTTGGCTTCATAAGCATGCTGGGGTCATTTTGGTTTGTGGTATGTTTGTTATTTTTGCTTCCAATTTCATTTTATCTGCCCCTTTTCGATTTCATTTTTGCTCTATGTCCGCTTTTGTATATCATTAAAGACAGATGTTAGACCCAATATTTGTGTTTGCTTTTGTTTTTCTTCACATGATTTTATTTACAGATCTGCATACACTGTTTGGGCTAAAAAATGACTTTCTCTATGTCTCTTTCGAAAAGATTTAGAGGTAATTTGGTTATTTTTTCTTCTACCCCGTTTGTTTTTCTTTATAACATGATGGTGCCTTTATTTTGGGGCTGTTCATTTGCTTATCAGTCTATTATTTCGCTAATTACGATTGTGCCCCGATAGCTAAATGAAATCTTTAATCTCAATAATTTTGATTTGAATGGATCTCCAATTTTTACCTCGGGAGCTCTACAGATTTTCTACAGGAATACCCAATTTTTCTACAGCTTTTCCAGTGTCAGTCAGGCATACTGGCTTCTTTTGTTGCCGATAGTTCTAGCGCTTTATTTGTTGCTGGTAGTTTTCCGGGTCTCAGACTGTTCGTTTGGCTCCGGTAGAACCCGATTGGATCTTGATCCCTCTATAGTGTGCTGAGATTTGGTTGAGCCGAGGTTTTCATTTTTTTTTTATTTAATGCTGGGTTTGGGATTTTGCTGTTGGGGTTTGGGTTTTTGGACATTTACTTTTTTTGTGTGGACATTGTAAAGATGTTGGAGATATATGATATCGTTCACTTGGTTCTATCTATATCTAGGGGTGTGCACAAACCCGAATAGACCGAACGGACCGAAAAAACCGGACCGAACCGAACCTACTTTTACGATTTTTTTTTAATACGGTCTTAATTCGGTACAAAAATATATAGGACCGCATAATTCGGTTCAGTCTCGGTCTTGAGTCGTAAAATGCGGGTTTGGATCGGACCGGACCGCTTTGTAATATATATATATATATATATATATATATATATATATATATATATATATATATATATATAATATATAATAATTCAGGATGCAAAATAAGTTACCTTACCCTAATCCTTCCCAAACCCATTCTTATTTTTCTCCTCTCTCTCTCTCTCTCCAAACTACAGCCGCATCGCCCCTCTCACCCCTTCCCTCACTCTCCTCCGGCTCCGGTAGCAACCCCCTCTTCTCGTTCTCCTCCGGCTCCAAGGTTGGTAACTTTTCCTGTGATTTTAATTTTGGCTTGGTACATGTTTTTTACTTGTTCTGGTCGATCAATCATCGCACAACCCATTTGGGTTTGTTGGCCAATATTTGGGTTTATATTTTTTCTTTAAAATATATCGAATCTGTATTTTTCTTAGTTGAAAGAAATAAATTCTCTTTTTTTGTAAACGTTGTTTATGGATCTTTACCATTATTTGTTGATTTTTGCAAAAATGTTAAACACTCATTAAACGAGTGTAGAAATCTTCAAAAAGAAGTGTCCCTTCCTATATTTAAAATGCCAAAAACTTCAACCAAACTTGTTGCTTCTGTTTCGGGTGGTTCAAAAATCATTGGTAACAACTTTCTTGTCCAATAATCAATTTAATCCAAAATTAAACTCTACAGATATGGTCCCATGGGTTAATCAAAATCTCTTGGCCAATAAGTCAACCCAGTGCCTTAAATGGGTAACCAATTCAGCATTCTTGCTAATGTTGATGACAACGCATCTTTCCAACATGATATTAATACCTATGTCAATGGAAATGAGGTTTGGTATGTGAGTTTTTTTGTTTGTTCCAAATAGAGTGTGTTTGTGGGTGTTGTGTTTGTTTCAAGGTTAATTCGTCCCTAACTATTTTTATATTTGTGGGTTTGTGGGTTTTGTGTCCAAACAGTGTGAATCTGTGTGGGATTGGGAATGAGGTTTGGGATGTGAATTTGTGTGTTTGTTTCAAATAGCGATGATAATGGACCGAATAAGACCGAGACCGAACACGAACCGCTTGAAAAACGAATGGGACCGAGACCGATTATTTCGGTCCGGTCTCGGTCCATAATTTTTTAGGACCGATTAATGCGGTCCGATCTCAAAAATACCTCAAAATCGGATCGGACCGGACCGCGAACACCCCTATCTATATCATTTGGAGAGATACAAATAGTAACGATAAATGATATCATTCACATGTTATTTTGGAAAATAGAAGCAAAATATTATGTTTGGAGATGTTCATCAATCATGATTCATCATGTTATAATCAATTATTTTAAATCATGTTGGTTTTGACATTTTAATACTCTTAAAAGAGAATTGAATTATATGATATTTATTTGAAGGATATAATATAAATCATGTTGGTTTTAACTCTATAACGATTAAAACTAACAAATTTGTGAAATAATAAATCATTAAAATATTTTCATTAAAATACAAATTTAAATTAGTTCCAATAATTTTTCTTATATAAAAAGTATTTTTTACTTAAATTATATACGACTTAATTCTTTGAAAAATAGTGTAAAAGTACATTGTAAAACATGCAAATAATAACCAAAGTGATATATTATAAAATTATTTTATCAAACTAATTGGTCAAATGTCAAATGATCTAATATTTTATTGGCACCACGTGCACCCTTGGTAACAAAAATGAGGCGTGTCATTACCCGTTATGGGTAAATTAACATTAAACTACGAAAATATATAAAAAGTATTTTTTACTTAAATTATATACGACTTAATTCTTTGAAAAATAGTGTAAAATTACATTGTAAAACATGCAAATAATAACCAAAGTGATATATTATAAAATTATTTTATCAAACTAATTGGTCAAATGTCAAATGATCTAATATTTTATTGGCACCACGTGCACCCTTGGTAACAAAAATGAGGCGTGTCATTACCCGTTATGGGTAAATTAACATTAAACTACGAAAAACTTTTTAGCCCAATAATTTTTCTTATTTATGACTGAAGTGGGTCGCACAAACTCTACCAGTTAACTATCGTATCATGTTATCACTATTACTAAATATTCGTGCCATCGGTACGCGTACTCATGGCAACATCTATGATTTTTTTATTCGCAATAGATGGAAGCAAAGTTTTTTTTTTGGAATTTGGATATCTAATGGTTAAGTATTAAAAATTTATTAGAAGTTTTTATTATTTAAAAAAATGAATTCAATTTTTTATGTTATATATTATGTTAATCTATCTATAAAATACTAACTCACTTAGACCACTAATACGAGTCAAAATTTTGAAATGAATATGACACGCTCATGTAATTAAATCTCTTTATAAAATAAACATGACACGTCAGAATTCAAATTGGCACGGGTACAAAATATTACGGGAACAAATTTATCATCGTGTCATCGACACGGGTACACTCTAATATAAATATATAAGACATGACATTATCTTTTCTTGTGCAAATGAAGAAAATCAAGATAAAAAACAAATCTCTGCAAATGGTTAAATGTGGGGGCCCGGGAGAAGACCAAAGAAAGAGACTTAATGGATAATATCTCATGATGTTTGCGTGTATATTAAGAGGTATGACATATGTTTGTCTAGTATGAAAACATACATACATACATACATACATACATACATACAAATATATATATTGCTAGTTAAACAAAAACTTACGGTATAGTAAAAACATGATATGATGGTAAAAAAAACGTTAACTGTTTTATGCACCTAAAACAATTTTTTTTTGTTAACTTATATATTTATTTTTTGTTATTATATATAAAAAAAAATTATCTAAGATATGCAAGTGCCGAAAGAAAAATCGTACTGAAATTTACAAAAATTCAACCACATTTGTCTAAGGGACTGTAAAAGACTTCGGAGACACAGTTGTCCATCTCTGTCAAAATACAAAAATACTATTGTGCCCGTTTTTTTGACTGAATTTCAGTTAATACACTGACGTGTTGACTTGATATTGGTTAGTTTGTGGGGTTCGCACCAGTATAATTTCAAAATCAATCAATATCAAACTGACACGTAAGTGTGTCGGCTGAAATTCGATCAAAGATGCATGCAGAAGTGCTCGTCAAAATAAAGCATATAATAGCCAAAGCTAGTATCTACACAGGTCAATAACTCTTGGCTCAAGGTGAGAGAATAAAATATATAGCCATGGACAAAACGAAGCAAAGTAAGAAACTGTCCAATCTTGCTATACGCAAGTGGACTGGTTTGAACAACCAAAAAAAATGTTTTATGTAAAAAAAAATGTCAGCCACAAACGAGAAAAAAAAAATAGCGTAAAAAAAATAAAAAATTGACGAAAAAAATGTATATATATGTATGTATACGAGTAGCTATAAGAGCAACTCTTATGGGTAGTATAAAAACTCAAATATTCGGTGTATGTATATGTTATGGGTAGGCTAAAAGTGGATATTTCTTAAAAATAACAAATATACAATTAGACTAGTTGATTTTTTGTGGGCCCGGCTGTTAAAACGGAACATGATGTTCCGCGCAAGATAAAGATATATATTTATATAAAGCCTAAAGCGGAACAAGATGTTCCGCCTAAGCTTTAGAACAAATTTTCCTATTTCTATTTTGACCCCATAATATTTACAATGGTTATATTTATCCAATAACTATATTTATCCAACAGCTCTTTTTATTTATTTATAAATAGCAGGTTCAATCCAACACAAAGCATACCCTTAATATTTTTATTCAAAACACTCTCTCATATCTTCTTTTTAATTATTACCAAATATTCTCTTTTTAGTTGCAATATATATTATTTATTTAACCAAAAATAATTTCAAAAAATTTATATTTGCTTAAAAATATTTTGTGATTATTTTACAATAGTTCGAGGATAAAATATGTCTCAACACAACGATGAAGTATTATGCACCATAAACATAAAAGAACATAGATTATTTATAAATAGTAAATAAATTAAACAGTAACTGCGCATAAAATATTATTAACATTACTAATTTCCTCATAAATACCTCATAAACATTAACAGAACATAGATTTTTTATTACTAAATTTATATTAACATTACTAAATACCTCATAAATTTATAACTATTTATCATTTACTAATTAACATTTACTTCATATAATTAAACAATTACTAATTAATAAAAAATTACAAGAATTTATTTTGGGAAAATAATTACCTGAGATAGTTGCTCGAAGAGATTTTGATGTGAAAAAAATATTTACGGTGTGGTGGAGTTGAATAAGGCAAAATAAAATTAATACGATGGTTGCATGTATGGTAAGTGGTTGTAGTATTAAATTTTGAGTTTAAAGGTAATAACATAAGCATTTTGGGGAGGAAAATTTAATATTTGGAAACCCTTAAGCGGAACATGATTGTTGATGTAAAAAACTAGATTGCTCTAATTATTCAATCACAGATAAATAAATAAGACAAAGATTTTTAAAGTGGTTCGGCTAGGAATAAAGCCTACGTCCACTGTTATGTTATTGCTGAATGTTTGCAGAATTCTTGATTACAAGTTCTCTCAAGAAATTCCCCGTCCCTTTGAATGGGGTTGATACAGGGTATTTATAGCCTTGAGGCTGTACATGAAAGGTTCGATACATTAAATGATATACATGTGAAAGGGTAATACATTTAATGCAGCGTGCGCGTCAAGAATATAAGCATTCAATGAATATTTGAACTGTTGATTATCTGACAATTAATGATACGACCGAGGTGCAGCTCGGACCGCCATAGTTGCTCGTTGATCAGGAGTTCCTCGGAGCACTAGAGTACCTCGGAGCGCTAGAGTTCCTCGGTGCGCTAGAGTTCCTCGGTGTATCCTCGTTGCTCGAAAAGAATCATGGTTGGTCGGGAAATGAACTTCCTCGCTGCTATTGTGCCACGTAGATTAACACGTGTCTTCATATTATTCGTCCACATCAGCATATTAATTTTGGTATCAACAGAAGCCCCCAATGTTTCATATTTCGAACTTTGAGGAGTATGGAACATTCTTTCTCGGTATATGGCAATATTAAATGACTTTCCTGGGTTTCAGGAACATTGTGTTCAAATTTCCTTCTCATTTCGCAGCTTCCGCCTTTTTTTTGAATTTTTTATAAGCGCTTCGATCTCCGTGTAGTTTTTGTCCTTTTAGCCGCCGGAAG
Source organism: Sambucus nigra (assembly GCA_949130495.1). NCBI lineage: Eukaryota > Viridiplantae > Streptophyta > Magnoliopsida > Dipsacales > Adoxaceae > Sambucus > Sambucus nigra. The sequence goes on from OX422214.1 coordinate 428,143,815, forward strand.
TTCAGTAGTTTCTTTTTGGTAATCATTTCTTTCGCCGTTTCCCAATGCAAAGTATTTAAACTTCTTAGGTAACCATACCATCTTCTACGTTTTCCAATTTTCTGCCTTCAAGCTTTCTATTCTCTCCTTCTCTCTTGTGCGTTCATCTTTTCCTTCGTTAGTTGTCAGCGGATCTCCTTCCTTCCTGTAAGATTTTATTCCTTCTTCTTTTATTCATCATGGTTTACATTATTGAATCTCTTGAAAAGTTCCGCTCTGACTTTTCCATCCCATCTTGGGTAATCTTGGAGGAACTTTCTGAACCTCAAAATTATTTTCGTCTGGCTGAGGGACATTGGTTCCCCAGTCTTTTTATTGCTGAATGTGGTTTTTCCTTTCCACCAAATTCACTGTGTCTTGAGTTTTGTCAATATTTTGATCTTGTCCCTGCAAACATAGCCCCCAATTCATGGAGAATAATTAATGGGGTGCACAAATTAAATCTAACTCATGGGACTCGTATTGGGATCCCTGAGATTATGTACTGCTATAAATGGGCCACTCTAGATAATATTTATTACTTAAAAACTAGGTTTCTGAATAGGGCCCTTGTAGTTAACCTCCCTGACTCAAATAGAGATTATTTTGAACATGGGTTGGTTATAAAAAATTGGCAATATGCCCCTTTAACTGGAGATGAAGTATACAACGGTCCCAGATGCCCCCCATATGGCAATGGGATAGGTTTATTTTTCATTTTATTTTACTTATGAAATTATGCTTTCATCATGTTTGACAAAATGTATGATTGATATCTCGTTATGTATTTATTTGCAGTTGATAGCAAAAGAAGAACTCCAAAAGAATCAGAAGTTAATATCAAGCATCTGAAACTTATCTGGGGTTTACACAAGAACATTGCAGACGAACACATCAGGTCTGCTTCATATCTGCTACAGTATAAGAGTTACACAACCTCTTATACTGCTCGCCCTGTCGAACCAGCTTCAACTCCAGAAGGTTCATCTTCAGATTCTCATCTTCCTTTAAGTCAAAGGATGGGTAAGAAAAGAGCTCCTCCTGCTCTCTTTGATGATGTTACTTCTGTTGTTGGGGCCAAGAAAAGCAAAATTGATGCCCCAGAGGCTGGGTCTTCTAAAGCTACCGAGAAGCCCCCAATGGTTCCGAGCAAGAAAAATGCTCCAGTAGATGTAATTACAATCTCTCCGACCAAGACTTCTTTGGTTGAAGGTTCTGAACTCCCGTTGAGGAGATTGAGGAAATCATCCTTGGTTACTCCGGCTGAAACTGCCTCCTCTCTACCTGCTGGTGGTACTGATGTTCCAAACATCATTCTTCCAAGTTCTGCAATGAGCTCGGTCGTACTCGAGGTCCATGGTATTGATGAAAGAATTCCTAGGGATATGCTGACATCCTTAGCTGCTCGTCACCTTGCTTCAGTAAATTTCTCATACTTCTGGTTTTTCTTTCTTTCTCTGAAAGCTTGCATTTTGTATTGACCTTGCTATTTTTCTCATCTTTCAGCTGGTGAACTGTTTCAATAATATTGTGAAGAAGGATGAAGCTATTAAATCTTCAAGCTCCTCGTCAGGTGTAGAGGATGCTCTGTTGGGTTTGACCCAGTCTTTAAAGGAATCTCGTCAACAATATGTTGACAAAAAAGCTGTTTGGGAGAAAAAGTTAGCTGTGGCTGAAGCTGAGAAGGTGAAAATGGCCGAAACCTCCAAGAATTTGGAGGATAAAGTAAAAGGTTTAGAGGTTAAACATCAGGAATATGATGGCCAGCTGAAAAAGGCAGAGGAAGAGTTATCTACCCTGCGAGATATCAAGGTCAAAAAAGAAGAATTGGATGTGAAGCTCTCCTCGGAGAAATTAAGAAGAAAAGCTGCGGTCAAAAAATCCTTCAGCGCAGGCTGGGAGAAAGGATGGGATAAGGGGATTGCTGCTATGACATCCCAAGTCCAATATGGGAAGTTGAAATACTTCCACGATGGTTGGGTAGCTGCACTGCAAGAGTTGAAGGTCAAAGACGACTCTGAGTTATTCCAACAACACCTCCATGGTCCTCTTCCAGCAATTATGGAAGAAGAAGAAGATGAGCCTGTCTCAGATGAATCTTCTATGGCTATGGTTGACCCAGTCTCTGCTTCTCAACCCTCTGTCATCGAGGACATTTCTTCTATGCCTCCTCCTGCCGAGAAGATTCCTGCTGATCAAACCGTTGTTACCACGGAGCAACCGAGCTCCTCGTCCCAGCCTCCCGAGAAAGTCTTGGGGGACAAGGAAAAGGTGTGAAGTTGTTCGGTATCATTTCTATATTTCATTACTTGTAATCGAACAATGTAACCTTTTGATGATCTAATAAAATACATCTTCATTCCTCTTCTTTATTGATACTCTGTCTGCTTTTATTTATTAACTCCTGCTTCCTCTTCTTTATTAGTTTTTGGCCAGAATGGAATTGATATCTGCTCCTGATACTGAGTTGATGCGACAATGCAATGGATATTATAAAGCTGGTCATACAGACCTAAGTGTATCAGAGATTGTCGACATCCTTGGTCACGATGCCTCAGAACAAGCAGTTGAGGCTTACCGGTATCTGAAGGATTTACTTGATAGATATGTGGCCAATAATGTGGCATACTACGAATTGATCGAGGAACTTCATGGTTCCATAGAGGATCTTCAAAATCAACACAATGCATCAATGGCTTCCTTGCACAAGGATTATGAAAATAGATACCAGCAGCTCTCTTCTGAAACAGGCCATAAGAAGATCATTGCTGGATATGATATTAGGGAAAGGACCCTAAAAGGTGAAGTTGAAGCTTGCAGGCAGATCGCCGAGATCCTGGAACAAGAAAATAATAATTTACAGAAAAAGTTGGCTCAATATGAATCTGCAGCGTCATCTTCCACTGCTCTAGTGCCCGTTACTGATGAAGGTTTCTCTTTCTTAGAGGTCGAAAATGCCAAATTAAGGCAAGAACTGGATGATTTAAGAACATCTGCTGTTTCTGGGACTGCTCGTGGATGAGGAAGAGGTTCTCGAGGGCGAGGAAGAGATGCTCAAAATGTTGCCGAGGAGCAAAGTTCTCCAGTCGCTTCTCGGAGCCGATCAAGAGTTCTTAGTCGCAATGTTGAAGAGGCTCGTACCCAATCTACTTTGGAAACTCAAGCATTCCAATTAAACGTCAAAGATCAGGCTCTATCAGAAATGTCCAAGAAAAATCTATCCCTCGAAGATCAACTTACTGCAACGAAGTCTGCTCTACATACTAAGGATCTTTTTGCCAAGAACCTTCTCGAACAATTGGATAGATTAACCTTTCAATTTCATAAGCAGCCCAGGGAATTCTGGATGGCAGGATATAATGAAGCTCTTGTTCATTTGGATGCTCGTATTGAACATGCCAACAATGAAGGTTATAAGCAGGGATGGTTGAACGCCCTAGGTGTATTAAAATTGGAGCGAGGGCATTTTTTATGGGATTATCATGCTCCGGGGTTACTAGATTTGCCTGTGCCACCTTTCAAACTGGACATGGCCTGGATCCCAGCTCGTTCCATTCCTCGTAGCCTCATTTCAAAATACCTCGGTGATTATAGCCTTCACTCCCAAATCGAAGTATCTCGTCCAGAGCATCTAATGGATACCCCTTCAATAATGAATGTCAGAATGCTGAAGGATTTGAACTTTATTAATTCTCCTCTTTGCTTGGAAGATCCTCCTGCTGGCGAAGAGCCTGTCTCAAAAGCAAAGGGCAAGAAACCAATAGAATAGGAATCTTAATGTAATAGTCAGCACATACATGTAATATGTAATTTATTTTAAATTTTTAATGAAAGACTTCATTTTTGTTTGTAAATCTGTATTGGTATTATCTCGTGTTTATCAAACACTTTACACTTATGCATATGTATCTGTTAAAAAGATAACAACAATATTGTTCATTGAGCAATTTAATAAAAAGTTACAAGTGTCAAGTTTGTTCAATCACTTAATAATAAAGTAATGAGTATAAATTGTTCCAACTGTTTCCAACCAACCATGATGGATGAATAATGTTTGTCGACCAACTACAGTTGATGGGTCTTTATCCCCGACCAGCCATACTTGGTTCAATTTCAAATATTTTCATAAAATGTGTCCGACCAACCAAGGCCAATAATTTATCCTCGTCGACCAACTACAGTTAGTGGGTTTTTATTCCCGACCAGCTATACTTGGTGTATTTTGGAATATTTTGTTCTTCAAAGAACTTTTTGTAATAATCTTACCTCCCGACCAACATAAGTTGTAATTTGAGAGTATATTTGTATCTTACCAACACCGTAATTGATCATGCTGGTGTACACTTCCTAACCAAAGGAGTAGTAGTGGTTCTTTCGAACTTTTTGGCTCGTTGAGCTGTCCACTAGATATCTTACCAACCGTAGTTGGTCACACTAGTGTCGCCTCCTAACCAAAGGAGTATTTTTTGGCTCATACGAGCTGTCCACTAGATATCTTACCAACCGTAGTTGATCACACTAGTGTCGCCTCCTAACCAAAGGAGTATTTTTTGGCTCATACGAGCTTTTTGGCTCTTTCGAGCTGTCCACTAGATATCTTACCAACCGTAGTTGGTCACACTAGTGTCGCCTCCTAACCAAAGGAGTATTTTTTGGCTCATACGAGCTGTCCACTAGATATCTTACCAACCGTAGTTGGTCACACTAGTGTCGCCTCCTAACCAAAGGAGTATTTTTTGGCTCATACGAGCTGTCCACTAGATATATTACCAACCGTAGTTGGTCACACTAGTGTCGCCTCCTAACCAAAGGAGTATTTAAATTGTTCTCGCCCTTTTATCAACCGGAATTGATCGTGGGTCTGAACTCCTAACCAAAGGAGTATTTAAATTGTTCTCGCCCTTTTATCAACCGGAATTGATCGTGGGTCTGAACTATAGTCTTCTTCTTATTATCAAGCAGCGTAGTGTACAACGCTAGTATTCCCCGAAAAACTTTCAACAGAAAGAAAATGGTGAAACATCCTCGTTTTATTCATAATGAAGGAAATGCTTTACATTTTACATTACTGATAATACTTGCGCAGGTGTTCAGCATTCCATGCATTCTTAAATTCTTCTCCCTCTAGAGTTGCTATTTTGTAAGTTCCTGGACAAACAACCTCTGTAACTCGGTAAGGTCCATGCCAGTTTGCTTCCAACTTATTTTGCTTCTGAATGACTCTCTTTAGCACATAATCCCCTTCTTTTAAATCACATTTCTTCACCCTTTTGTTGTAGAACAGAGCTGTACGTTGTTGGTAAGCAGCATTCCTAATGGCTGCCTCTTCTCTAACCTCCTCGAGCATATCCAAATCTAGTCTTCTCATCAAATCGCTGACTGGGGAATTGAAATTCAGTACTCTATGCGTTGGGAGACCCAACTCAGCAGGTATCACAGCCTCACTTCCAAATGCTAGCATATATGGTGATTCTCCAGTTGCTGCTCGGGGAGTTATTCGGTAAGCCCATAGTACTGATTGGAGCTCATTGATCCAATTTGCTTTAGCTTCACTTAACCTCTTCTTCAAACCATTTAGTGATGTTCTGTTTGTCACCTCAGTCTGTCCATTGCTTTGGGGATGGCCTGGTGCTGAATGATACTTCAAAATGTTCGACTGATGACAATTGGCAGCAAATTCTTCATTATCGAATTGTGTTCCATGGTCTGTAATGAAAGCATGGGGGAGACCATATCGACAAATGATGTTCTTCCAAATTAACTGATATACCTTCTCGTACGTCATATCAATTAGTGGTTCATCTTCCACCCACTTAGTAAAATAATCCACTGCCACGACGAGATACTTGAACCTTCCTCGGGTCGTCGGCAATGGTCCAACCAGATCAACCCCCCACATGGCAAATGGCTAAGGTGAGGTTATGGGTGTCAAAAATGCTTGTGGAGTTCTTCGGATGGAGGAAAAACGTTGGCACTTGTCACACTTCTTGGCATAGGCTATACAATCAGCCCTCATCGTCGGCCAGTAATATCCCTGTGTCATTACCCTTTGCAAAAGTGTCCGACCTGCTACATGAGCTCCACAAGATCCTTCATGGATTTCTTCAACCAATTCTTTGACTTCTGATGGATGCACACATCTCTGCAAACCTGCCATAATTCCTCGTCTATACAAAACACCATTATTTAACACATACCGAGCAACTTTATACTTCAATTTCTTTGCAGTTAGCTTGTCCTCTAGTAATTCTCCTTCTTCAATGTATGCCATGATAGGATCCATCCAAGATGGTCCTAAATCAAGGGTTATTATATTCACCATCAGGTCTTCTTCTATGCTCTGACTTTCTAATACTTCAATTGGTATCGTTCTTCGCAGCTCGGTGCGCGTAGCTGACGCTAAGCGGGCCAATGCGTCTGCTCTAGCATTCTCGATCCTCGGTATTCTCACCAATTGAATAGCATCAAATTCTGCCTATAACTTCATCACCTTCGCATGGTACTTCACCATTAATTCTCCCTTAACTGCATATACTCCCATCATTTGATTCACAATTAATTGAGAATCACTGAAAGCAATTACTTGCCGTGCTTCCATAACTTTCGCCAAATGAAAACCTGCTATCATGGCCTCATACTCAGCTTCATTATTAGAAGCCTTGAATTGGAATCGCAAGGCATACTCCATGTCAACATCATCAGGGGGTTTAAAACAATCCCTGTTCCACAACCAGCTGTGCAAGATGATCCATCTACATATAATCTCCATGTAGGTAACTCGTCTTCAAATTTCTTATCTGTTAGAGTTCCTCGGTAAAATATCATATGTTTTCTTTCATCGTCCCCGGTTATCCTTAGTTCCTCGTCGGTCATCTGTTCGCGCCCTTTTACCAACCGGAGTTGGTCTGGTTTTGAATATGATGATTTTTCTACATCCACAAGTCCTTTTACCAACCTTGGTTGGTCTGGATCTGTGTCTGTTGATCCTGTATCGTCCACAGGTAGGTCAGCAAGTACCTTTTGTTCCTCGGGGGTATCAGGGTATGTGAATTCTGCTACAGCTTGCCCCTTTAATGATGATCTGGGTTCGTACACAATATCATATTCACCGAGTTCTATTGCCCAATACATCAATCTTCCTGATTTTTCTGGCTTGTGAAGGGCTTGTCTTAATGGCATGTCAGAATATACAATGATTGTATGGGCCTGGAAGTATGGCCTCATTCTTCTACTTGCTTCAATTAATGCGAGTGCCAATTTTTCTAGCTTTGGGTATCTGATTTCTGCACCTCGGAAAGCCTTACTTGTGTAATAAATTGGCTTCTGGATTCCATTCTCCAATCTGATCAACGCCGAGCTGACTGCATTCTCTGATACTGCCAGATACAAGTACAACTTTTCTCCTGTTATTGGCCTAGACAACAATGGTGGGGCTCCCAAATACTTCTTCAAATCTTGAAAGGCCTTCTCACATTCATCAGTCCACTCAAAACTTTTTCGCAGTGTTTTGAAGAATGGGAGACATTTATCAGTTGCTCGGGATACAAATCTGTTGAGCGCTGTAACTCGTCCGGTAAGACTCTGTACTTCTTTCCTCGTCGTTGGAGATCGCAACCCTAAAAGAGCTTTAATCTTTTCTGGATTTGCTTCAATACCTCGTTGATTGACGATGTATCCGAGGAACATTCCTTCTCGTACTCCAAAGGTACACTTCGTCGGGTTAAGCTTCATTTGGTTTTTATCCAGTTGATCAAAGGTCTGGCCTAAGTCAACTAGATTATCAGTAGCTCTCTTGCTTTTGGTGAGCATGTTGTCGACATAGACTTCCATATTGCAACTGATTTGTTCGGCAAAAACCTTGTTCATCAGCCGCTGATATGTTGCACCTGCATTTTTTAAACCAAAAGGCATAACATTATAACAATAAGTTCCCCTTGGGGTAATAAAAGAAGTACTTTCCCTGTCTTCAGGCTTCATTTTGATCTGATTGTAGCCAGAATATGCATCCATGAAGCTGAGTAGCTCATGTCCCGAGGTAGCATCCACTAGCTGATCAATTCTGGGCAATGGAAAATGATCTTTTGGGCATGCCTTGTTAAGATCGGTAAAATCAACACACATTCTCCATTTGTTGTTCTTCTTCTTTACCATCACCACATTTGCCAACTAATCTGGATATTTCACATCTTCAATGAATTGGGCTTTCTGGAGTTTCTCGACCTCCTCTTGTATGGCATGGTTCTTCTCGGGACTAAACACTCTTCTTCTCTGCTTCACAGGCTTGATCTCCTTATTCACATTGAGTTCATGACATAAGAAGTTTGGATATATTCCTGGCATGTCTTCCTGACTCCAAGCAAAAGTATTCTTCCTATTTCTCAAGAAAGTTATCAACTCCTGTTTTATTGAAACATCCAACGACGATCCTATCTGGGTTACTCGTTCAGGATGCTCGTCGTCCAGAATGACATTTTCTGTAGATTCCACCACCTGCTCTTTTACGAGTTGAGATTCATCCCTAGGGTCAAGAGTTTCAATTTCTGTACCTTCCTCCACTTGGTAAGTAGTAGTCTTTTTCCTTGACTCTTCAAGTTCCTCTTGCTCGGCAGACGAATAATAGCATTCCCGAGCTACTTTTTGATCACCTTTCATAATTCCGACTCCAAAATTCGTTGGGAATTTCAAACACTGATGTACTGTATATGGAACTGCCTCGAACTTCTTCAATCCAACTCTTCCCATCATGATGTTGTAGGCTGACTGCACATTCTTATCCATCACAAAGAAGCGTATTCTTTCTGTTCGACAAGCTGGCCAAGTTCCAATGAGTATATCCAATTTGATCGTCCCAAGTGGAAAAACTTTCTCGCCAGCAAAACCCAGAAGGGGTCTATGATAAGGTTCCAATTGAGATAATTTCAAATTCAAGCTATCAAAGCATGAGTAATACATGATGTCTGCCGAACTACCGTTGTCTACTAACACCCTTGAAATGACCACGTCCTTCATCCTCATTTTGATCACCAAAGGATCATCATGAGGGTAAAGAACACCTGCCAGGTCGTTTTTTGAAAAACCAATCACTAACTTCTCTTTGTTTACCTTCCTCGGACGATCATCCTCGGCCAGATTTATTCGCTGAATATATGAACAAGCTTGAGCCTCTCCGAGGTAAGCTTTTCTTTCTGCAGTAAGGTCTCCTCCTCCTGCATCTCCTCCTGTAATAACATTACAATCAAATGACCCAAAACGTATGGAAAATACCTCTCGTTCAGGCTGTCTTGGCTTCTTGGGAAGATCGGGGTCATCATCTGGATCATCTTCATGGTCCCTCTTTTTTTTTCTTCGGCACGACGAGGAGATCTAGATCTTTCTCTAGTTCTATCATCATTCTTCCTCTCACCCCTGCGGTCTACATATTTTGACAATTTTCCTCTTCGGATGAGCGTTTCAATCTCGTTCTTTAGGGCTATGCAATTTTTGGTCATATGGCCATGATCTTTGTGAAATTCGCAATATTTGGCCTTATTCCTCAGATCGGGATTTGTCCTCAATTTCTCTGGCCACTTGATTTCCTCGCTATTCTTGATTTCTTCCAAAACATGATTAATACCCATTTTCAATGGAGTATAATTATCGTACTTCTTTAGGACTTCCCACGTCGTCCTATTATTTCTGGAATGCTTGTCACCACCATTACCTTTCTGGTCTTTCTTCTTAGACTTGTCGACCTCCACCTTGGTTTCTTTATCCATATTCTTCTTTGCAGCCATAGCCTCCTCGACATTCATGATTTTGGCCGCTTTTGCCATCAACTCCAACATAGTTTTAGGTAGGTCTTTGGCCAAAGTGTAGTATAACTTGTTAGGCAACAATCCACTCATCAAAGCAGTGATCGCTGTCTTTTCTTCGTAATCTATGACTTCCAACTTCTCGTTATTAAAACGAGTTATGTAATCTCTAGTACTTTCACCTGATTTTTGTCTAACACTTAGCAAGTGCGCTACTCGCTTTACTGGCTTTGCCCCAAAACAAAAATTTCCAATGAATAACTCGGCTAATTGAATAAAAGTTGAAATCTTACCCCGAGGAAGATTATTATACCATATCTGTGCAGATCCGGTAAGAGTTCCCGAGAATGCTCTACACCTCATCTCGTCGGGGACGGCATAAATATCGGCAGCAGCTTGGTATTGTTCTATATGAAGTACAGGATCTGTCTTTCCATCGTACTTGGGAGTCACCACAGGTGCTTTGAATTTCGATGGTGTAGGAAAATCCACAATGGCTTGCACAAAAGGTGTCCCTTGAACGAAAGTTCTCTGTAGGGGGTTTCTTGCCTTAGCCATTTCGCCCAGTCTATCCTCCAACCGCTGAATGGAACCTTTCCATGCTTCATTTCCTTCCTCAGGTCGCTTAGTCCGAGCAATTGATTGTTCTGACGTAGCTTCCTGAGATTTATCTCGACGAGTAGCTGGTCGTGATTGTGCTGATCCTTCTCTCAAACCTGATGGTGGCCGAAAACTTCCCGATGGAGCTCTAGGTGGACTCATATTCCTCCTTGGTCCTAATCGACTGAAAGGAGACACCCTGCTTAACCTTTCTAAAGCGCTAGTTCTCTCCGGAGAGAGAGTGATACGTTGATCTGTATCCGTAGCTTGTATTGATGAAGTTCGCCCAGGTTGATAAGAAGAATCATTAGACTCCCCATTGCGATATGACGCAGTACGTCTGGATCGTGATTGCCCACTATCACTCCGTTGTCCTGAATAGGTAGGTGCACCGCCTTGAAGAGTTTGAATGAGTTGCCTCATAGATTCTTGCATGGCGGTTTGTCCTTGAGCCAGATTTGTCATAATTCCAGTCAGATCTGGGGGTGCAGATGGATTTGGAAGATTTCCAGTATTTCCAGCATTTCGATTACTGGATTCTGGATTATCTGCCATTGATAATAACTGATTTTTGCGAAAAACGATAGTAACAGTCGTTTCCCACAGACGGCGCCAATCTGTTGATGTAAAAAACTAGATTGCTCTAATTATTCAATCACAGATAAATAACTAAGACAAAGATTTTTAAAGTGGTTCGGCTAGGAATAAAGCCTACGTCCACTGTTATGTTATTGCTGAATGTTTGCAGAATTCTTGATTACAAGTTCTCTCAAGAAATTCCCCGTCCCTTTGAATGGGGTTGATACAGGGTATTTATAGCCTTGAGGCTGTACATGAAAGGTTCGATACATTAAATGATATACATGTGAAAGGGTAATACATTTAATGCAGCGTGCGCGTCAAGAATATAAGCATTCAATGAATATTTGAACTGTTGATTATCTGGCAATTAATGATACGACCGAGGTGCAGCTCGGACCGCCATAGTTGCTCGTTGATCAGGAGTTCCTCGGAGCACTAGAGTACCTCGGAGCGCTAGAGTTCCTCGGTGCGCTAGAGTTCCTCGGTGTATCCTCGTTGCTCGGAAAGAATCATGGTTGGTCGGGAAATGAACTTCCTCGCTGCTATTGTGCCACGTAGGTTGACACGTGTCTTCATATTATTCGTCCACATCAGCATATTAATTTTGGTATCAACAATGATGTTCCGCCCAAGGATTTACGCTTTTAAGCTCCTTTTTTTCCTTTAAATGGTTACGTCATCATTTTTGGTCTCATTAGACTATATTTGTTTTTGTCCATAGCAATTTTTCTACTTTTGATAGAATGTTTTTATACTAGCAGAGTCTATTTTTACCCTGTCAGTAAGAGATGCTCTAAGAACAATGAATTGATATATTACAATGAAGTGTATTATATCTGTATGTCTACAGTTAAGAAACGTGGGGTTCAAAGTACTAACCAAACCAAAAGATTTTGACTAAAGAGTCATATGTTGAGAATAATAAAATATTTATTTATCCTCACATTGCTAAGCATGGGATCCTGACAAATCTGCCTAACATAGTCATAACAATTTATTGGACAAAACAAAGTGAGAAGTCACTCGATTGTGATGGCCCCATGATGTAATAGATTATTACTCAATTGTGTCATTATAAAATCTGATTATTAAAAAAAGCGCTCCACTACGTGAACCCTTAATTGTACTCCATTTTCATATCCTTACAATAAGAAAAAAATTATGAGATCACTTTTTTTTTTTTCAAATTATGATATCACTTTTTTTTTTCAAATCAGCCCTCCCATTTTAAAAGCCAATTTTTTTAATAAAAATATTACAGTGTTTGTAATATTTTTTTAATAAAATATTTTTTTACATAAAAAATTTGTATTATTTTATTAAATATTTTTAAAAGTAATTTTATAAAAAAATCAGGTGGTCTAAAAACTGTTCTTTTATAAAACAAAAATGGCAAAAAAATTGATGTTTCTAATCGCAATTGGTTAGTGCCGCTGGCACGACCCACATCATTTAAGAGATGTGGATTCGCGCCAGCATCACTAACCCATCAATTTTTTTCCAAAAAAAATATGTACAAGTTTTTAAAAACAATTTTATAAAAAAAACATTATATAAAAATATTTTTTTTATAAAATTAAAATGGCAAAAAAATTAATGTTTCTAATCGCAATTGGTTAGGGTCGCTGGCGCGGACCCACTTCATTTAATAGATATGGATCCGCTCCATCAACACTAATCCATCAATTTTTTTCCAATAAAAAGTGTACAAGTTTTTAAAAACAATTTTATAAAAAAAACATTATATAGAAACTGCTTTTTTTATAAAATTAAAATGACAAAAAAAATTGATGTTTCTAATCGCAATTGGTTAGTGTCGCTGGCGCGGACCCACGTCATTTAATAGATATGGATCCGTGCCATCAACACTAATCCATCAATTTTTTTCCAAAAAAAAGTGTACAAGTTTTTAAAAACAATTTTATTAAAAAAACGTTATATAGAAACTATTTTTTTTATAAAATTAAAATGGCAAAAAAATTGATGTTTCTAATCGCAATTGGTTAGTGCCGCTGACGCGGACTCACGTCATTTAATAGATATGGATCCGCACTATCAACACTAATCCAACAATTTTTTTCCAAAAAAAAGTGTACAAGTTTTTAAAAACAATTTTATACAAAAAAAAATATATAGATTTGTCTTTTTTATAAAATAAAAATGGCAAAAAAATTGATATTTATAATTGCAATTGGTTAGTGTCGCTGGCGCGGACTCGCGTCATTTAATAGATATGGATCCCCGCCATCAGCACGACCCATCAATTTTTTTCCAAAAAAAAGTGTACAAGTTTTTAAAAACAATTTTATACAAAAAAAAATTATATAGATTTGTCTTTTTTATAAAATAAAAATGGCAAAAAAAATTGATATTTCTAATCGCAATTGGTTAGTGTCGCTGGCGCGAATCCATACCATTTAATAGATGTCAATCCGCGTCAACAGCACGACCCATCAATTTTTTTCCAACAAAAACTGTAGTTTTAAAAATCATTTTATAAAAAAAAAACATTGTTTTCTATATATATATAAACAAGAAAAATAGTTGTTTACCCGATGCATAAAAATGTTATACCTTGTTATTGTGGGTCCCGTCAGACACAAGGTACAACCTTATCAGCTTTGTCTTATTAGGCAGGTACCAAATTGGGTATGAAAAAAAATCCATGTAGTGGTACTCTTTTTTTAATAGTTAGAAATCAAATTGTGAATGTTATTTGTTTAGTTAATGTTTAAACAAAAAATAGTTAATTGTTTTGGAAGGTTTGTTTTGGACTCATTTCTAAAAAGTAGGTCTCACAAATGTTGTTCTATTATAAGAGTGTGGATGGAGGGTACAAATGAGGGTCTATATAACTTTACTCTTAAAAAAATATACGCATAGAAATTTAAAAGAACGGATGGGACAACACACTCTGATCAATTGTGTGTGTGTATATATATATATATATATATATATATATATATATATATAATCAAAACAAATGTAAAAACTTTAGACAAATCTGTACGGAAAAAAATTATAGATTATAAAGTTATAATAAAAAATAACGATCAGTTAAAGATGTAGAAGATTAGAAAAAAATGTTAAAAACGAAAAATTAAAAAGAGAAATTTTAACAAAAAAATGGCACGAATTTTAACAAAAAAATACACAAGTTAAGCAGTTAATTAAGTAAGTAACCATAACAAATCATCTACTAGAAAGTCTAGAATTTACGTGATATTTATATTGATAATAGTTATTTGTTTGTTATCATCAAAAGCAATGTTATCAAAAATGATCATGAATTATAGTTAAAGTAAATTAATAAATGATTAATTTTATATTTTATTTAACACTATGAAATTAAAACATTAGGGTAAGAACAAGACATTAAATGTCACCCCTAGTGATAGTGAGCTGGGGTTTTATGCTAATGAGTCGCCTCGTGACCATAACTATACTAGATTTGTTGTCACTTTGGACTTAGGCAAACCTAGTCTTGAATCTACCCTTATTAAAGATAAGGTTAAGGATGTTTGCGAGGAAACCCAATCCAAGAGATGTCATGGTGAGAACACCTTAGAAACCAACGAAGATGATTGGTTTGACATTGAAAAGTATTACTCCAAGCTTAGCTAAATTGCTCTCCGATTGGATAAGGGAAACCTTGAGTTAAATTTTGAGTTTAAGACGTATAAAGAGGATATTTGTGTCCTTAGAGATAAAGGGACATTTTTTTGGCACTTTTTAGGTACCTGAGGCTAATCTCGTTGAGAAACTTCAAGAGGGGGGGGGGGGGGGGGGGGGAGAGAGATCTTACACGGTACAATCACTACCCTAAAGCAAGAATTACTCAAGTCATCCTGGACCCAAGCATTCCTTGAAGAAGATAATGTTAAGCTTAAGAAAAAATAGAGGCACTTTTACAACTATAGGTTAAACTTGAGGACAAATATAAAAACTTGAGAAGATGATTTTAGCACCAACTCAATCCTCAATGGAAAAGACTAACCTTGGATATTATAAGACGTTGGAGTCTATACTTAAAGTGGAGGTCAATATTTATCATATTTTTTCACTTATTAAAAACTAAAGGGCCATTTAAGGGAGTAATGTTTCAGGCTAGAGGAGGACATAGGTAGATCTCTTAATCGGTACTTCGGGACAATTAAAAATCTACACGAGTGGGTAAAATACCGATTTAAGACTCCCCAATAACTCATCGGTGTTTAGAAAGAATCGTCTCCTCCCGAAGAGGATAGAGTTAAAAGAAGGACTAGGTATAAGAGAATGAGGAACAAGTATGTGGTATCTCGTCCCAATCCCAATGCCACGTGAGCCATTTTATATTCCTATGTTAGGATTTTAATGTGTTTTATTGATTGCATCATTCTTATATCCTACCTTGATATGTCCTACATTTTATTTTGGCTCGTTTGTGTTTTTTTTTTATTTTTCTTGTTTTGCATTCTAAATATATAGAAAAATAAAAAATATTTACTTTTGTTTTCAGAAACTATTAAATTAAAAAATATTTTTTTTGGATAGCTAATGTTTTAGGATGATTTGAAATTTTGGGAAAACATCATGTTATTTTATATCTTAATTCTTGATTAGGAACTTAAGAGGGTAGAGCGTATTTACTTCAATTTTGCTTAACCTTTTTAAAAGTTCATCGAGAAAACTCATGTTGCATATATAATAGTCATTACCATATCGCGAACACACTTGCACTAGTTAAACTAAGGTGTATCATCAATTTTGATCCAAAACGTTTTATCGTATGTGTTTGCACTCAATTGGGTCACATATTTTTGTTGTTAGATTTTAAAATTGTGCATGTGATAACCATTGCATGTGAGAATTATTCAAAAAAATTGATGAGGGATGCAATGGGAAGTAATGTCCAAAGTGAGATGAAAGCTCCAATTGGTAAGAAACTTATATTTATGTGCTAATGAACATATAAAGAAAAATCTAAGAAGCATATTTATGAGGGAGCTATAAGTTGAATACCAATGGATGTGAACATATTTCGTCTAACATATTTTTGAGTTGACCTTATTGACTTTCTTAACTTTTGCAAGTTAAATTTACGTCTTAATTGAACATAACCTTGTTTTAGTATAGTTGATGTTCATGTGTGTTAAACTGTTGGTTAAATCATGGGTCCTTGTAAAACATGGGTGGGGTAATATGTTTTTCGAGTTTTGATATCATTTCAATTCTTGTTAGATAGCTTGTGTGGGGCTGCTGATTTTGTATAGGTATCTCATATTAATAAACCAATCATTTTTTCATCATTTATTTATCTTTGTTTTGTATTGTTTAAAAGATTGAATTCGAATCTTTTATGCTTAAATGGATATGTGGTTATATTCGATGTTATATCATAACTATTATATATTTTTTTATGATTTATAGTTTCATGAATATATCTCACATAATTCAAGTCTAGCACTTTTCAGTTTGCATGATCATATCTTTTGCGTTGCTAAGTTTAGTTTAAATTAGAAATATATTTTTCTAGAAATTATTTTCTATATTTAGGCCATAGGTAATTTGAGGGCCGCACAAAAATAAAATGTGAGGGTACGAAAAGGTATTAAATTCCACCCTTGGTGATGAGTCACCACATGATCATAACTATACCGTCTTTACTGCCACTTTGAATTTAGTCGAAGCTAGTCTCAAATTTTCCCTTATTAAAGATAGGGTTTATGATTTTGACGAGATATACCAATCTAAGAGATCTCGTGATGATAACACCTTAGAAATAATAGATATGATGAGTTTTAACATTGAAAAAGATTACTCCGACCTTTTTAAGATGGCTTTCCAATTGGATAAGGTAAACCTTAAATTAAGCTCCAATCTTAAGACTTAAAAAGAGGACATTTGCATCCTTAAGGGAACAAACACTTCTAGGAAAATTTCAAGATTGTTAGGATACTCCCATATAGAAGCTTCAAGAAGGGGATAAAGAGAGATATCTCTTACACGGGAAGGGTGCTAGACTAAAGAAAGCATTACTCGAGTCATCCGAGACTCAAATGTTGTTTGAAGAAGAGAATATAAAAGAACATTTATTCTCAAAGCTTTGTCTTATCCCGTTCCAAAACTTATTTGAGTCATTGTCTAAAAGGCACCTCATGACTATACATCTTCATCTTCATCCAAAAAGGTACCTCATTCCATAAACAATGAGATTGTCACTTTCGGATAAGGTAGAGGACATATAATTACTCAGTTTTCCCACCCTGATTTTGACATAACTTAAATTAAGATTTTCTTAAATTGAAAAATGTGTTAAAACTTCTATGTAAGTTGATTGTACTATTTGAACAAATACACTATGAAAAATACTTTTTCTATGAGAAAAACTATGTTAAAATTGCATTCGTATGTGTGTATTTTATGTACGAGTGCTCTTGGTTGAGAACAAATATACTTACTGGTTCAGATTTTCTTAAAAAAGGGCACGATCTATAACAATGATATTATGTCTCACTATAGCGAAAGTCCACCACTGGTGACTTTTGATCAGACTTAAATATTGTGAACAAAAGTGCGACCTGCTTTGCCTCAGTCTCTCCGCAACGACTTATATTGTTGTAGCGAAGGTATGTCCCTGGTATCTTTTTCCAAATTCATTTTTTCCCCTATATCATGGCGCAATGTAGATCACTACGTTGACAAAAATGCTCACTGCATCGACACTATTGCGGCAACATCAGACCTGCCATATAAAGCAAATCTGACCAAAATCTTGCATTGTAAAATATGAGATTCTCTTTTTCTGTTATATCTTTTATTGACTTGGGTAAGAAACCAATATTTTGTGTGATTGAGAATGAGTAAGAAGGTTTGGAAGTTTATATCCACGTATTTGAAGAAACAAAAACCTCTATTTAACTCAGTATATTCTTCCACACAAAATAAGGTTAATAATTTTAGAAAGGTTTTCATTAATATATCATGTTAAAAGAAAACATATTTTCTTAAGAGTAAAAACGTTCTTTGTAGTTTTGAGATATCCATTATTATCATTTTAGTTTAAACATTTTGAAGTTTGATTACTTCTCTCAAGTCCTGAACAAACATTTTTACAAAACTTGTTTAAATATTTTTTATATCTTAAAAATACTTTGTGAGTTTTGATTACTTCCCTCAACCTTTAGGACCCTCACCTCCTAGGAAGTTCGATATTCATAGAAGCTTTTCACTTATTCCATTTTGTAACATAAATTTTCTTCTTCAAACTATAAAAGAAGAAAGTTATCTCTTCGAACTTTAAATGAAGAAACTTGTCTTCATGCAAACGCATCATTATCAATGAAAGTTGACACCTATGACATGGAGGTGATCGGAGAGAGATATGTGCCTTCTTTTCCAACTTAGAGGTTGAAAAAGTGTCTTGTGGAGGTTGTGCATTATTGTGTCTAGAAGAGGTTCAAGTTTTTATTCATTTCTCCCTTTTGTAAATCTTTCCATGTTTAGTAGAAGCTGTCGATTTAGCCCGAGGTTTTTCCCTCAAGCATTTTTCCCTCGTATAAATCCTCAGTTCAAAACTCACTACGATCAAGAATAGTAACTGGTATCTCCTCATATGAGATATATGGATAAAAATCTATCTCCTCCAATGGAATGTGCTAATACGCCCTCTCACTTATTTGATATCTCTTCAGCGACGATATATGAAACACATCGTGGATGCGGTAAACCCAGCCTGTAAGCGACTCCTCTCACTCTCTCAATGATTGGGAAGGGCCCTACATACCTGGGCGCTAACTTACACTTCTTCTCTAATCTCATGACTCATTTCATAACAAACAACCACATCAAGACCTAATCCCTCTATATCCAACTTTATGTGACTCATGCCTGCATCTGCGTAACTCTTTCGCCTATCCTGGATATCTATATGCATCTCTGAATGAGCTCGATCTTGGCAGTAGTATCCTAAATTATCTCTGATCCTAATGCCAATGGTAAACTGGTAGGAGTTATTATCAGCAAACTCCACCATTGGATGATACTCCTCCAAACCTCCTCCAAAATCGAGTATACACATCCTGAGCATGTCCTATAACATTTGATTAACCCGATCAGTCTTTCCATCCGTCTATAGATGATACGCTATACTCAATCATAAATTTATGCTCATAGCCTCCTGAAATCTCTGCCAAAAATGGGACCTAAAAATATTGTCCCTATCGGACACGATATTAGCCAGCACCCCATGTAATCTCACAATCTCAATAATAAACAACTGCACACACTGACTCATCTCATAATCCGTATGAACTGGTAGAAAATGGGCCACCTTGATTAACCGATCCACAATCACCCAGATAGATTCATGACCTCTCTGTGATGTTGGTAACCCAGTAATGAAGTCCATCGAGATTCTCTCCCACTTCCACACTAGGATCTCAAGTGTCTGTAACATCCTTGTCAGAATTTGGTGATCTATCTTCACTATCTGGAAAGTAGCACACTTCGAGACACTCTCTGACATGTCCCGCAAACCTCGATCTGTGAGACTCAATAATCTTTATGTGACTCAAATTTGCATCATTTGGAAGCACAAGCCTCCCGTTAAAGCATAAGCCTCCCTCATAACTGATCGAGTACGACTCTTCCCCATCTGCTAGCAACTATCTGAACCTATTCTGATAGAACTGGTACCCGACCTGTGCTTTCACTACCCACATAATGATCTCGGGTATGATATCCAAAACTAACAAGCAAGCTTTAGTGATGTCATTGTCATGTCAAAGCTCACCCCACTCCACCTTTTAGAACTCTGATTCATATCTAGTAGGTTGTTGGCTTAATCCTCCTGCCACCACATTAGACTTCTCAAGATGATACTGAATATCAAACTGGTCTCCTTTGTCACATATTCAGGTCCTTTTGCATGAACAGATATAGTAGCGACTTATGATCCGTGAATAAGTTGAACCTCTCACCCAAAAGATAGTGCCTCTAAATTCTCAATGCAAATACTAACACTGCTAGTTCCAGGTCGTGAGTGGGATAATTCTTCTCAAGGTGATTAATATTGAGATATGCATAAAATATAGCTCTATCCTCTAGTTGTAATACACCCCTATGTCCCTACAGAGATTCATATGTGAAAACACGGTAGTCCACTCCTCCCTTAGGAAGTGCGAGTACAGGCACTGAAGTCAATTTGTCATTTAGCTCGTCAAAAGACAACTAACAATAGTCATCCCAAATGAATGGTACTCCCTTATGAGTCAGATTATTCAACAACCCACAATCTTGGAGAAGCCCCTTATGAAGTGGCGATAATACCCGACCAATCCCAAAAAACTTTGAACCTCCATCGGCGTCGTGGGATTTCCACACTCCTTCACCACTGATATCTTACTCGGATCTGTATAAATCCCTCTATCTGATACAATGTGCCCTAAAAATTGCACCTCTTTTAGTTAAAATCCGCATTTCTCGAACTTAGCGTACAATTAGTGATTCCATAATGTCTACAGAACCAAGCACAAATGCTTTGCATGCTCACTCTCAGTGAGATAATAAACCAGAATGTCGTCGATGAACTTAATGATGAACTGGTTAAGAAACTCCCTAAAGTTCTATTCATGAGGTCCATGAACACTGTTGGTGCGTTAGTCAACCCAAATGGCATCACCCTAAACTCTTACAATCCATACTGCGTTAAGAATGCGATCTTAGGAACGTTCTCCTCCTTGATACGCAACTGATGGTACCCCAACCACAATTCTATCTTCAAAATGAATGTTTCTCCTCTCAACTGATCGAACAAGTCATCGATTTCAGGCAACGAACACTTATTCCGAATCGTGACCTTGTTCAATTTTTGGTAATCTATGCATAGATGAAGTGGCCCATCTCTTTTCTTCAGAAATAGTAATGGTGGACCCCATGGCGATGTACTCCGCCTAATAAAGCCATGTCCTAAAATATTCTGAATCCGATCCCTCGACTCCCATATTTCTAGTGGGGCCATACGATACAGTGCACGTGCGATTGGCCTCATCCCAAGCACTAAATCAATCACAAACTCTATCTTTTGGCCCGGGTATCTCCTAGAAAATGTCAATAAACTCCATCATAACCATAATAGAATCTATGGAGATAACCACCTCATATGAGATCTCCTCCTCAATGCAGTACAAGTGAGTGGTTGATCCTCCCTCAAGTAGAAATATCGTTACTGTTGATGTAAAAAATTAGATCGCTCTAATTATTCAATCACAGATAAATAAAATGAGACAAAGATTTTTAAAGTGGTTCAGCCTTATATGAATGGCCTACGTCCACTGTTATGTTATTGCTGAGTGTTTGGGAATTCTCGATTACAAGTTCTATCAAGAAATTCCGATCCCCTTGAATGAGGGTTGTACAATGTATTAATAGCCTTGAGGCTATCTTCCGAAAGGGTGATACATTAAATGGTATACATATGAAAGGGTAATACATTTAATGCCCTTTAAGCGTGTGCGTCAAGATGATAATCATTCAATGAATAGTTGAACTGTTGATAATCTGGCAATCAATGCGGTGGCCGAGATGCAGCTCGGACCGCCTTAGTTGCTCGTTACTCAAGAGTTCCTCGGAGCGCTGGAATTCCTCGGAGTGCTGGAGTTCCTCGGTGTATCCTTGTTGCTCGGAGCGAACATGGGTTGGTCGGGGAAATGAACTTCCTCATTGCTATTGTGCCACGTAGATTGACACGTGTCTTCTTATTATTCGTCCATATTAGCATACTAATTTTGGTATCAACTGAAGCCCCCAATGTTTCATATTTCGAACTTTGAGGAGTATGGAACATTCTTTCTCGGTATATGGCAATATTAAATGACCTTCCTGGGTTTTAGGAGCTTTTTCTTCGTATTTAAATTTCCTTCCAAATTCGCAGAATCCGCCTTTTTGAATTTTTAAAAGCGCTTCGATCTTCGTGCATTTTTTGTCCTTTTAGCCGCCGGTGGCGTAATAGTTTCTTTTTTGTAATCATTTCTTTCGCCGTTTCCCAAGGCAAAGTATTTAAACTTCATAGGCAATCACACCGTCTTCTACCTTTTCCAATTTTCTGCTTTCGAGTTTTCCATAGTCTTTCTTTCTCTTGTGCGTTCATCCTTGTCTTTGTCAACAGATCTCCTTTTTTCCCTGTAAGCTTTTCTTCCTTCTTCTTTTATTCATCATGGTTTACGTTATTGAATCTCTTGAGAAATTTCGTTCTGATTTTTCTATTCCATCTTGGGTAACTTTGGAGGATCTTTCTGAGCCTTCAAATTACTTTCGTTTGGCTGAGGGACATTGGTTCCCCAGCCTCTTTATTGCTGAATGTGGATTTTCTTTTCCACCAAACCCTTTATGCTTAGAATTATGTCATCACTTCGATGTTGTTCCTGCAAAAATAGCCCCAAATACATGGAGAATAGTTAATGGGGTGCATAGGTTAAATCAAACTCATGAAACTCGTATAGGAATTCCTGAGATTATGTATTGTTATAGATGAGCTATTCTAGATAATGTTTATTATTTAAAAACTAGATTTTTGAATAGGGCTTTAGTAGTCAACCTCCCTGATGCTAACAGGGACTATTTTGAACATGGGGTAGTTATAAAAAAATTGGCAACATGCCCCTTTAGTTGGAGACGAAGTATATGAAGGTCCCAAATGCCCTCCATATGGCAATGGGATAGGTTATTTTCATTTTATTTTATTTCTGAAATTATGATTTCATTATGTTTGAAAAAATGTATGATTGACATTTCAATATGTATTTGTTTGCAGTTGACAGCAAGAGAAAAACTCCTAAGGAATCAGAAGTTAATATAAAGCATTTAAAACATATCTGGAGTTTGCATCAGAAAGTTGCAGATGAGCACGTCAGGTCTTCTTCATACTTGTTGCAGTATAGGAGCTATACATCCTCCTTTACTGCTCGTCCTGTGGTGAGCACTAGCGAACCATTGCCAGCTTCTGAGGATTCTTCACCGGACTCTTACATTCCTCTGAGTCAAAAGATGGGCAAAAGAAGAGTTCCTGCTATCTTCGAGGAGACCTCCTCTGCTAGAGATGGAAAGAGAAACAAGGCTGATGTCCTAAAGGGGACAAAGAAAGTGGATGCTTCCCCTTCTGTTGCTACTCAGAAGGCTGTCGAGAAGCCCCCAGTGGCTCCTGTGCAGAAGGATGCACCTGTGGAAGTAATCACCATTTATCCAACCAAAAGTTCTTCTTTGGTTGAGGTTGTTGAAAAGACACTGAGGAGACTGAAGAAATCCTCCTCGGTCAGTTTTTCTGAAGCCATTCCCCAGCTCCAAGCTAGTGGAGCTGGTGTTCCAACCATTATTCCCCCGAGTTCTGCAATGAGCTCGGTAAAGACTTGGACTATTCCTGAAGTCCAGGGGATCGAAGAAAACATGTCTAGGGATATGCTGACATCCCTAGCTACTCGTCACATTGCTTCAGTAAGTTTTTCTTACCCTAAATTTTTCTTTCTTTCAGTCAATATATGTATCTCGGCACTGACTTATCATTACCTTTTTTCAGCTGGTGAGTTGCTTTAACACCATAGTGAAGAAAGATGAAGCACTCAAGGCTTCTAGCTCCTCGTCTGGAGTGGAGGATGCCTTTCTGGGTTTGGCCCAATCTCTGAAGGAATCCCGTCAAAGATACGACGAGGATAAGGGTGAATGGGAGAAGAAGTTGACTGCGTCTGAGGCAGAGAAAGTGTAGTTGGGAAAGAAGGTGAAGGACTTGGAGAGAGAGAATAAAAAATACGCTGAGAAGCTCACAAGTGTTGGGGAGCTTGAGAATAAGTTGAAATTGGTCGAGGAAGAGCTGTCCCTTTTACGAGAAGTAAATCGCCAGAAGGAGGAGATGGAGGCCAAATTGAAAGCCACCGAGGATCTTCTATCCGAGAAGCTCTCCTCGGAGAAAATGAAGAGAAAAATGGCTGTGAAAAAATCCTTTTGAACCGGTTGGGACAAAGGATGGGATAGGGTGGTAGCAGCAATGATGACTCAGGTGCAGTATGGGAGTTTGAAATACTTCCGAGATGGTTGGGTTGCTGCCTTGCAAGAATTGAAGGTGAGCGAGGACTCCAAATTATTTCAACAACATCTCCCTGATCCTCCTCCAGCTATTGAAGATGAAGAGGAGGATGAAGCTGCATTCGAGGAGTCTTCAGTGATAGTGGGTGATCAATTTCTTGCTCCACAACCCAATCAGACAACCACCGAGGAGATTTCTTATTTGCCTGCTCCTCCTGAACAAGTCCCAACTTCTGCCAACCAAATTGTTGTTCCCACCAAGCAACCAAGCTCCTCGTCCCAGCCTCCCAAGAAAGTCTTAGGAGACAAGGAAAAGGTGTGAAGTTGTTCGGTATTCTCTTTTATTTTGGTTTTACTTGTACTTTGTATTCTGAATGTTGTACTCTCTTTGATGATGTAATAAAAATCACCTTTTTTGTTTCTCTACATTGTTGATGCTTTGTCTGTTTCTTTTATTAACTCTTGCCTTCTCTTTTTTACTAGTTTATAACTAGAATGGAATTACTATCTGCCAATGATACAAAGCTGATGCAGCAATGCCATGAATATAATAAAGTTGGTCACACAGACCTAATTGCATCAGAAGTTGCCGACATCCTTGGCCATGGTGCTTTAGAGCAGGCAGTGGAGGCATATCAGCACTTGAAGGATTTACTTGATCGAGTTGTGGCTAATAACGTGGCCTATTACGAAATGATAGAGGATCTTCAATGTACCTTAGAAGACCTTCAAAATCAGTATAAGGAATCAACTGCCCTGTTGCATGAGGGGTATGAGAAGAGATATCAACAGCTTTCTGCCGAGACAGGCCACAAAAAGATCCTTGCTGGGTACGATGTTAGGGAGAGAACCCTAAAGGGTGAAGTTGAAGCTTGTAGACAGATTGCCGAGCTTCTAGAGCAAGAAAATAACAATTTGCAGAAAGAGCTGGCACAGTATAAGTCTGCAGCATCTTCTTCAACAGCTATAATCCCAGTGACTGACAAGGGATTTTCCTTTCTAGAGGTTAAAAATGCCAAATTAAGGCAAGAGTTGGACACCTTGAAAAGGTCGAGTACCTCTGCTGCTGCTCGGGGGCGAGGAAGAGGTTCTCGTGGACAAGGAAGAGTTACTCAGGAGATTGTCGAGGAACAAAGTACTCCTCCTACTCGGGGTAGATCGAGATCTCTTCGTCGTAATGTTGAAGAAGCTCGTACTCAGTCAACATTGGAAACTCAATCGTACCAATTGAATGCAAAAGATCGGGCTTTGTCTGAAATGTCCAAGAAATCCCAAACTTTGGAGGATCAACTTACTGCGACGAAGTCTGCTTTAGATAATAAGGACATTTTTGTCAAAAACCTTCACGAGCAATTGGAGAGACTAACTTTCCAATTCCATAAATAGCCCAGGGAATTTTGGATGGCTAGGTACAACGAGGAACTATTCCATTTAGATGCTCGTATCCAGAATGCCAATAATGAGGGCTATAAACAAGGCTGGCTGAATGACTTATGCGTGTTGAAACTCGAACGGGGACATTTTTTGTGGGATTATTATTATCCTGGGGTATTTGAATTGCCTGTGCCACCGTTCAATTTGGACATGGAATGGATCCCAGCTCGTGCCATTCCTCGGAGCTTAATTGCACAATACCTTGGTGACTACAGTCTTCATTCTCAGATCGAAGTATCTCGTCCCGAGCATCTATTGGACACACCTTCAATAATGAATGTCAGAATGCTGAAGGACTTGAACTTCATTAACTCTCCTCAGACTTTAAATGATCCGCCTGCTGGCGAGGAACCTGTATCGAAATCTGAAGGGAAAAAACCAATAGAATAGGAATTTTCTATATAACAGTTAGTACACATATGTAACTTGTAATTTATTTTGAGTTTTAATGAAAGACTTTCATTTTCTGTTTGCAAATCTGTATTGCTATTGTCTTGTGCTTGTCAAACACTTTATATTTGTGCTTGCATAACAATATTGGGTGGTTCATCGACCAACTTAGTAATAAAAAGTTACAAGTATCAGAAATGTTGCTCGATCACTTAATAATAAAGTAATGAGTATAAAAATGCTGAAAATTATTCCAACCAACCAAGGTTGTAAAAATAAGCTTGTCAACCAATTATAGTTAGTGAGATTTTATCCCCGACTAACCATACTTGGTAACTTTTTGTCTTTTTCATAAAATGTGCCCGACCAACCAAGGTCGATGAATATTCCTCGTCGACCAACTACAGTTAGTGGGTTTTTATCCCCGACTAACCATACTTGGTTCAGTTTGGAATATTTTGTTCTACGAGGAACTTTTGTATTTTATGTAATAATTTTACCTCCCGACCAACATAAGTTGGCGTTTGAGAGCATATCTTGTTTCCTAACCAATCGAGATTGGCCTTTTTAGGAGTCTCGTGTTCTCGAGATTGGCCTGTTTAGGTGTCTCGTGTTCTCGCCCTTTTACCAACCGGAGTTGGTCGTGGGTTTGAACTATCATGTCCACTAGATCTTTTACCAACCTGAGTTGGTCACACTAGTGTACGCCTCCTAACCAAAGGAGTATAGTTTGTTCTCGCCCTTTTACCAATCGGAGTTGGTCGTGGGTTTGAACTATCATGTCCACTATCTCTTTTACCAACCTAAGTTGGTCACACTAGTGTACGCCTCCTAACCAAAGGAATATAGTTTGTTCTCACCCTTTAACCAACCGGAGTTGGTCGTGGGTTTGAACTATCGTGTCCACTAGCTCTTTTACCAACCTGAGTTGGTCACACTAGTGTACGCTTCCTAACCAAAGGAGTATAGTTTGTTCTCGCCCTTTTACCAACCGGAGTTGGTCGTGGGTTTGAACTATCATGTCCACTAGCTCTTTTACCAACCTGAGTTGGTCACACTAGTGTACGCCTCCTAACCAAAGGAGTATAGTTTGTTCTCGCCGTTTTACCAACCGGAGTTGGTCGTGGGTTTGAAATATCATGTCCACTAGCTCTTTTACCAACCTGAGTTGGTCACACTAGTGTACGCCTCCTAACCAAAGGAGTATAGTTTGTTCTCGCCCTTTTACCAACTGGAGTTGGTCGTGGGTTTGAACTATCAGTGTTGCTTTTATTGCTGAACAGCGTAGTGTTATACACTAGTATTCCCCGAAAAACTTTCGATAAAAAGAAAGAAGATGGAGAAACATCATCGTTTTATTCATATTGATGGAACTGCTTCACATTTTACATCACTGATAATACTTGCGTAGGTGTTCAGCATTCCTTGCATTCTTAAATTCTTCTCCTTCTAGAGTTGCTATGCGATAAGTTCCTGGTCGAACAACCTCTGTAACTCGGTAAGGTCCATGCCAGTTTGCTTCCAATTTATTGTGCTTCTGAATGACTTTCTTTAGCACATAATCTCCTTCTTTTAAGTCGCATTTCTTCACCCTCTTGTTGTAGAACAAAGATGTTCGTTGTTGATAAGCAGCATTCCTAATGGCTGCCTCTTCTCTAACCTCCTCGAGCATATCTAAATCCAATCTTCTCATTAAGTTGCTGACTGGGGAATTGAAGTTCAGCACTCTATGTGTTGGAAGACCCAACTCGACAGGTATTACAGCTTCACTTCCAAATGCCAGCATATATGGTGATTCTCCAGTTGCTGTTCGGGGAGTTGTTCGGTAAGCCCACAATACTGACTGTAGCTCATTAATCCAATTAGCTTTAGCTTCACTTAGCCTCTTCTTCAAACCATTTAGTAATGTTTTGTTCATCACTTCAGTCTGTCCATTGCTTTGAGGATGGCCTGGTGCTGAATGAGTCTTCAAAATGTTTGATTGACGACAATAGGCAGCAAACTCCTCGTTATCGAATTGTGTTCCATGGTCTGTAATGAAGGCATGAGGGAGACCATATCGGCAGATGATATTCTTCCAAACAAACTGGTACACCTTCTCGTATGTCATATCAATAAGTGGCTCAGCTTCTACCCACTTAGTAAAATAATCCACTGCAACGACGAGGTACTTGAATCTTCCTCGGGTCGTTGGCAGTGGTCCAACCAAATCAATTCCCCACATGGAAAATGGCCAAGGAGAAGTTATGGGTGTCAACAATGCTTGTGGAGTTCGTCGGATGGAGGAAAAACGTTGGAACTTGTCACATTTCTTGGCATATGCTATACAATCAGCCCTCATCGTCGGCCAGTAATATCCCTGCGTCATCACCCTTTGCAAAAATGTCCGACCTGCTACATGGGCTCCACAGGACCCTTCATGGATCTCTTCAATCAATTCTTTCACCTCGGAGGGATGTACACATCTCTGCAAACCTACCATAATTCCTCATCTATACAAAACACCATTAGTTAGTACATACCGAGCAACTTTAAACTTCAATTTCTTTGCAGAGAGCTTATCCTCCGGCAATTCTCCCTCCTCAATATACGCCCTGATGGGATCCATCCAAGATGGTCCTAAATCAAGGGTAATAACATTCATCGTCAGGTCTTCATCTATGCTCCGACTTTCTAATACTTCAATTGGTACGTTCTTCGCAGCTCGGTACGAGTAGCTGATGCTAGTCGGGCCAGTGCGTCTGCTTGTGCATTTTCTATTCTGGGTATTCTGATCAAATGAATGGCATCAAATTCTGCCAACAACTCCATCACCTTTGCATGATACTTGATCATTAATTCTCCTTTAACTGCATATGTTCCCATTATCGGATTCACAATTAATTGAGAATCACTGAATACCATCACTTATTGTGCTTCCATAATCTTTGCTAAATTAAGACCTGCTATCATGGCCTCATACTCAGCCTCATTATTGGAGTCTTTGAATTGGAATCGCAAGGCATATTCCATGTCAATCTCGTCTGGGGTTTTCAAAACAATCCCTTCTCCACAACCTGCTGTGCAAGATGATCCATCTACATACAATCTCCATGTAGTTAACTTGTCTTCAAATTTCTTATCCGATAGAGTTCCTCGATGAAATATCTGCTGTTTTCTTTCATCCTCCCCTAGTAATTTTCGCTCTTCGTCGACCATCTCTTCTTGCCCTTTTACCAATCGGAGTTGGTCCGGGTTTGAATTTGATGATCTTTCTACATCCACAAGCCCTTTTACCAACCGGAGTTGGTCTGGACTTATGTCTGTTGATCCTGTAACATCCACAGGTTGGTCAGCGAGCAATTTTTGTTCCTCGGGGGTATTAGGATATGTAAACTCTGCTATAAAATCTGCTACAGCCTGCCCTTTCAATGACGATCTAGGTTCATACACAATATCATATTCACCGAGCTCTATTGCCCAGTACATCAGTCTCCCTGGTTTTTCTGGTTTATGAGGGGCTTGTCTCAATGGCATGTTGGTATATACGACGATAGTATGGGTTTGGAAATATGGCCTCATTCTTCTACTTGCTTCAATTAATGCCAATGCCAGTTTTTCCATCTTTGGGTACCTGATCTCTGTACCTCGGAAAGCCTTACTTGTGTAATAAATTGGCTTCTGGACTCCATTCTCCAATCTGATCAATGCCGAGCTGACTTCATTCTCTGATACTGCCAGGTACAAGTACAAATTTTCTCCCATTACTGGCCTGGACAATAGTGGAGGTGCTCCCAAATATTTCTTCAAGTCTTGAATGGCTTTCTCACATTCATCATTCCATTCGAAAGTTTTTCGAAGTGTTTTGAAGAATGGGAGGCATCTATCAGTTGCTCGAGATACAAATCTGTTGAGCGCTGCAACTCGTCCTGTAAGAGTCTGCACTTCTTTCTTTGTTGTTGGAGATCGCAACCCTAAAAGAGCTTTGATCTTTTCTGGATTCGCCTCAATGCCTCGCTGGTTGATAATGTATCCGAGGAACATTCCTTCTCGTACTCCAAATGTGCACTTCGTCGGGTTGAGCTTCATTTGGTATTTATCCAGTTGATCAAAGGTCTGGCTCAAATCAACTAGATGATCATCAGCTTTCTTGCTCTTTGTCAGCATATCATCGACATAGACTTCCATATTGCAACTGATTTGCTAGGCAAAAACCTTGTTCATCAGCCGCTGGTATGTCGCTCCTGCATTTTTCAAACCAAAAGTCATAACATTATAACAATAAGTACCCCTAGGGGTAAGAAAAGAAGTACTTTCCCTATCTTCAGGTTTCATCTTGATCTGGTTGTAGCCAGAGTAAGCATCCATGAAGCTGAGCAGCTCCTGTCTCGAGGTAGCATCTACTAGTTGATCAATTCTGGGCAATGGAAAGTGATCCTTTGGGCATGCCTTGTTGAGATCGGTGAAATAAACACACATTCTCCATTTATTATTTTTCTTCTTTACCATCACCACATTTGCTAACCAGTCTGGATACTTCACATCTTCAATGAATTGGGCTTTCTGGAGCTTCTCGACCTCCTCTTGTATAGCTTGATTTTTCTCGGGACTAAATACTCTTCTTCTCTGCTTTACAGGCTTGATCTCCTTATTCACATTGAGCTCATGACATAAGAAGTTTGGATCTATTCCTGGCATGTCTTCATGACTCCATGCAAAAGTTTTCTTCCTATTTCTCAAGAAAGTTATCAATTCCTGTTTTATCGAAATATCCAACGACGAACCTATCTGGGTTACTCTTTCAGGGTGCTCGTCGTCCAGAATAACATTTTCTGTAGATTCCACCACCTGTCCTTTTACAAGTTGGGATTCATCTCTGGGATCAAGAGTTTCAATTTCTTTACCTTCTTTCACTTGGTAGGTAGTAGTCTTTTTCCTTGACTCTTCAAGTTCCTCTTGCTCGGCAGATGAATAATAGCATTCTCGAGCTACTTTTTGATCACCCTTCAGAACTCCTACTCCGAAGTTTGTTGGGAATTTTAAGCACTGATGTACTGTAGATGGAACTGCTTCGAACTTCTTCAAACCAACTCTTCCCATGATGATGTTGTAAGCTGACTGCACGTTCTTATCCATCACAAAGAAGCGTATTCTTTCTGTCCGACAAGCAGGCCAAGTTCCAACGAATATATCCAACTTGATCGTCCCAAGTGGAAAAACTTTCTATCCAGCAAAACCCAGGAGAGGTCTATGATAAGGTTCCAGTTGATATAATTTCAAATTTAAACTGTCAAAGCATGAGTAGTACATGATGTCTGCCGAACTACCATTATCTACCAAAACCCTTGAAATCACTACTTCATTCATCCTCATTTTGATCACCAAAGGGTCGTCGTGAGGGTAAAGAACACCTGCCAGGTCGTTTTTTGAAAAGCCAATGACCAGCTTATCTTTGTTTACCTTCCTCGGGCGATCCTCCTCAGCCAAATTTATTCGCTGAATGTACGAGCAATCTTGAGCCTCTCCGAGGTAAGCCTTTCTTTCTGCAGTAAGGTCTCCTCCTCCTGCATCTCCTCCTATAATAACATTACAATCAAATGACCCAAAACGTATGGAAAATACCTCTCGTTCTGGTTGCCTTGGCTTCTTGGGAAGATCGGGGTCATCATCTGGATCATCTTCATGGTCTCTCTTCTTTTTCTCCTCTGCTCGACGAGGAGATCTAGACCTCTCCCTAGTTCAGTCATTATTTCTTTTTTCACCTCCCCGATCAACATACTTTGCTAGCTTTCCTCTTCGGATGAGTGTTTCAATCTCGTTCTGAAGAGCTATGCAATTTTTGGTCATATGACCATGATCTTTATGGAACTCGCAATATTTCTCCCTGTTCCTCGAGTCAGGGTCTGACCTCAGTTTCTTCGGCCACTTTACTTCCTCGTTATTCTTGATTTCTTCCAAGACATGATTAATAGCCATTTTCAAAGGAGTATAATTATCGAATTTTTTCAGAACTTCCCATGACGACCTATTATTCTTGGAATGCTTGTCACCACCATTGCCCTTATGCTCTTTCTTCTTAGATTTGTCGACTTCCACCTTGGTGTCTTTATCCATATTCTTCTTTGCAGCCATAGCCTCCTCGGCATTCATGATTTTGGCCGCTTTTGCCATCAACTCTGACATAGTTGTAGGTGGATCTTTGGCCAAGGTGTAGTACAACTTATTAGGCAACAACCCACTCATCAAGGCGGTGATTGCTGTCTTTTCTTCATAATCTATGACTTCTAGCTTCTCGTTATTGAAACGAGTTATGTAATCTCTAGTACTCTCACCAGGTTTTTGTCTAACACTTAACAAGTGTGCTACTCGTTTTACTGGCTTTGCTCCAAAATAGAAATTGCCAATGAACGACTCGGCCAATAGAAAGAAAGTTGAAATCTTACCCCGAGGAAGATTGTTGTACCATATCTGGGCAGATCCAGTAAGAGTTCTTGAGAATGCTCTGCATCTCATCTCGTCGGGGACAACATAGATGTCGGCAGCAGCTTGATATTGCTCTATGTGAAGAACAGGATCTGTCTTTCCATCATATTTGGGGGTCACCACAGGTGCTTTAAATTTTGACAGTGTAGGAAAATCCACAATGGCCTGTACAAAAGGTGTCCCTCGAACAAAAGTTCGTTGTAGGGGGTTCTTTGCCTTAGCCATTTCTCCCAATCTATCCTCCAACCGCTGAATGGACCCTTTCCACGCATCATTTCCTTCATCGGGCCTATTAGTTCGAGCAATTGATTGTTCTGAAGTAGCTTCCTGAGATCTATCTTGACGAGCAACTGGTCATGATTGTGCTGATCCTTCTCTTAGATTTGATGGTTGTCGAAAACTCCTCGACACGTCTTTAGGTTGCTCAGTAACACGTTGCTCAGTATCTGTGGCCCGTATTGATGAAGTTTGCCCAGGTTGATAAGAGAAATCATCAGATTCCTCATTACGATACACATCTGAACGCCTAGATCATGAAGAAAGTAAATAGGTTTGCCTCTGACCACTTCATTGTCCCGAATGTGTAGGTGCACCGCCATGAAGGGTTTGTATAAGTTGCCGCATTATTTCCTGCATGGCGTTTTGTCCTTGAGCCATATTCGTCATAATTCCAGCCAGATCTGGAGGTGCAGAGGGATTTGGAAGATTTCCAGCATTTCCAGCGTTTCGATTGCTGGATTCCGGATTATCTGCCATTGATGATGAATGATTTTAGGTGAAAAACGATAACAATAGTCGTTTCCCACAGACGGCGCCAATCTGTTGATGTAAAAAATTAGATCGCTCTAATTATTCAATCACAGATAAATAAAATGAGACAAAGATTTTTAAAGTGGTTCAGCCTTATATGAATGGCCTACGTCCACTGTTATGTTATTGCTGAGTGTTTGGGAATTCTCGATTACAAGTTCTATCAAGAAATTCCGGTCCCCTTGAATGAGGGTTGTACAATGTATTTATAGCCTTGAGGCTATCTTCCGAAAGGGTGATACATTAAATGGTATACATATGAAAGGGTAATACATTTAATGCCCTTTAAGCGTGTGCGTCAAGATGATAAGCATTCAATGAATAGTTGAACTGTTGATTATCTGGCAATCAATGCTGTGGCCGAAATGCAGCTCGGACCGCCTTAGTTGCTCGTTACTCAAGAGTTCCTCGGAGTGCTGGAGTTCCTCGGTGTATCCTTGTTGCTCGGAGCGAACATGGGTTGGTCGGGGAAATGAACTTCCTCGTTGCTATTGTGCCACGTAGATTGACACGTGTCTTCTTATTATTCGTCCATATCAGCATACTAATTTTGGTATCAACAGTTACTAAAAAATCTCCTGCCCCAGAATGGAGAATACAACAGTTGTCCCATAATAATCTACTATCGCCTTGTACCCAGCTAACCAATCCATGCCCAAAATGACATCATACCCCACCATATCTAACACTAGTAGGTCAACTACTAGACATAATCTCCCAACGTCTATATCTACCCGTATATATCGAGTTTATAAGGGACTCACCATCCTAAGGTGACTCTACACACATGAGAAGGTTGTCAGTTATCTCTAATAGAATGGTTGCGCATGCAAATCTGGTGTCTATAAATGAATGTGAAGCTCCCATATCAAACAACACCATACCCATAAGCCCATGAATAGGAAATATACCCTTTACTGCGAGTGGCTTCTGCGGTGCTTAAGGTATGACTGCATCCCGAACGTTATAGACACATTTATACTATTAATGCTCCTACTACGGTAGGGCTATCTAACACTAGTAGGTCAACTACTAGACATAATCTCCCAACGTCTATATCTAGCCGTATATATCGAGTTTATAAGGGACTCACCATCCTAAGGTGACTCTACACACATGAGAAGGTTGTCAGTTATCTCTAATAGAATGGTTGCGCATGCAAATCTGGTGTCTATAAATGAATGTGAAGCTCCCATATCAAACAACACCATACCCATAAGCCCATGAATAGGAAATATACCCTTTACTGCGAGTGGCTTCTGCGGTGCTTAAGGTATGACTGCATCCCGAACGTTATAGACACATTTATACTATTAATGCTCCTACTACGGTAGGGCTAGTGGACCTAGTGCTGCCGGTAGTAACTATGTTTGTTGTCCTTGCTGGGCACCCTAATGTGGTCCTCTAACTGTATGTGGGAAATCCCTCTTTCGATGGCCCGTATCTCCATAATTATAACAATGACTAGAAAAATCTCTCGACCTCTAGCCCTGGTGGCCCTGTCTGGGTTGTCCCTATCACTGGATCTACTGGCCATACCCATTGTTCCCTTAGCCCTGGAGGCCCTGTGAAACCATTTCTATTGTTGCTGAGGATGAGGAGGCCCCTACTCGCCATGTCTAAACCCACCATTCTCGAATCAGAAACCTCCGGACCTAAATCTCTTAGCTCGATCTCCTTATAAAAAATCTCGCTTGTGCTATATGCTCACATATTGTTATTGTGACCACTGGCACCATTCCCACTTACCTTACTACTTTGACTTGTCTCTCCCACTCTCTTTCTTCCCTTTATGTGGAAGCGGTGATCCTGGTTGTGTAGGAGTGCGGCATTGACAACTTCAGTATAAGTCTTCAACATCGGATCACCAAGTAAATTTTTTCTGATCCTCCAATTAAGTTCATCCATGAACTTCAACATCTTCTGCTCATCATTGTTCATCTCATCGGGCACAAAGTTTGCCGTACGGATAAACTCCTCCTCGTACTCAGTTATGGACCAATCTCCCTGTAGAATCTCATTAAATTTCCTCCGTATCTCTATCTGAATCATCAAAGAAAAGTACTTATGATCAAACCGACCCCAGAACTCAGTGATCATCATAGTATCTCTCTCCTCAGAGGTGGTGATTAACTCCCAACACTGTAAAGCTGCACCCACTAGCTTAAATGTCGTTCAAATTTGCTTCTGAGTGTCACTGCACTCAACGATACGAAGGTGGCATAGTATGACTTTCTTCCACTGACTATCAATGACTACATTTGAGCTACTATTAAACTCCTATGGATGCCCTTTCTGAAATGTCTCCCTCACTCTCTACCAATCGGATTGACCCGGGTGGGTCGAAACAACTGGTCCCACTCGCTAATGTGGCTAAGTCTGTGGAAAATGACGTGACATTGCGGTCATCGCCGCATTAACTGCATATTCGACAATGTTGGCCACCTCTACCGCCGTAATATTCCCTTGTGGGGTTTCCTCCCTAGTACCCCCTATCATCTGACGGTCTCTCCTTAGTAACATTTGAAAAGGGACCGAAATTATATTAGCTCACGATCAAATATAAAATAATCAACATAAAAATTTAAATATGTAAACGCGCAAGTCTGAATGTAACAGTCCTAAAAATAGGGCTATATATCAAAGGACGATGTGCTGAAACATAAAAAACCACACAGATCTTATAGGACAC
The DNA here is from genome assembly GCA_949130495.1 of Sambucus nigra. Lineage (NCBI taxonomy): Eukaryota > Viridiplantae > Streptophyta > Magnoliopsida > Dipsacales > Adoxaceae > Sambucus > Sambucus nigra. The sequence goes on from OX422214.1 coordinate 428,179,647, forward strand.
TAGAACCTTATGCTCTGATACCATTTGTGACACCTCGCCTATTAAAATAATAGGTGGTTAGCTCGTATAAAAATAAAACGGTAGTCGCATATGGTTCATTCTTAGCATCACCATCGAAAGTTAATTAATTACTAACCACATATTAGTTTAACAAGAACTGTTAAAATTTTAATCTTTAATTAATATGCCAAAATAAAACTAAATAAACCAATAACACCAATTGAGAAATTTTAAATACATAATATAAAACTGAGTACCAAATAAACCATCGGTTACAAAAATCTAGTTCAAATATCTAAATGAAATAAACAACTAAAAATAATTGTGTCTGAAATAAAATGGCAACATGCCCAACAGATAACTGAAATAGAACCTAGTCTAAGAATCAATGAATGAAGCGGCTACTCTGAAATCTATAACCCTCCACATCCGTTGCATCTATATATCTTTAGATATAGTGATTATCCATGGCGTCCGTATGGCTAGACACCTAAAATTTTTGGGAAATATTTTGATAGGGTTCAGAGCCCAAAACCATTTGAAAAATATTTGTAAGTAATTAAGATACAGTAAACTCATGAGATTATTCCTCACCTCTCAACTATTATGCACACCTAGCACATAAATCTTAACTCGCCTAGTTACACTGCCCCGTCTAACTAATCCTATTGTAAATCTCACACTATATACTAAGTATTGTCTATCATTTATTTCTTAGTTATATATCTGATTAGGTTATTTAATCATTTCATTAGTTATCATGCTCATAACTTATCCCATTTACATCCTAACATTCACTCTTAAAGTATTAATCTCACGTATATAATTATCACAATAATATATATATATATATATATATATATATATATATATATGTATATGTGTGTGTGTGTGTGTGTGTGTGTGTGTGTGTACACACACACATAAACTTATACTATAACTAACATAGCTATGTCGTGTATAATCATCATCCCCCGAGTAATAACTCATTGGATACAATCCCCCGAGTACTAACTCATTAAATGCCTTCCCCCGAGCACTATCTCATTGGATGCCTTTCTCTACAATGTTATCATCATCCAGGGCATACTCACTTAATCTCGATTACTAGCGGTTGAACTCTCACACCGACTCGCTAAAATCATAAATGTATTGAAGGCAGTTATAGTCCTTCGATAGCGAGTCCCAACCTTACCCTAATCATCTCACTTCCAATAACCATCGCACAAGGTATAAACATGGCACTATGACCCCAGGTCGAAACTTATCTTGCTATGTTTTGCGAGGGAAGATCACCCACATAGCGCAACCTTCGTTGATAGCACTAGAGGGGTATGTTTCACATAAATATCATACACACGGACATTATTCATATTCGTATATATACTGTTTCTATACCCGTATATATATATATATATATATATATATATATATATATATATATATATATATATATATATATATATATATATATATATATAAACGTGCAAATTCGGCTAAACCATGCCTATCACTCAAAGCACTAGCCTACTCTCCCGAGTCTACACTCCGACTCTTAAATTTATTTTGGTTCTCATTTTTTAATTAAATAAAATAGAATCACTCCATTCTAATACTCGGACTTACCCAACCAATCCATACATCCAATACTTTCGAATTTACTCCACTTAATTCATTATTAGAATTACTCGCTAATTATTTCTCTCACTTAATCTTTTAAATCATCCTAATAAATATCTTTGATTTTTACAGGTTTATCAAAGTCATTTAAACCTTATGAAACTCACCCACTTCTCAAACAACCAAACTAGGACTTGCCAGAAAATCGAATCGGTTTGCCAGACTACGAACCGATTTGCCCAACAATTCGAACAGGTTCAGCTGGACCTGTGAATCGATTTGCCATCCCTGTACAGCGAACCCTCTTTTCCAATTTTAACCCAAACCCCTTCAATACGACACCAAACCTTCATTAAAACATATATAACCTAAGGGTATGGATCTCAGATGGTTCTAATAGTACACAATCATCCAAATATCAACTATTTATCTAATGTCATCAATTAAATTCATGAATTGGGTTTATAAAAAGAACATTCCATCTAAACCCTAGATTTAGTTTCAAAATCCCCAATTACATATTCAACCTCTAAATTTCTGATATGATTCTAATTTCGACAATATTAATGGGTACTATATCATCAATTAATCACCTAATATACACATGATATCAATTTCGCAAAAAACCCATCTTTCATGTAAAAACCCTTCTCAAAAATGGTTTTGTTCTACACCTACCATAATATGAACATGAATCACCTCAATTTAATTTAAAGCAAGTTATTAACTCACCTTGGAATAATTGTAAGATCTGGTCTCTCTTGTGTATGATTATTTGATTCTAGAATCCCTCGAGTTTTCCTCCCCAATTCGCCTCTCTAGCCTTCTCCCCGTTTTCTCCTCTCTTCCTTCTCTCTATTAGGGTTTGCAACTAATGGTATCCACACACCAGACCTCTATATTTTAACTCACTAATCCCAAAATTAGGATAATAGGCTTTTTTAAAATGACTCAAATACCCCTAAATGAGTCTAGGCTCATCTAAAAAGCCCCAAATACTACTCTTGGGTACGCAATTTTGCCTATCTCGGCGTATTCGGAACCAACCGTTTCGTTTGAGATACCGACAAAAATCCTGTCATTCTCACTCATTACAACGTACTAATAATTCATCGTATTTTATTTACTATACACACTTAGTAAATTTAACACATAATATTAATCTTAATATCTCCCAATTAATATTTAACAAATACGCAATATTCCATTTTAATTAAATTACTGCACGCATGTGATTTAAAAATTCCATAAATAATGAAATTCCAAGTTATGAAAATACGAGGTATTACATTACTATGATGATCAAGTTGTAATGTATTTATGTTTGGCATCTTATAGATAGCTTGTTAAGTCTCTATGGTCCACTTTTGTAAGTGAGAGTTATATATCATTGCCGGAGTTGAATATGTGGTATTTTATATGCAACAATAAGGTCTACCATTAGAGTGATAATTTCCAACTTAAATTTGAGTATCTTTAGGCACGTGTCATCCAAGGCATGTGTGAAAATCCAATCGCTAGAAAATAAACCTACATGTTATGTAAAAGCCAATAGCCAAGAGCTAACAAAATGATAGGCATGAAAAAACAAGATATGGCATAACTTAAATTCAAAAGAATATATTATCTTAGTTTTGACATAAAATATTAGTTACAACATGTGTTTGAGGGAGTATATGAAGTGAATTGAAACTTCCTGATATTCCATAATATGATATGATGATCTTGTAAAGTAGTTCTTACATGGTTCAAATCAAATTCTATTTGAGACACTTGTTGATTCTTTTTGTTATTTATGCACATACTATCATGTTTAATCTCACATGCTAAATTGAGGTTTTATATTATTTGAGATAAGGGTATAATGTTTTTGAACAAATTTTATGTCCAATCAACTATGATGATTCAAAAATACTTAATGGAGTTTTAAATGTTAAGGTTTGGTTGGTGCTCAGTTTTAAACTTGTGCTTTCACATGTTTTTCCTTACATGAATATACTTGTTTTTGGTTTGTTTTGTTATTTATGAGAAAAATTAAAAAAAAAACTTTGAAAAACATCTCTTAGCATGCATTTCATTGCATATTTTAATACAATACTGACTTTTGGGGATTCTTATGCTATAAGTCTTTTTAGGAATGTATATCCTAACATTTAGCTTCTTCCTAATATTGTGCACATGGTTAGATTTGAGCACTGCACGCATGATGGATGATTTTGAGTGAAGAGGCTATGTTCTACGTTAAAGGGTTCACATGTTGGACTTGGGATTCGTTCACACGGATGTGCTTTGATTGGGTTTCCACCTGAAATCATTCATATGAGCAGTTTTCTGGTGATTTTGTCATTCACTGAGTGTTCTTTAGTTTATGAAGACCATACACACGGTCACTTCCTGACATCGTGCGCAAGATTAAGCCCAGAATACAGTTCACGTTGTATTGCATTTTATACGAGTTTTGACTATTTTATATTCTGAAATAATTTGGAGATTTAGGGTTCCAAACTCTAATTTAGCTAAATTTAAAAAAAAATTGACATTTAACTTAGGTACTTATGTCCATTCTTGTACTAATTTTTTGTGTAGGTTTAAGTTCCTAGAGATGTATTTTACAATTTATCATAACAATATCACATTTTGATCCATTTAATTGGTATTCACATACCTAGATGAAAATTTCCCTTATTTAATACCTTTATTATGTGTGGATTATCATAATAAGTGATTTGTCATGTTATCACATTTCTTTCACGTATTTGGGTTATTTAAGGGTTGGATTGGTCTTTTGCTTTGATAGTGCATTTTCTGGTCTTACATTATTTTATCTATGGTACGATAAAAGAATATGGATCATACCTGGGGTGGACAAGAGGTTCAAGAGAGACATATGTCATTGTAACTAAACATTCATCTCAACAGCGTACAACACTGAGCTGCTATGCCACCAATAATCCTATCATTGAGAGAACTCCACCATTCATATAACACGCGATGAAAGATCCCTTAATGGCTCCATTGCAATGTGTACTGTCTTGACCGAGGGGAATGTGAACCATATTCCATAGTTATCTAATTACTTATCATAACATCATTATATTTCATTTACCCCACCCATAGTACCATTGTAAAATAGCCCCTAAATCGTTATGTTATTTCATTATCTTCTAAAAGGATTCACGAACCACTGACGAGGTCATATCTAGTATGAGACTACTCATCAATTTAAACATTACAATAAAATTGATAGGCTAATTAAATGATTTCTAAAGTCCTCACCCGTACCTGTCTCTAGACTCCATGTGTGGGACGTCACATAAATGAAATCTAAAAAATAACTCATTAAGACACTATAATTAGTTAAGAAATTATCAGTCTGAATTCATTTAGGGATTAAATGAATTAAACAATCAAATTACATTTCCAACCACAATCGCTCGATATAAACCAACAACAATCAAAAACCAATATAAACCAACAAAGTTTATCCCATACTCCTTCTAATATAACTACACAAATATTTCAATTTCAACGATATAAGGGAAGTAATTTAAAGACAAAATTCCTATTCAAATGTAATTAGGTCTAAATTCCAATTTCCATGTCCACAAATCAGTTAAAGGGATTCTAATTACATTTCAAGATTATAAACACGAGCCTATTCACTATTCATGCATTTATAGTTGGAATTAAATAATAATTATTGAACATCATGCTTCAAAATACATTAATTTCTACTTAAAGGTGCCACTCGTAACGTTAAATGAATAACTCTTTTTAGCATATGCATTCTCAAAAAATATTAAGCCCAAATTTAGTCGTAATTACACATTCTTAATTCAAATTAACTTAATTCCAACATACAATATCAAGCCCTAATATGCAAGTCTACTAGCAAATGGTCCCATTTCACAATTTATTAATTAACTAAGGTCAAATCATAATTTAAACCATGTAAGATTTTCTAATTTCACCAAAATAGGGAAAATAATAAGGGATCTCAAAACCCTAAGTTAATTACCAATTTAAAGCCTACAATTAGGGTTTCGATGAAATTAATAGTTATATATATAAAAGGAGAGAAGTTTAATTTTGCAACTTGTTGTTAAAATAGTCAAAAACATACATTGAATGTAAGAGATGAAGTCCTTGTGAAATCATCCTTGAAACCCTCTTGAAACCTCTTGAAAATCTTATTGAAATGCTTTTAATCGTTTATCAAATCTCCTCTAAAAATGGCCTTGAAATACTCTTTGATTTGGTTTATGAAAAAATTCTTTCTTGAGGAAGGTTTTAGAGAGGATTTATGATTTATTTTAGGGTGTGATTGATTGAAAAGTTGGAAAATGATGTGAAATAATTGATTTCTATGGGAAAAAACTTGGGTAAAACTTTTCAACGAAAAATAATGTAAAGTGTTATTTGATTGAATTTATTTTCTTAATGAAAATCTTTTGTTGCATAACATGGATTTGAATAATCTTCCCTTGAAATCAATAAAATGTTTGAAATATGACTTATTTTAACTTAATCAAAATCACATCACATGCCTTTTTTTCTTCACATAGAACAAAGTAATGGAGATACGAGATGGGTCAATGTGTATGGAATGCACATTGCGTTTTTTTCCCTAGAAATTTTAGTTTTGTTTTGTTTTATTCACATACATCATAAAATATGGCAACATTAGATAAGAACAAAATCGAAAAGCTTTGTTTGTTTGTTTGTGTGTGTGTGTGTGTGTGTGTGTGTGTGACAGAGAGAGAGAGAGAGAGAGAGAGTTAAATAGGGGACATATTGGCGATTTGGAGAGATGAGGTGGCCAAATTGTTAATACTTTTTTTACGAGATGAACATAATGTGTGTGAGAGTGTGAGGGAGAGAAAAAAGAGATATTGATATCGGTGGAGTTAGTTGAAGATTAAAGACGTGCTAGGTAGGAAGATATTGGGTTGAAACTAATTCTTTGGGGTAAGTGGAGAATCCTTTTCTAGAATCTTAGGGAAAAATTGGTCACATGATCTCTTTTTATGAAAAATAATTCTGTGGGAATTTTTGTAATCAAACATTCAAAAGGGTGGAAAATGTAGAAAAATGTTATTTTTCATGGAAAATATGAACAATTAAACACACCCTTAAAGAAAATGAGAGAACACAAGAGGACTAAAGGGTTTGAAATGAATCAAAACTTATGGTTTCATTAAACAAAGAAAAACACATTTCCTCTTTCATAATTCGCCTGCGACCTGGCCATGATCGCAGTGCTGCAGCCTGTGACAACAGCGATCAAGCCCACGACCACAAGTCTAAGTGCGGGATGTGGATTTTTTTGCCAGTTGATATAAATTTCAAATGTTTAAACCTCTAACCATAACTTACCCCATGAAAAAACTAAGGACCAACTTACCCTCGGGCATTTTTCAGAATTCCCATTACGTACAAATCACCTTATAACTTACAATAATTACAGTTTAAGCCCCAAATCTTTATAATAATTAAATCAAAGTCAACAAACTTTAATAGCTTACCAATTAAAATATGTAATTCCATTTTAATTCACCTTAGCTTTGAATTCTCATAAATTTCCCTTAAGGTCCCATATTAAATGATATAGTTAATCCCAATTAACTTTTTATTAATCAAATTATCTTCTAATTAATTCATTATTAATTACCTTTAAAATTACGAGTTATTATAGGGAACCTGTTTGATGGTTCAATAACTTGTTTGATAGTCCAAAGAGGATCGTACCGGTACATTAAGAATAGATTGAACAAGACCAAGTTCTGACTAAGTTAGACTTACACATCGATACATCCGGAATGTATTGAACAAGACCACGAGTGATACTCGAGTTTAGGTTCAGACTAAATTAGACTTACACAATCCCACAACTTTTGCAAAGGGTGCATAGACTCTCAACCTTAGGCCTCGTTTGATACACCGTATAAGGGGTCCGGATATAATAGGATAAGAGTCGGATTTGACAGGATAAGGATGGGTCGTATAAGGCTTATTCTAATACTGCGTTTGGAACAGTTCCAAATAAGAAGACGAGATGGGATATAATAATACAGTCATGTATTTGAAATGCTCTGGATAGGATTAAATTATCTTCAGTTTTCTAAAAATACCCTTTTTTGTATTTAATAATCAGAAAATACAAAAATATATTGTTATCACATATTTTAACTCAATAATATAATATTTAATTACGTGGGATCTTAAAAAAATAATATTATGAGATGAACATATGTATTTGTATTTTTATTTATAATTTGTATACACTCAACTACTAGTAATCACTCACACACATACAAAAACCATGTATACACAAACTAGTTACTAAAAATAATGAGATAGTAAAACTGGTTGCTTACTATCTTCTCTTTCGATTCAAAACAAATCAGTTGCGGAAAATTGCTTGAAGTCACAACTGAAAAACATCGATTTTATCCAAAATAGTCGTGGAAAACATACGAAAACAAATAAATTGAATTGTACACAACTTTCAAGTTCTCTAGCATATAGGTTAATAATACATTAAAAAAATATGTGTAACAAAATATTAGCGGTGAATTAACAACAGATAACTTTCAACTTATCTAATAGGTGAGTTAACATAATATTTGCATTGATTTAGACCAAAATAGTAGTTCATGATAAAGCAAAAATTAGAAAAAAATAAATATAAAAAATGAGGAGGTTACCTACCGTGATAAAAAATATGAATGGAGAGTTATGTAAATCAAAGAGACCGCCGGCTGCTATCTAATACTTGAGATAGTGCAAGTTGCGTGAGTTTTTTTTATAACCTAATAGGGGTAGAGTAGTAGTTTTCAATCAAATTTCGACACCGTATAATTTTATACGACCTTGGAGGTGGAATTTTTTTTATCCCACTCCTTGTGGGATAAGGAGCCCACTTTGGATAACTTATTCCATCCCATATCCCATCCTAAATTACACCAAACATTGGATATGATAATTTTATCCAATGCGAACCTCTTATACAGCGCATCAAACGAGGCCTTAAAGATTATGAGGATTGAAATGCGCACTCGATTATTACTTTGATTGTTACAGGTATGACTTAATTTATTAGGTCCAAATTTGTGCAAGTTAGGCAATCATTATGTGTACAAGTTGTGCAATCATAAGTGATGGATCCTCTCCCATCATGTCTTGCTATGGGATGGTTGCAGATATTTATAATGCCAAATAGTAGTATTCGTGAAATATTAGGATCTCCATTGATCCCTTATCATTTCATGGTGAAAGTCCCATTTAAGTGTATCCATATCTTCATTAGTTATCGCGTTCTAGTTGGGAAGTTATCAAATAAAATCTTCTCGATTTATTCCCACCTTTCATAAGCATGGGACCAAAGCTAAGTAGACCTCACATGCTTCATAAGTTGTAAAATTTTGGATATCACAGTAACTACTTATAAAAGATAAGATGAGAGGTATTTTCATGCATTTTGTAAAAAAACATTTCAAATTGAATAAGCAAGATGCATGAACCCGAGGGTTTTTTCCTTAGGTGAGGTTTTTTGCTCATAGATAGGGTTTTGTGTTATTGTTTGTGGTGTGAGTTGTTAATTATTTCAAATCACACATATCCACACTTAGATTATGGGTCGACCATAATTTGGTAGGTTAATTGAACTTTTAAAGGCTCTAACCAAGTTAATTACCATTAATTACTGTAGATCTTTCCTTGTATATGTGAGTTACAATTCAAGTTATTTAAATATATGTTTAAGAATTAAACTCTACTTAACACATGTTTAATTTTATATTCATGGCTTAAAATTTGTCTTCTATAAGTTTTTACAAATCTAGGGTGCTAGATTTCACAAGTAAGTCAAAATTGGGTTTAATTTGGTATATATACTATCCACCCCTATAAGATATTTAGATATGTTTACATAGATATGTACCCTAACTATTTTTCAATAAATATTTGTGTATATAATATAGTGGCCTATTTATTATATAAATGATTGGTAATGTGGGTGCATGATATTATCGAATAACATCAATTGTTAAAAAAATGAGTAATAATAATTTTCTAAAACAAATAAAATAATGTAAAAAATCATCTTGGGGCCTCTCCCCTCAAACCCCGAATTTAGTCTTTACTCTTCCCTCACTAGAAAAAATTTCTTACCCTAGCCTAGTGAATAATCCTAACTCTGCCTTTAGTTATGTGGATTACAATCCGGTATACATTACTTTATTCCACCATAAGAGACAAACTAAATAATACCCATGCATTGCATAAGATGATAAATCGGTATGCTTAATAAACTCAAGTTTTTGAATAAAAACAACTCCACAATTGAGTTTGAAGATTTTTTTTTAATTGAGACTACCTCAAGAAGACTCAAGTAGTCCTCCCCTCTCGAGCAGTCTAGAGGTCCAATTGGTGGAAAGAAAGAAAAAGTGGGAGGAAGGAAAATGAGGAGATATAATTTTTCATCCACAAGGGAAGGAAACTATGTTTCTCTATTTTTGTTTGATATGAATGAAGGAAAATAGGATATGGAGTATCAATCATTCCTTTCTTTTATCTGATAGGAAGAAATGAAAAGGTGTAATTTATATGTTTTAACAATTATATCCCTAGATAAAACCACTTAAATTAATTTGAAATGTTGTAAAATGGTTTTAATAATAACTGGTGTTTATGAGTAATTAATTCTCCCCTCTCTGTACTTTCATTTTTCTCCCATTTTTGGAGGGATAAAATTTGATGAGTTGGGAACAAAAATAAATCATTTAACTTTTCCTCCTATAGAAAATAAAAGAAAATTTTCTTTCCTTTCCCTTAGAAAAGTTAATGGATCGAATCCTGATCTGGACCCGCTTGAAATCCGAACCTATATAGTTTTATATAGGCAATCATATCATATCATATATTATAGTATCAAAATAAAAGCTCCTTCCTGTTTTACGCCACGTGTCATGTCATAAAGAGCCCCAAATCTCTTATTAGATTCCAAAATCAGTGCTGCAAAATGACCCTAAAACTACTACCTCCTAAATGGTGATCTATCGATCTCCATCTCCACAAAATTGAAATGATGGCTCACTTCCACTTTCACAAATGTGAAACTTAAATACACGTTCCCTCTCTTAAGTCTCTCATAATGCCCCTTCTCATCAAGATTAATTAAAAAAATACCCAACACAAAAGTCCACCACCACAAATTTAAGTGCGCTTAATGGAATTTATTTCATTCTTACTAAGTAGACCCATTCCAAACAATTCTAAGTTTTTTTAGGAAAATATATATATATATATCAATTTTGGAATGCATTCTCTATTATATTGAGGTACTATTTTTTGGTGTTACGCTTATATGAGTTTGATTGTTCGAACTTTTACTAAGCTTTTTATTTATGGTTCTTTTTGTCTATGTTAATGTAATAAAATTCTTGGAAATAATAGGATCAATAATTTTTTCCTAGGATTTTAATTGTGGGATTTTGAACAAAGTTTTTCATTCATTATATTTTAGATTTGGGTTTTCGTTTCCATTACCATTGTTTCTAGCATTGTTAATTTCCCATCTCCTCTATTTAGAGAACTTGATTTAGCTTCTTAGATGTGGATACATATATTTTATCTCAGTATTAGTGTCAATTTTTTATTGAATTTAGTTTTTGTTATTTTTGCATCTGGAAATTGAGAAAAAAACCTAATTTGTACTTTGATTAACTATCGCTAAAGAATATTGAAGATATGTCTTAGTTTTTTATTTCATTAGGCCAGAAATAAAGAAAATTTTGCAAATTGGGTGCACAGTGCTTCTACATTGAACCCACATAAAGTTTTTTGTTAATGGAGTTTTGAACCCATCCCAAATGAACGAATTCAGGGGTTGTGTTGTGACTAGGTTTAAATGTCAATGTAAACTTTTATTCTTATTTTTTCATGTTATTTATGTGAACTAAATATATAAATAATTTTAATTTTTTTTGTGTGGGGGGGGGGTGAGCAGTTAAACAACATGTTATCACTCCAAGATTTAACAAGGTGCGCATTATCTATTCAGTGAAATGCTAAAGAAAAGATTGAAACTCTTGTCGTAGGTGTGTACACATTCCACATTCTTCTTTGTAGATTTGTCTTGTCTTATTTTTGGATGTTTTAGGGAGTTATACAAAATTTCTATAAGCAAACTTTTTATATATAGGTTCCATTTCTTCCCTTTTTGTATTATTTACTGCTTATATTTTTTTATTTTATAGGTTGTAGATGGTTAAAAACTAATGTAGTTTTTCTCCATCCTCTCTACCTCAACCCTTGAGGTATGAGTGACCCATTACTCTTTCCCTCACTCATGGAGTTAAATGGTTAGGGGGGTTTAGGTTGTTAAGAAAACAATCCATGAATGTCATTTTAACTTCTTAGGTTTAGGGATCCAATATCAATCTCTCTACACACTCAAATTGTGCAAATTGGTATTTTTACACTAGATGTGAATAGATATTGCTTCAAATTAAAGAGAGACCATGAGTTTTGACCGTCCTACCATATGTCTTACAAACGAGAGTTCAATAGAACAACCATGCCTATTTTTTTTTACATTTCATGATATGTAGGTAATATTTATTATGCCAAACTCCCCATCAAATTTTGTTAAAAAGTCTTCCACCTGTTTTTTCACAAGAAGATTCGACTAATGTATTAGCGGGGTTCATCCCAGGAGAATAACTTAAGGGCCCATTTGGTCGTGTCTGAACGATTGTCTTTATATTATTACCACTATTTTTGCATACATACATAAATATATATAATCACTAGTGGTAACCCGTGCGATGTACGGTCGGGTGTAATACATTCTAAAATATTTTATTTAAATATATAAATTCAAATATAATTATTATTAGTATTTAAAAAAGATCGTAGACATAATCATGAGCATGTAAATATAAGTAATGAGGTGAATAAAGAATATAACTTAAAATGAATATGAGGAAATGAATGGCAAGAACCAAAATATGCAAAGACATATTAACTATTTTGGGACTTAGAACAAAAGAGAAAATGCCATGGGACTAAAAATTAACAAATTAAAAGAAGATACGATCATCAACTAAATATCTATAAAAAAAATCATGTTATTTTGTGTCTATTATTTTTGGTTCTTGTGTGCCCGTGCAGATAACACAGTAAAAACAATAATCTAGTAAAAAAGGACACAAAATAATGTGAAGTTTTTTTTATATAATTTAGATTTTCATATAGCAATTAAGAAAATACTCTGCCATCCAAATTCGTTTATTATTTTGGGTGAAACATTAGGCATGTGCATTACACATGACTTAAAGTGAATAAATATTATTTAAAGAAATAAAAAATAATTTTCAGCAAATAAAAAATAATTTTTAGCAGTAATAAAATATTTACAGCAAATAACTTATGATTTCCAGCTGTACAGAAATGATGTTCAGTAATATAAAAGTATTTATAACATATAAAAATAATTTTCAACAAATAATAATTGATTTTCAGCAATAATAATTTATTCTCCGAAAACAAAGTATGATTTTCAGTATTAAGAAAATGATTTTCACCAATAAAAAATTATTTTGCAGCATATAAAAATAATTTTTGGCAAGTAAAAAATGATTTTTAGCTATAAGAAACCCATCTTCTCAACGTAACTGGGAAAAAGACTTACAATCACTCAACATATACACATGCATACGGAAAAGAAAAAAAGACACAAACTAAGAAGAATGTTATAAGTTATGTTTTCCCTTCATACCCATCTTCTCAACCTAATCTAAAAAAAATACTTTGCTTATGTTATTCACACACTTTATTATGCGAATAAAAACTAATGGAATGGGACATTGCAAGTGAAAATAAAATAGCAGAATCTAATCAACCGTAAATAAAAACAAAACAAGTGGGTGAAAATAAAAACAGAACAAATAAACACAATTTTTTTTTAAAAAAAATGTACAATGCAAGAAGATAACTTATGTATGTATATAAACTATGTTTATCTTGTTTGAGAAACATTATAAATAATACAATATATATATGGAGATAGTAACGTACCGACGTCAGGAGAGATTATACGAAATATGAGAGGTATAATGTAATGGAAAAGAAGATGAATCCTGCCTGGAGAACGAAAAAGATATAAAAGAAATGTAGAAGACCACAACGCAAAGACATATTAATTATTTTGGGACTTGGAACAAAAGAGAAAATGACATAGGAATAAAAATTAACAAATTAAAAAAAATAGGACCATTAACTAAATATTTATAAAAAAATCAAGTTATTTTGTGTCTCTTTTATTTGAATCTTGCGTGCCCGTGCCGATAAAACGGTAAAAATATTAAATTAGTTAAAAGAGACAAAATAACGTGTTTTTTTTCATATTTCAGATTTCCATAATATATATATATATATATCCTCTTGTGCGGACTAGTCCGCATTTTAAGAGTGCGGACCGAACATGTGTCATGTGCTGGTGAGCCTAGAAATTATCGGCTAAATTATAGGCACACTCTCTCTTTTTTGGGTCCACCGTCAGGTGACACATGTCCGGTCCACACTCCGAAAATGCGGACTATTCCGTACAAGAACAATACTGTATATCTATATAATAAAGTAGAAAATTTATGTATGTCATAAGATCAAAAGATGATGTCATGAGATGATTTTTTCTCCAATGCCTCTTTTGCCCCTCACATATTTGATTTCCCCCCTCTTTTGACACACTCTAATTTATTTCCCCCTTCTTTTCAAAATTCAAAAATAAGGGTATAATAGTATTTTAGCATTTTACTCCCACTTTTCTTACTTTCATAATCTCCTCTCAATATTTCCCTCGACATTCTCTCTTCATTCTCTTCGACTTCTATCCGCGATGCTTCTTTCACATGTACACACACATCACTATTTCAAGTTAAGATTTGTTTATGTTATGGTGTGATTTTTCTACATTTTCTATGGTGCGGTTCTCTACATTTTCTATGGTATCATTTCTTATGGTGTGGTTTATTTTGGTGCAAGGGTTTTCTTATTGTGCGATTTGTTTAAAATTTTAGGTTTTATGTACATATTAGAGCTTTGTAATTTAAGATATATTTATATTTATGTTTATGATTTTTTTTATAGATTTAGGGCTTTGTTTCTTATGTTTAGGACTTTGTATATATTTATGTTTTTGTATATTTGGGGATTTATTTATTAAGATATATTGATTTTTCCTTTTGCAGATTACGAGAGGTATACCCTCCGGTTTTGGGATCTAAACAGGTGTTTTTCCTTTTGCAGATTAATAATTTGTATGTATTGACCTGATATTGATTAAACACTTGAGTATTCTGTCATTAATATGATGTTTAGTTATTTCCCTTTTTTTAATCTTTGGTCTGTTGGTGGAATGGATTCATTGTTGGTGGAATTGAAAGAGTTTGCGGAGAAATCAGTGAGTGGAAACAGGGGCAGGGCCTTGGGAAGAATGAGCAGGGGATTACGACGCCGTTGATGAACAACAAGACGGATACGAGAGCTAAAGTCTATACAAGCTCTCCTTTTTCTTTACGATTGTATCTAATTTGTTGGAATGTATAGCCCAATGCATTCTATCAAAAGGTAAGAATAGGGTTATATATTTACCCATTTTTTGAAATTTTTTGTTTTTATTTAGAGGTTAAGATACTTCCACTTAATTCAGATGAAATCACTGGCGACCTTTCAACATGATATAATTTGTATGACTCTTCTGATGGATGGAAGTGCAACATTATGTCTTGATTTGATCTTTGTAACACACGTCTTTCTAATGGAAAAAATCTGAGACAAAAGGTAAGAGATCACTTTGAATTGGGTTTCAGTAGAGACATATATCATAGGAATCATACATTTGCATTAATTACTTCATATATTTACCATTCTTCTCAAGGAAGCCTATTATTTTCCTGATAAAATTTACCCTTCTCATGCGAATGGAAGATTTAGATCATTAGAGTTGCCTCACTATTACGTTTGTTGGAAACTTGATATGTATTATATGTACTCAAATTCAGTCCTAATTTTGGAATTCTTCATGGGGAAAATGATTGTTCTTCCTTCTTATAAAATAATGGATTTGGTCATAACTGATGTAAAGATTGTATTATAATTAGTGATTTATTTTTATATTTTATATGTTTTTATTTATTTTAGTTTAATTTTACTAATTTGATTTCTCACGGGTTATATCTTTTTGCACTCAAGGTTCATACCTTTTTGCATTTTTGTAAGCTACAGATATGTCAAGCATGTGATTGACACGATTTATTTTGGTTTAATTGTACTGATCATATATTTATGTTTTACGGTTGGATTTTGTGGTTCCAACACCTATTAGCATTATGTATACCTATTTTCGCCAGTAAATATTAAGGATATTTTTGTGTTTGAACATCTACACATCTTTGACAATAAAAGTGGGGTTATTTTTTACCCAACTGATGATGTTGTGTTTCAACAAGTTGCTAAGAGGAAAGTTTCTTAAATAGAGTAGGTGGAGAAGATTCTTCTTGCTGATGTACATACAGGTTAACGTTTGGTTCTAAATCCCACACCAATAAATTCTGCAGAGAGAACTCAACATATCGGACCAACTGATGAAGAGATACATGTTTATACTTCAGTTGGTCCATCCATGCCTTATCATGAGGGCCAACAGGTTAATGCGTATTTCTCTTTAGTGTTTGAAATTTCGTGAAGTGTTGAGCAGTTTCAAATAATGCTATTATTTCATTAGGATCCCCGTCCTCCATACGCGAAAGTTTTTTCTATTCCTGATGAAAGTCGTTCCATGAAAGGCTCTTCGAGCATGTACTTACTAACTATGGCATAGACCAATGACACATGCATGCACAAAGAAGATATGTAATTATTTTCACTCTTTTAACGTTTGCCGACAAAGATGTTTTGAACTCGATATTTGCAATTCACGAGTGCTGTATAGGTTAAATCATCTCTGTTAGATCATCTATGTTAGTTTGAATTGAATCACTGTTAGATCAATTGGTTTAGATCAGCTATATGATATATGTCATTTATAACATATATACCTCATGCATTACACGACTTAGAAAAATATTCCATCTTCGAAAATATTCCGGCTTAGAAAATATTCCAGCTTAGAAAATTATACCTTCTTAGCGAATATACATATCTTCTTAGAAACATATATAGCTTCTATATATTTATAGAAAATATACAGCTTCTATAGAAAAATATATAATAGCAATAGGTCGGTCATGTCGCATACTTGCTTAGATTTTACAATTTCATAGTTGGTTGCTAAGTGCTTGATAAAATTTCTAACTCAGTATTTGATGACTTTAACTCATTGTTTACTCAGTTAGTGGTTTCACATATGTATATCGAAACATTACCTCCATGAACTCTTTTATCCATAAGATTGAAATATTCAGATACAACATTACCTCCATGAACTATTTTATGCATAACCTTATATTATGCAGATATTTAAATTTTGGATTTTGGGGTTTTATTTTTTGTTTCACATATCAATGGTTTGGGTTTTGCTAATTACACTGTTTTAGGGTATGTTGACAATGTCGAGGTAGAGTTGCATTATTTATCTTTATTACTCAGCTAAATGAATTTAGTGTCATTTTGAATTCTTGGGCATATGAGATGGTCGAGGAGGCAAAAAACATATCCGAGGAAACTTATTATACAACAAAGGAGGCAAAGGATAGAGCAGCCCCCAGACGGCAGTTGAATCTAAGGATGCGTACCAATTGAGTAAGGCCAAGGAAAAAGCAAAGGAAGGGTATGAAGCTGTGAAAACAAAATATGGAGAAACCATACAGTCTGCAAAGGAGACTGTTGCATTTAAGTATGGTGTTGCAAAACATAAATCAGCTGAGATAAAGGATAAGGTGGTTTGTAGTTCTCGAGACGCGGGGCTATGAACATTGTCAGTTATCAACTACTTTTACTTTCTGCTACATTTGTATAATTCAAGTTTGCCTTCAAAAGGTAACTACTTCTGTAACTTTTTAAGATGTAAAGAAATTGTGTGAAACGAAGAAATTTAACTCATCTGAGAGAATATTATCTGATTTGGGAAGCAAAGAAATAGAGATACTCGAGCGACGTGGTGGTGTATCATCATAGGGTTAACATCATTGGTGGCGGCGCATGCAATTTAAGACGCAGACTTTACAACGTCAACTTAAGCATTGCTGGGAAACAACCCAACTGTAGCAGTGGCAAGGACAGGTTGATCTAGGCTAAAGTTGTTATGATCTCTCCTTATTTTATTTTTTAGTTTGATGTTACATCTTACATCTTTTTTCTTCAAATGTACATATATTGTCTCGAGGTACATTTCATGGGCACAATCTGATACTTAGGTGTTTCTTCACGGACAACTTCCGTTATTGTTGAGAAACTTAAAATACAAAGTGAGAGATAGAGTCTCTTTTATATTTAATCCTTCTCCACTATAATTCTTAAACGGGTGCCCTCCATTTTAATTTTACATTTGAGATCTCCAAAGACTCAAAGATGGATACAACATTTGCAACTACCTTTTCCACATGATCAACATTGTCGTCTGCCTCCAAAGAGAATGAGTTACGAAAACTAACCAACAATTTTTGTATGCGGTAACAATTTTTGTCAATATGAGGCGGTATCAATTTCGAAGGAGAGAAATAAAAGTGAGAGTCCTAGCTAACAATTTTGTGAATATGAGGCACGAATCTCTGCTCGATAAAAACATCTTTGCCATGAAGACGACATTAGGAAGAATTAATTTCTCCCCGTAAAAAAGTTTCAGCAAAGGTAAATGTGGAATATCTATATTTGTGAAAGTCAGCTCTCATATCTATGGGACTCAATATTGGTCGTATTAAAGCTCATTGCATTTTGAAAATTAAAAATATGCACTTGAAAAAGTTCTTCGGCACGAGGATCTGAAAGGAGCACCTCTTTTGATATTAGCAAACGAGCAAGATCTTGTTGAATTCGTGTCAGCAGAAGAACTTGTTCGACATCTGGATCTCAAAAATTAAGACGAAAGGGCTTACACAATCAGAGTTGTGGGTTTGGGGGGTTTTAGAAGTGGAGACGTCAACCGATTCTGTAGCCTCTGCAATTAGGGTATTAGTTACTCTATCCGTAGATTTTTGAAGTTCAGTTGTAAGATGAGCAGCCTCAATTTGCGATTTAACTTTTTTGATTTATCCTTCCACCGGTTTCTTCCCCCTGCTTTTTTTTCGAGATAGTTTGTTCTTATCTTTTTAAGAAGTTGGAGCGGTCATGACCCAAATTAAGGCATTCATCACAGTATTTTGGGATGGATTCGTACTCCACTTCCTGATCGGAGCCATCTTTACCACAACTAAGCCTAATCTGAGATTAGAAAGCCTTTAAAATAACCATAGCTACACATATTTTTACCACACTAGGTCTTGACATAATAGTAGTTGATGTGTCCAGTTTAAGAGGAGTGCAGAGGATATGGCCAATTGAAAACATAAATGATTTAGCGCATCACATTTTATTTATTTGTTTAATCTTTTTAATTTTGTTCTATTACATATGCTTGATGTTTTTTAGTTCTGCATGAATTTCTGAATTTTGTAGTAGTTTTTATTTATTCAAATCAGATGGGATCATTGGAGTACAATTTAAGGAATATTTTAATTAGGAACTATTTTAAGATTTCTAGGAACTGTACAAGAGAAGAACATGCAACTTTTGAAGTTCTCTTCTAACAACAAAACAGGTTGGTATATATAAGGTTTAACTGCTGAACAGGTTGGTATATATGAACAGTTAAAATTTTCATACCTATCATATCTGATGTTGGATGCTAATCAGGTTGATATATATATGGTTTAAATGTTTAAAATTTCCTTTTTGGATACAAGCTATATATCATAATGGATATTTAGTACTCCGATTGGGTTATTTTTTGTAGGGACTTTACGTGCATAACAAAGAAGTGGAAGCACCACATATAGGGAAAGATTTGTGTGAAATGGTAAGAGCTTATCCTAATTTTTCTATATAATTGATAAATACTTAGCTTCCTGTTTCAAAATATTAGAACATGAAAATAGGTCAATTCTATATAAATAGTTGTTATATAATGTATTGTAAGGTACACACGTTTTGAATCGTTTATACATGGTTTTCTCTCCTGTAATCATCTATATATGGCTGTAATCGTTTATACATCATTTATCGTTTGGTATATTGAATCGTCTCGGTTGTTATATCGCTTATACATCGTTTATAATTGTTTGGTATATTGAATCTTCTAGACTGTAATCTTTTGCAGATTTGGTATATCGTAAGGTATACATGTGTTTTTTAGTAGTTATATCAATTAGATAGAATACAAATTTGACAGTCTAGAACTAGTATTTCGGTTTTTTATCTATGCAGTCTTTTTTTTTAATTATTGTAGATGCATATTTGAATTACACTCATTGTGAAAGCCCATGTTCAAAGAAAAATTTGATCTATCTTATTTATCTTCCCATAATTTTGATAAATGTTAAAACTTGACTTGGACCAGATGTGGCACAAGGTGGCAATGCAAGAATTGTAGATTGGTATTTTTCTATAAGACAGTCATTACTAATGCTGTCATTTTTTATCAACTTCATTAGGGTGATGCTTTCTGCCATTATCATGGTGTACTACATATGGATCTGCTGTTAAAGCTTCTTCTAAATTTTTAATTTAATGTTTCCATACTCCAAAAACCATCATTATTACTTAAAAAAAAATTACATTTGTGTTGATGGTAGTTTTATATTTCTTCTATTTTGGAGGTACATATGTATCTACACATTCATTTATCTGTGTAACTGATGTACTAACTATACTGTATGTCTCTATTTTGTAGGCACACACATCATTAATACCCCTGTTTAAGTGACTTGGGCTCCAAATGCTGAACTGAAATGGAGAGTGACATACCATATGTTGTGATTGGACTTTTGTATGCGTACCTACTTTAACTATCTTGGACACATGATATAACGCGACTCATGTTAAAGTAGGTACACATGGATTCAGATGTGAGCAAATAGCTAAGATGTTCACAAGAGTTTAAGTAGGTACACATACAAAAGTGAGCAATATGTGCCGCACATGGATTCATATGTGAGAAAATAACTAAGATGTTCACGAGAGTTTAAGTAGGTACACATACAAAAGTGAGCAAATATGTGCCGCATTATATCAGGTGTCCAAGAGAGTTAAAGTAGGATTATATCAGGTGAGCAAATAGTGTAGACACCTGAAATGTACATGAGTTAAAGTAGGTACCTGATATCAGGTGTATACTTTAATCTTACTTTAACTCTTAGCTCTGAGCCGCATTATATCAGGTGTCTACTTTAATCCTACTTTAACTCTCATCTCCGAGTCGCATTAGATCAGGTGTCTACTTTAATCCTACTTTAACTCTCAGCTCCGAGCCACATTATTTGCTCACATGAGCTATATTATATCAGGTGTCTACTTTAAATGTCTTGCAAACATATAATGCAGAGAGTTAAATCAGGTGTCCAAGAGAGTTAAAGTAAGTACCTGAGTTAAACTAGGATTATATCAGGTTAGCTATACCAGGAAGCTCTGATATAATGCTCACACCTGATATAAAACGGATCAGAGTTACCTGATATAACTGAGATGTTCTCGAGCGAGATAACATTAACTTCAGTACGAATTCACTCAATGGCCATACATGGCCATAAATCTCTTTGCTGTAAGGCATATTTTTCATGACGGGCTAGAGAACAACATCAAGAGATTTTGTCTGCCTGCCTGCTCTTTTCCCTTTGCCTACCTGCTCTTTTGTCTAATTGGAATAGTTTCTAAAACATGGGAAGCATGGGAAACATAAAATGTGTGTTTGCATAAAATGTTTCTAACTGTGAAGATGAACTTAACGCTATCACACGATTGTGAAGGTGAACTTCATTTTAGTTTCTAACTCCTTCAAGAGTTGACTTTAGACGAGTACAAATGGCGCAATGTGAAAGTGGTTGATATTGGTGCTCCTAAGCTAAATAATGTCTATTTATATGATTTTGAGGACAGTTTGGTAACTAATAGGGTGTATACAATTGATGACCTTTGGGAAGATGAAAGGAAAAGCATTTGTGTAATCAAGATTCACTCTTTAAGTGTCACGGAATATAAATATTCTGGTTAACCCGGTGTAGACTATACTCCTGCTACTATGTCATCGGTCACCCATGCAACTATTTATCTGTGGTTGAATTATGATTGGACCACAAAAGATAAGACATATTCTCTTACGCGTACACTTCTTAAAGATCTCTCCAGTCTGAAATATTTAAAATTATCCGAGGACACCATTGAGGTATGTTTCCTTCCTTTGTCCCCCGTCTCAAATTTAGAGTTGAACTTTATTTATTAGATGTCTCACATTGAAAGCCATATTTTGAGCATCATGTAACAAATTTCATGATAGTTGACTAAGTTTTGTTACCGACTATTATTTACAGTAAAATTATTAAAATCTAATTTTTATAAAATGACTCCTAATTTGAGATGAGGGGAGTAACTTTCAATATTTATTGGTGTAAATCATTGATCAAATATACGCATGTATGGTTCTGATTATGTGGCGTTAAATATATCTGCGGGTCCTCACTGAATTGAATTGTTTTGTTCACTATTACTTAGCAAAAAAAATAAAAATAAATGAAAGTGACTACTCTACTAAGGCTTAGCTTAGTTATTAAAACTAATTTAAAAACACTTACTATGTACTATAATTATAAACAGATGAAACTGATTACTAGGTATGGGCTTTAGAATCCTATCATATTTTTAAAATTGATAAAGTATCACACACAAGTGGAGATGGTACGATTGCTGCAAACTAAGACTACCTAGAAATATAGGATATTTATGGTTCATGCTAAAAAATAGTGCGTACCACAATAGAATCATCAAATCTTCATTTTGAAAATTGAAGCATAAATGTGGTATAATAACTTCTTCTTTTGTAATCTCTATTATTTTCTATTAAAATGTCCCATATTTGCAGAAGTGATTATTGCAGGAGCCACTTCAAATTAAAATGTTGGCTTGGTCTCGGGATAGTTATGATCTAAATATCTTTAGGTGGCTTCAAGTTGATTTTAGTAGAGATCTATTTCGATTTTGTTCATTTTGATTTAGATGTATTTATATGAAGACCTGTTTAATTTTATTTACTTTTACTTTTACTTTATAGCCCAAATCACCAAATAGCCAAAGAAAATCGAGAAAACAACGGACACCCCTAAAGAAAATCTATGTGGTAAAAGTACCTGACCATCGAATCAGCGCCAATAAACCACCGAACAATGAAGAAGACCACACCAACAAAGCATCTAAATCAAATCTTAAATCAACACAAGTCTGAACAGGTGGATGAGTTTAAATACAATCCAAGGGCTTGGAAAAATGCGTAACATATTTGTATATGTTGATATACGATAAGATATACGGTACACGATTTGACAAATATGTTTTTGTTACTGTTTTCATCTATAACCTAAAATTTTATATTTTGTGAACAACTTTATAGAAATTGCAGCAGGAGTATAACCTGTGTTAATCCACATTGATTGGGGGTACTAGGAATTGTGTGGCTGTTATTCCCGCTATTGATGTGGCCTTTATTTTGTACGTTTTAGAAGAATTGTTCGTATCGATGTTGAGTACAGTAGAATTTGCAAATTACGAAATTACTGTTCTGGGATTTAATTATGGTGAGATTATTCAGTTACATTAATATAAAAATGGCTTGCATTTTAGCATTTGGGGTTGATGCCAAGTAAAATTTATTGACAGAACTCACAACTCTTTTTCATTTACTTATCATATGTTTATGGACCATGGTATTATCTACACTGACATGTTTCATTATGCTTAATTTGTTTACAATTATAATCAAGGAATTCTTATGTTTATTTCAAGGTAAATATAGATTGGTAAATGGTCATGTTTATTTAGAGGATCCAATCTGCTGAAATATACTTCTACATCCCCCACCCCATATTTTCTTTTATCTTAATTTAGATGTAAGAATAAATCTGATTTGGTATTGTATAAGGTTGATCTATCATTTTTTCCATCATCATTATTCAAATATGCTTATGCCCTTGCCATGTGTTTTTGCTATTTTGCGATTATCAGTGTGCCTTCAGGCACGGACATACTCTAGTGTATATATATATATATATATATATACACTAGTCGACTATAATTCTCTCTTCATTGGTGTTTTTTAAGAAAAGTTGTGCAAGTTTTTGAGAACATAGAAATCGAAGGAAAATGAAAATAAGTTAAGGGGTTTCTTGGAATTTTAAGAAATGTAGGTGTAGATTCTCAGATTATGTATGTCAGACAAAAACGATCAGGTGGAGATTTGGATTGGAACAATTCCAAACTCACACGGTGTATGTTTAATAAAGAATTATGTTAAATGTTTCTCAATATACATACTAGGGGTGTGCAGTGAAACCGAAAATCCAACAAACTGAACCAAACCGATGGTACTGGTTCGGGTTGGTTTGGTTTTTTGAACTAATGGTTCGGTTCTGGTCCCAAAAAAAATAAATTGATGTTTCGGTTCGGTTCCCGGTTTTAAAAATAAAAAATCCAATCCAATTCGAAAAACCGATCCAATTCGAAAACCCAAACCATATATATACTAACTTAACTCTCTCAAAACATTTCTTCCATCATAATCTCTCTCTCTCTCTACGCCATTAGATCCATCTCTCTCTCTTTCTGCTCCCTCTCTGAAAACGTTTCAACCGTCTCAGAGATCAAGTCGGAGTGTATGGCTGGCCATAAATTCTTATGGGAATGAAGATGTGGGCTATGGAAAGATGGAAACCCGAACGGAGCTCTATTGTGGTCGGAGATGTATTTTGATCGGAGCTGTATTTTTATTTTCATTACCTGGGCATGTTTTGCTCAGCTCAGATCAGAGAATATTTTCAAGATTTTTAATCTGCCTCATTTTCTTGTCATAAATACCAAATACCAAATAAGTAGTAAGACTAATACCAAACAAAATTTTTAATCTGCCGGAGCTGTATTTGATTTTTTTTGTTTAAAAATGCGATTAAAATCGAGAACCGATCCAAACCAACATAAGAACCATCGGTTCGGTTTGGTTCGGTTCTAAAAAACATCGGTTGGGGTTCCAGTTCCAAAATCCTGGAACAGGACCACCTCGTTTCTGGTTCTGGTTTAGTAGTAAAATTGAACCAATTCGAACCGTGTGCACCCCTAATACATTCGCAACAACACATAACATCCTCTCTCTAACACAAGACCCAACACTTTATCTCTCTCCTTACCCGGCACCCAGCCCAACGACCATAAACCCAACAACATACACACACACACTAGATGCCCCATCTCCTAACCGATCCAACTACCCACACACTCCTACCATCTTATGGCCGAGACCCATAAAAACTGGCCCACCCTTATTCCCCCACTGCCTAACCCGGCTAAACCCCCCAAGAAACCCATGTCTCGGATCCTTAACTTGTAACCACCTAATGTAAAAAAAATAAATTTGTATGAAAAAACTCACCACCCCAAATATGCATATACCACTATTGTGTATAAATAAACCTCGACTCACTTATTGTAGCCATAGAGAGGTAGTGAGTTTGACTACCATTTTTACAATAACAAAACCCACCATGTAAGTGTAGGTAGCAACCATGTAAAAAAAAGTACTTGGAATGAAAAAACTGTAAGTGAGGATGAGTAAACTTACAAAAATGAATGTAGGCAGTGAGATAATGTTGATAGAGAAACAACACTATTAGAGATGGGTCTCAATTGACCTACCATGAAACTAAAAACTAATTCACCGGTGATTTGGGAATCAACTCTCCTCAATCATAAAAGGCAGTGCTGGCTCATGCATATTTCTCCTACACACGTGGGATATCCAACCCGTTTGAGTAACAAACTCAGAAATCCTTGTTTCAGACGCCTTCTTTCTTTACATTTTCAAATGGTTTGGAGATGGTGGATGATTATTAATGCAATCGCATCTTTTTTTATTCCAAGAGTAATATAGGATCGAGGTTATGCTCCGAACTATTGTCTGTTAACTAATATTGTTTTGTTAATCATAAATTCGAATATGAATCATAAGGTTGTATCATGAATAAAAGAGTTTTGACATGAATCCAGGATGTTTATCTTCATGCAATCACAGAACCGAAAATTCCTTATAACTACGATTTAAAAACTGACATTTTCCCATCGTTGTTGAATGGATTAAAATGACTTGAAAGCTCCTTTCTTGAATAGCCCGGAATATGAGAAAAATGAATTTCGGATTTTCTCTCCCTCCTTAGAAACAGTGTGTATTGAGATGACTCTAGATGGTGTAGAGGTCTCCATTTATAAGGGGAAGAGGGCTAGAATCCTAGTGGTGGTGGAACTCTTTCCAAGTCTCCCACTAATCCCACTAACCATCATGTGACTAACGGATAAGGTTTACCCAAATCTTTTAATATCTTAATTTATCACATTCCTAATTAATTATCTGACATTTATTAAAACCACATAAATGGGAAATTCGGAATTTAATACAATTGAAATTAAATAATTAATTTCCTCACTAACATTAATTTCCAACAGTCTCCAACTTGGTCTTAATAATTCGTATAATTAAATTAGGTATCATAAGGTGCACAATCATTGATAAATTTTGCTAAATCAAATGATTCACGGATGCGAGTTATGGCGATTGCATGCTATTCAAGAGCACGGTTCCTTCCATGTACCACAACACCAATGTTTCATTCAACTAGCCTTTAATATTGGGTATCATAATGACCTCATAATGTTCTTTTGAATAAGAACTATTTCTGTCAACAATAATTCATAATTATATGCATGCATTCACAAAAGACAGAAATAATAGAAATCAGAAACACTTTTATTGAATTCAAGTAATAGTGTCAAACAATTAAGCCAAAATAGCAATCATAATCCAACTAATCGAGATCCATCTCTTTGACATGTTCCATAAAGGTCTTCGGAGATAGTCCTTTCGTAAGAGCATCTGATATGTTATCACGCGTACTAATGTGATCAATTGACACTCTTTGTTTCTGAACTTCTTCTTTAACTGATAGGTATTTCATCTCAATATGCTTATCAGCCTTAGTATACCTATCGTTCTTCGAGAAGAAAACTACTGCAACATTATCACAATAAATTTTCAGCGACTTAGATATTGACCCCATAATTCTAAGTTCTGAAATAAAGTTTCGAAGCCATAATCCATGATTTGTAGATTCGAAGCAAACTACGTACTCAGCCTCCATAGTCGATGATGCAATGACGCTTTGCTTAGCACTTTTCCATGAAACGGCTCCTCCAGCCATAAGGAAGACATAACCCGAAGTTCTCTTCCTACTATCAAGGCATCCCCCAAAATCTGAGTCTGAATAACCAATCACCTCAAGGTGGTCAGTCTTTCGATATGTGAGCATGTAATCCTTAGTCCCTTGTAGGTACCTCAGAACTTTCTTTGCAACTTTTTAATGGTGAATCCCCGGATTTCTTTGATATCTGCCTAGCATCCTAACGACAAAATTGATATCCGGTCTAGTGCAGACTTGTTCATATAACAAGCTCCCTACGAGCGAAGCATAAGGCATGCCTTTCATGTTCTCCCTTTCTAAATCACTTCTAGGGCATTGACTTAAGCTGAACTTATCCCCTTTCAGAAGTGGAACATTAATGGGATTGCAACTTTGCATGCTAAATCTTTCTAAAACTTTGTTAATGTAAGATTTCTGAGATAATCCTAATATTTCTCGTGATCTATCCCGAGATATTTCTATCTCGATCATGAAGGATGCCTCACCTAAATCTTTTATTTCAAAGTTTTTAGAAAGGTACTTCTTGGTTTCACTTAATAAACCAAGATCACTGATGGCGATAAGTAAGTCATCAACATATAGTACAAAAAATATAAACTTACTCCCACTGATCTTCAGGTATATGCACCGATCAACAGTGTTTTGCTTAAACCCAAAGGATGTAATGGTATCGTGAAACTTAATGTACCATTGACGAGAAGCTTGTTTTAGACCATATATTGACTTCTTCAACATACAAACCATGTTTTCCTTTTCTTCCTTTATGAAGCCTTGTGGCTGTGTCATGTAGACTTCTTTTTCTAAACACCTATTTAAAAAAGCTATTTTTACGTCCATTTGGTGCAACTCCAAATCATAATGAGCCACTAACGCTAATATGATTCTCAATGAGTCCTTCTTTAAAACTGGAAAGAAGGTCTCATTGTAATCAATGCATTCTCGTTGATTAAAACCTTTGGCAACAAGTCTAGATTTATGTCGTTCGATATTGCCTTTTGAGTCAAGTTTGGTCTTAAAGATCCACTTGCGCCCAACTCGTTTTTGTCCTTCTGGAAATTCAACGAAATCCCAAACTTTATTGTCATTCATAGATTTTATTTCTTCATTCATAGCATCAATCCATTTATCGGAATCATCACTATTTACAGCTTTTTCATAAGAAACTAGATCATTAATATTCAATATGTTAAATTCGGTCTCTTGAAGGTATACCACATAATCATCCGGAATTTCCGATCTCATTTCTCTTTGAGATCTTCTTAATGGCACTTCCTGTGGTGCTTCAAAGGTTTCATCGGTTATACTCTCATTATGTGGTTGTTCAGTTGGTTGATCATTCACTTGTTGTTCATTGCTATTGATTGGGTCAATGACCAGTTCAACAACTACATTAGGAACAACAGGTATGTTATGAACTCTGGGTATAGGAATTTGTACCCTGACTTCTTGAATGATTGTCTCCCTTTCTTTTATACTCCCACTTACTTCACCTTCTTCAATGAATTTAGCATTTCCAGTTTCTATGATTTTAGTTGTATGATTTGGACAGTAGAATCTATATCCCTTCGAATTTTCTGGATACCCTATGAAATGACAAGATAATGTCCTAGGATATAATTTCTTTTCATGAGGGTTATAGATTCTAGCTTCCGTTGGGTATCCCCACAAACGTAAATACCTTAAATCGGGTTTCCATCCTTTCCAAAGTTCAAAAGGAGTTTTTGAAACTGACTTACTAGGAATCCTATTTAAGAGGTGTACAACGATTTTTAATGCATGTGTCCACAAAAATGTAGGCAATTGAGTCCTACTTATCATACTTCTTACCATTTCTATAAGGGTACGATTACGTCTTTCAGCTACACCATTCTGCCAAGGTGATCCTGGCATTGTGTATTCGGCGCAAATACCTAATTTTTCAAGGAGTTTAGCAAATGGGCTAGGGCGTTGCCCTGACTCGTCATATCTATAATATTCGCCACCTCTATCAGACCTTATAATTTTCACCTTTTTGCCTAGTTGCCTCTCAACCTCATTAATGTATATTTCAACGACGTTCACAGACTGAGATTTATCATTCAACATGTACAAAATGCAATAACGTGAAAAATCATCTATAAAGGTGATGAAGTTTTTTTCTCCACCAATAGATGGAATATTAAAAGGTCCTCATATGTCTGTATGTATTATTTCATGTAGCTGGGTGCTTCTTGTGGATCCTTTCTTTGCATGTTTGGTCTATTTTCCTTTAATATAGGCCACACATACATCATAATTGGCCCAATCCAGGTTATGGAGTATTCCATCTTTAATGAGCCTTTCAATTCTCGGCTTGGATATGTGCCCTTATCTTTTATGCCAAAAATAAGCAGATTTTTCTTCATTAAGTGTACGTTTCGTACCAACATTAGGATGCAAGGTCACAAGGGTTTCAAAAAAATTCTTTTCAAGATTCAATCGATATAAACCATCTAATAAAAAACTAGAACCAACATTATTAGAATTTTTAATCAAACCAAGACCATTGTTCTTAAATTGAATTGCAAACCCATCTAAAGCGAGTTTGGAAACAGAAATTAAATTCCTAGAAACTGTGGGGACATAAAAAGTTTCTTGCAAATCTAAAATAAATCCAGTGCTTAAAATCAGGCGAAAGACTCCAACAACTTTTATTTTAGCCTTTGCCTTATTGCCCATGTAGAGAGAATTCTCATTTGGATTTGTTTTACGGATCGAAATGAAGCCCTGCATCGAATTAGAAACATGACACATAGAACCAGAATCAATCCACCAATTATTAGAAGGAGCGTTAACAAAGTTTGATTCGAAACAAACATAAATAAAGGGCTAACCCTTTTCTCGAACCAGGCGTTTCGTTTATGACAATCCTTCTGGAAATGACCCTTATTTTTACAGAAGTGACACTTGTAGTTCTTTTCCTTCTTCACAGTAGCAGTTGATGGTTCAGCTTGATGAGACGGACCAGGACCTTTCTTAATGCCCTTGCTGAACTTCTTCTTAAAACCAGCTCCTATGACTATAAGGTTTGCCACCTGTCCCTTAGTCACATGGCCATTCTGTTGCTTGAGCCTTCCTTCCTCCTGTACCAACATGCTTTGCAAATCATTTACATTCCACTTGTCTTTTATAGTGTTGTAATTGATTTGGAAAGGCCCATACTCAGGAGGTAGGGAGTTTAGGACGAATTGGACGAGAAAAGACTCATCCACTGCCATGCCCAAAACTCTAAGTCTAGCAGCCAGGTTGGTTATTTCTATAATGTGCTCATTCATGGTTCGAGTACCATTGAACCTTATAGTGGTCAGGTCAGCCATCAGTTTCCCAGCAAGGGATTTATCAGCAGTGCGAAAGCGTTCCTTAATGTTGTTCAAATACTTTTTTGCTTTCGTAGTTTCAGGTAGAGAGATCTTAATGTTAGAAGCAACACACATTCACATAAACATTAGGGCCAACCTATTGGATCGAGACCATGCTTCATAGACAATAATTTCATCCTCGCTACTGGTATCAGTAATAGCAGCGGGTTCATCACACATAATTGCCATGTCCAAGTCTAGAACCCCTAGGCTGAACTCAATTTGCTCATTCCATTCAGAAAAATTAGTTCCATCAAATTTGGAATAGGACTGAGCTTGCGAATACAGGTTAAGGGGAACTGCAATTAATAACAATGTTCACAAATTAAATTTTCACACACAACAAAATTGCAAGGGTCGAATATTGAATTGTTGACTAAAGATTTTGGCATATTTCATTTACAATCTGAACATCACGAAATCTGTGTTAATCATCACATAATGTTCAGATTTGTGAAGATATATTACCCTATAATTCATTTATCATGGTCCCATAATTTTGGCATCTGTGTTTGTTGCCTAAACATTTAATACCATGATTAATGGACTTAATGTCAACTATTTTGTTTTTACAAAAACTAGTTCTAATGTTGTTCAATTCAGATATCAACATGTGTTGCGCTTCAATCCAATTTTATAACTGACATTAGAATAAGTCTTTAATGAATGTAAGTATATTATTCGGACATGCAGTCTCACCCTGTGTTTGGCCTTTGACTTAACTCAAATGAATAATTGTTTACATATCTCAACTTAAATATAGTTAATCATGCCTTGATATTAACTATAATACGTAATCTATCAATAATTACAAAGATACTAATAGTAGCTTAAATGCCTCAAAAACATAATTGCCCAGGTATAGTAAAAACACAAAATACATGAATTTTGCCAAAAATGGCAAAAATGAGTTTTCACCATAGAATCGAAGTAAAACATGCCAGAAAATCAAAACTTTTTGCGGAACGTTAATATCAATTTTCTGCAAAGATTTATTATCCCCGAGATTATTTCCTAAAATGGCAAAAACGGGGTTTTGAGGGCCTTAACGACGTCAAAACGTAAAAGTAAGGTGCCGCCCGTTGTTTATAATAGGTTTTATTTATTTCGACGTTTTCAGTCGACCATGTCAGTTTCCTAAAATTCCGAGCAAGTTTTGACCCTTCATTCTCACCAGTGAGTACTGGCGATAGAAGAAAAACGTCACAGAAAATCTCAGACACACATTAAGAGCAGGTTTAATGACAGAAATAAGACGTCGCAGAAGGTCTCACGCACAAAACTAATTTCGTTCTTAATATCATAACACAAATTTGAATTACCATATGTAAGATTATCATATTGCTTAAAACTTTCCACATTTCTAGAAAAACAAAAAATTTCAGATTTCCAGAAAAACAAAATTTCCAGATTTTCAAAAAAAATAAAAAAATAAATAATTTCCAGATTTCCAAATATAACAAAAATTCCAGATTTCCAGATTTTTAAAAGATCATAAATCAGAATGTTATAAAGGAGTTTTTATTAACGGAAAACATGAGATTATAAACCGCAAGCTCTGATACCACATGTTAACTAATACTATTTTGTTAATCAAAAATTCGAATAAGGTTGTAATCATAAGGTTGTATCATGATTAAAACAGTTTTGACATGAATTCAGGATGTTTATCTTCATGCAATCACATAACCGAAAATTCCTTATAACTACGATCTAAAAACTGACCTTTGTCCATCGTTGTTGAACGAATTAAAATGACTTGAATGCTCCTTTCTTGAATAGCCCGAAATATGAGAAAAACTGGTGTAGAGGTCTCTATTTAAAAGGGGAAGAGGGCCGGAATCCTAGTGGTGGTGGGACTCTTTCCAAGTCTCCCACTAATGCCACTAATCATCATGTGATTAACGGATAAAGTTTACCCAAATCTTTTAATATATTTATTTATCACATTCCTAATTAATTATCTGACATTTATTAAAACCACATAAATGGAAAATTCGGAATTTAATACAATTGAAATTAAATAATTAATTTCGTCACTAACATTAATTTCCAACATTGTCAATATCAGTTATGATAACCGTCTACCGCAGAAAATGGGAGTAATAGGCCCGTGTATTTTTTTTATTCAAAATAATGAAAAAATTGGATTGCAACTTTAGAAGCTTTTGATCCAAACAACTACATCCATATATATTATAAGAAGAAATGTCATACAAAGACAACTATATGCCTAAGAAATCAAAACCCAATTATTGTTAACAGAAGGGACAAACAACATTAGTTTTGAATGAGTGAATGCAAATCTCAGAGAGAGTCTCATTTGTTTTGAATCTGAGAGAAAGTCTCTATTATTTCTCTGAAGATCTTATGCAAAAAAATATCGAAATATAGAACACATGTGATAAATATTTTTAAAAACAAACTTACACCCTTACCTCATTCAAAACTCTCTCCAAAATATCCTTTTTTAAGGACCATGGAGTTGTCGGGGCTAGTGGTTAGTTTGTAAGGGATTGGTTAATTGGAATTGGTTTTGATTCATGAATGACACTTGTTTTTTACATTTAATAAACTAAAAAATCAATAAAAATTGGGATAGGACTTCAAAAGCTTTTGATGCAACCAATTACATATATATAATAAGATGCTCTCCAACACACTTCATTTAACCTTAAAAATATATTAATTTTTTAATAGCTAAAAAATAGAATTTTTCAATCAAATTTCGTGTAGATGGTCTCCAAATAATTCATTAAAAAATTCATCTGAGAAGTGTCAAGATGATGATCAAAAGTTTGAACGGTAAAAATGCACATGTACCCACTTTGAGGATGAAGTTTTTAAAGAATATTTTTTGTGAATGATCTCCTCACTATGGGGAGGTCATCTTTACCAAGTTTGGTTACAAAATTTACCTTTTTTATATTTTAAGAAAATGATATGCTTTTAAGGTCTGATAAATAAGGTATATTGGAGATTAAATCTTTATTTAATAGTAGTATTTAATTGAAGCAAAGAACTATGATGTATGAGAGCTTATGAACATGAGCGCCCATCTTTATATATAGTTAGATGATGTATTTTTATTTACCTTTAGTAAACCATTCCAGTCAGGCCCTTTCATTATTTAAACAAAATTGCATTACTATTGCTTTTTATGTATTCCCTGTTTAAATTGAGTTTATGTTTCTGTTAGGTAGGAAACAAATTCCATGTTTGTTTTACAGGAGGGAGATTGGTAGTGTTTGCATTTTCTTCCCAAGGTATAGCGATAGTCATTTTTTTTTCTCTTTGATTCCCTCTTAGAAAATCACCAATAAATAAATTTTGGGGGGGAGAATTTCATATTACACTACTAACCAGTGAAGCTTTACTCAACTCCTTTCTATTTCATAAGTTTCTGCTTCATTGTCACTACACCAAAAAAAGGGAAATTATAACGAATTTTTTTTCTATTTGTAACTGATGTTGTCCATTATTTTTTTATTTTTATTTTTTTTAACAAGTATTAAGGAAGCTATTAAGAATAAACTGATAATACTTTCTGACAAAAACAAACTATTTGCTGTTACCTAGCAAGCTTATGGAAGCATAGTTATTCTATGGTACATTTGCAAAGAACTCAAACTACAGCCACCTAAGGCTGGGTCACATTATGTCCAGTCTATTATCTTTTTTTTTGTAAGGTATTTTTCATACCACGAGGTGTCCGGGCCAGCTTATGCGCACCTCGACTAATTCTCACTCGCGGTTCGTGGCTTTCGCTGTCCAGTCTATTATCAGTGACCGTTGGCCAGTGTTGCATTCTCAGTTTTGCCCCCGGTTTTCTTGGAATATAATCTTCTATACATGGAGTCGACTTCCGTCAGATAGTAGGTGCCCGGAGATAAAAGGCTACAATCCTTGCTAGTCACAAAGTCAAATTATAGTAGCCAAAACCCATTACAAAAAAAAAATGTTGCCATATATTAGTAAACTATGCAAGAGTCATCAAAAGAAAAAGGAAAAAGAAGAAAAAAAGAAGCGAAGGTCGAGCTAGATAATTCCCCCTAAATCGCAAAAGCCACTCTAACCCACTTTCACCTACTCCCTCTGTACCCCTGCCAGCGACCTCTCTACCCATAGTGGCACGACTTTGTCTACCACCTTCCCCCATGAGACACGCCACCCTCATCCGTTGTGATCCACATTAGGTAATCATAACATTCGATGTGATCCATGTACATAGATATTTACTCTTGTGCACAATTTTTTATAAATTCGTGTTTGTGATCATCCGACGGCTGTATAAAATTGGTAGTTGTCATTAAAGGTGCAAGACATTCCACAAAATTAATGATTTACAACTTACGTTGATGTATTTTGTAGAACAATACATCAAAGGACAATGTTGGACGAATTGTTTAAGTCTTAATAAGAGGTATCAATTTTTTTTTATAGATATCATTGAAAATGTATATATCTCTATCTTTGTTACCCATCATTTAAGTCTTGGTATTTTCGTCTTATGTTTCAATGTCGCGATTTGACAGTGCTTTTCTCAATTTTGCATTCTTTTAACTATTATTTTGCATTCTCAATGTTGTAGAAGATTTGAAATTTTAGTCATAAATACATAGATATAATACAACCTAACATCTCTAACAACTAAGAAAATTAATAGAGTTGATGGTTGTATCTTAGTGCAATGGGAAGTGCCCTCTTTCAAGCTACGGTTGGTCTCGAGTAAGAGACATGGGAGTAGCCTCTCCGTATATGGGGTTAAGGCCAACCAACATCCGCCTCTCCTTGACCCGCAGTTAAGCGGAAGCTTTGTGCACTTGGTACAATCTTTTTTAATGAAGCTAACAGTCATTGAGCAATATTCTTTATTGACTTTGTAATTTTTTGAAGATTTGAATTCTGTTTTGTAGATTATAGAACATATTATAGATTTTCGTATTCTAGATTTCAAATTGAAGGCATTTAAGAGTTGAAGTTACTTCCCAGTTTCCCTGTAACTATTCAAAAACATTCTAAAAATGATGACAATATGCTCAAAAGTAAAAAGAGGTAGGGTATTTTTAAAAGTTCTTAATTTATCACTAAGTGTATCAAGCTTCAATAAGCCATAACCACCTAAGAAAAAAGTTACTGACTTTCGTAGTATATAGAGATAGTTCAAGTTACCATTGCTCTCATAATATATGGAGACAATTTGAAATTTGAGGTGGGTTCCTGGAAATTTGGGGTTGGAGTTTGTTAGTCTATTGATTTTTATTAAATTGGTTGTGGAAATTTGTGGTTGGGGTTTGTCCGAATAGATTGAAACGAAGTCAACAAACAAGCGAAGATTGCAGATCAATCAGTTATTTGCGATTGTGGTTGATTTGCAATTCCATTTTAACATGTATCAAACCCAAAACGAAAAATATTTGCAATTGTTATTGATTCCACTTTAAATCGATTATATTACAAGTTCATTCCACTTTAAATATTATGAAATTTACTTGTGTTTTTTTTCCTATTCCCACTTTAACCTGAATCTGACCCCTAACTAAATATATTTGTGATTGTCATAGATTTTGTTTTTGGTTAACTGAATCTAACATGGTTTTCTTTTGGATTTAATATTTTTTTGTCGAATGTTGCTCTTTTGATTCTTATTGAATGTTTTTAATCACGAGCATTTGTTGATGATTGTTTTTGTTCATAGATAAAAGGGTCGAGTAAGATTTAGTTTGTATTTATTTTTATTAAACTTCTTGTGAGCTCCAAACGGTTTACTGGCGAGCGGTGGCCTTGTAAGAGCATTTTTATGTTGTTGTTGTTGTTGTTGTTGTTGTTGTTGTTGTTGTTTAAATATTTTCATGTCCATATGTTGTGTTGGAACACTTTAGATTTTGTGATTAAAAATCACATGGAGAAATTGAAAAATAAAATCATAATTTAATTTTAGTCTATAACTCAAAATTAAATTATTACCTCTTATGTTTATTGCAAACTATGAATTGCATGCGTTGAATTCAAATATTTACTGCACAATAAAAAATAAACAATATTACCTCAATCGTTTATAAATTCATTGTAGATGATTCTTGGGTTGAGTCACGGACTAGGTCGTTCTCTTTAAGACATTTCGCAGCTCTACCCTCTTTGTGCAGGTAGTCTACAGTCACGTCTTTTCCAGGATAATACAAGTCCAGAATCAAATCTATATCATATAACCATGCTGTGTGGTTATATGTCTTCTAACACCCATTCCATATAAATTGCTCAATTTCCGTAATTTCAGTTTGTATAAACAAACTGTTCTAAAATATTTAGGAGAAATAAATATTTTCATAAAGAAAATATTTTTCTAGTCTTAGAGGGAGAGAAGGAGTGATTTTTCTTCTCTTTAATTTTCTCTTTCAAAAAATTTACAGTCCCTACTAATTTAGAAGTCTCATGCCATTTTCCCTTTTCTTTCTAAAGAACCAAACTCAAGTTCTAAAACTCTCCCCTGCTCCAAAGTTTTGGCCGGATGGAGAGAATTATTTTGACAAAGTGGGGATAATTGATTAGATATAGTGGGAGATAATGGGTTAACAAGTGGGTGTCATTTATTTTCCTTTTAGCCGAAAGTGGAGAAAGAGTCGGTATAGTGGGCAAGGAGGAGACGAAAGTTGTGTACAAGTGGGATCAAAAAAATATTTCCCACATGTGTTGTTCTAAAATACAAACAACCAACAATCCCCCGCTTGGATTTTAAAAACACACGCATCAGTAACAATCCCCCTCTAATAATTTAAAAAATTATTGAGCAATAATTATGCATAGAATTGTGCATAAGTAAAGGTGTCTTTCGACTTGAACCTTTACGTAGTAAATATGATTCATATTATACTAGAGAAACTCATAGATTTGAACTCTATCTATGACAACATCCCACATACAACCCTACTTGGGTGTAGTCCTCAAGTCAGCACGTTACGACCATGTGCTTCTATCCCAGTATGTGAACACTCTAGGGAATTTGCCCAAAATTACCATAGGAAGCTGCCACACTTCCACATCCACATCCACATAGGTGATTCTATCAAGGATACTCCTGTAGCTAGGTACCCCACTCAAAATAAAGCTTATAGATCTTCATTAAAGAGTTATAGTTAACTCAACCTTAACTCGCTTCAGGATTTAATGCTCAGTAAAATCCCATATATAATTATTAGCACGATTCAACCCATATCACCGTGACTTGTTATTACCCTTTGAACCTATTTCTTAAGATTTTCAGTCTATAGGTTAGGTTACCACCACAAATGATTCAATATCAACGGACTTTAGTCTGATCCCTTTCTAGGTGTTAAACACCTTCTCTCGCACTAGTCCTTTCGTCAAAGGATAGTCAGATTCTATTCTCATCAGTCCGAACGTAATCCACACTCATAACTCATTAGTTTTAAATTCTCAAACTATGTTGTGCTTACGACATATTTGTCATTCTTGTCGTTATGATAACGATTCTAAAATTTTAAAAAGCCATGGTTCTATTGTTGTGGATAAACTGACTGGTATCTTATAATAGGTCTTTCAAGCTTTCATTTCCTCACTAGCCATAGCTAATGGTATCACCATATACTCCATCATTAATTATGTCAATAATTAATTTTTCTTGGAGTTCCAAAAAATAGCATCATAATATGTGCTAGACACATATCTATTATTAATTCAGAATCAATTTTAGGTTTGTGGTTTTTATGAAAGCACATAACCTTTCTCAATAGCATAAGAATGCACATCTTTTTTTTTATAATATAAACCTTCATAGTAATTCCACAAAAAATAATTCCAAGTCAACCGTATTTAGTAGCTCAATTGAGACTACATAAAATGTTCGCATATTCATCTTTTCTTATCACTATATGTAGCGTTCTTATACTTGGATCATGTGGAGTACAAGATGGTTCATAATAAGAATATATCTAATAAATAGATATTCTTGTATTTCAATGTACTCGATCAATTAATTGATCCATATGGCCTTGTAATATTCTTGTTTCGTTGAAACTCTTTATGCCAACACTTTGACTTAGCATGAATTTTGTTTTCTAGGCAACAAAATATTATAACCAAATATTAGATAATCATTCTTGCATAATAAGTGTGCATTCATATTTCAACATGCTTAGTGATAAAAACGATTCATATTATTC
The DNA here is from genome assembly GCA_949130495.1 of Sambucus nigra. Classification (NCBI taxonomy): domain Eukaryota; kingdom Viridiplantae; phylum Streptophyta; class Magnoliopsida; order Dipsacales; family Adoxaceae; genus Sambucus; species Sambucus nigra. Next base: position 428,218,305 of record OX422214.1, read on the forward strand.
TGAATTCATTCTCATTTGATGATTTATCAAAATATCATGCCATTTATTGGTGTCTTCCATATTAATTTTTCAACTTCAATTTTGGTTCATGTAAGTTGCCTTACATAGGCCACCATTCGAAAAATAATATATATATATATATATATATATATATATATATATATATATATAATTTGTAACTCAACATCATATATAATATCAATGGCATTCAAATTAAATGAATCTTCTTCATTTTCATGAGATTAATATAACTTGCAACATGTATAACTAAGTTATATCAATTAATCTTGGCTATTAAACAATGCTTATATTCATAAATGAAAATGATCTAATTATTCCTTCAAAGGATACAGGGACTTAGCCAGGAATTATTCGATGTGGGGGCTTAAAAAATTCTATCACAAAAAATAATGAGCATAACACAAAAAAAGTCTTAATATTCGATTGAAATGTTTTGGCACAGTTACAATTACAATTGACCACGATGACTTTTCATTTTTTGAAAACGTTGAATGATAAGATCATCATCTATTTGAGCAAAAATATCTTTTTCGACATATACAATCGTGGTATCATTCATCCATTGATCTTCCATCCTATTGTGCAATGAAGTCTTTACGATATTCATAGCCGAAAATTATCTCTCCACAGATGACGTAGCTACGGGTAAGATCAACGCCAAGGTCACAAGAAAATACACCAATGGAAACACCTCATTTTTCTTTGTCTCGACCTTTTTTTTTTGCTAGAGAAGAAATTCCGTTCAATCATTTAAAGGCCGAACTAGATTGCAAATCAAGAATATAAGTTCCAAGTTGCATATCAAGTTCAATGAGTTTGTAGCTTTAAAATTCATTTGGATATAACCGGGCAAGACGAATCAAATTTTCCTTATCAAAAGCAATGAATGCATCATCGGGACAAAGACATGCGACACAAAGAAGTAATTCGGAATTCACCTCATTGAAACGACCATTTAGCTCTTGAAGTTGCAAATCGATGACCGCACAAAACAATTCAACACGATAACGATGCAAGTTAGTCTTCTTTGCCGCTTTACGTTGTGATCGTTTTCTGGCAAAGAATGCATCAGTCATATTGGTCACTTCAATTACATATGTCTCATAAAAGGAAGATACTTCATCAAGTAATAAGTCCCATCCATCATCCCTCATTATTTGAAGACGTTGCTTTGTGACACCCCGACTAATTAAATACCGGGTAGCTACTCTTTTAATAAATTAATAGAAAACCCCAAGTTGGTTCAGTTCATAGCATCACTGTCGAAAACATTTTAATATTTACTAACCACCTAGTATTTAAAAAGTGAGTTGCCAATTTTAATTAAATTCGATTATTATACAACAAGTGAATTATGAAATGCTAACATAACCACCACAACATAATCACAATAGAATAATCATCAAATAATAAAGAGTCTGGAGGAATACTCCTCACAACTATCCAAATATTGCAATAAATAAATACCAAGTCTGCATCACTAAATTAATTACAACCCAAGGTCTGAAATAACTGAAATGTAAGATGTCTCTAAAGGAATGGGGTGACATGCCCAACAAATTAAGAAAATCTGATAATAGAATCAAGATCGAAGATGGAGGCGTCTACTGTCAAGGTCATGTAACTTCCACAGCAGCTACAGCACGTCATCTGAATAGAACTCCTATGCATGGTGTCCTTGTGGCTGGACACCTAAAAGGTTTTACAAAAAAAACAGATTTGAAAGCAAACGGGTCAGAGCCCAATTGTGAAAATAGTTTAAAAATTTGAAAGTGTTTAATATCATTAAATAGTGAATATAAAGTACATGATAGTGTGTGCACTCACATGAGTTGCTCACCTCTCAACAAATTGTGCACTACTATCGTACCCTCCCATATCTATCTAGTCCAATGCTAAATCTAACATTTCTATATGATATCCAATTCAAATCCCAACATTTTCTATTTAATAGAGTATTGTACCTTATTACATAGTTTCCCCACTTTAGCACTACAATTTATTAGAAATCTTCCATTTTCACTTTACAAATCGTTGCTATTACTTATACTCACAATTATACATGACAATTCATTTCAATTAATAGTATATTATTCTCATCACAAATATACAATACTAGCACCCCGAGACTAAGCTGCGGTGCTCACATACTCTGCTATCAAATCCCAGTACATCACATACATGAGGACCACGTATTCTGAATCTCTCAGGAAACATTTTATTAACAACAATCACAAACCATGGAGGCGAACATAGTTCAAATCACATGGGTCACGCACATACATACGCTCCCATGATCAGCAGACTTATTAACTTCTCAATAAGTCCTTCTTTGACCTATGTCCTCTAGGTACCAATCTAAATCCCCCCGTAGTCACACAAAGATTAGATGGCGTTAAAGGAACGCCAACCTCCCATGATAGCAAGTACGGTAGGTATGTCATACACAGATACTACATATACTAAGCATTCTCACATCTTAGATATTACAATGTTTTATTAGTGGTATACTTCTCGTTCTTATACCAACATTTAGTATTATACAAATCACAAGTCCCCGGTTTATATGTATTTAAGTTATCAATTATTCTCACTTCGTGCTTAGTTACTTGCTTCCAAATCCACAAATGTCATCCGGTTTAATACACTATTCTAAGTTTTACTCCTCAATGTACCCCAATCTCCCAACTATACCCACTAGTTAATAAGGGAAGGTTATCTCACCATTTAAATAAATCTACGGGATACTCGAAATAAATTTAGGCCAAAAAGGCCATTTTGTCAACTCGTTAGAAGTCTCGTTCGAATGAGTTCATTAGACCGAAGGGCTTCGAACTAAATACCAACTCGTTAGAAGTCATACTGTCATCTTATTAGAAGTTCGTTCGAACGAGGTCGTTCGAACGACCTGGGCAGGTCTTCTAATGAGATGGCAGTTTCAGCCCAGAAATTCTCAAATCCGTTTTTCTCAATTCTTCTCTCCTTTAAATCCACCCTAAGACCATAAAAATTATGTTTTAACGTATATAAACCATTTCTAATCACCATAGATCATTCCTTAACATATTTAAGGGGTCAAATCTTACAAATCATCATGGAATTAATATAAATCTCCAAATATTCCCCAAACCCTATGCACATGAACTCATAATTTTCTTATGACCAATTACTCATCATAAATCCATTTTTAAATCATCATATATAACTCTTCGAATATTAAATCAGTCCATCATCATTCTACATGCAAATCCTAACCCAAATTCAAAGTTTCTCCAACAATTTCATGGGTTTTCTTCAAAAGTTTCAATATAAGATAATTCCTACACTAAACATGGAAGACATATTCAATGCATTAAAAATATTAAATCACTTGCCTTAGATTGTTCGTCAGAATTGATGTTGGTGAATGAAGGTTGCTTCTCTCCTTTCTCTACAGATTTTCTCCCAAGGTTAAAGATGGCTTGGTTTTGGTTCTTGTAACTTCTCTCCAACTTCTCTCAAAACTCCCGTAGCCCAATTTCTAAACTTTTGCTAGTAATGGAATTAGTGTCCCCTTTAGAATAATAAATATTAACTCTAATTTTCTTGGGTTTTAATTCCCATATTTTTAAAATTACCAAAATACCCTTTTAAGTTGTCGGTTTGGCCTAAAAATGCCCCGGGGCCCAAACTAAACCCCCGGCTAGTGTTTTATGACTATTTCGACCCTTCCGGACTCGTTGGCGCTCTCAAAATGACCATTTGGTTGATAAAAATAAAATTCACTTTTTAATTCAAATAATTACATTCCTAAAGCGACTGACACGCGCTTCCCAACTAAATTTCCCAAATTGTCGTATTTTGATCTCGCGACAATTTTAATATTTTCAATATTCATATATTGTCATATATACACATCATAATCAAATACCAACTCACATCTCATTAGTATTTATATCTGGATTAATTTTTAATTAATTCACATTTAATTTAATTAATCCCTCAAACAAATATCAATAAAATTACGGGGTATTACATGCTTACATACCCAAACTAAACACATGGTATTCACAATATCTTGATATTTCCTTTGCAATGCCTTTGATAATTCATTTGCAAATCCCAACACATTTTTCATCAAAAGCATACTAAAAATAAAGTCAAAAGTATGCATCGAATCCATAGCTACCCTTGCCTCATATATATGCTCTTGCTTAATTGCATCCACTTCTACAATCTCAAGAACACTAATTACAGAGGAGAACATTGTAATCAATCTAACTAAAGTTCCATACTGTGAGCCCCAACGAGTGTCACCGGGACGTTGTAAAGAAGTAATTTGATTTTTTCCTTTCCCACTTTGAATCTCACCGTTGTCAATTGCACTAATAATATTTTCAAGCTGTTGCTCATGAAGAATATCACGACGTTTACATGAGGCTCCAACTAGATTGACAACACATGAAACCAACGTAAAAAGAGTCATAATATCATCGTCTTTCTTTGCCACTACAACAAGAGCCAATTGTAATTGGTAAGAAAAACAATGAACATAAAAAGAACAGTTATTATCCCATAAAATAAGTGTTTTGAGACCATTAAATTCTCCTCGCATATTACTCACCCCATCATAACCTTGCCCACGTAGTCTCGAAATACTCAAACCAAGTCTTGCAAATAAACTATCTATCGACAACTTAAGCGACATAACCGTTGTATCCCCAACATGTTCTACACCGATCAAATGCTCTATGACGTGCCCACTCTTATCTACATATCGTAAAACAATAACCATTTGCTCCTTCACCGATACATCACGTGACTCGTCAATTAAAATTGCAAAAATGAACCTCCTATATCTTTGATGATAAAGTCAACAATCTCACTTGCAATTGAATTAACAATATCCTTTTGAATATCCGGTGACGTCAATCTTAGGTTTGAATGAGCATTCTTCATTGCAACGACTCTAATATCCACATTTAGATTGCATGAAAATTTCATAAGTTCAAGAAAGTTCCCTCTATTTTTGGACTCTTTCGATTCGTCACTACCACAAAATGCAAGTCCTTGACGTAAAAGAAATTGAATAGAATTAATTGAGTCACTTAGACGTGTTCGGTAATCACTTTTAGTTTTTGGTGATTGCTTGAAGAAAATTATCTCAATGTGTTGATTTTAGTTCATTAAATCTTGACATGCTGTTAAAGCTTGATTATGAGTACTATCGGGACTTCCAATGTGAACATTAAATCTTTCTTTTTTTTCCAATTTGAAAACCCTTCACCTACAAAGGCGTCTGCTTTGCCACTCAATTTGAAAAGATAGTAACATAGACAGTATGCAACATTAGTAGTAACACTATATTCTACCAAAGGAGAGAATTCATTGAACCAAGCAGGGTTGAAATGCCTCAATTATTTTCCCATAGTTTTATATGGAAAGTTGTGATCATGAGGCTGACAAGGAACTTTCTGTAAATAGGCTCTACGAATTTTGTCCTCCAATTTAGGATTTCCACTAGAAATTGGTGTTCGTAATGCCAGATCAGCCAGAATATCCTCCAAAATAGATTCATGTGCTACATTGCTATCAATTTCAATAGGTGATGATGTAGATGTTGACACAGATTTTCTTTTAAAATAATTCTCCACTAGTTAACTATTAACACACAAATTCAACCATAAAATTTCTGCAATAAATTTTAGTCCTAAATTTCAACAATCAATCATAGAATAAATTTCAGCAATTAAATTTCAACAATTAGATTTCAGCAACTGTTAACACACATTAATTTTAGCAATAAATTTCAGCCCTAAATTTTAGTCCTAAATTTCAACAATCAATCATAGAATAAATTCAGCAATTATTATGGAGAATTTCAGCAATTAAATTTCAGCAACTGTTAACACACATTAATTTCAGCAATAAATTTCAGCCCTAAATTTTAGTCCTAAATTTCAACAATCAATCATAGAATAAATTTCAACAATTATTATGGAGAATTTCAGCAACTGTTAACACACATAAATTTCAACAATAAATTTCAGCCCTAAATTCCAGCAATTAATAATAAAGTTAATTTAAGCCATTAATAGAGAAGAGTTACCTGCTTGTAAATTTTAGCAATTAATATGTATTCCCTAGTTTCTCTAGCCTCTGGTTGTGCTGCTTGTAAGTTGTAAAGTTTGTAAAGTTGGTTGGAACTTGGAAGAATCATTTGGGAGAGAGAGGTATGGAATGAGAGAGGAAGAATGAAGTTAGATGACGAAGAAGCGGCTGTCAGTCTGAAAATATGTTGCTGTGTCAAATAGGTTTAACCTTTAAGAGTGTAAGATATTTCTGTTTTTATTCCAACTTTTATAGACAAATCAGTTTATACCCCTAAAAAGTTTTTACTAATTTTTCTTTAAAATGTGGGGGATCAATCCCCCACCGCCCTTCATCCCTGAAAGGATGTGTATGCACCTCATTATCTTAAAGTGATAAGATAAGTCAATTATAAACTAATTTCTAGTTCATTCCAAAGAATTCAATCAATCATTTATGACATGACTTCTCTAAGGATTTTCGAAGTCCTTTTCAATAACATAAGAAAGTTTTTTTTTTAACTCATAACTCAAAAAATAAGAGTTCTCTTGAACACCAAAGTTTCAGATTCTATTAAATGTTCTTTAATTATAGTTGAGAGGTACTCGATTGAGTACCCCCACTATTCTCTAGGTATAGCGTAGAGAAACAACATACAATGTGCCCCCACTATATCTTCAATTCATAAAATGGAATCTAAACTTATAGAGTTTCAACATTAAATAAGAATATCTTATTTCTTAAAGAAATACATGTTTAAAGCTTTGAGGTATAGCCGAATAAAAAAAACACTTCATTCATTCTAGTCATAATTTTAGATTTTCAAGTATGTGAAAGTCACATATAGATTATACAATCTATTTCATAAAAAATTATAATATACAATTTTTCCACAATGTATACAATAATACTTCGTATTAGAGTTTAAACCTTTATTCCAACACAAAGCATACGGTTAAAATAATTTTACCCAACTAAATTATTTCAAGAGGCGTATGAAGCACACCAAAGTGATTCCAACATAGTATAATTCAATGTTATTATATACCTTTTACAACTCATATAAATGAATAATACAAAGAATTATTCATATAAAATTCCAGCGGTTGCACTCTAAACTCAAATATTGTATAAATCATTATACAATTTCTCTGAAATTCATCTTCCATAAATTTGAGTCAAAATTTTTCTAAGTACTTCATAAATCCTTGAATAAGAAATTTATAAAGGCTTCAAAATATTTTGAATCCATTGGGAACACGACATGATACATTTTTTTCTAAGAAAATGTTGTCCAAAATATTTATTCAAATGAAAAAACTTCAAGTTTGAAATTTCACCACGACCAAACCGCTTATTAAAAATTTATTAAATTTTTCAGAATTCATCTTTTATGAGTCTAGTCATATCCAAAATTGGAATCACTCAAAAATATTCAGTACAAATGAAAATAAACTTATTTTACTACAACTGTCCAAAAAATTCAGGATTGTGCATCCCATTTGTAAAATCATAATAAAAGACATACAACTCTTTTTTCAGAAATTCCAAAGCCGAGTATTTGTAATCTCAACATACTACATGCATGCCAAAATTGACAAAATTTCAGTCTTTATATCATCAAAAAACTGAAATGATATTCCAACAAAATTTATAACAAAAATTTTGGTTTTTTTTCATCATCGACCACTTTAGTGTGGTTGAAAAATATCAACTACACTTTCACATAAACACTTCAAGAAATATTTGAACAAATTTCTTTTGTAGTAAACATAGTGCCAGGCACAAATGTTTATAGCTTACCCTTTGAATTAATATAACAAATGTTCATTTGTTTTCATATAACAAATTTGTAATTTGATTCCATATAACAAATTTTCATTTCTTTCCAAATATCAAATTTCAATTTGATTCCAAATATCAAATTTTCATTTGATTCCATATAACAACTTTTAATTTGTTTTCTTAACCACAAGTGGCTTAAAATGAATTGTCCAAAAACAATATACAATTCCACTTCCAACAATACCATCTTAAATAAAATAATATTTCACATTCATAACTAAAAAATAGGATTGATCAATTAAAAAGTTTTCCTCGAAGGGGTTCATTTTTGTTCAAATTCTAATTTCTCACGAAATTATTGATCGATTTCAAATTGACCAAAAATACTGAAATTTATATATCTACTTCACAAAATATAATATTTAGGAAGTTCGGGGCTAAATGGTAATTTCTAGAGGTAAAAGGTCAAAATTATAATTTCTAGACACAGAAACTTAGTTGGCCTTTTTTCATTTCGACATCATAAAAATAATCATATATGCCCATAAGATTTATTTTTAGGTCTCCATCCTAGACATGAAATGTCTTAAAATTGTTGGAACACTTTAGATTTTGTGATTAAAAATCACATCAAAGAGTTTTATGGAGAAATTAAAAAATAAAATCATAATTTAGTTTTAGTCTACAACTCAAAATTAAATTATTACCTCATATGTTTATCGGAAAATATGAATTGCATGCGTTGAATCCAAATATTTACTGCACAATAAAAAATAAACAATATTACCTCAATCGTTTATAAATTCGTTGTAGACGATTCTTGGGTTGAGTTGCGGACTGGGTCGTTCTCTTTAAGACGTCTCACGGCTCTACCCTCTTTGTGCAGGTAGTCTACCGTCACGTCGTCCCCAGGATAATACAAGTCCAGAATCACATTTGTATCATATAACCATGTACTGTGGTTATATGTCTTCGAACACCCATTCCATACAAATTGCTCAATTTTCGTAATTTCAGTTTCTGTAAACAAACTGTTCTAAAATATTTTGGAGAAATAAATATTTTCATAAAGAAAATATTTTTCTAGTCTTAGAGGGAGAGAATGATTGATTTTTCTTCTCTTTAATTTTCTCTTTCAAAAAATTTGCAGTCCCTCCTCATTTAGAAGTCTGATGCCATTTTCCCTTTTCTTTCCAAAGAACCAAACTCATATTCTAAAACTCTCTCCTGCTCCAAAGTTTTGGTCGGATAGAGAGAATTCTTTTGACAAAGTGGGGATAATTGATTAGATATAGTGGGAAATAATAGGTTAACAAGTGGGTGTCATTTTTTTTCCTTTTAGCTGAAAGTGGAGAAAGAGTGGGTATAGTGGGCAAGAAGGAGCCGAAAGTTGGGTACAAGTTGGATTAAAAAAATGTTTCCCACATGTGTTGTTTTAAAATACAAACAACCAACATGTTGTTATGCTAGTTTTCTCTCAACCAAAAGTTAAGATTTTAATTCCTTAATCTGGACACAGTAGGAAATTTTTAGTCCCTCTCATTGCTTAAACATATAGGGAAACTTGAGCACTTTTTTTTCAAGAATTTTTCGAAACTAAATATATGAATTAGATTATATGTAGCACACCTTATCTTGCAGACTCTTTTTTTTCAAGTCTCTTTCTTTCATCTTCATGTCTAATCCATGAACAATATCCTCCATCATCTTAATTTTCACATCTTTAATTTTCATGTCTTGCTTGATATTTTCAACCTAACAATAAATAAGACAACAACTTCTTATAAATATGTTGATAAAAAATGGCATGTTGGTAAATTAAACTTGAATGATTAATTGAAACAAATTTCACCAGTGGTAACATAAAATTGGATATCATGTCATTAATGTTACCAATTGTTTTTTATTTAAAAAGATCAATCGAGTGAGTAAAGAGTTTCACTTAGGTCATTCTCATTAGGACTGATTTGTATGAACATCAATGTCTTCGAATCTCCTCCTATAATAGCAAATCAATTTTTTAGATATCAAAGTCCAAATAAATTTAAGGGTTATTTGGACTTGGAACCCAAAGTATAATAAGACATAACAAATGAGGATCAACGTTCAAATAAATCTGAATTTTATCGGTACAAACGCATATAACATTGGTTCCATATGTTCAAACACCCTAATAATGAATAGTTCGATTGTTTTGACTTAGCTATTAGTTATTACTATAAGACTCGAATCTTATACCATATTTTATATCCTTCAGAGATATATGTGATATTTGGGTTGTATTTATTACATAGTAATATGCATTCATATAAACTTACCATATACTCACTGAGATCGTGTTGGACTGGCTTAGTTGGCCATCTAAAGAATGGGTGGGGGGTTACACTATCTTCTGAGATCGTTTTGGATAAAAGTAATGTGGTTGTCGTTTGAATTTTCTAATTGGTCTTCCCTCTCTATTTTTCTTCAAAAATTAGGGAGTTTTGATTTTTTTTTAGTTTAACTTTGTGTCTATGGAGGAAAAATTACGTATGTAGTGGTTTTGATTAGGGCATTTTTTGAGCAGGGATGGTTTTAATTAGGGCATTTGATGAATATACTAAAATTTGGACTGTATTTGTGATGGACTCGTTATTTAATGTTTCTTATGATGATTCTTATCTCACTCATGCTGAGCGCATCATCTGTTGGTAAAGGAAATTTAATTGTAATTTTTTATTTATTAAGGAAAGGAGTATTAGTATTTATTTTGATGAATATACTAACTTATGGATTAAATGTGTCAATCTTGAGTATGCATGTTGGATGAAAGAACACATTAAGTTTTTTTTATTCATCTAGTTATTTAACGGAGGGTGGGGGCCTTTAGTTGTTTACATTAGCACGTACAAGTGTTAGTGTGTGGTTCTAGACTTTTTGTCATTAGGTTGCGGTCCCTCACCTTTATTACACTGTTTGACGCGGTTCCTCAATTGATGGAACAAAACAATATGAGGTTGTTATATTACGAAAATACTATTACAATTTTTTTCAAATTTAACAATGTACCTGTCACACCTTCCTTAATTAAGTTAAAATCATTATTTTAATGCATATGAATTTCCTTTTGCAATAATTTAATTATAATTTCTCGAAAAAAAGTATTTTTTTTCCAAGGCATGTTTATATAAAAACGTAACTATCTTTATATATAACTTACTAAGTACAAAACAACTTTACATGGACAAGTTTCTTAGTTTAACATTCACAAAAGCTTGTTGATAATCAACCCATATTACATATCATTCCATCTCCTGTTTTAAAGTCCTGAATTGGCAGTGAACTCCAAATGACAGCCATACTTAAAACAAAATATTATAGGAGTGTAAGATACAAAATCTTTGTGAATGACCTTATACACACACCGCGCACATTTACCAAGTTTAAATAAAAATATTATGAACTCGCAAGCCTGGAGCATGGTTTATAGGGACCACCACATCCCTTTAATTTTGCTCGAGTACACACAACCTTGAGTTGGATTATTTATTAAAACTAGACCTCCACATCCTTTAGGGCCCACCAGAGACCATATAATTTGATAACCTCACTTAAATTATTTAATTATATGCATATGTATCATAAATATCACATCATTACACGAGCATCCCAACATAAGTATTTAAGCTATACATATCCATATGAAAGTTTATTTAAACTTGTTATATATGTGGGGTGTGTGTGTGTATAAGTTAATTCACTAAGATTTTGTAGCTTACACTCCTATAATGTTTTACTTCAGGTATGGCTATCATTTGGAGTTCACTACCAAGTTAGGACTTTAAAACGGGAGAGGCAAAGTTATGTAATATGGGTTGAATATCATCAGCCTTTTGTGAATGTTAAACTAAGAAACTTGTCTATGTAAAGTTGTTTTGTAATTAGTAAGTTATGTGTAAAGGTAGTTGCATTTACATATAAACATGCCTTAGAGAAAAAAAAATCGTGTGTTATTTTTTGAGAAATTACAATTAAATTATTGAAAAAAGGAAATTTATATGCATTAAAATGATAATTTTAACTTAATTAAGGTAGGGTGTGATAGTAACGGAGTTATATATATGGACAACACGATTTTTTTTCCACCTATAAACCGACTTAACACCATTGTACTATTAAATAATTAATTATGAGTCAAATTTTATTTCATCCTCAAAGAAATTCTTTTAATGTTTTGAGATACACATTAGAATACTTTAATATGCCTTATAGTAGCTAAATATAAAAAAATATTTGTTATAATCGTAGTCCCTAATAACTATGAATGTCAGTCAAACATTTAAAGTTAAACAACACCACGGTGAGGGTCGCAAACTAAACACCAAAAAGTGATGGACAACACATATGAGGAACCCAAAAGATTATCTATGTTTAATTGTTTTCATATATATATATATATAGGGGGGTCCTAGGATGGGGTGTCAAAGTGTAGACACCCCATCCTAGGACCCCCCTCCCCTTGGCACCTCATTAGGTCCCTAACTTCCACCCGTTCACCATAAACCCTTGGTCATAATCTGAGTACCGATATAAAGGTCACTAGGAACTCTCGAGCCCCATTTTACTCCATTTACCTGTCTAACTTTAGTGAAGCTCAATGAATCCTTGAAAGACTCTGAATTATCTTTCCAATCATCCATCATGTGCACGAATCGGACTTACGGGCCGGACAAACGATCCATTTTACTCTGAAAATTTATCCAGAGGCCATCAAACTCTCCTGAGCCCCATTTGACTCTGCTTAACTCTCCATCTTGAGATAAGATCAATGATTTTTTGAAGGGCTCTAAATCCATTTTCCAATGGTCCATCCCGTGCGAGAATAGGCCTTATGGTTTGGACAAACGATCCATTTTACTCCAAAGGGTCATTAGGCACTTTCAAGACCTTTTTGTCCTTGGTCAACTCTTCTAAACGATCGAAGCTCAATGAAACCTAGAAGGGCTCTGAATTCATTTTCAATGGTCCACTCTGTACGTGAATTAGCCTTACGGTTCGGACGAACGATTCATTTTCCTCTGAAAAACCTCTCGTCTAGAGACCATTGGGCTCTTTGGAGCATCGTTTGACTTTGGTAAACTCGCAGACATGGGAGTGGATCAATGGATTTTTAAAGGGCTCTGAATTTCCTTATCAATGGTTTGCCCCATGCGCGATTCGGACTAACAGTTTTGATTTTATGCCCATTTTAAAAAAAACGTTCTGGATCGCCTATAGGCACCCTGCTTATCTATAGGGTGTACTTTTATTTGCCCAACAAGGTAGGCCTACTCGCGATAGGTAGGTTAAGCCCCATGTCGATTGGCATCCCCCTTAACCCTATAAATAGGGACCACGACCTCACCTTAAAAGGGACAGAAATGGCCCCTCTCAAAAAGTCAGAAAACATTCCCCTTAAATTCAGAGCCTCTCCCTTCCTTAAAAAATCCATTTTCATACATTTCCTTCCATCATGTCCTTACCTTACATATAAAATCCACCCTACCACTTCCATACCCTTTTAATATCAACATATTAGCATTTCAAGACTAGTAACAAGCGCTCATAAAAAGGTCTACTTCACTATCCCTTTCTCTAGTCTTTACTTTTTAGTGTTATTTATCTTATTTTTACTTTTATACTTTTGTTTCATTAAATCACATCCATTAATCTCTACACACTATTAGCAGTATTGCACATAACTTATTTTCATAAAAATCCCCAAAAAGAAGCAAAATAGGGTTTATCCGTGAATTCCAAAAGCGAGATTTTCATTTCTCACTCTCATTCTAAAACACATTCTCTACACATATGTAGGCCCCTTTTTCGAACTATGGTTTAGGTGAAAACAAGTTTTCTTACAAAAATCATTTTCCAAATTTACATTTCACACCAAGTTTTTGAACCAATTTTACTTAAGCCCAATTTTATCTTATTTATTCCTAAACATGCATCTAGGTGATTAAAGCAAGTAAAATAAATAAGTTCACAAATGCAACATCGAATGTACGAAGAAACAACTAAGGGAAAAAATTCAAATGACCCAAGCCAGACAATCGTTATGATACGGAATATACAAAGGAAGACAGACAAACTTACACAATGACTCAATCCCCACAAGCCTTGACTCTCTTCTTCTCTTTAACCACTCATCCACAGTGCCCATGCATAAATCCTTCCACGATACTCATCCACAGCACACGAGTCTACATGCACATCGGTATCCACTGATGTAGCTTTAGCAACCGTCTACGATTCGAAACACGACCTTCACTGTTTCTTCACCGCAAAAACTCCAACGAAACAACTTATTCAATATGGATGACCAAACCAATGGTTCAAACAAGATCTATATAACATGTGTATGAAAACTCGGATCTTTTTTAAACACTAAGGATGGTTTAAGCTTTGAATTCTTAGAAAACAAGTCCACAAACGTAACTGTTCTATACTATTTTTTAGTTTTGCACACCTCAAATTTTTTAGAAAGAATGCCTTAAATAAAAAAAATGTAAGCCGAAAGGTCGTTAGAACGATATCCCTATGTCATTTGAAGGACTTGCCATAACGTTAGAATGACTTATCCATGTTATTTAAACTACACTGAAATGTCATTTGAACGACTAATAATGTCGTTTGATCTTTCTAAACAAGAGGAAAAGATCCATACAACTCTAAATGATGTTTATCTCAAATAAAATCAAGTTAAAACAGTTTAAAAATATTTTTAACATTTTAAAATAATATATAAACAAAATAACATCATTAAAACATTTATTCGAGTCCCCTAAACATTATGCGTTCATACCTGAGAGTATCTCATAATGCAATATGATATGAAGACGTGAAATGTGCACCAACAAACATGGCATGATACATCTTTGAAGCTTGGCCACTATGTCTTCAAACAACACGTCATAGATTATGTGGGTATCATGACAAGATAAAAATCTATCTATGACTCAAACAAATTTCGTCCGGAATTAAGTCAATTACCTACAAATTAACTCAATTGGATATTTTGTCCTTACAACATACAAAAACGAAATCCCACATTTGGATTTATGGGTTGAACCCTACCCCTATGCTATTTTCGAACTATGTGGACTTTGATGTCCCTTGGGCTACGTAGGCATCTTGAGCCAATCTCGAGATTTGAGTCCTCCCATTTTCATGTTCATATACTTCATTTATACCTTATTACATAAATATTTTATGAGTCTTACACTCTTACATAATTGTGTCTCGTCTAACGTTCGCATCCACTCTTTTCTAGCAATTTGTGACTTGGCGAACACTTACATCATACTTTTTTATCAATTATTTTGGGCAACACTCCTACAGATGAATTCACTATGTCCCTTTCAAGACACGAGTTGAAAAATTCCATTCCCTCATTATTTATATTATACACATGTACGCACACGTCACAGAGTCTAAAAAGAGTAGATTAACATTATCCCATGAGGGACCAAAGCGCAGAATGGGTGCCTATCACCTTCCCATTTGTAATTTAGTCCCCAAACCCTTGAACTATTTGGTTTCACATGCATCAGTTTGACCTTGATGTCGTTCTCTTGAGGCGGTAACATTTTTTTACCTGTGTTGAAAAAATAGGCTGGTCACTCTATCTCTTTACATTATCCCCCACATGACGACGACCAACACCCCTGTATCTATACATGTCGAATGGAATACGAAACCGGATGGACACAGTGGAGACTCTATTGGGGATTTCATTTTAAGAGGACTAGACTCTATTTATATATGGGTATTATTCCTTGATCTCCTACCTTTATACATGTGTACATATGCTGCCATTTGTATGTTACATGTACATATTTACTTAATTTTTATATGCCTACCTCATACTTATCCCTACCATGCTCTCTCCTCTTGTATATGTTACTTTGCACTCATGTGTACATGCTTACTTCACACACTTGTATATATTCTCCATGATCATTTCACACCCTTACACTTATATATCATTCTACCTCTACTTATATCTTCATGCTCACTTATACATATCAAAAACTAGTTGTAGATGATCCATGCTTAGGCTCACTAGCACACACATTCACTTATGTATATTCACATGATCACTAACAATATTCTCATGTCATTCTCTCACCTTACCCATCTCACTCACTTATATATATTCACATGCTTCCCTATCACCATGCTTAGTAAACTAGATTTACTTTTCATGTTATTATATATTCCCCCTCATAGTGGTAGTAGTCCCCTTACTTAGCATGCCAATAAAATATCTCTCTCCATAATATACTAATTAATATGCATTTTTTCACACTACATCACCAAAGCATGGCAATACTGACCAAAATTTTGTCTCGTACTGCCATCTTCACTAGGGCGCGGTTAACCTAAGCGATATAACTCTCATATTTTATTTGTCTCGTACCTTTAATATATAATGAACGATTCCCCCTGTATCGTACCACTTGACCAAACTCACGATGGGAGGTATATAATAGGGAACTCATTCATGTACGTATAGTATATCTAATTCGCTCTAACACGTACTGCGGTCATCCCGATCTCTCACTTCGCAGCGGGGGAAAAGGAAAAGGGAAAGGAAGAGAGAAAACGTCTCATGCTATGTTCCTTTAGGAGTAATTCGGTTGTCGTCCATGTGAGGTGATGTGAAAAGATGGAGTCATCGGCCTATTTTGTATAAAACAGGCTAAAGAACATGTCGTTGCCTCGAGAGAGAGACATCAAAGACAAACTGATGCTTATGAAACCAATAGTTAGAAGGTTTGGGGGCTAAGTTACGGAATGGAAAGGTATTAGGCACCCATCCCTCTCTTTCGGTCTCTCATGGCCTTATGTTAATATTTTCCTTTATTTCTCCATGAAATGTGTGCGTGCGTGTATATATAAATGGAGATCGGAATCGCTCAACTCATATCATGGAAAAGATTGAGTGAGGCCATCCACAGGAATATTTCCAAAGTAATATTTAGAAAATATGATGTATGTGTTTATCGAGATATTGATTGTTATAATGAAATGATAATATTTTTTAGATTAAATGCCGATAGGAATCACAAATATAATATACAGAAAAAAGATAAGAATGTGAAAATGGATAAATTGGACTCGAGTCTCGAGTTTTAGCCCGAAATGCCTACGTAGTCTATAAAGGCATCAAAGTCCACGTAGTTTGCATACGGTACAAGGGAGGGGTTTATCCCATCGATTTGGACGGGAATTTATTATATGTGTGAGTCTAAAAAATGTATTTTAGTTTTGAGAAATTGTGGTGGATAATCCCGTTCGAATTATAGGTGTAACCCTCTTTTTCTTTATTTTGAATTTTTTATAGAAAATAAAGTATGTGTAATATAACTAATAAAGGATGAGATATTAATGTGTATAAACTAAAGTAAAAGCTAGATTAAGATTTTATGTAACTAATGCGAAAATGAAGAATTTAAAGAGAGAAGGATTTTGGACCTCTTTTAGAGAATTGAGGCTTGATCTTGATCCTTGATGAGCTCTCTTGAATGTTGAAAGGGATGTTGGATGATAGAGAATGAGATTTTGATAAACTAGGTATGAAAATGATGGGAATGAAAGATGGAAAAGAATTTCACATAAGGAAACTTCGTTGATTGCAAGAGAATGTTACTGAGATTAGTGATATTTATGGATATGATGTGTATCTTAAGATTCATATCATGCCCTTTATTTATGGGGTAGGGGGTTGTCGATCGGCATACCTCTAGCCTAGCTAATCGGTAGGTAACCCTAGACACATTGTCGCTAGGCAGGGAAATGGACCTACCAATCGACAGTCTTGTGAAGATTTTTTCAAAAAAATGGTCGTAGAATTCAATCCATTAATACAAATTGCGCATGGGGAATATATTTAGAAAGGTAATTAATATACCTTCAATATTACTTTGGGCCTCTCCAAGATCCAAGATTTTACTTTGGGTCAAACAAGGCTCGAAAGCTCTCATCAATCCATTGGATGGGAGATCGTCGGACCATAATGGGTCGTTTATCCAAACCGTAAGTTAGAATCGCAGATGGGGAAGATCGTTGGAAAGGTTATGCAATGTACTTCAACATTTTAAAGAGATTTTCTCAGTTCATACAGTCGACTTTGGTCAATTGGGGCTGAAAAGTGTTCGGTGACCTTTTGGAGTAAAATGGGTCGTTCGTCCGTAACATAAGACTGATTTGCATACGGGAAAACCGTTGGAAAAGGTATTCAGAGCCCTTCAAAGATTCTTTCAGTCTCGTTCGATCTAAAGAGCTGACCTTGGTTAAATGGAGCCTGGGAGCGCCTAGTGGACTCCATATCAGTTTTTGGGGGAAATTATATCGTTCGTCCAAACGGTTATACCGTTTCATGCATGCAGTAGACCGTTGGAAAGGGGTTTTAGTGCCCTTTAAGGATTCACTGAGCTTTCACTCTGACAATGGAGTTGATTGGGGTCAAACCGGGGTTCAGAAGCGCCCGATGTCCTCCAAATTGATTTTCGATAGTAAAATGGTTCGTTCGTCCAAACCGTTATGCCAAATTGTGCATGGGGTGGAAAGTTGGAAAGGGGATTTAGATCCATTTGAAGATCCATTGAGATTTCACTCTGATGATAGAGTTGATCGAAGTTAAACGGGGCCCGAGAGCGCCCGATGGCCTCTAGATCAGTACCCAGAGTACGACCTAGGTTTTGTACTGAATGGGGAGGTGTTAGGGACCTAAGGAGAGACTTATAGGGTCCTATAATGTGCTTTTTATAGAGACCCTTGGTCGGTGAGCCTGAAAAAAGGGAAAGTATTCTAATAAACACCACATGATCTTTTGAGAAAGAGGTCGATTCTGATAACCTAAGGGGCAAAGATGACCGATCCACGGGGTCGATGCCGATGCTGAGGACGTTATGGTAATGCTAAGGGATGGCCAATCTAGCAAACTAAGGTCGATTCTGAGGTCTTAGGGTAGGGAACGACCAATTCTAAGGGTCGAAGCCAATTCCGAGGGCTTAAGTAAAAACGACCAGTTTTGAGGGTCGAGGTCAATTCTGGGGACCTTAAGTAGGAGAGACCAATTCTTAGGGTCGAAGCCAATTTTGAGGGATATAACTTATGGTGACCAATTCTGAGGGTTGAGATTAATTCTGAGGACCTTAAGTGGGAGCGACAATTCTGAGAGTCGAAGCCAATTCTGAGGGCTTTTAGTGGAAGTGACCAATTTTGAGGGTCGAAGCCAATTTTGATGGATTTTAAGTAGAAGCGACCAATTCTGAGGGTTGAGGTCAATTTTGGGGGGTTTTTTAAGTAGAACAATAAATTCTGAGGGTCGAGGTCAATTTTAAGGACCTTGAGTAGAAGCAATAAATTATGTGGGTCGAGGTTAATTCTGAGGACCTTGAATGAGAGCTACCAATTCTGAGGGCTTTAAGTAAAGGTGACCAATTTCACGTGTGGAAGCCAATTATAAGGGATTGAGTAAGGCATAATTTTCCTGGGAAAATTTGGAGACTCCTCTGGGGAAAATATATTAATTCGAGGATTGGATATAGCCTTAATGGGGGATCTGAAATTCTTAGGATGGATCACGGTATAGTTTAGACTGGAGATTTCCCTGGGGAAATAACTGATGACTTGAGGTTTTGGGATTTCATTAGGGAATGTGTTTCTCTGAGACACCGTCGGGGAGAGATATCCGACTAGCTTATAGCTCCACTGGGGAAGTTGGATTTGGAAGTTCCGCTGGGGATTTTTTTCCCGATTTCTATTGTCCCTTAAAGACATTGCTGAGGAGATACCCAATTGGATTTGGGAATTCCAGTGGGGAAATAATTATGGGAGAAAATTTGGTGTTAATTTAATTGAAGATTTGAGAGTCTTGAACAATTTTTTTGGTGAAAAGAAGTTCTAAAATTCATTTGACAATTTTACGAAAATTTTAAGGAATTTTTAGGATTTTCTGGCATTTTTTGGGGAATTTTTTTACAAAATTGTTGGGAGGTGTCGATCGGTATATGGTCGAAGACTGCCGATCGGCATGCCCCTTAGCCTTCTATAAAAAGAGGCGAGATTTTTTCATTTTTCAAAGCCTTTAGATCTTCTATCTTATGCCTTTCCTTTAGCAAACTGTTCTAGCATTCCTTTCTCTTCCAAAATAAGAAGTGTCATATTTTTCAAGCAGTGCGGTCCTCATGGCGTGGTTGAGTGTTGACGACTGGGCGCATTTAGAGTGGCGGGCCAGGGTGACCCTAGTGCTGGGTAATAAGATCTTTTCCTCGTTTAAGACGGTTACAGACGAGCGAACTCTTCTATCTGAGCCTGTGCACCATCAATCCTCTAGGTTGATGAACCCTAGTGGTTATGTAAGTGTTAACGACCTTTAGTATTTCCTTATTTTTTCTAAATTTTGACAAGGGTTTTTCCTTTTTCTTTGACAAACTGATATATCTATGCCGAACCTGTGTTCTTGGGGGACGACTGGGTTCAAGGATATCTGCGAGAACCTTCCTTCGATGGTGCATTGGGTGGTATCATCAGCTGGCTTTAGCAGTTTGGCATCTGCATTGGATGAGAAGTTCCGTTCGATGGCTGTCCTTAGCGCTTTGAGATAGAGATGGTGGGATACCACCCACACCATGAATTTTGGCTTTGTGGAGATGATAGCGACTCCCATCGATATACAACAGTTATTGGGGCTAGACTGTGAGGGGGACCTGATAGAGGTCGAACAAACTTTACGGGTGATGTCGGCGGCAGTAGAGGCGGCATTAGGTGATGTTAGGAAAATAGTCTTAGGGGACTCTATTTGTTTCTCTCTTCTGAAGGAGGTTTTGTTGAGTCGGAGGATTGACGAGACTGATGGGATGCAGGTGCAGCAGATGGCCTGTTTATTTATCCTTTTTCTGTTGGGAGGGTTTTGGGTGGAGACGAGTGGAAACACCATTCACTTGTGGTTTCTACCATATTTGAGGGTATTTTCGAATATCCCTCTCTTCGACTTGGGGAGACTGAATTTAGCAACCCTTTATTCATCTTTGGATGCATTCTGTCGGTGCTGCTAGTAGACCTTTACTGGAGCCATGTATATTTTGGAGGTATTATTTTGTTATTGCATTTTCCCTTATGTATTTTCCCTTATGCATTTTATTTCTTTTTCTTATTCCTTGATTTATTTCTTCTGATTGATGGCCCTTATCCTTTTGCAGACATGGTTCTATGAGGTGATTGGTCTTAACGCCCATTTCATAGGTTTGAAGGATGATTCGGTAGGGGACTTCTGCCATATGTACCGGTGGAGGAAGTCCAACCGATAGTCGAGGTAGCCTCTTTATTTGGCGATAGTGTGTCAGGTCTTGAATGTCCTGACGAGCAATCGAGTAAATTCTTCTTTTCTCTTGTAACCATTTTTCTTCGATGGCCTTTTCAGATATTTATTTTCTCCCGGGGATCTTACAGGTGACCTTCTATCCCTAGGTGATGGCTATCTAACACACAGGGATAACCGGGGGGAATGCACAGTTGCTTTATCTGTTGGCACACAAGTTTGGATACTCTTGGTATCTGGGGAAGAGAGTAGCTTGATAGGTAGTGTAGGACGAGGTGATTATGCCACCTGTAAGGCCCCCAAGATACATGAGGTGGGTACAGAGATGACGGAGGAGGCGATGGTCGGCGAGCCTTACTCGTCGTATACCGACACTGCGAAAACCTATGATTATATTATTTTTGTGTCGAGTTGGATGATGTCGCCCAGCATATATAACTTTATGCCTCTTCCCCCTGCGGTTTCTAGTAGCGGGTGGTGCATCAACATCAGCAGCGGTGACGACGTCAGAGGTTGCGTTTCTACGACTGGCTCCTCCTTCCTATAACATTAGATGACCTGATGGAGGATCGGTGTGTATGGTCCATCGCCCCAATATGATGGACCCAAAGGTGTTGGGGCTGATAGAGGATATCCTTCAGTCGGAGGTATACCTTTCATTTCTTTGACTTTTATCCTTTTAATTTCTTTCTTTGCCTCAGACTCATTGATTTTCTTCTTCTCTTTTTCCTGGAGTACGTTCGGGTGTCAACTACTTCGATGAAAGACATCCGGGATTGGGTGGCTTATGCGAGGGGATTATATTTGGGATTTGATCCCGATTACTTCTTACTTGTTGTTGTCTAATTCATCTAGGGAAGGGTTTGGATTGGGTAGCGAAGGCTCTCCAGAGTACACCACAGGGATGGGGGGTCGTACAGAGGGAGAGAAGGAGAAGGTGAGAGAGATGATGTTTTTTTGGGGGGAGTCTCGGGCAGAGTCCCGTTATTTTTGTGTTTTCCCTGCAAGGCAAATGTAATAAATAGATATATATGCAATGTAATGAAGTTTTTATTAATTTATATTTGCTTTATTGACTTGATGCATATGCACTTTTTACTTTGCTACTGAGATCGTAAAAAGGATTATAATAACTTAAAAGGAAATGAATTTATTTTGAAAAGGTGTGAAAATAGGAGGAATTCGCCATACTTTGAAAATAAATTTTGAGTTTTGTATGTTCACAAAGAAGGAAATAAATAATTTTTCTAAAAATGGGGGGATGCTGATCGCCATATCCCTTATCCTGCCTATAGGCAGGTCACTCCAGTCCAATCATCCCAAGGCTTGATTTCACTTTCTTCAACTACATAGTCCTTGATGGGGTAGGTTTTCCTCTGAATTTTGCAGGACCCTTGTTTCTAGCCAAGTTTTTCAAGTATAAAAAGAGGTAATGGTGGAGTATTTTTTCACCCATACATATTTCCTTTCGTTTGCTTATTTCTTGCTTCTTGTCTTATCATTTGCAACATGGTTCTTCCCGAAAACATTAAATTCTCTTCTTACCTCAAAAACCTAGAGGCTATGTGCTCATATAATGTAGACTACGATGGCTTCAACATGCGACGAGTTTCATTGTGGCATAATCGGCCTATTGATTGGAACATGTTGAGGGTGGCGGTACAATTCTTGTACCCCGAGGATTATGTCTTTTGCTTTGTCTTGGACAAATTCTTCCCGACTTGCGAAGAGTTTTCTACTATGCTGGGTGTAAGCCCTAGTGTTGTGGAGTCCATGTGTGAATTCTCTTAGTCTCCTAGGGAGCTGTTAGCAGGACTTCTTCATATTTCACCCTTGGTAGCTCGGTCATTGGTAACGGGAGGAATGATCTCTCTCCTAACTGTGATATATTTTGTGCTTCTGCAGGACGTTGGTGATGTGGGCTATGTTAGAGACATCATCCTTGGCTTACCTTCAAAATTACTATTGGTAATCGAAGACCTGTTGGTGGACCCTCAGCTTGCTATTATCACTTCATGGATGTCATACCGTTGTAACCCTGCGGTGGTGATACTGGAAGAGACCCTAAAGGTCTAGGTACTTGGCGTGAAGGTTGTTCTGGCTTTCTGAGGGGCATACCCATTATGCTGTTCATGTGGCTGTCAGAGAGATTCCATTTGATGGTTCCCCTAAATATCCCTTGGTAGCTATGCCAAACTTCTTCACTAACTACTTCATTAGTTTCGACCCAAATGTCAAGGACTGGGAGAACTGGTTTATGGATCACGGGCTCGATGTCTGCGCTGGTCAGTACCCTGGTGGGGGAGTTACATCCCATTCTAGAACCGGGGGAGTAGCAGTATGTTCGCTTAGTTAGCCTCTACATACTTCTTTCTACTTTCCTTGATGGCTCCTGCATTAAGTAGGGTTGGATCAAGTTGTGACACCTCGGACACTAGACTTCTTTCCTGTGGAGGATTTGACAGAACATATGCACATGCAGTTGGGCTCTATATGGGAGATTCATCGGCCATCGACTCATCCCTACCAATCTGTTGGCAGAGTTTGGAATGTTTGTGGGGATTACATGAAGTGGTTATGGAGGAGGGTAGTGACTAAGATGTTGGTCGAAAAGATCATGCAAAGGTGGCTTTCCATGTTTGAAATTATAGAGGGATGTGTATTGGTTTTTCCTAGGCTGGTCCGGGCTTAGTGTTCCATACAGTGCCTTTGGTATTCAATCTAAGCAGGGGAAGTTTGAGGACCCCAATATGTAGATGATGATGTGTATGTCTCTTCTAGCAACTGCTAGTAGGATCCATGGGGAGTTTTATTTGTGAAGCTTTTATATGGTTTTTGGTTATGTATCTGGTTATTTTCTTTGGTAAGGTTGTTGAGGAGTAGTTTATCTTGGTTTTGTTTTGTTTTTAGGAAAATAACGTTAGGTTGGCGGGAAAATTTGTTTGACTCCCTACGTTGATATTTGTAAGTATACTAGGTTTTCCCGTTAATGGAATAAAATAGGATTTTAATTATATTATTGTGCCTCTTGATGAGTTTTTTATTTGAATTATCTATACCAATCGCTAAGTCATGCATAATTATTTTTTCCATATAAATGATAAAATGAATTGGCGCTCTCAAGGATAAAAAAAGAATAATGTAACACCCCAAGACTTTTGAGATTGAGAAATTAAATTTTGGGAAAATAAAATTTAATTAAATTGGAGAATTTCAAAATTTGGGAATTTAAGTCCAAAAATAGAGGACGTTTTAAAGTATTCCGGATGATGATTTTGAGTGTGTCATCGATCCCGGAAGGGTCGAGATAGTCAAAACGACTGTCATTGGGTTTTATTTCGGCTCCGGAATATTTTTAAGTCAGTTTGACTCGAATTAGAGTAAACGAGTCATTTAAAGTGTGTATTAACATTTAAAATTGGGATTTTGTTTTAAAGGTTTATGAGGCTTATGGATGAAGCCATTTCTCATTTGAGAGAAAGAGAGAAAAATCCCTAGAGAGAGAAGAAGAAGAGGAAGAAGAAGAAAGGAAGAGAGAGAGGAAGAAAAGCTTGGAGATTTCCGACCCTACCGCGACATCGAGGACGATTCAACCTCTACAAACCTGAGGCAAGTGTTTAATCTTGATAAATAGCTATTTGTGTATTTCATTTCATAATTTGTGGGTTAAAGAAATGGATTTTTGGGTATTAATGTCAAAACCTAGATTTTAGGTTTTAAATCTTGAAATCAATGATTAAATATGGATTTAATGGAATAGAAATGTTTGGGATCAACTTTGGGTTGATTAATGGGATTAAAATCATGATTTGATGAAGGATTGGGGGTTGGAATGAGAAATTTAGGGTTTATAATTCGTGGGTTTTGAAGAAGCAGATGAACCCTTCAAAAATTGCAGGTCCGAATCGATTCGCCCCCTCAAGCGAATCGATTCGGTTTGGTAAAAATTGGCAGGTCTGCATTGACCGAATCGATTCGGACCCAAGCCGAATTGATTCGGCCTATTGCAGAAGCCCAGGTCTTTGGACCCGAATCGATTCGCCTTGGAGGCCGAATCGATTCGCTAGTCCGAATCGATTCGGAACAGGGCCGAATCGATTCGGAAACAGGGCATTTTGAGGTATTTTCTCCATAGTGAATTCAAACCCTTTTTGGTTGGGTTTATTGATTTGGGGCCTTCTCTTATGATGAAAGAGATTTGTTCTTGGAGACACATAAGGAGTTTCTCACACATTAGAATTTTGGGTACTCCTTAGGGTAATTTGGGAGAAATGTATCCATGTATGTATTTGGAGTTATGTATAGAGATTTTGGGGAAAACCTTTGGGATTGAGAATCCTAATTGTAGATGAAAAGTAGGAGTAGATGTGATGTGAGGCTAGGAACTCTTAGAGAGATCTCAGACTAGGGTATTCACAAAAGTGATCGAACCATAGTCGAAGACGAGGGAAATGAGATTATTTGATGATTGAAAGAATGAGCTTGAGGCTTATAGACTATTAGTCATATGTATACCGATGGTCAAAATGATTACTAGATTCTTTAATGTACTCTCAGATATAGATGAAATGTGTAGTGATGGATTCCTACACAAATTCTTGGGTGATAACCCTAATGTTGAATATATATAGGTATAGATATATACATATGGTTTGGGAGACTATTCATCATAGGAAAATGATCGAATATGTTTCAAGTATGGGATTATATTCACGTATCGAGGTAAATTAAAGGAATTGTGGTGACGGCTTGCATATTGAGGACTATGTATACATATAGCCAGGTATATATATATCTTATACATATGAACGAGAATTAGTTTATATATATAGATAAGGATATGTGAATATGTGTTGATATATATATATTTGTATGTATATAGATATATGGATATCTTTATGTTGTGGACATACATGGTATGGATATTTAAATCGTATACGATGGTTTATTATTTGATCATATGATTGGATCATATGGATTATATATATTATGCATGTAAATGATATATATACTTAATTGGTTAAGCATACCCCGCTCATGCTATCATTGGGAAGTTGCGCGCGTAGAGGGTGAGCATCCTGGCTAGAAAAGCAGGGTGTGGATATTCCCCAGGTCATAGTCGTCCCGTGTGTTATTATATGATATATATATATTTATTTTGGGATGAGACGTGATGGGTATGTTTCGTCTCATTGCCAGTTTGGAGCTATGACCGCTTCCCGGGACGTCGTGTGCGTGAGTTTACCACGAGATGGGTGTCGTTTAGTCCCACCATGGTGGCCCCAGTTTTGCTACGTGAGCCGGGCACTGGGAAGATGATAGCATTGATGCAGTTTATCGGCGATATATATAGCCGGGTATATTATGTGCATGGCCTTGTACATCATATGTAGTATGTACACTTGGCTATTGGATTGATGATGATATATATATACGGTTAGAAATAAATACCTATATATATATATATATATATATATCCTATAGACGAAAGGATATGGACTTTTATGAAGTACATCTTAGATGATTATGGTGTACTAGATTGATGGGGGTTGATGTATCGCACATAAGGTATTATTCGGTTACATCATCCCAAGGATATTATTGGAGATTCTTTTATTTTATTTTATTTGTTTTCTTTTTGTTTTCTTCTTTCTTTCTTTAGTAGTTATAGTTAGTAGTAATGGTAGTATTAACTTGTATGTTGAGGATTATGGATCTCTAGGATCGACATTGCCCAGGAGTAGTGTAACGAGGTGGTTCCTTGTTTGGATTTCGCTTTGCGAGACACCTCACGCACGAAACGCAGTGCCATGTCGAGATTTGAGAGAAGTAATTCCATAGGTGGCATCTCGGATCTCTGGTCTTGACCTTGTCAGGAATAGTGTAACGGGGCGGTTCCTTGTTTGGATTTCGCTTTGCGAGACTCCCCACGCACGAAACGTAGTACAATTTTGGGATTAGAGAGAAGTCTTGCCAATATTCCATGTGCATGTTATCAAGTATATTAATTCTCACGTTTTTAGCCTATATATATATATATATATATATATATATATATATATGTATATGTATAGGGGAAATGTTTTAGGAATTATGATGATTATAATTCATAAGATTATTAATCGGATTTCATTAAGCCTTTTATGGCAAAATTGTTTGTATTCGTAATCTAGTAAGATTAGAAACAGGGTGGACTCTTGGGCTAGGTTAGGAAGGCAAATTCTCGTGGGGATAAGCTAGGCCTGTAATAAGTTAGGTTGTCCTAAAATCAATGGGGGTAATTTAACTAAAATTTGAGGACGCGAATAGGGCGCGCCTTTAGATGAGAGGTGAGTTGGGGTTCCACGAGAGTGCGGTCTCACTTTAATTATGAAATAAAGTGCACCGGTATTTATTATGCACGGTTAACACACTTGCTAAATATTTTCATAATTCGGGGCTCTGACCCGTTTACTTTTCACTCCTGCCTGTATATATATATATATATATATATATATATATATATATATATATATATATTATTACAGGTATCCTACCGCATGGATGCCGGATGACCTTCTGTCCAGAGTCTTGGGAGCCGTGACAGATGCGGACTGTTGCGGGATGTATTTTGTAGCTGCTTCTTACTTCTTCAAAATTCTAGGTAAGGATTCATGTTGTATATCGGGTTTGTACCCTAGGGATATTTGTAGATATTTATATTTATTCCATTCCAGTTATTGTATTAGCTGTGACCCGACAGTTTATTCGGGTCTACTTTCGTACATTCAGTTGTAGTTATTTATTTTGTTTTAATATAGCATTTCGTTTATCCTAGTTCTTTCTTTCATCTCTCTTATTTATTAGAAATTTTGTAGTGTTGGGTTGTGTTATGTTGCATGTTTTAATTTATTTAACATCTCACTTATATGATATCGGGTAGTTAGTCCTATATTATATAGTTCCGACAGTTGATGTTGAGACTGGACCATCTGAAATTCCTGATTTAGTATAATATAGGGCTGGCCACCCGTTATTATTTTAAGCGGGGTGTTACAGATGGTATCAGAGCATCAGGTTCTAGAGTCCTTAGGATCTGTGCGCGTTCTTCATTCTTCCGTTAACGTTCTTGACATAAAGCCCTACAAATAGGACTGTTGTGTTCACTGCGTTGTTTCTTCTGTGAAGTGTATTCACTTGATTGGCGTTCTGGTAACAGTTGCTCTTGTTTCGTTTCAGACGTCGCCTAGATTTTGTCGTCTAGGAAAGGATAGGATTAGAAGTACAATACCCATAGTATATTTTGGGTACGCTTTGATCGGGGGTAGTTGTTTTCCCCGATTCTGGAGGAGTTATTGAGGAGATCTCTAGCAATGGTTTGAGGTGATTTGTCGACAGTTGAGTAAGAAAGGAAAATTTACTCGAATGATAAACCTTGGACTTGATAAAGTAAGTCTGAGGAGAGGTTATTGTAGTCTTTGGGAGGTTTGGATTTAGAAACCCGTCAACCTTCGCTAGGAAGGATTTTGAGGAAGATGTTTCTCTTATGGAGAAATAGGTTTAGGAGTAATGATTTTCCTGGAAGAAGTAGAGGGTCTTGAATTGAGATCCTTGGATGAGGTGAAACCATTGGGTTATGGAACTATAAGGTAGAATACCTTTATTTGGGTTTAAGTTACGCTTTGGGCGATATTGGGAACGTCGCGTGTGAGGTGTGATGAGTAACTAGCTGCTACACCACTAGGGTGTATGGAAATTTTTTTCCTAAAGGAGGAAGTGAGCAAGTGTGGCCTTGGTATGGCGTCTTTGGAGATGATACACCTTTTTGTAACAAAATAGTAGGGAAGTTTTAGTATCCCTATGAGGGAAGAATTTATTTTTATATAAGAGTGTTGATGTGATGTAGAGGAACTTCATAACTGAGAGGTTCAGAGTTTGGTAGATTCCGTGGAGCGGATAGTTTAGCTCATAGTTGTGCTAGTTTTAAGAACTAGGTATTGGCTAGAGTATTGTATTCGTTGATGCCTTGTGTTTTAAACATGAGGTGTTTGCTTGGCGTGTCGAAAGACGCGGGATTGATTTATATAGTATTGTTGCATAGGCCCTCGGGCAATATCTAAAATATGGAAATCTTTCTTTTATAAAACCTTAACCCTGGTTCAACTAATCTCAATCCCCGACCTAGCTACACAGTAGTGTATTGGGAGGGTTCCTTGTTTGGATTTCGCTTGCGAGACCTCCCCCGCACGAAGGTGGCTAGCGTCAGGAATTGAGGAGAGTTCAACCAGTGGAAATTTTCAAACTTTTATATATTTAGTATATTATTATAGATTATATTACCGAGGGTTATCTTACAATTTGAGGCTAATGGAGCATGATTATGATTTTACGAGTGGAAACTCGGGTACAGGGTGTATGGGTGCCCTGGGTAGCTAGTTGATTTTAAGGATCGGTAAGGATCTATATAGCTCGACGTGAGAACTAGAAAGGATCGGCATAGTGATCTTGAGGATTGATGTGAGGACTAGATGATATTGATGTCCTAGGCTCATCTTAAATTTCGCGGACGAAATTTTTGTAAGGGGGGAAGAATGTAACACCCCAAGACTTTTGAGATTGAGAAATTAAATTTTGGGAAAATTAAATTTTTATAATTTGAGAATTTTAAAATTTGGGAATTTAAGTCCAAAAATAGAGGACGTTTTAACGTATTCCGGATGATGATTTTGAGTGTGTCATCGATCCCGGAAGGGTCGAGATAGTCAAAACGACTGTCATTGGGTTTTATTTCGGCTCCGGAATATTTTTAAGTCAGTTTGACTCAAATTAGAGTAAACGAGTCATTTAAAGTGTGTATTAACATTTAAAATTGGGATTTTGTTTTAAAGGTTTATGAGGCTTACGGATGAAGCCATTTCTCATTTGAGAGAAAGAGAGAAAAATCCCTAGAGAGAGAAGAAGAAGAGGAAGAAGAAGAAAGGAAGAGAGAGAGGAAGAAAAGCTTGGAGATTTTCGGCCCTACCGCGACATCGAGGACGATTCAACCTCTACAAACCTGAGGCAAGTGTTTAATCTTGCTAAATAGCTATTTGTGTATTTCATTTCATAATTTGTGGGTTAAAGAAATGGATTTTTGGGTATTAATGTCAAAACCTAGATTTTAGGTTTTAAATCTTGAAATCAATGATTAAATATGGATTTAATGGAATAGAAATGTTTGGGATCAACTTTGGGTTGATTAATGGGCTTAAAATCATGATTTGATGAAGGATTGGGGGTTGGAATGAGAAATTTAGGGTTTAGAATTCGTGGGTTTTGAAGAAGCAGATGAACCCTTCAAAAATTGCAGGTCCGAATTGTTTCGCCCCCTCAAGCGAATCGATTCGGTTTGGTAAAAATTGGCAGGTCTGCATTGACCGAATCGATTCGGACCCAAGCCGAATCGATTCGGCCTATTGCAGAAGCCCAGGTCTTTGGACCCGAATCGATTCGCCTTGGAGGCCGAATCGATTCGCTAGTCTGAATCGATTCGGAACAGGGCCGAATCGATTCGGAAACAGGGCATTTTGAGGTATTTTCTCCATAGTGAATTCAAACCCTTTTTGGTTGGGTTTATTGATTTGGGTCCTTCTCTTATGATGAAAGAGATATGTTCTTGGAGACACATAAGGAGTTTCTCACACATTAGAATTTTGGGGACTCCTTAGGGTAATTTGGGAGAAATGTATCCATGTATGTATTTGGAGTTATGTATAGAGATTTTGGGGAAAACCTTTGGGATTGAGAATCCTAATTGTAGATGAAAAGTAGGAGTAGATGTGATGTGAGGCTAGGAACTCTTAGAGAGATCTCAGACTAGGGTATTCACAAAAGTGATCGAACCATAGTCGAAATCGAGGGAAATGAGATTATTTGATGATTGAAAGAATGAGCTTGAGGCTTATAGACTATTAGTCATATGTATACCGATGGTCAAAATGATTACTAGATTCTTTAATGTACTCTCAGATATAGATGAAATGTGTAGTGATGGATTCCTACACAAATTCTTGGGTGATAACCCTAATGTTGAATATATATAGGTATAGATATATACATATGGTTTGGGAGACTATTCATCATAGGAAAATGATCGAATATGTTTCAAGTATGGGATTATATTCACGTATCAAGGTAAATTAAAGGAATTGTGGTGACGGCTTGCATATTGAGGACTATGTATACATATAGCCAGGTATATATATATCTTATACATATGAACGAGAATTAGTTTATATATATAGATAAGGATATGTGAATATGTGTTGATATATATATATTTGTATGTATATAGATATATGGATATCTTTATGTTGTGGACATACATGGTATGGATATTTAAATCGTATACGATGGTTTATTATTTGATCATATGATTGGATCATATGGATTATATATATTATGCATGTAAATGATATATATACTTAATTGGTTAAGCATACCCCGCTCATGCTATCATTGGGAAGTTGCGCGCGTAGAGGGTGAGCATCCTGGCTAGAAAAGCAGGGTGTGGATATTCCCCAGGTCATAGTCGTCCCGTGTGTTATTATATGATATATATATATTTATTTTGGGATGAGACGTGATGGGTATGTTTCGTCTCATTGCCAGTTTGGAGCTATGACCGCTTCCCGGGACGTCGTGTGCGTGAGTTTACCACGAGATGGGTGTCGTTTAGTCCCACCATGGTGGCCCCAGTTTTGCTAAGTGAGTCGGGCACTGGGAAGATGATAGCATTGATGCAGTTTATCGGCGATATATATAGCCGGGTATATTATGTGCATGGCCTTGTACATCATATGTAGTATGTACACTTGGCTATTGGATTGATGATGATATATATATACGGTTAGAAATAAATACCTATATATATATATATATATATATATATATATATATATATATATATATATATATCCTATAGACGAAAGGATATGGACTTTTATGAAGTACATCTTAGATGATTATAGTGTACTAGATTGATGGGGGTTGATGTATCGCACATAAGGTATTATTCGGTTACATCATCCCAAGGATATTATTGGAGATTCTTTTATTTTATTTTATTTGTTTTCTTTTTGTTTTCTTCTTTCTTTCTTTAGTAGTTATAGTTAGTAGTAATGGTAGTATTAACTTGTATGTTGAGGATTATGGATCTCTAGGATCGACATTGCCCAGGAGTAGTGTAACGAGGTGGTTCCTTGTTTGGATTTCGCTTTGCGAGACACCTCACGCACGAAACGCAGTGCCATGTCGAGATTTGAGAGAAGTAATTCCATAGGTGGCATCTCGGATCTCTGGTCTTGACCTTGTCAGGAGTAGTGTAATGGGGCGGTTCCTTGTTTGGATTTCGCTTTGCGAGACTCCCCACGCACGAAACGTAGTACAATTTTGGGATTAGAGAGAAGTCTTGCCAATATTCCATATGCATGTTATCAAGTATATTAATTCTCACGTTTTTAGCCTATATAGGTATATATATATATATATATATATATATATATATGTATATGTATAGGGGAAATGTTTTAGGAATTATGATGATTATAATTCATAAGATTATTAATCGGATTTCATTAAGCCTTTTATGTCAAAATTGTTTGTATTCGTAATCTAGTAAGATTAGAAACAGGGTGGACTCTTGGGCTAGGTTAGGAAGGCAAATTCTCGTGGGGATAAGCTAGGCCTGTAATAAGGTTGTCCTAAAATCAATGGGGGTAATTTAACTAAAATTTGAGGACGCGAATAGGGCGCGCCTTTAGATGAGAGGTGAGTTGGGGTTCCACGAGAGTGCGGTCTCACTTTAATTATGAAATAAAGTGCACCGGTATTTATTATGCACGGTTAACACACTTGCTAAATATTTTCATAATTCGGGGCTCTGACCCGTTTACTTTTCTCTCCTGCCTGTATATATATATATATATATATATATATATTATTACAGGTATCCTACCGCATGGATGCCGGATGACCTTCTGTCCAGAGTCTTGGGAGCCGTGACAGATGCGGACTGTTGCGGGATGTATTTTGTAGCCGCTTCTTACTTCTTCAAAATTCTAGGTAAGGATTCATGTTGTATATCGGGTTTGTACCCTAGGGATATTTGTAGATATTTATATTTATTCCATTCCAGTTATTGTATTAGCTGTGACTCGACAGTTTATTCGGGTCTACTTTTGTACATTCAGTTGTAGTTATTTATTTTGTTTTAATATAGCATTTCGTTTATCCTAGTTCTTTCTTGCATCTCTCTTATTTATTAGAAATTTGTAGTGTTGGGTTGTGTTATGTTGCATGTTTTAATTTATTTAACATCTCGCTTATATGATATCGGGTAGTTAGTCCTATATTATATAGTTCCGACAGTTGATGTTGAGACTGGACCATCTGAAATTCCTGATTTAATATAGTATAGGGCTGGCCACCCATTATTATTTTAAGCGGGGTGTTACAAATAACATTTTGTGAAAAAGAAGGGGGTCATTCTCATGTAAAGTGTATGAGATGCCTACATACCTCTGGGGGGGTTTGAAAATTTTCATTTTTGAAAAGTAAAAGGATTTTTAGAGGATCAGGCCCCACGTAGTTATAAGCATAGGGAAACATCTTTTTTTATTTTAGAATAGAAGGGAGATGAACTGGATGGGCCAACTCTTCACCATCGAGGTCTGTGAGCATGGCAACGCCACCAGATAGGATCTTCTTCACAATATAGGGGCCACTCTAATTTGGCTTGAATTTCCCTCTGGGGTCCTAGAAGGGCTCTACGATCTCTTTAAAGGATAAATACCCTTCTTAGAAACCATGATTCTTGACTCTCTTATTAAATGATCATGCTATTAGGTGATGGTACCCTTGTATATAATATAGAGTTATCAATCTCCTTTTGTCTAAAAGTGATAACTCGTCAAGACAACTCTGATGCCAGTCTTCCTCACTGACTGTGCTTTGAAGTATGACGTGTAGTGATGGAATTTCTAGCCCAACGGGTAGGACTGCTTCCATGCTATATACCAAAGAGTAAGGGGTAGCCCCAATAGATCCTCGAACTGAAGTGCGGTAGCCCCAGAGGACGTAAGGGATCCGATTAGCCCAATCTCAATAACTCTCGATCATTTTACTGATGATTTCTTTGAGGTTCTAATTAGTGTCTTTGACTGCACCATTAGTTTTAGGTTAGTTGGGAGAATACTTGTGCCTTTGGATCCCATACTCGTCAACCAGTTCTGTGACTTCTACCTCGAAATGTAACCCATTGTCTGATATTAGCACTTGCGGGATCCTATATCGACAGATGATATTTTTTGGATGAATTTGGCCACCTTTTTGGCATTCATCACTGCGTATGACTCGGATTCAATCAATTTAGTGAAGTAATCAATGGTAACCAAGATGAATTCATGCCCGTTGAAGGACTTGGGTGTAACTTTCCCTATGATATCGATGCACTATGTGGAGAACGACCAGGGAAAATTTATGTTGTATAATTCTCGCGGAGGTAAGTGCTTTAGATTAGAGAACTATTGCCATTTAAGGCATCTACAAACATAGGTGGTGCAATCCTGAACCAAGGTAGTCCAATAGTAACCCTATCGAATAATCTTATTGGCGAGCATACGTCCATTCATGTGGGTTTCGCATTCCACGCTGTGGATTTTATGCATCATCTCTTCAATGTCGTCCCTTGCGATGCAGTGTAAATGGGTTCCATAAAAGTTTCTCTTGAATATTGATTTATCGCAGACAGTGTACTGGGCAACCACTTTGTAGAGGGTTACTCGATCTTTCTTATTAGAATCTTAGGGATACCTACCATGCTTGACGAGGTGCCAAATATCGTAGTACCAGCAATCGACTATATTAGGTTCTTCTTATATGACTATGTCAATGTGGTAGCAGTGGGTAGGTTTAGATTGATTTTAAAGGAAGGGAGCCATTGTTATTCCTTTGTGCATGTCAATCGTGCAGGCTAAGGTAGAAAGGGCATCGACTAAGTAGTTCTTTGCTCAGGGCAGGTAATGGAATGTGATATTTTGGAATTGGTAGACCAACTCTTCTAGGTGGGCATAGAAGGAGAAGAGCTTCTCATCCCTGACTTTCCATCTTTTGAGGACATAATTGATTATGAGGGTTGAATACCCGTAAAGGTATAGGCATCGAATTTTATTCTTGAGAGTGACTTTGAGGCCTACCATGCATGCCTCATATTTGGTTATGTTATTGGTGGAGGAAAAATATAGCATGATGGAAGTAAGAGTGTGAGAGTCATTAGGGGTGATTAGAAGTATCCTAATACCATATCATTTCTTCTTGGCGGCACCATCAAAGAACATTTTCCATTAAAGGTCCTCTTGGGAGGTGTAAAGGATATTTTCGTCCCGGAATTTGGAGAATTAAATGTCGGCTTCTTCCATAGCGTAATCAGCGAGGTAGCCAGACATGGCTCTTTCTCTCATGGCTTTATGCATGACATACACAATATCAAATTAGGCTAGCAGCATCAGCCATTAGACCATTCGGCTAGAGAGGGAAGGTTTTTCAACCAAGTATTTGATAGGATCCGTTCGGGATAGAAGTTTGATGGGAAAAGTGAGCATCTTGTGTCGTAATTTTTGGGTCACCCAAACAAGGGAGACATATTCTTTCTCCAAGGTAGTGTGATTGATATCGTACCCATCCAACTTATGACTGGTGTAATATATGGCTATCTCTTTGTAAGAATCTTCAAGGCATTGGGCTAACAAAGCCCTAACTGCGGTGTCTGTTACGGTCAGGTATAGGAGTAGGGGAAGACCAGACTGTGATGGCATGAGTACTGGAGTTTGGGTTAAATATTTCTTGATTAGGTCAAAGACCTCCTATAAATATTTATTCTAAACCTTAGTTGAATCCTTTCGAAGGAGTTTGAAGATGGGTCCATAGATAGAAGTCAATTGGCCGATGAACTGACTGATATACTGTTATTTTCTAGGGAACCCCCGACTTCTTTCTCCATTTAGGGTGGTGGCATTTTGAGTATGGATTTCAGTTTGGCAGGATCGCCTTCTATACCTTTCTCACTAACTATGAATTCCAAAAGCTTCCCTTTGGTAACACCAAAGACACATTTCAATGGGTTAAGTCAAATCTGCTATCACCTTAGTCGCTCGAAGAACTTTCGAAGAGTGGGAACATGACCTTCCCGAGTTTTAGACTTGATAATCGTATCATACACATATACCTCGACTTCTTTGTGTATCAGATCATGCAAGATAGTTGTGACAGCCCTTTGGTAGGTAACCCTTGTGTTTTTTAGACCAAATGGTATAACGGTGTAACAGAATGTTTCCAAGGGGTGATAAATGTATTTCTCTCTTAATTATACAAGTGCATCTTGATCTGATTGTATTCGGCAAAACCATCAATAAATTACTTGAGAGCATAACTGGCCGTGTTATCCACAATCATGTCGATATTGGGTAGCGAGTAATGATCCTTCGAAGAAGCCTTGTTCAAATCTCAGTAGTCAACGCACATGCAAACCTTTCCTCCTGATTTCAGTACGAGTATGATATTAGCAAGCCATGTGGGATATTCGATCACCCAGGTGAATCATACGTTCAAATTTTTTACCACTTCTTCCTTAACCTTGAGCGACCATTTGGTGCGGAGCTTACGTAGTTTCAATTTGACTGATTTACATTCTGGGAGCGTTGAAATCTCATGCTGAGTTATTTTTGGGTCGATTCCGAGCATGTCATTGTAGGACCATGAATAGACATCCACAAATTCCTTTAATAATTCCTCAAGTTGCGCGCGCTCTTACTCGTAAATGGTGGACCCTATCCTAATCTTGCGAAGTTGGCTACTAAAACCGAGATTAATAATAATAGTTTCATCTGCATTATCTTGAACGCGGTTATGTTATTTGTTATTAACCTTAATAACATTAGTTAAGAATTATTCATTTGCAAAATTGTCATCATCAAGAGTTTGATTAAAATCAAGACAACTAATGTAAGGCGCATCAAGATACTCAAAATATTCATTTGTTTCATTATTGGGAAAAAGCATCATTGAGAACCTCATCCAACGAGGTCTTAATTATGTTATGATCAAAATAGGGAGGAGTAACAAAAGAAGAGGACATAGGATAAACATCTGGGTTGGGTTGCATTTCAGCGGGTGGAAATGGTATAACATTTCAGTTGAGGAGAGGTGCATCAGTAGCTTTGATCAGGCATGATGGATCTGATAATGTAACGTTTGAATGTATCATGCAGAGTGTCAACCCCAGTGTATGAAAGTTGAATGAATCCTTATAATCACTTCCCTCGAAACCTCCGGTAGAAGCTATAGTCTCTTTAATGAATGGTTGTACGTGATGCTGGGAACTTTTAGCCCATAAGTAGCTATCCTGGAAGAAAATCTCCATTCCTAGATTTATCTTCTTGTCCACATTATCATACCAAGGTTCAAGAAATCCATGAAAGGGGAAATATTTACCTTCCTTGATGAATCTTTCATTCAAAGAATCCCCAGAGATAGTCTTGGCACTTTTTATCCTTCTCTTCAATCGAGGTTAGCGGAGCATTCTGGGTGCCTCTGATGATGGTTGATAACCCAATCCATACGGAGGAAAGACTTTATTTAGTACTATGGGTTAGTGTATCCCCTGTTTTCATCTTCCCAGTCCCAATCCGTCCAGGAATTGCATGATTTTGAACATCTGTATCACATTGACGTTACCATAAGGGTTGTGTTATAGATAAAATCTATCCTTCAAAACATACCCTACTGGGAGTGGAAGTGGTTTGATTCGAAAACCTAACAGAAGAATATCATTTTCCCCATGTTGTATCTCCGGAACTCGGTTACTAGTGCTTGCATTTCCAGTGTTAGCGTCGTCGCCCAAGATGGTGATGACCTGCCCATTAGCAAAGAACTTCAGTTTCTGATCGAGGGAAGAAGACACACCCCTGATACTATGGAGACATGGTCGTCCAAGAAATAGGTTGAAACAATCCAAGATATCAATGGATTGGAATTCAGTAACAAAATTTTAATGGGCTAACCCTTATTTTAAGCTTTATGGACCCCATTACTTCCCTACGAGTATTATCATAAGCACGCACCCCGACATAGGTTGGATCAAGGTCGCTCACTTTCAAGCAGTTGAAGGTTCTCAACTGGTAAACATTAAAAGTTGATACATTATCGACAAGAGAAAGTGGGATGATATTTTCCATAACTTCGACAGAGATATTGAGGGCATAGTCGTGATTTGGACCAAATTTATGGATTTCTTTTTCAAAGAAGGAAAGCATTCTAGTAAAGGTTATATATCCAACCAGATTCACTACTTCTTTTGGCGTGGTGGAGGAGGGACTGTAGGACCGGTAAGTAGTTTAATCAAGGCATTTTGGTGCAGTTGAGAAGACATAAAGAGTCCCCACAGAGTGATGTTAGTGATCGTCGCGCGTCAAAGTTGTGTTCGTGTAAGGACACAGTCGTTGTTGTCGTTTCACCGGAATAATACAAAAACCTAAATTATGACTACACCTGCGAGGCAAGTCTAGCGATAAGTCGGGTATCAAAATATCCACAGAGACGAGTTGCTAGAATTTATATGATTTAATATTCCAGAAATAAAAGTGTAAAATTTGATTACAAACTAAAAGGAAAATATGCAAAAAGGGAAATGATTAATCTAGGAGAGTGTATTGAAACTAGATTAACAAAGAGGTAAAAACTATAGGTTGCGTCGAATATCCCTCACCCGAGTTAATTAGTATAAAATGGATACATGGGTCGATGAGTTATTACGAATGCGTCTCGTTTCAACAGTTAATTAAATCAAGGGTTGTCACGCCCCTAAATTCTCATAAAATCCTAATATGATTTTGGCGTCAACAAATATCCCAGAAATTAAGTATGCAAGGTCGGAAGAATGGAACATATATGATATTTCCCGTCAAATCTCCTAGGCGCAATAACTAGGACAACGCACCTGAAATAGACCCGTAAACACCATAACCAAATCCAAGAAACGCGTCAACCCGATTGAGTTCCATTCAAACACAACCTAGACTACATTACCTAGAAAGCATGTTAAAAACGAGATAAAGAAAAGCAATAAATCTACATTAGAAAGCACGGGAAGAAAACACGTAAACCTATTTAGGAAAGCATGTAATTATAATTAATCAAAGCAAGAATTAAATGAATACAACTATATAAATGGAGAGGGTAATGAATAGTGCAACATACAAGCCCAATTGGGTGTCAATCCAAAGATAAATGAAGAAGAATTATCCAAAAACCCTCAAACCCTAACCTAAACTATCTAAAACTGAATATTATAACTTGATATCTGATATTTACGCAAAATTTCTTTATATAGTAAGTGGAAGAAAATAAAAGAAGAAAGAAAAGAAAAGCAAAATATCTCAAAAAAATAGGGGATCGATCGATCGACCCATTTTGGTCGATCGATCGATGGAAAAATATCAAGCCCACTATCTCAGCTTGATGGAAAAATGTGAAGGATCGATCGATCGATGGGTCTTGAACGATCGATCGATCAAGCATGTGTGAGCCCTCTGCATTCCTTTTCCTTCTCTTTTCTCCTCTTTTGGTTTCATTATTTTTCTCTTCCGCCAAAAGTGTCGTAACTTCTTCTTTAGGGCTCCAAATCGTGTACCGTTCATGGCCACGCGAAGATTGAGAGGAGGGATACAACTTCCGTGTAGATGTTGGGCCAGGTACCTAAGCTGTGAAGAGACTAAAATGCCATTATACATGCGATTGCGTACGGAACTTGAGCGGAATGCGTCCGAACTCCATACTTAGTACCTAAATACCTACAAATGCCCAATTATACCTCATATATCATGTTAACAATATAAATCGAGGTTGTATGGTTAACGGGCTTAAATAAAGAGATTAAGGCACCCGAGGGGGCTAAAATGCATATGTTCGAGAGATGAAATATGTAATATTTGCGTATTATCACACCCCCTAACTTACACATTGCTAGTCCCTAGCAATGAAATAGGATGAAATAAGAACTATAAGCAAACCAAAATCAAGATAAGTACAAAAGTATGGTATAAAAGCATAAGGCCACTTTGGAGGGCGATTCAATTGGATTCGTATGCAATAAGCCGTTAAACCTCTAGGTTACCCTGGTGTACGAGTGTGGTCTCATGAGGGTTTTCAGGGATGATACCCACAAACATCACATGGTTTCCTCAAAATATGCCCAAACCAGCATACGACAATCCCAACAATAACGAAAAGGATTTCATACACATTATTAGAACATTGAACGAATTCAAACAAAAGTTCAAAATCATTAACATTATAGAATGCACCTCATAGAATTGAAACCTTAAAATGTGGGAGGGGGAGCGAGCACATGCAAAGTATGATTTGGCAAAAAACTTATATGAACCGAATAAACATTAAAGCAAGCATATATTCAATCCTCACTGGCATTACACTCATCAAGTGAATTCACTCGAAACATGGAGGTAACACATGGAACATGCGGGGATAAAGAGTAAATGTAAATGAAAACTAGGCCGCACACACGTCACAAATGAAGAACGCTATATATAAAATGAAAAACTGTAATCTCAATGAAAGATACCGCACATTAAAAAAGGCGAAATGAATTTTCACAGATTATCAAAACTATTATGACTTTTGAATTACATCAAAGACTTTAATAGGGTTGTAATGTAGGTTTGGCTAGGATACAAAACGAAGGATGTATATATGGATTCAAAGTGTTCAAAAATGAAAACGTGGAATAATGGGAAAATGCGGGCAATATCAAAATTGGAAAACAAGTTCCAAACGAGCATTAGATATATCATCGGGGAGAGTAATAAAATCTTATTGAAATATATACAACATTTACAACTTTCTCTTTATTTTCTTTTCTTCTTTTTCTCATGTTTTCTTTTGTTTTCTTTTATTTTCTGCTTTCTCTTTTTCTTCACTTTTTCACTTTTTCTTTTTTTCACTTATCACACTCTCATATGCCTAAATTGCAACCGCAACACGACCAAAACATTCAATATCAAGCAACATTCCAAACAAAGGTATGGAAGGTAATATGTATGGGCTAAAACTCCAATTTAGAGTTGGTTATGACATTTTGGGTTATGAAACGAAAGGCTAATATTTAGGCTCAAAGGGGTTAACGAGGGTAAACATATAAGGGTGAGGTCAATGTCAATATGGGTGATATAACAAGGTGGGCTTATGATCATTTCCAAAAGTTTACGCAATTCTCGAGTCAAAACAATATATGAAAGTCATGATCAAGTAACACATTTCAAGTATGAACTCAATTAATGAACAATCAAATGAAAGAATAGAGAGATTACCGATGAATTCAATGTTTTCAAAGAGGAAAGAATAGTGTATACACTCACAAACGATGAAAGGTACAAAGATTACTCGGTGTAAGTGTATACCATGCAAAAAAAGATTACCGAATTATAAAAATCTTAAATCAAATCAATT
Organism: Sambucus nigra; assembly: GCA_949130495.1. Taxonomy (NCBI): domain Eukaryota; kingdom Viridiplantae; phylum Streptophyta; class Magnoliopsida; order Dipsacales; family Adoxaceae; genus Sambucus; species Sambucus nigra. The sequence goes on from OX422214.1 coordinate 428,260,069, forward strand.
AGAACAATAAAAGTGCATGTGCTCATGGGATTAAAGTTTAATTCATGAAGTTATTCATAATATCAATAATCGAGACTAAAGTCTAATAACTTATAAAATTGAGAACATGCATCATTGGGTTGTCTATTGGATCGGGCAATTATTGAAATTTATCATTGAAAACAAAGGCAAAAGGCCCAATAAAGGAGAAAAAAGAAAGAAAATCTTTTTGAAATTTTTGAATTTCTAAGAAAAGCATACTAAGTAACTAACATGTGAGCAAAAGCATGGACTAAATAAAGAAATTGATAGAATATCCCACACGCCCTAACTTAAAACTTGACGTTGTCCTCAATGTGAATTAAGAACCAAGTTAAAAAAAGGAAAAGAGCGATATTACCCAAAACTGGAGCGATCCCGATAAGAACAAGTCCAAAGAATCTACAAAACAAGTTAGTACCGAGCATAGCAAATACAAATAACAAAAAGTTAACTAATTACACTAGACTAAGTTAAAAAGGACAGAAAAAATAAAGAAAGAAAGAATAAAAAGCTAACTATATACGACCTACTATTTAGTCTTCACACTAAATGTACACTAGAAGTCTAAATAGCTGAGGGTCCACCACTACAATGATTTGACTTTGAAAGATCCACGATGGACCCTCCCACTCGTGCATACCTCCCGGAAAATAATAATTTCGTTTGAACAACGGAACGCATGCGTAAGGCGTAAGAAATGAACCATCCTCAATTAAAATTTTTGGCGGGAGGATGCGGGATATGGATTGAACGGGTGACAAAAACATGTGGGGACTGAGAAATGGTGAATATCCTCCCAAGGATTTTGAAATTGGAATGGGAGGTGGTGCACACAAAGGCAAAGATGTGACCGTGGAAGGTGACTCGAGCAAGTACTCCTCATCGGCGCAAAAGGTTTAAAACATTAAAGTTTGAAACCGAATCATCGAGTACTTGTGACAGTGTGATAACAGAGAATGAAAATGGGGATGAAAGAAATTCAAACTCATTAGATGAATCATCATCACATGAAGATTGAGTTTTGAAGGAAATAATATCATTTTTAATGAAATGTTCTTCTTTGGAGGCCAAAGAAGAAATCATTTCATTACAAATTGATATTATGTCATTTTCATCCTCACTTTCAATATCTATTATGCAATGGGAAAAGTCAAGAATGTTTTGTTACAAAGTAGGCATAAAATTCTCATTTGGTTCAAAACATTCTTCGACTTCAAAAGTCTCAGAAGAAAAATCGTCATCGGACTCAAATAATAAATCCAAGTCATGTTCCCACAAACGATTTTCTTCCCGATAACGATTTTCAATCTTGTCATTCTCATACATACGCAAGCCCTCACCGAATGTCATAGGTTGAGGTGCAGATACATGAAAATGGGAACTTTGAAAATTACCATCGGACTTAAACGAAAACTCATTATTATAGGAATTTTGAAAACTATTGCAATTCGTTTCAAAATTCCTATTATAATGAGGTAAAGCCCCAAAATCATTATCATCATCATCATCAAAATTCCAATAACTCAAGTTTTGACTTTCGTTATACTCTCCCAAAGTCATTTTTGAATTTGTAATTTTTTGGGACTCCAGGTATCGATCTAAAGTCAACGGATTATGGGAATTTTGATAATTATAATAATGATTACCGAAATAATTGGAATAAGACATGCTTACCCCAAAAATGGCTCGAAATGGCGAATTCCACAAAGTAAGTGCGAGCGGGAAAAATTCAAGCGTTTCTAAGTGGTCAAATGTGGAAGTTCTGCAAAACGATTAGCAAATAATACAAATAGAAAGAAAATACTAAGAAATAATAAATCAAATAAAGTCTAAAACAAACTCATCCCCGGCAACGGCACCATTTTGACCGTCGCGTGTGAAAGGTGTGTTCGTGTAAGGACAGAGTCATTGTTTTCGTTCCACCGTGATAATACAAAAATCTAAATTACGACTACACTTGTGAGGCAAGTCTAACGGTAAGTAGGGTATCGAAAGATCCACATAGACGAGTTGCTAGAATTTATATGATTTAATATTCCAGAAATAAAAGTGTAAAGGGTGATTACAAACTAAAAGGAAAAGATGCAAAAAGGGAAATGATTAATCTAGGCGAGTGTATTGAAACTAGATTAACAAAGCGGTAAAAACTATAGGTTGCGTCGAATATCCCTCATCCGCGTTAATTAGTATAAAATGGATACATGGGTCGACGAGTTATTACGAATGCGTCTCGTTTTGACAGTTAATTAAAGGGACATATACCAAATAGTCCCTCGGACATTTTTTAATACCCATTTAGTCCAAACTTTTTTATTTTGACTCAAAAAGTCCTTTGCCACATTTTTTGGAGAGGGAGTGCCGCTGGCGCGGGCCTCTAAAAATAAGAGGATATTGAGTGCTTGAGGGACTAAATGGGTTAAACTAAAAATATGTGTCCTTTTTAAAAAATATATATTTATAGTAGGGACTATTTAATAATTGACCCTTAATTGAATCAAGGGTTGTCACGCCCCTAAATTCTCATAAAATCCTAATATGATTTTGGCCTCAACAAATATCCCAGAAATTACGCACGCAAGGTCGTAAGCACGGGACATACATGATATGCCCCATAAAATCTCCTCGGTGACATAACTAGGACAATGCACCAAAAATAGACCCGTAAACACCATCTCCAAATCCAAGCAATGCGGCAACCCGAGTGAGTTCCATTTAAACACAGCCTAGACTAAATTAGCTAGAAAGCATGTTAAAAACGCGGTAAAGAAAAGCGATAAATAAAAATGATAAATCTACACTAGAAAGCATGGGAAGAAAACACAAAAACCTATTTAGGAAAGAATGTAATTCTAATTAATCAAAGAAAGAATTAAAGGAATACAACTATATAAATGGAGAGGGTAATGAATAGTGCAACATACAAGCCCAATTGGGTGTCAATCTAGAGAGAAATGAAGAAGAACTCTCCAAAAACCCTCAAAACCTAACCTAAACTATCTAAAACTGAATATTATAACCTGATATCTGATCTTTACACAAAATTTCTTTATATAGTAAGTGGAAGAAAAGAAAAGAAGAAAGAGAAGAAAAGTAAAATATCTCAAAATAAAACAGGGGACAAATCGATTGATCGATGGAAAAATATCAAGCCCACTGTCTCAGCTCGATGGCAAAATGTGAAGGATTGATCAATCGATGGGTCTTGATCGATCGATCGATCAAGTAGGTGTGAGCCCCCTACATTCCTTTTCCTTCTCTTTTCTCCTCTTTTTGTTTCATTGTTTTTCGCTTCCGCCAAAAGTGCCATAACTTCTTTGTTAGGGATCCGAATCGTGCACCGTTTGTGGCCACACGAAGTTGCAAGGAGGGATACAACTTCCGTGTAGATGTTGGGCCAGTGCCCAAACTGTGAAAAGACTAAAATGCCCTTGAACATGCGATTGCGTACGAAACTTGAGCGAAATGCGTCCGAACACCATACTTAGTACCTAAATACCTACAAAAGCCCAATTATACCTCATATACCATGTTACTAATATAAATCGAGGTTGTCTAGTTAACGAGCCTAAATATAGAGATTAAGGCACCCGAGAGGGCTAAAATGCGTAGGTTCGAGAGATAACATACGTAATATTTGCGTATTATCAGTTAGCTTGGGTTTTCTTCAACTGATTGAGGATCTTTCTCTTCTCGAGCGTCATTTTTGGCATAGAAATTTTCTCAACACCCTTTACTTTGTTGATTGCTGATGATTATGGTTTTGAAACTTGGTAGTGTCTCCTAGATCTCGTCATATAGTTTACAGAAGAGGGGGAAAATAAAAACCCTTTTCCTCATCAATCTCAGGCTATACGGCCACCTTGTTAATCTCTCCTTGCAGCTCCTCAAATGTTATTATTCCATATATACTGACTACTGGGCTAGTCTTGTCTGGGATTTTCTTTTCAACTGAGTTATCGAATTTGTCCTCCCATCCGGTGGCAATGACATCATTTTTCCACAAAAAGTCAATGCACTCCATAACCTTGACGGTTTCTTTATATAAATCCTCCCACTCAATGGGGAGACATGGAAGCGAAGGGACCAAGCACCTTTGAAGTTTTAAGGCATTAATTAGCTTGGACATATTACAAATTTCATCGGTTTGTCTAAATAAGTCTTGCATGATATGGACGACACCATTTAAGATGACTTCATCAGTAGGTACCACCCAATTATCTGACTCTCGATCCCATTATCGAGCTTCCAAAAATATCGTACTGAATCTTTGGCAATCAATGGTCATCTCTGAGGGCAATTTCAGCCTTATTGGGTGCAATCTGGGTAGATGGATTAAATTATGGGTCTTATTCTAGGAAGATGGCATTTGCATGATTTGGGAGTGGATTGTAGGTAGTTTTTTGTTTTGGATTGGCTGGTGGGGCATGATACCCCCCGTCAATCAGACCTTGGATTACATTTCGAAGGTGAAAATATTAATCAGTGGTATGACTGACATTTTGGTGAAAATTGCAATGGGCATCAGGTTTGAAATTTTTGGTAAGTAGGTTTGCTAATGGATGAGGGTCGAATGGATTAATGAAAATTCGGCTCAAAAGGGATTGGTAAACTTTGGAGATGGGAGCGTAAATCTTAATATATTCCTTTTTGACTGGGTTAGGGTAGCTTTCTGGTGCCCATGAAGTAACAGTCTGAGAGATATTATTGATGGTTGAAATTGTGGTACTAGTAGGCTTCTCATACTTTTTAGGAGTGAACTGTCCGGATACTTTCTTCGGCCCAACCTTTTATCTTGGCAAGGCTTTCTTCAATCTTCACTCCTGCTTATCATAGAGCTAAAAAATGGGGGTAATATTATCCGCCCATCGTTGCTTGAACATGGGGTAGAAAGTTTTATTTACGACACTAACTTGCTCCTCTTCGGAAGGCCAGTTGGTCATAGTGGTTGCTTTCTCTCTCCACCTTGCTATAATGTTACTAATAGATTCCATAGAATTCTTCTTGAGAAGTTCTAAATCATGGCGTGTAGCCTCTAACTCCTCATTATACTTGTACTCTGACATGAATTCACGGGTAACATTCTCGCAACTGCAAATTCTTGATTCCTTGAGAGATAAGAACTAGTGAAAAGCGTTGTCCTTCAATGTCTATTGGAACATTATGGACATTATTTCCTCAGAGGCACCTAGGAGAGTCATGGCGCAGTGATAACTTCGCAAATGAAGAATTGGGAGCCCACGACCGCCAAACTTCTCAATTTTGGGCATCTTAAACTTTTTCGACAGCCTTACTTTAGGATAGGGAGATATATCAATGTAATCCATGTAGTTCTCAAAGATTAGGACATGGTAAAACTTCTTGGTCAACATCTTAAGGTCTTTATTGACTTTGTTCAACTCTTATTCCTTTGAATTAATGGTCATGGGTAGGTTAGCCCCTGGCTGGGCAAGATTCGATATAGGGAGCTGAGCTGGCAGTGGCCTATTAGAAGGAGGGGCACGTGGAGTGTGCTGATATTATTTCGAGACCTAAATAGGCTCGGGTGCGAGCGGTCCCATAGCACAAGGGAAGAGGACCTCAGGCTCTTCAAGAATAAGAATCAGATCTCATCGCATTTCATAAATCTCGATTTGAAGGTTGTCAATCATGGCAGTGAGTTGGGTTAGAACCGTCATTAAATCTAGTTACACATTCGATTTTGGGTATGTGTTCTCCATGAAAGTGGGTGAAAGTGAATTCCAGACTTAGAGGAAGTAGTGGGAGAACTGATGAAGCTTCGGGGTGGTTCGACGGAAGAATAATGATAATAGGGATCCAGGCCAAGGGTCGAGTATGCGATCGACCTGAGAAGGAGAAAGATTTAAATTTATTTTTGAAATAAAGGAGGGAAAGACTTTTTATTATAGGAAGAAAAATATTTTTGACATTTTTTTTAGGAAAAGATGATGACAAAATGTAATTGATAAAAAGGGGGGAAATATTTATGGTAAATGGAAGGAAAAATGCTTTTGGTCTTTTGATAAAAGAGGGGCAAAAATGTTTTTGACACTTTTGGTAAGGAAAGAGGAAAAATGAGAAAAGGTTCTTAACATGATTATTATTATTATATTCTCACTTGTATTAGGCTTACCTAAATGGAAAAAATAACTGTCGGACAGGACCCGAGCTTGAAAAATTGGGAATTTAAAAAATATGTAAAACACAGCTTGACTTGTTACCAGGCTCGTGGACAGTTTCCCATTTTGGAGAAAGACGAAATCGTACATAAATTTGGGCGGCATGCCGACCCAGCATTTCGACAGAGTTTCAGGTAGTAATCGTCAAACTAAATGTGAGTGCCCTAGGTTTGATGCTTATATGAGGGTATGTAGTTGTTGGGTTAATTGAAAGGGTTTCCCCCTATGGCATGACTTCCACGATATACGTCTTTCTTTTGAGGGAAATCGGTACGTGTGGATAAGACATTTGATATACCCAAGTGTACGTAAATTGCTCACTATATACCTATTAGGGATAATACATGTGAGAGCGAATTCGATATACTCAATACACGTGAACAAGTTCTCTGCGATATACCTCCCGTCATGACTTCGGTCAAGCAGTACGATGAGGGTGAACCGCTAGATATACATCAAAGTTACTTGGCCAATGGAAGGTGAGAGTCATATTTCTTAGGCTAACTGCGACCTGTCGGACCAGTGCCCATCACAAACTGACACCCAATTACGAGACAATTTTTTGTCAATAGCCATGCTCTTTGGTGATGTAGTGTACAAAACGCATGATTCTTGATTATTATATTATGAAGAGAGTATTTTATTTGGTATAATGAGCACGACACTAATAGGGGAGAATATACAAGTATCATAAAAAACCAATTCAGCATGGAGCATGAAGAATACAGTAAGCATGGATATGTGAGAGTGAGTGATGTGTGAATATCTATAAGTGAGTGGGTAATAGTGAACCTAAGCATGGATCAACTATAAGTGGTGTGTTATAAGTGATAGTGAGCATGGATATATATAAGTGTGATAAGTGGAGGTGTGTGTTAGTGACACCTAAGCATCGATATTCTAAGTGTTGTGTGAAACATGTGGATATAAGAGATCATATGTGCAAGTAATGTGAAGTGTACAAGGAAATTTTCAACAAGTGTCTTAGTGAGATGTAATATAAACATAAGGTTGATATATACAATAAATAATAGAGGATAAAAAAGGAAACATACAAGTAGGTGCATACACACAGGCAGAAAATGATAATACCCATGCAAACGGAGTCTAGCCCTCTTATGAAAGATATCCCCAGTGGAGTCGTCACTGTGGCCATCTCGATCTCTTCCTTCCCAAGGGGGACGAAAAAGGAAAGGAGGAGAGAAAATGTCTCACGACCTATCCCTTTATAAAGGCTTCGATCGTCGTCGATGTGAAAAGATGGAGTCGCCTACCTATTTTGTACAAAATAGGCAAAAGAATATGTCGCCGCCTCTAGAGAGAGGCATCAAAGACAAATTGATGCTTACAAAACCAATAGTTTGAAGGTTCGAGGGCTAAGTTATGGAATGGAAAGGTGTTAGGCACCCATCCTGCCCTTTCAGTCTCTTATGGGCTTGTGTTAATATTTTCCTTAATTTATCCGTGAAATTTGTGTGCGTGTATATATAAATGGAGATCGGAATCACCCAACTTATATCATGGAAAATATAGAGTGAGGTCATCGATAAGAATGTCCCCAAAGTAATATTTAGAAAATATGATGTATGCGTTTATCGAGATATTGATCGTTATAACGAAACGATAATATTTGTTATATAAAATGCCGTTATGAATCACAAATATAATATATATGTGTGTGTGTGTGTGTGTATATATATATATATATATATATATATATATATATATATATATATATATATATATATATATATATATATATATATATATATATAATGTATAAAAAAAGATGAGAATATGAAAATGGATAAATTGGACTCGAGTCTCGAAATTTTAGCCTGAAATGCCTACGTAGTCTATGAATGCATCAAACTTCACGTAGTTCGCATATGGCACAAGGGTGGGGTTTATCCCATAGATTCATACGGGAATTTATTATGTGTGTGTGTGTAGAAAATATATTTTAGTTTTGAGAAATTGTGGTGGATAATCCTGTTGGAATTTATAGCTGTAACTCTCTTTTTTTGTTTTGTTTTGTTTTGTTTTTTTATAGAAAATAAAGTATTTGCAATATAACTAATAAACTATGATATATTAATGTGTATGAAGTAAAGTAAAAGCTAGATTAAGAATTTATTTAACTAATGTGTAAATAAAGAATTTAAAGAGAGAGAAGGATTTTTGACCTTCTTTGGATAATTGAGACTTGATCTTGATCCGTGATGAGCTCTCTTGAATGTTGAAATGGATGTTGTATGAGATATAATGTGATTTTATTAAACCGGGTATGAAAATGATGGGAATGAAAGATGGAAAGGAATTTAACACAAGGAAACTTCGTTGATTGCAAGAAAATACAACTGAGATAACTAATATTGATGGATTTGATGTGAGTCTTGAGCAAGAGCTCATGGCATCTATTTACAGGGTAGGGAGATTTCGATGGTCATAGCCCTAGCCCTGTCAATCGGCAGGTAATCCTAGACACACTACCGATAAGCAAGGAAATGGACCTGCCAATCGGTAGTCCCGTGCAGATTTTTTCAAAAAAATATCGTAGATTGCAATCCATTGATCCAAATCGTGCACGAGGAATACTATTAGAAAGTTATTTCACAGACCTTCAAGAGTCCTTAGGCCATTCCTAGATCTGAAATTTAACTTTAGGTTAAATGGGTCTCAAAAGCGCTTGTCGATCGTTTGGATGGGAGATCGTCGGACGGTAATGGAATGTTCATCCAAATCCTAAGTCAGAATCATGAACGGGGCAAACCACTAGAAAGGTTATGCGATGTACTATGACATTCCAAAGAGCTTCGCTCAGTTCGAATAGTTAACTTTGGTAAACCGGGGCCCAAAATTGCCCGGTGACCTCTTGGAGTAAAACGGGTCATTCGTCCGTACCGTAAGGCTGATTCGTGCCTGGGGATGACCGTTGGAAAGGGTATTCAGTGACCTTTAAAGATTCATTTAGTCACATTCAATCTAAAGAGCTGACCTTGGTCAAAAGAGCCGTACGTGCTCGGTGGCCTCTGAATCATTTTTTGAGGAAAAATGGATCGTTTGTCTGAATGGTTATGCCGTTTCACACATGGGGTAGACCATTGGAATGTGTTTTTAGAGCCCTTAGAGGATTCATTGAGCTTTCACTCTGGTGACGGAGTTGATTGGGGTAAAAAAGGGGCCTGAAGGCACCCAGTGGCTTCTAGATGAATTTTTGGTAGTGCAATGGTCCATTCGTCCAAACCATTATGTCGATTCGTGCACAAGGTGGACCATTTGAAAGGGTATTCAGAGCCCTCAAATATCCATTGAGCTTTTGCTATGATGATAGAGTTGATCAGAGTCAAACGGGGCCTGAAAGCGTCCGATGGCCTCTAGATCAATACTCGGAGTACAACTTAGGTTTTGTAGTGAATGGGGAGGCCCTAGAAACCTAAAGAGAGACTTAGGGGGTCCTAGAATGTGGTGTCTACACGTACTATCCCCACGAGGTATATTGTTATGCAATTCACATTCACTCATGAATATCAAATGGCTTGTCCAAACATACTGATGACTGTTTGCCCTTAATGGCAAGAGATATATCATGGAAGTTATGCCAAAGGGGGGAAGCCTTCCACTAATCCAACAAGTATGTAAACTGTAACACCCCATATTTTTTATGATTTTTATATTTGGATAGATTGTGAATTAAATTGGGATTAATTAAATTAAACTGGAATAATTAATTCGGGATAAAAAATATTAATTAGCGAGATAAAAATTAATATTTATTTATATTGAATATTACTTAGTGGGTGAGTAATAATAATGTTATGAAAATATTATAATTGTCATGAGTGAGAAATACAATTGTTACAGTAAATTAGTCGGGACGCGCGTGTCAGTCGCGTTGGGACATAATTTGAGAAATAAAATATAGCTTTACTTTTCATATTTCAAATGGTCATTTTGAGTGCGCCAATGTGTCCGACAGGGTCGAGATAGTCAGAAAGTGTACCCGGGGGTTTAGTTTGGGTCGAGGGGAAATTTTAGGCCAAGCCGATACCCCAGGAGGGCATTTTAAACATTTGTATTTTTAAGGAGGGTTACCCACAAATTTAACAAGACTAAATAAGATTGGGAGTCATCAGATTCAAGGTGAGCAGGGTCCCCACCAGGGGGATGCTTCTAAGAGGTTCCGTTCTAGGGATTATCAGTAGGGACAGGGTGGATATAGGCAGGGCCACTAGGGCCAGTAGTGATTTCATCAGGGTCAGGGTAGGGGATGTAATAGATAGCAGGGTCGAAGCCAGCAGGGCCAGAGGGGAGGTAATTTTTCAGGCACGTGTTTCATTTGTGGTAGGGCTAGCCACAAACGATAGGATTGCCCTGATAAGGGCGGGGTTCAACAATAGTAGTTAGGCTGCCAGGAGCCTCAGAAACCAATCTTCCCCATCGCCGTCCCAACACCAGCACCTGTACCAGTGTTACCTACAGCTGCAACTGTTCTAGTAGTCCCACCCAAGTAGGGTCAGCTACAGTGTGAGCGCGTGCACCACGTCCACAAGGCTGCACCGCCACAGGTTCCACCAACTGTTGAGAGTATGTTTCTTATCTATGGCATTTCTGGGTGCATATTATTTGATACTAGGGCTTCACACTCATTCACAACCACTAGATTTTCATGGGCCGCAAGGTTATTAGATACTATAGACACTATAGTTACATTTTTAGACTCACCATTGAGTAATGAGGCATTGATTTTGTTTATCTGTCGAGGAGTGAGTATAGATATCGGGATATTAGTTTTGTCTGCTGATATGATTATATTATATATGTCAGAGTACGACGTCATCATAGGCATGGATTGGCTAGCTGAGTATAGGTCCATGATTGACTGCTGTAGTAGGAGCATAGATTTTGCGATCATCGACCAGGAGATGTTTTTAGTGGCAATGCCTCATCTCGAGGGAGGGTCGTCCAGTCATTTGTACTACATAGAGGAGGAGTTTTTTTTAGGGGGTGGTGATTTCACTTTACTCGATCCTATTCGTATGTGAGTTTGCCGATATGTTTCAGGAGATACTGGGACTACCCCCTAGTAAATAGATTAAGTTCATCATTGATTTGGCACCGGGCACTCGGTCGATAGCTCGTACATTGTATCGTATGTCTCCTATGGAAATGAGGGAGCTACGAGATCCTATTGAGAAACTATTGGGGTAGGGTTTTATACGTCGTAGCACATCGCCGTGGGGTGACCCTGTATTGTTTGCAAAGAAGACAGATGGGACTTTACGATTATGTGTGGATTATTGGGAGATGAATGAAGTCACGATACATAATACGTATTTATTGCCCCGAATCGATGACTTATTCGACCAGTTGAGAGGAGTCACCTACTTCTCGAAGATAGATTTGAGATTCAGGTATCACCAGTTTCGTATTAAGGAGAAGGATGTATACGGGTCCTACGAGTTTCGGGTTATGCCATTCCGGACAACCAATACACCAGCTATGTTCATGGAATTGATGAATAGGGTGTTCAAAGAATTCCTAAATCAGTTTGTCATTGTCTTTATAGATGACATCATGATATAATCTCAGACTGAGGAGGAGCATACCGAACATCTGCGTAGAGTTTTACAAACACTGCATGAGCACCAGCTGTATGCAAAGTTTGAAAAGTGTGGGTTCTGGTTACGTAAGGTGCAGTTTTGGGGGCATATTGTTTTGGAGTTGGGTATATCGGTGGACCCGACTAAGGTGTCAGCGGTGAGGGAGTGAGGACAGCCCACGACACCATTTTTCAAATCTATTTTGTAAAAACCATTTTAGGTGCCCAACCACAAGGTGGCCCAACTTAGGAGTTCACGCTCATTTGACTTTGCTACAGTTGTTGTGGACGATTGCTGGACTTATTTGGTAGACGCCTCCATTTCTTTCAGATCAGATGCTTCCTTTCATTTTTCTTAGTCAGGCATGTCGCCCATCTTGTATTAGTAGTTATTTTTAGAGACTTTGTACTTCATTTATTTTCAATTGTGGGTTTAGTTTTGTTTATGGATTATTGTATTGAATTTTCAGACTGGGGTGTTTACTCCCCATATCTTTTTGATTCAGATATTTCACTATTTGTGATGTTGGTAAATTTAGTATGGTGAATATGACATTTAAATTATTCAATTATTTCAAATCATTGCATGTTATAATTATTGTAGATGCAATTATTATGCAACACAAATAAATATGAGAGAAAGATTATCAAGAAGAGAACAAGGAATAGAATATGCCAATCACACAACAAATGATGTACGTGGTTCGGCCAAGATGTGCCTACGTCCACGGTGGTGCAGTCGATCTTATTTCTATATACTCCGGAGAGTGATTACAGAGAATACCACTTATCCTTTTGCCCCGGACCTAGGGTTTAATATATACATGTGCATGTAGATGAGTGGAGGTGATGGGTTCCTCCACGTTTTCCATTTCCCCTATAACTTCCCTTCATGGGATCGTGGGGGGAGACCGGATCAAATATAAGGATCAATTATAAGGATCAGTTATAAAAGATGAGGGGCCTGGACTTTGGGCCGCCAGAATTGGGCTACTCGTCCAGGCCCATAGTTCTAATTTTTAGGTACCCATAATTGCCCCTAAATTTGTTGGGCCCTGTTTATGGATCCAATGGATTTAAACGATCAACCATTCTGGCTAATTTGTGATTCTTAAAAAACTGTGAAGTTGCTTTGGCGGCACCCGCTTCGCTATCCATGCGCTATGATTAGAATTGAAGGCTTGTTGGGATAGCCTCTTTTTCATTCGACGTTTCATCCTTTCCATTACTCTTCCTTCTTCTGAGAACTCTAACGCTTCGTACCTTCTTCTCTGAATCCCCATTCCCATTGCTTCTTAATCGTCTTGAGCTCGTGCTTCTTCATCACTCGAACCAATCTTCTATTTTGTAAGTTTCTCGTGCCCTTTCTCTTCACTTTCTCTTTGGTTCATAGAGTTGCTTTGAGTTTTTCAATGGCGAATATTGGAAATAGGTCAATCTCTGAGTTCAGGAAGTTCTACAATATTCCTGAGTGGGTAGATATTGAATGTTGTGCCTTCCCTCCTAGGAATGTTAGGGATATAGAGGATGCCCACTGGATCCATGTTTTGTTGCTCTCCCAGGGGCGACTTACTTTTCCCCCTAATGATCTATTTCTGCACTTTTTTGGTTATTTCGATATTGTTCCCGCACAGTGCTCGCCTAATGTGTGGAAGATATTGTGCCCGCACACTGCTGAGATCTGTTTCTGCTATTCCTTCTCTCGAACTAGCTCAGGTGTCTTATACCTCAAAGCTAGGAGTCCTGATAGGGTATTGGTAGTAAACCTACCTGATTCCCATAAGGACTACTGGTAAGAGGGTTTCCTTGTTAGGAATTGGCAGTTCCCTCCCCAGTTTGAAGGGTCGAGGTATGAGAGGTTCACTGTCCCTTTTTATGGGGAAGAATATATAGGTAGACATTGTACTATTCTTTCTACTTTTGCTGACTTACGACTTTTCTAATCTCTCTTTGCATTTTCTTTTACAGCGAGGACAAAGAATTTGGAGCCTGCTCTCAGTGAGGTTCGTATCTCAGAGTTGGTGAAAGCTTGGAATATTAGGGAGCCTCTGGGTGACGGCGAGCATCCCAGATCTGCTGCCTTTTTGCTTGAGTACAAGAACACAGGCTCCAGCGTCATAGCACGACCTGTGGATAGTGTTCCAGAGTTTGATTCTTTTGGAGAGGTTACATCTGATCCTATCCAGTTGGACGAAGAGGAGAGCATCTCTGAGAGTGAGCCTACAGGTGCTGTGAGTGGTGTAGGGAGTTCTGACAGTGGTAGTTCTTCTGAAGAGGATTCCTAAGATCAAGACTCGTCGAGCACTACCAGCAGTTTAGGCGAAGATATGCCTCCAAGGAAGAACCCGATTAGAGATAATGATGATGAGGACTATGTGCTTCTTGCACAGAGGTCGAAGAAACAAAAGTCTTCTTCTGGGGCCGTGGCTACTAGTTCTCGGTCTTCCACTCAGGAGCAAGAGAGGAAGAGGAGAGAAGAAGAGCAGGTGAGAGAGAGGGAGAGAAAGAAGGAGGAGGAGAAGAAGAAGGTGGAGGAAAAGAAGAAGGTGGAGGAAAGGAAAAGGATGGAGAGGGATATAGAGGAAGAGAGGAGGAAGATGGAGTCGAGGACAAAGGCTGGGCAAGCCTTGGTCCCGGTGTCAGCTTTGCCCGAGGGGGCCTCAGTTGCCACTTCCCCTCAGCTGGCTCCTGTACTGCTTGAGAGGGAAGTTCTTCCTGCAGATCGCCAGAGGGCACTGGGGTCTGATCAATTAGCCCTCCAAGCTAGCCAGAGACTGGCCTTGGTAAGGTTCTTTCCCTTTTCAATTCCTTCACAAGTTTTAATTATTTCTCCCTCTTGATTAGTTCTTTATTTTTGGCTGTTTGTGACGGACTTTGCTATGCTCTACCGTTCTCGCGACAAGTTGGTGAGGATGAATGGCGAGTTGGAGCAGCAGAAGTCCTCTCTGAAAGTCAGGGGTTCTCAGTTGGAGGCTGACCTGAAGGCTGCTGATGTCGCCCGATCTTCCTCTGATCTGGCCCTTATCAATTCTAATCGAGAGAGGGATGCGGCGGTTAAGGAGCTGAGCGAATTGAGGCAGGCCTATGACCTAGTCTGCTCGAGCAAGCCGGGTGTGATGGAGGAGAACAAGGCCCTGACCGATCAGCTGAAGGAGAAGGAGTCCATGGTAGCTACCATCAAGGAGGATTCATACAACTCCGGATGGACTGTAGCTTATGAAGACGCCGAAGTTCAAATAGGCTATATCAGCCGTTTGAACTTCAAGAAGGGTTGGAATAAGGCCCTGCTAGCTGCTGGTGTTGATGCTGAGTCTCCGTTGTTCGACGAGCACGACCCGAGTCTAGGGCCAACTATGGATGAAGAAGCCTCTGCCCCAGCCATCGAGGGTGTTGAACTTACTTCTCAGACAACTCCTGCAGATGCTGGTCCTGCCCAGGCGAACGAGGGTATCTCTGTAGAAGGGGATGCCTCTGCTGCTGCTGATAAGGGGAAGCAGTCAGCCACCCCTGGGCAGCCTGAGGTTGCTTAGTTAATCCTCCCTTAGGACTTCTTTTGTACTTTTGTTTGTAATTTTCCGTTTCATGCTCGATGTACTTGACCTTCAATAATGAAATAAAAAGTCTTCTTTTTCCAATGCATTGATTGATTTCTCTTTCCTTTGCACTTTTATGTCTTGTAGTTGACTGATGTAGAAGACTATATTCCTACCACATCTCAATTGGGCAGGACCCTTGGTCCCAATGCCAGTCCTCAGGTTCGTCGGGCCTTTGTTAGGCTTTACAAGATTCTTAGGTCAAGGAACCAAAAATATAAGGATCAGTCCGAGCTGGTGGCTAAGCTGAAGGACAGGCTCCAGGAGATGGAAGACATTGGTGCTTCTATACAAGAGGAAGTCAATGTTCTAAGAGCAAGATTTCTGGAGGCCACCGAGATAAATAAAGTTGGGGAATTCCTGCAGCAGGAGAATGAAAATCTGAGGAGGGAAGTCCTGCAACTTAGATAGCATGCGCCGAGCACTGCTTCAACGATTCTGTAAGGCTCCTCGTCTTCGCGAGCTGGACATGCTCCTCCTATGTTGCGAGGTTCCACTCGTCCTCCCATCCCGCGAGCTGGTAGGAGCACCAGGGGAAGGAACAAGGAGGCAGAAGAACAGCGGGATAAGGAGATGGAAGAGCTCCGTGATGATGTCCGCCGAGCGTATGTAACTGCTGCTGGTCTTTAAAGGGACGTTACTCGACTTCGGCATTTATTCAAGAAGGGTCCTCGACAAGCCTGGGCTGATGGTTATGATCAAGGCTGGCTAGATGTTCCCACAAGACTATCCGAGTTCGAAGAACTTTCTTTTATCAGAGGGTGGTTGAGTGCCTTGAAAGAACTCCAGGTCCCGAGGAACTCAGTGTTGTGGTATCGTCATGAGATGTCCTCCTCCACTCTGATGCCCAATCCATTTAGGAGGGATGATAGATGGATCCCTATTAATGCCATTCCTCGGCAACTGTTAGAGTCGGACGCAGATGAGGTTGTGGAAGAGCTGGTCCCTGATCCTGATGATGGACGAAGAGCTAGGGTGGCAGATTATCTTGTTCGGAGGCTTTCTCCTTCTTGAATGTTTTTGCAAGTTTTTTCTTTTGATAATGTAAATGCTTTGGGCGAGCTTCGACGACTAAACGTGTATTATCTTTGTTGTGAAAATAACAAGTTGTTATTCTTTTGTATTTTTTGATAATGTAAATGCTTTGGGCGAGCTTCACTAACTAAACATATACTATCACTGTTGTAAGTATACGAGATCAATGAAAAGTTCGTGTTTTGGGCGATTTCGCCGGCTAAACGTGTTCATCCAATCCTTTTATATTCTCGCTGTTTCATAATCGTTTTTATTTTGTCATGCAAGTGTCCCCCCAGTCTAGTATAATACCAAAATACCATTATGTCCCATTTTACCTTTTAGGTTGTGTCGTCACACTCCCTTAGGCCTAAGTAGGGCAATTGGCGAGGACACACCTGGTATTGGATGTCTTCATCCGATCAGGATTTTGCTCAACCAAAGTAGGTTTGATGGCCAGTATAAAATCTGGTCGCATTGTCTAAGAATCCTCTGTAGGGCTTTATATATTTTGCCAAGGGCAAGTCTAAGAGGTCATTCGTGCTTCATGACAATGACCTGAGGAGGGGTATTCCCCTACTATATCGACCATTGTGCCTGTGATTTGGAAAAAGATGTGTGATAAAATGTAGTTTACTGATTTCATTATTAATAAGGGGAATGAACTATTCCTTTCACATAACAGATACCAGAAAAAGATTCAACAATACAATTCCATGAGAATTTAAAAATAGAATTTCTTGAGATTGGCTGCATTCCATGCTCGTGGTATCTTTGTGCCCTCCATTGTTTCCAAATGATATGCACCTTGCAGGCCGTCCCTAGTTACTTTAAATGGTCCTTCCCAGTTTGGACCTAGCTTGTCGTCTGATGACCTTACTGTGCTTCCCAACCTTCCTTAGAACATAGTCCCCAATTTGGAATCTTCTTGGGTTAACCCTTTTGTGGTAATGCCTTGTGAGCTGTTGCTGATAGCTCGCAAGCTTCACCAGGGCTAGTTCTCTATGCTCATCGGGGAGGTCGAGTTCAGCGAGCAATGCTCCATCATTTTGGCCTTGGTCGACAAGGTCGGATCTCATTATTGGCAAGCCCGCTTCTAGTGGAATGACTGCTTCCATGCCATATGTTAGCGAAAATGGGGTTTCTCCTGTTGCTCGCCGAGGAGTTGTTCGGTATGCCCATAGAATATGGGGTAGCTCGGTTGCCCATGCGCCCTTGGCTCGCTCTAGTCTCTTTTTCAGTCCATCGATCACAGTTTTGTTGGAAGCTTATGCTTGCCCATTGCTCTGGGGGTAGGCCACCGAACTAAAGTTGTGCCTGATCCCGTGCTCATTACAGAAGTCCTGAAAGGGGCCACTCTCGAATTGTGTCCCATTATCAGTGATGATGGTTCTGGGGATTCCGAATCGAGTGATTATATTCCTCCATATGAATCTTATCATTGCAGCGTCTCGGATGTTTGCCAATAGTTCTGCCTTGATCCATTTGGTGAAGTAGTCAGTTGCAACCAACATGTATTTGCAATTTTCGACAGCAGTGGGTAGTGGTCCCACGATGTCCATCCCCCATTAGGCGAAGGGCCACGGGCTGGTCAGGAATTTTAGGTCGCTAGCTGGTTGGTGGACCATTGGAGCGTGAAGCTGGAATTTGGGGCATTTGCGAACATATACTGCGGAGTCCTTTTGCATATATGGCCACCAATAGCCTTTCTTCATTGCTCGAAAGGCTAGAGACCTTCCTCCGACATGACTTCCACAGATTCCTTCATGAAGCTCGCGCAGCACTTGCTCGACATCGCCTGGGTGGACACATCTAAGGTAGGGACCGGAGAAGGACTTCTTATACAAGTCGCCTCCTATGGATAAGTGAAAGCGAGCAGCTTTGACTCTTATCTGGTGGGCGATTTTCTTATCCTCGGGAAGCGTTCCCTCCTTTAAATAGTCTCTTAAGGGGTCCATTCAGCTGGGGACTGATCCCACCTAGAGTATTTGTCCCACGTTTGGCAGCTTGCTGTTGTGGTTAATGCTTGGACAAATGAGGAAATCGATGGGAATGACCCTTTTAAGACTAGAATCAACTGCCGAGCTTAGGGCTGCTAAGGCGTCGGCATGACTATTTTACCCTTTGGGAAACTGCTGGATGTTGATCTCCTCGAAGCTCGTCATTAGTTTCCTCACCAGGGCGAGGTAGGCTGCCATCCTTTCATCCTTCGCGTTGTAATCTCCACTTATCTGATTGGAGACTAGTTGAGAACCGCCGAACACCTGTAAACATTTTGCTCCCAGAATTTGTGCCTTCTGGAGACCGGCTATTAGGGCTTCGTACTCTGCTTCGTTGTTGGAGGCTACAAATCCAAGCCTGATTCCTTGCTCAAGGATGGTGTTTTCTGGGGTGATGAGGACGATGCCTACGCCTGCCCCCTTTGAGTTGGAGGCTCCATCAACGAATAGTTTCCAGGTTCCCATTGTTGCTGGGTTCTTTTCTTGCTTTGTTGGTTGAGGTTGGTCGAGGAGTTCTTCGCCAGTGAATTCGGCTATGAAATTAGCGAGGATCTGACCCTTGATAGCGGTCCTTGGTTGAAATTGGATGTCAAACCGGCCCAGCTCGACTGACCACTTAGACAATCTGCCCGATAAATCCGCTTTCCTCGGGATCGCCTTAAGGGGGTACGAAGTAAGGATGATGATAGTATGAGCTTCAAAATAATGCTTCAGTTTCCTCGACGCTATCACTAGTGCAAAGACGAGCTTCTCTAATGGCAGGTACCTTTGCTCGGCTTCTAATAATGTCTTGCTTGCGTAGTAAACGGGGTGTTGGATTCCTTCGACCTCGCATATTATCGCCGAGCTCGCAGTATGTCTGGATACCGAGAGGTATAGGTACAAAGAATCCATTGGTTGTGGTATGACAAGCAGCGGTGGAGAGCTTAAGTAAGACTTGAGCTCGTCCAATGCTCGCGAGCAATCAGGGATCCATTCTATTCGTTTATTTCCTTTTAGAAGCTGGAAAAAAGGCTTGCACTTCTTGGAGGATTTGGAAATGAAGCGATTTAAGGCAGCGAGCATTCTAGTGAGCTTCTGCACGTCCCTGACTGTTCGAGGTGGTTGTACCCTGTTGATTGCATCGATCTGGTCCGGATTAGCTTCTATGCCTCTCTTGCTGACTAAGTATCCAAGAAATTTTCCTGACTGGACACCGAAGGAACACTTGCTCGCATTAAGCTTCATTCGGTACTTCCTGCGGATTTCAAAGGTCTTTGACAGGTTTGAGAGGTGATTTTCCTTCTTCTTTCTCTTAACGAGCATGTCATCGATGTATACCTCCATTGTATCTCCCATTTGATCCTTGAACATTTTTGTGACCAGCCGCTGGTAGGTTGCCCCTGCATTCTTGATCCCAAATGGCATGACTTTGTAGCAATACAACCCAACCGTCGTGATGAACGCCGTTTTATCTTGGTCTGGGGCATACAAGGGGATCTGGTGATATCCTGAGTATGCGTCCAGGAAACTCATTCACTCGTGAGCTGCAGTGGTATCTACTAGTTGGTCTATCTTTAGGAGGGGGAAACTATCCTTTGGGCATGCTCTGTTGAGGTCAGTGAAGTCGATGCAAACTCTCCACTTCCCATTGTTCTTCGGAACTACTACTGGGTTAGACAACCACTTGGGGAATTGTACTTCCCGTATGGATCCTGCATCCAGCAGTTTTTTGACCTCCTTTTTGACCGCTTTAGCCTTCTCAGGTGCAGCTCTTTGTGCTTTATGCGTGACTGGTTTGAACGTGGGGTCGACGTGCAGCTCATATGGTTCCCATGCGAAGACATCTACGTTGTGTCTCAGCAAGGTCGTCAACTCCTTCTGTTCTCGATCGGTGAGAGATTCTCCAATCAAGAAGATTCTGCTACTGTTGCCAACTTTAGCTATAACTTCTACCAGGTCCACGATGACACGCTCGAAGGGGAGGAGCCTGGTCTCCTATACTCCTGGTCTTCCATACTTTAGTTGCTATTTAGAAGGTATCACACCCTCTTCAACTTTCTCACTGGGTTGATAGGCCTTCTTCTCTGGCTTTGGTCGGATGGCTGCTATGAAGCAATTCCTTGCCATTGCTTGGTCGCCGTGGATCTCCATTACTCCTCGCTCAGTTACATACTTGAGCTTCTGATGGTAGGTCTAGGATACCGCCTTCATTGCATGAAGCCATCCTCTGCCGAGGATGGCCTGGTACGGTGATTCGATGTCAACTACCAAAAACTCAATCATCTTGGAGACATTCCCAGCACGAACTGGTAGCACTATCTTGCCTAGGGGCATGGTCATTTTCCCGGCGAAGCCGACCAAAGGAACAGTAGCTTCCTTTAGGTCGAAGATGCTCAACTTTAATTTCTTGAACAGGTCGAGGTACATTACATCGGATGAGCTTCCTTGATCAACGAGCAGCTTGTCGATGTCAAAGTTGGCTATCCTGGGTGTAATGACCAGAGAATCATGATGTGGGGTCCTTACTCCCATCAAATCTTCATCCGTGAAAACAATATGCTTGTTATAGTTGATGTCCTCTGCTCATCGATGTTTTCCCGACTGTGATTTTGCTGGATCGATTTGAAAGGCCTGCATTATCGATGTAAGTTTTTTCAGCTCTATTCGAGCTGAGTTCCCTTGTATCTGTTTGACGTCAGATACTCCGTGAATTACGATGAACTCGTGTCCAGCATCATCCTCCAGCACATTGTCGGGTCTCATCTCTCTGTTAGCAGTCACTTTCTCTGCCCTTTTCTCCACAAAGTCGTTCAAATGCCCGGACTAGGCCAACTCTTCGAGGTGAGACTTAAGAGCTTTGTAGTGCTCGGTCTTGTGCCCTCCCTCTTTGTGAAAAGCGCATCTCAATGCATTGTTTCTCTTCGAGGGATCTCCCCCCATCTTCCTGGGCTACTTGATGAATGGCTCATCCTTGATCTTCGCAAGAACCTTGTAAATTGGTTCTTTGAAGACGGTGTTGACCGCCTGGAATGCTTTCGATGCGTCCTGGTTCCCTCCGGTTTTAGAGCCATTTTTGCCCCCGTTCTTTCCTCCTTTCCTCCGGTTCTCAGCTTTCTCACCTACCTTGGCAGTGAGCTTAGCTCGATCATTTTCTCCTGTATTAGAGCGGGTGACATCTTCTACCTTTGCGTATTTCTCGATTCGAGCCATAAGGTCGTCAATGGTCATAGCTTCCTTCTTTGTCAGGGATTGGTAGAGGAGGGAAGAATTAGGGAGCGCAATTTTGAAGGAGGCCACTGCCACCTCCTCCGCGAAGTCTTCGATCTCATTGAATAACTCCCAGTACCTCTTCGCGTATTCTCGGAGGGTTTCTTGAGGCGTTTTCTTCATTGTCATTAGAGCATCCACCCTTTTGGGATGGGAGCTACTGGTTATGAATCGAGCCGTAAAGAGTTCGGCTAGGAATTTGAAATTCTTAATCGACCGGTGGGGGAGCCTTTCGAACCACTTCTGTGCGACATCATGAAGGCTCGAGGGGAAAATACGTCACATCAGGGCATCACGGTGACTCCAGAGGGTCATTGCCTGTCGGTATTGCCTGACGTGATCGATGGGATCAGTCTTTCCGTCGTAAACCTTGAACCTTGGAATGGCAAATTTCTTGGGAGCTTCCTCCTCTTCGATTTCTTTCATGAAAGGTGACTTCATCTAGGTTTTGAGAGCTCGCGTCGCGAGTTCTCTAGTTGATCTTGTCCCGTGGTGAGCAAGATGCTGGTCCATCTCCCTGCGGACCATGTTTTGTATGAGCTCGTCGCTGCGAGCAGGGCTCTGGTGGCGGCGAGCTCTTCATAACTGTTCGTGGAGGTCTTCATCTGACTCACCTCCTTCGTCCCTTTGAGATTCTCGCCTAGGGCTCCTTCCTTGGCTGCGAGACTTGCTCGTCTGAGGGCTAGGAGTGCGATATGGGCGTCTCCGGTTATCAGGACGAAGCTCCCTTTCTAGTCTTTCCAGTCTTCTTTTCAAACGAGCATTCTCAGCCTCGTACCTGCGAGAAGACTCTCTCTGCTCATGGAGCCTTACCTCGTACGCATCAATCAACCTGGATATCTGCGTGGACCTCGCTGGTCCCTGACTTTCTTCTGAGGTTGGTCTTTCCAGGCGAGCTCTCTGATCTTAATGCCGGACTTCAGACCTAATACTGTGAGGAGCAGGTGGCTCTTGAATATCTCCTGCTTGGGGGACATTGCTGCTGTGACCAAACATCTTAAACTCCTTTCTTGAAGTGGGCTCTTCTCAGGGAAAGATGAACGTTCCCACAGACGACGCCAATTGTAGATGCAATTATTATGCAACACAAATAAATATGAGAGAAAGATTATCAAGAAGAGAACAAGGAATAGAAGATGCCAATCACACAACAAATGATGTACGTGGTTCGGCCAAGATGTGCCTACGTCCACGGTGGTGCAGTCGATCTTATTTCTATATACTCCGGAGAGTGATTACAGAGAATACCACTTATCCTGTTGCCCCGGACCTAGGGTTTAATATATACATGTGCATGTAGATGAGTGGAGGTGATGGGTTCCTCCACGTTTTCCATTTCCCCTATAACTTCCCTTCATGGGATCGTGGGGGGAGACCGGATCAAATATAAGGATCAATTGTAAGGATCAGTTATAAAAGATGAGGGGCCTGGACTTTGGGCCGCCAGAACTGGGCTACTCGTCCAGGCCCATAGTTCTAATTTTCGGGTACCCACAATTATAAAGATAAAATTTGACACCTGATTTTCAAATACTAGGTGGTTAGTAAATATTGAAAAGCTTTCGACAGTGATGCTAAGAATAAACCAACTGGATATTATGTTTTTAATTTAATAAAGTTCTGATCACCTGGTATTTAATTAGACGGTGTGTCACATAAACGTCATATAGGCGTCAACCTTAGGTCACTTATAATTAGTCTGTCGGTTATCATGTGAAACTCTGTCGAAATTCTGGATAGGCATACCGCCTGAATTTTTTAGCTATTTCATCTTTTTTAAAACAAGACCCTGTCCATCAGCAATAAATAAGTCAAACTATGTCTTATACTTTTAAAGCCTATGTCTCTCCAGGCCCGGGTCCTGTCTAGCATTTTTTTTGCATTTAGGCAAACCTAATACAAGTGAAAATCGAATAATAATAATAATAATAATAATAATAATAATAATAATAATAATAATAATAATAATAATAATAATAATAATAATAATAATAATAATAATAATAATAATAATAATAATAATAATAATAATAATAATAATAATAATAATAATAATAGTGATGATGATGGTGATGAGATTACCCTCCTTTTCAAAGACCAAAAATTGCAAAAAATAATTTTTATTTTTTCCAAAATACAAAAAATTCTCCTTTTTTCTTTCAAAAAAATCAATTCGAACCATTTTCCCTCTCAGGTCAATCGCAAACCCGACTTTGGCCTTACTCCTTATTAGCTTCGGTCTTTCGTCAAACCACCCCGAAGCTCCAATGCTTCTTCTGCTGCTTCAAGTGAATTTGGGAACTACCTCCACAAGATATCCATGGAGAACGCCCGATCAAGCAGCAAACGTCGAGCCAGATCTGATGGGTCGTCTTAGCCCAGCTCAGTGCTAAGATTGACAACCTTCAAATCGATGTCTAAAAAATACCGCAATATTGAGCCCAAACTACCGAATCTCGTGATCATGATATCCTATAGCCTCATGCAATAGGTACGCCTTCCCCCGAGCCTATTTGGGTCTCAAAATAATTCCAACATGTCCCCTGTGCCCCACCTACAAATGGGTCGCCACCTGCTCAACTCTCACAAACCTCGCCCAGCTAGGGGCTAATCCACCAGTTCCCGTGGACCCTAAAAAAGAAGAACTGAACAAGGTCAAGGAAGGCCTCAATCTTCTATCGAAGAAGTTTGACCAAGTTAAAATCTCTAGAAACTACATGGACTATACTCACATGTCTCCCTCCCCTAAGGCGAGATTACCAGAAAAGTTCAAAATGGCGAATATTGAGAAGTTCGGGGGCAGCAGGCTCCCCATTCTGCACCTACACAGCTATCATCAAGCCATGACCTTTCTTGGTGCCTCCGAGGAAATAATATCCCATATGTTTCAGTAGACCTTGAAATAAAGGACTCTCTAATGGCGTTTGTCTCTCAAAGAATATAGAATAAATTGTTGGGTAGATGTGGCCCGGGAATTAATGTCTCAATAAAAATACAACGAGGAGTTAGAGGTCAGGCGTAGAGACCTAGAGCCACTAAATAAAACCCCTGTGAATCAGTCAGTAGCTTCATTGGTAGGTGGAGAGAGAAAACTTCCACTATGACCAACAGGCCCTCAGAGGAGGAACAAGTGAGCATTGTGAAGAAAAAACTTCCAGCCCCATATTCGAGCATACATGGGAGGACAGTACTACTCGCACTTTCAAGCCCTCGAGAGGATAGGGTATAAATCGAAGAAGGTATCACCAAAGTGAGTCTTATACAAAAGAATGTGACTATAAATTTTACACCAAAGAAGTATGCGAAGCTCGCTAATGCCTCAGTCTCAAACATCAACAACATAGCACAATCTTCTATCTCTTGGGCACTATAAAGTTGCCCCAATCCTGCCAAGAAAGAATACACCGAGATCCATGATCCCGTGTCCAAAGTTTATCCAAACAAAAAATATCATTAAACCCTTGGAACCTGACCATTATAAAACCCACTCCCTAAAAAATTCAAGCCCGATGCCCACTTTGACTTTCACAAAGTCGTAGGACACATTACCGACCAATGCTTTTACCTCAGAAATGTGATCCAAGGACTGATAGACAAGGGTATCATCACCCCGCCAACTAATTCCAAGCCTAAAACCACTCACAACCCTCTTCCAGCACATGGAACTAGAACGAATGGCACTTTCTTGTAAAGTAACCCCGAATTTGACCATTCTAACCAGATTATTCCTCTCAAAGAACCCATCATCCCCATAGTCTCACCCAAACCTCTCAAGGTTTATCGATCCTTTATCCTGCACCCTACATGCCTTGTTGATCAAGTTTTGTCGCTCTTTACAAGGGCTTATATTATTGTCCTTACCGGATCTGAGGAGGGAGGTGTGGAACTACCATCTGTGTTATACTAACTCTAAGGGTTTGGATTGAAATTTCTTATCGAGATGTCCATCGACTTCTAGAACTTCAGTGACCTGTTCATAGAAGCTCAAAAATGGGCCTGAGAATCATATCATAGGGTGGTACCCATTAAAGAAGTCAGTGTAGATGAATTTTTATAGATCATAGACAATATGTTTTGCCAGAGAGGAGAAATCTACGTCATCTATGAGTTTGATAGCTCAGAGATAGGGGATAACTTTGATAGCTCAGATGATGAACTAATTTATGAAAAGCCAATTCAATAGCTAGTTTATGTCGAATGATATCTTTTAAGGATTTATTGCGGGAAATTAATAAAATATACATTTATCCTGAGATAGATGAAGCCATAGGGTTCTTATTCTTCC
The DNA here is from genome assembly GCA_949130495.1 of Sambucus nigra. Classification (NCBI taxonomy): domain Eukaryota; kingdom Viridiplantae; phylum Streptophyta; class Magnoliopsida; order Dipsacales; family Adoxaceae; genus Sambucus; species Sambucus nigra. Next base: position 428,286,009 of record OX422214.1, read on the forward strand.
CTACCCTTGTAAACCACATGACTAGATCAGGGCGATACTACGAAAATTCAATTACCCGGTCAACCGAAATCGATAAAGGAAAGGTAATTGTTGAAGAGCTCTCAATGACAAAAATTATCATTGAAGAAAAAAGGCCCTCGATCAGCTTAAGAAAATCCAAGACAACATAACCTTTTAGGGACTCTTCATGCCCTCTCAGCTGCACCAGAATGCCTTAATAAAGATTCTCACTAAAGTCACAGTTTTTCCCTCTACTCCTCCTAAAGAAGTCGTGAATATGATTGGATCATTGACCTCTACTATACTCCTCTATTTCTTCAAAAAATAAATCCCAAAATTTAACCCTGATTAAAATTATGCTCTCAACATCACCGTCGAAGTCTTAGGAAAGATGGTCCTACTATAAGAGGTCAATAATGGATATGCTCTTAATTTTTTTCCACTTAGAACCTCCAACTACTTGGGATTGAAAGTTAGTGATCTCACTCCTTCATCCACCTTCGTGCATGCCTATAATAACACTCATCGAGAAGTAATGGGTTGCATAAAACTCATACAAGGGGCTGGACCTATCAATCGTTTGACAAAATTCTAAGTCATCGATATACCTGCTTACTTCAACTTACTCCTTGGTCACCCTTGGCTCCACATCATTCGAGGATTATCCTATTATCTCTATTGGAAACTGAAGTTCTTTTCTAAAGGTCAAGTTATCACCACTTGGGGGGATGATGATAGTTCAGACAGTGACAGTATCAATAATTTAGTATTGGAGATTCAATATGGGACCAATGATATGCTCCTCTCCAATTTTAGAATTGATCCACTCACTGTCCTAATAGGGGCCACCTTCAAGGACTAAGTCTGTGCAGAGCACAACCCTAATGGCAATGTTAATTTAATTCATATCTTCAAGAATATTCACTTCATGCTCGGAATGGAGATAGGATGACGTCGACAAGCAATCCTTGAGCCCATAGTTCTGAAACAATCCTTTCCTCCATGTGTCTTAGTCTCCCAACCATCATAAATTGAACTCAAAGTGCTCCGTTGCGTGCGACTGAAGAGAGGCCTAGATAATGAAAAGACTATTTCAAAGGACTCTTTGAATGGAAGATTTGTTAAGGAGGGTGAAAACATCCCCTTCTGTGAATTCTATGAAATGTGGTGTGACCACGTTGACAAGAAGATGAAATCGAGATTAAAATTTATTTTTAAGACAAAATACTTGGTATGAAGGATGGAAACATGAAGTGAAATCTTTGACCGAGAAAACCGTGGCAATCATCGAGAAATTTGTGAAAGTCACTCCGAGTAATCCTTTGACCCGCAAACACTGGGGCCGAGTCTCTGCATGATCTGCCTAGATAATGCACCGTCGAACTCATCCGCTGAAATTATAACTGTTGATTTGCCTCTCTTAAATTAGCATATCATCCCAGTTCAACCTTCTCAAGCTCAACCCAACCCTATTATTTATCCTAGCTAAATCTCTGTACCCATTTTTATTTCTCCTTTTTCGGATGTGAATGTATCTGAGACCTCTTTCGATGAGGTTCTCAGGGTTATTTCCCTGAAAATGAAATAAACGAGGATTTTGAGTATCTTGTTATTTCTTACATTAATTATATTGTAACTAGTCAAGATCTTAATGATGATGATTTTTTAAATGAATAATTCTTAATCGATTTTAATAAGGAAAATAATAAACAACATAACGACGTTCAAATTAATGATTATGAGACTATTGTTGTTAACCTCATTTCTAGTAGCCACCAGTGCGAGATTAAGATAGGGTCCACCCTTACTTAGCATGAGCGTGTGCAATTTGAAGAACCATCGAAAGAGTTCATAGACGTCTTTGCATGGTCTTATGACAACATGTCTGGTATTGACCCGGATATAGCTCAGCATGAGATACCGATGTTCCCAGAATTCAAACAAGTCAAACAGAAGCTAAGAAAACTCTGAATCAAATGGTCAATCCAAGTCAAAAAATAAGTAGTCAAATAGCTGAACGTGGGTTTCAGTCGTGTGGTCGAATACCCCTATATGGATTTCCAACATTGTCCCCGTTATAAAGTCGGGAGGAAAAGTCTACATGTACGTCGACTATCAACATCTAAACAAAGCATTCCTAAAAGATGATTACCCATTTCTAAACATCGACATGATCATGGACAATACGACCAACCACTCCCTCAAGTCATTTGTCGACAGATTTACGGGTTATAACCAAATCAAGATGCACCCTTATTTTCAGGAGTAAACTACCTTCATCACTCCCTGGGAGACTTTAGGCTACATTGTAATGCCACTCGGGCTAGAAAACTCTGGGGATACTTACCAAAGGTATTCCACAACTATCCTGTACAACCTTATTCACAAAGAGGTCAAGATTTATGTTGATGATATGACCATCACGTTTAAGACTCGATAAGGTCACATTATCACCATCTAGAAGTTCTTTGAGAGACTACGATAGTAGCAGATGCGGTTTAACCCACTAAAGTGTGTTTTTGACTTCACAAAAGGAAAACTCTTGGGATTCATGGTCGCGAGAAAGGAATTAAAGCAGACCCTACCAAACTGAAGGCCATACTTGATATGACACCACCCCAGATGGAGAAGGAAGTCTGAGAATTCCTGGGAAACTACAATTCATCAATCGGTTCATCAGCCAACTGACCTTTATCTGTGAACCCATATTCAAACTTCTGCAAAAAGATTCAACCAAAGTCTGGAACGAGGCGTGACAAGAAGCCTTTGACCAAATCAAGAGATACCTCACCCGACCTGCTGTGCTCTTGCCTCCGCAGCCAGGTCTCCCCCTCATCCTTTACTTAACCGTCCTGGATACCGCAACAGGGGATTTACTAGCCAAATAAATCGAAGAATCTCGCAATTAAAGAGCCATCAGTTGAAAACTGGTCGGGTACGAAGTTAATTACACTACTTTAGAAAAAGCATGTGTCGCCTTAGTCTGGGTCATACAGAGGTTATGGAACTACATGCTTGCTTTTTCAGCAGACCAGTATCTCGAATGGATCCCATCAAATACCTGCTAGAGAAACTTGCCCTGTCACGTTGAATGGCCCGGTAGTTGATGTTTTAGGTGAGTTATACATTGTGTACATCATGCAGAAAGCCATAAAGGGGAGGGCCATCTACGACTACCTTTCTGATTATCCCATGAAAGGAACTTTATTTGGATCTTTTAACTTATAGATGAAGACATTTTGTGCACCTCTCAGGAGGATCTCAGATGGCAGATGTTCTTTAACGGGGCTTCTAATAAGAAAGTGTATGGCATTGGGATACTCTTGATCGCCCTTGAAGACTCTTACACCCCCATTTCCATTGAGTTAGACTTCTCTTGCACTAATAGCATGATCGAGTGTGAGGAATGAACCATAGGCCTCAATATTTCGCTTAACAAAGAAATCAAACACCTAAACGTCCATGGGAACTTCCCCCTCATTATCAGAAAAATTCCCAAAAATTGGAAAGTTATGGACGAGAAACTCCTACCCTACCATGCCAACATAGAAGAGATGACCTTATAATTTTAAGATGTCACCTTCCACTACCTTCCTCGTGCAAAGAATAGCCTATGTGCTACCCTTGCAACCCTCACCTACATGGTCGATATGCCCGAAGGAATAACATTCGCCCCTTTACTGATTTAGAAGAAAGTTATGCCCACTCACTACTGCCACAATGAGCTCATCATCGAATAAGACACTAACATGGTCAAGTTATGGTACTATGATAATTGGTGCCTCCTCAAACATGATAAATATACCCAAGAGGTAGATAAGAAAGATCATGTGACCCTTCATAAATTGGCTACCCACAACACTATATGTGACAAAGTGCTTTTTAAGAGAAACTTCATTGAAACCCATTTTCATGCATAGCAGGGGATGATATTGAAGGAATGATGCAGAAAATCCACATCGAAGAATGCAGGACCCACATGAATAGTCACATGCTTGTCAAGAAGATCATTCATCAAGGATACTATTGTACTACTATGATTCAAGGCTTCACTGCCTATGTCTGAAGATGCCTAAAATGCCAACAGTCTGCTAACCTCCAACACTTTACTCTACGGGAATCATACAACTTGACCTTTCCCTAGGCCTTGTCTACGTGGAGCATAAACATCATAAGGAAGATCACTCCTAAATATTTAAATGGTCATGGGTTCGTCCTAGTCTCCATTGACTAATTCAAAAAATGGATCGAAGTCGAGTCATACGCAGTGTTCAATACTAAGAAAGTGGCCAAGTTTATTAGAATGAATATCATTTGTCGCTACGGGGTTCCCCATAAGTTTGTATCTGATAAGGGGCTCCACTTCTAAGCTGAGGTCACATAATTGGTCGATGAGTATGAAATTCAGAGACACAAGTCTTCTTCTTACCAATCCTAAACCAATGGTGTTATCGAAATTGACAACAAAAGCCTGAAAATAATCATCAGCAAGATGATTGAAAGTTACAGAGACATGGCCGACCGAATCCCATACACCTATCAGAACACCTACTAGGGTTACCCCTTATTCTTTAGTATATGGAATGGAACCAGTTCTCCCCATTGAACTAAAAGTACCTTCCCTATGAGTTATGCTCGAGAGCAAAGTCAGTGAAGAAGATTAGCATCAGAGCCAATATGAAGAACTCTCACTTTTGGATGAAAAGAAACATTGTAAGGACATAAATTTCCAATTGAGTCTCTGTATTGTTTTGACTTAATTCTGCGAACAAAACTATGTTTGTAATATGTCATAGGGAAATTTCATTTTGTCACGATCCCACTACTTCTATGACGTATTGAAGAAATTGAAGACGTTGTGGCAAAGCTTCAAATAATTAATCATGCTAAAGTTTAGTTGGTGCATGTTTATTCGTCTTCAAGTTAATTGCATTCCGATATCACACAGGTATGAATGCGTATAATTAATGGAGCTCGGAATAATTTTTATAAAAAGATAAGGATGTAATTTTATAAGAAACAATATTTTAAAAGGTTTTAAAAGTGTTTCAAATGGTTTACACTATGTTTTATTCTGATAAACTCAAAAAAGTGTTTGACTTAATTGGATCTCCTTTGCAAGAAACGTTTTAAAGAAAAGTCAAACTGACACGCGCATCGTTCAGGCAACATCTCTGCTCGTTCGAGCGAGTTGGCTATGTCGCGTGAATGAGTGTCCAATCTCGTTCGAGTGACACATTTTTTGAGGTGGCTAATTTTTCCTATTTAAAGCGTGGTTTCGTCAGAATTAACATGTGGTGCAATCTGGAAAATATTTTTCGATCCAGTACGTGTTTTGCACATGTTTTTCTAAGGTTTCAAAGCTTAAACACATCCATAGAGTTTGCAAATATCCGAGTTATAATTACTATATGTTTATGTGATCTTGCTGCACCAAGAAGGTTAGTTCTATACTTGAACATCTGGATTTGCGATGAAGAAAAGAGAAGGACTTTTTGTTCGACATCCTAGACGTATCAAAGCCGTTCAGTGGACACCGAGACATACGTAGATGCGTGTGTTGTGGACAGGTATTGTGGAAGAAGGACTTTCTACGTGGTCACTATGAGAGGAGTGGTTGAAGATTCATAAGAGCGTCAAGACCCAGGGGGATCAAGTCGTTGAGTGAGTCTTTAGTCTGTTCGTTGTAATTCCACATTTATATTGATTGTCTGACTTGGGTCGTCCAAGGTTTTTTCTCGTCTTGGGTTTTTCCTCATACGTCCTGCATTGTGAGTATTCTCTACTTTACTTTACTTGATTTAATCACTAGATGGATGTTTAGGATTAATCAATATAAAATTGGTTTAAACTAAAAATTGTTTTTTCACAACTTGGTTTAGTACTAATTAAAAGTTGGATAATTTTTTGTGAAAATTGGTTTGATTTGAAACACACGCATAAGGGCCACTCTTTCAAATTGTTATCAGAGCTAGAAAACATAATTTATTTGTTTTGTGATCCCGTGTGTTTGTTTTCTCTCGATGGATTATCTAAGCTTTGACGATTTACATCGTTTGAATTTAAAGTTTGCAAAATGTATTGAAATTTTGGAGAAAGAAAATTCCTGTTTTAAAAATATGAATTAATATTTGCAAACATTTCAAATTCAAAGATATATTTGTCGTGAGAAGTTTGGTTCCTTTTTTAAGGATTTTAATATGTTAAAATTGGGCGAAAAGGAGAGTGATAATAGAATCCTCGTTTTAGAAAAAGAGTTAGAGGATTTGAGAAATTATAGGGTTTGTGTCGTTGAGGAAAATAATTCGATTAATGATTTTGTGGCACGAGAAAAGGCTCTTAGGGATAAGTTTTCCCACATTGAGGGGGAGAGAGATAACCTTCTAGGGGTAATTGATAATTTAAAGAAGGAGTCCCTAAAGTTTGAGGAGCTTAATTTTTTCCATGAGTCCAAAGTTTTGAAGTTTAAAAATGATTCAAATGACTCTAATAGGTTGTGTAGTGATGGCTCGTTTTGTTCTTATGCTTCCATTGCTAATGTCAAAACCATTACTTGTTTTAGAGGATCCATCACATTCGAGGGGATTAAAAAAGGTCAGCCTAAAGGTCCCGTTCCTTGTCGAGTTTATACATGTTCGCATTGTTGTAGGAGAGGTTACCTTCAGAGTTTTTGCTATGATCTTCAAAAAGACCCTAGGAAGTTTAAACGTAGTGTCCCGCCAATTCCTAAAGCCCGTTTTGCTAGATATACACCTATTTGGGTTAGGAAATCCGTTTAGGAGATGCTAATTGCTAGGTTGGTTGATTCTCACATGCTTGCACTCGATGCATCACATGTTATTTCTTATTAATAGTTCCTTGCATGATAATGTTTGTCATATGCTAGTTTCTTCATGATATATTCATTGATAGTATAATGACTTGTGTATCATTTTGTATCATAGTTTTTCATGTGTTTGAGTCCTATTGAAAAAATACAAAAAAGATTTTGTTTTTGAGAAAACTTTTGAAAACTCAAAAAGATTTTACTTTTATTTGAGTCAAAATATGTTTAAAAAGCCAAAAAGATTTTTGTTTTTTTTGTTTATTTTGTTTTTGTGTTTACATGTTTGATATGGCATATTGGTGTGCTTGGACCCCCATCGTTTCATATCCATGTGGCTAGGACATTTGGTCATTATTATCGATGCTTAGAATGATCTTAACCATTGTTTATATGGGGTAGTTTCAAAGTTGATATGCATTTTGATTCGAGTTTGTAAATATGCCATCATTGCACACATGCACGAGTTTATATGGATGTTTGACTTCTATTGCATAATTGAATTTAGTGAGGCGTTCTTATCTCAATATTGTCATCTATGCATAAGTAGACTTAAGGAGAAGTGTGCGTGTAAGAATCGTTTACCGTGAGTATTTGAATTGGTACCTAATTGAAAAAATGATGAGTCATTCACAGGAAAGGACTATGAGAGTTCAATTAACTCATCGTGAAAGCCACCGTTTAAAAGAGCCCAAAAGAAAAAGGCAAAATGCTAAGGAAAGGGATAATAAGATTTTCTCTGGGTTGAGAATTCTAGAAACCTCGAAAGAACTTAAAAAGTATGTATATATGAGGGAGTTTGGTTAGAGAAAATACAAATGGGTTTGCACAACTAATCCTAATGTTGAAACATTGCAATTTGATGCTATTATTTGTAGAATCGTCAAAAATCTTGATTTGTGTGCATATAGTATGTTTAGTTCATTAAGCTCACACTTTAATTCTCATATGGCTATGATAAAGTTCAATGATTTATCGCTATCAATTATATCTTCTTGATCTTTTCGATGTGTTGGAATTGAGACTCATTTGTTGTAGTTTCATGCCAATACATTCTATGTCCATGTTTGAGCACATAAGTAATATGTTTGCATGTAACTCGCATTGTTAGTTTTTATGTGTTTTTGCATTTTACGTAAAAAGAATACTGTTTTAGAACTGTTTTACTGCTGTCAGTCCCTTCCTGGGATTTTTTCTAGAAATTTTTTCACTGGGCAAATATATAAGATATTTTTGGAAATCTAGGAAAGTTTGGTTGTCGTGAGAAGTCGTTCAAATTACAGCTCATGTCGTAAGAAGACCTCTTTCGAGCGACGCCCTCATCTCGTTTGAGCGACGTCCCTGGCTCGTTTGAATGCCAGTCTCAGAATTTTTGCTTCTTTTTGTTTGCAGTCCACTAGTTTATTTTGTGATATTTTTTGTACTACTGGAAGCTTTCTGGACTGATTGGTTTATATGCAGGTTTTACTGTCTCATATTGGAATTTTGCATATGATCCGTTTATCCCACCTGATTAGAGTGCTATATTCTTTGTGTGATTCATTTGTTTACTAGCTACTGATTTATCATTACTTGATCATATTTAGTTGGTTGTTTCATGATTATCTAGCGAATTTTATTTGGTATATCTTCATATTAGATACCTGTTGTTTGGTTTATCTTTTCATTGGGTTGCCTATTCGAGACAAAAAGGGGAGAGTTGTATGTGATGTAGGAGTAGATTTGTTGGGCATGTTTATTGAGATTTGATTTAAATGTTGTTGAATTACATATCTTACAAATTGGTATCATATTGTTGTTCAATTATTTAACAGATAATTTTTCAGAGTTTATTCATTTTAGTATCTATGGTAAAATTGGTATCATTTGTATATATATATATATATATATATATATATATATATATATATATATATATATATATATATTGGTTTCATTTGTACCTCTATACTTCACTGGGTATTTGTTTGTCTGTTTCATGTGTGTAGGTATGCTTCAGCGATTCGAGATTTCAAGTCTATATCACATTCAGACAGTTCATGCATGTCGGTGCTACATATACTAGTCCGTGTCCTGTAATTTTTGGCTCTGGGTTTATGGGATGGGATTTAGGCGTCATACGGCTTGACGACCCGGCTTAGGTATTTCACTGGTTTAGTTTTGTCCCAGAATAGTCAAAGGGGGAGATATATAAGGACATAAATTTTCAATTGAGTCCCTGTATTGTTTTGAGTTAATTCTGCAAACAAAACTGTGTTTGTAATACGTCAAAGGGAGATTTTATTTTGTCAAGATCCCACTCACTCTATGACGTATTGAAGAAATTGAAGACGTTGCGGCAAAGCTTCAAAGAATTAATCATGCCAAAGTTTAATTGGTGTAAGTTTATTCGTCTTCAAGTTTATTACATTCCGAGATCACACAGGTATGAATGCATATAATTAATGGAGCTCGGAATAATTTTTGTAAAAATATAAGAATGTAATTTTATAAGAAAAATATTTTAAATTGTTTTAAAGGTGTTTTAAATGGTTTTCACTACATTTTATTCTGATAAGCTCGAAAAAGAGTTTGACTTAATTGGATTTCCTTGGGAAGAAACGTTTTAAAGAAAAAGTCAAACCGACACGCACGTCGTTCAAATGACATCTCTGCTCGTTCGAGCGAGATGGCAATGTCGCGCGAACGACTGGACAATCTCGTTCGAGCGACAAATTTTTCGAGGCGGCTAATTTTTCCTATTTAAAGCATGGTTTCATCAGAATTAACGTGCGGTTCAATCTGGAAAATAGTTTTCGATCCAGTACGTGTTTTGCACATGTTTTTCTAAGGTTTCAAAGCTTAAACACATCCATAGAGTTTGCAAATATCCAAGTTATAATTACTATATGTTTATGTGGTCTTGCTACACCAAGAAGGTTAGTTCTATACTTGAACATCTGGATTTTGCGATGCAGAAAAGAGAAGGAATTTTTGTTCGACATCGTAGACGTATCAAAGCCGTTCAGTGGACACCGAGACATACGTAGATGCGTGTGCTGTGGAGAAGTATCGTGGAAGAAGGACTTTCTACGTGGTCACTATGAGAGGAGTGGTTTAAGATTCATAAGAGCGTCAAGACCCAGGGGGATCAAGTCGTTGAATGAGTCTTTTGTCTGTTCGTTGTAATTCCACATTTATAATGATTGTCTGACTTAGGTCGTCCGAGGTTTTTTCCCGTCTTGGGTTTTTCCTCGTACGTCCTGCGTTGTGAGTATTCTCTACTTTACTTGCTTTAATCACTAGATGCATGTTTATTATTAATCAAGATAAAATTGGTTTAAACTAAAAATTGATTTTTCATAACTTGGTTTGGTGCTAATTAAAAAGTTGGATAATTTTTTGTGAAAATTGGTTTGATTTAAAACACACGCATAAGGTCCACTCTTTCAAATTGGTATGAGAGCTAGAAAACATAATTTATTTGTTTTGTGATCCCGTGTATTTTTTTTCTCTTAATGGATTCTCTAAGCTTTGACGATTTACATCGTTTGAATTTAAAGTTTGCAAAACGTATTGGGGTTTTGGAGAAAGAAAATTCTTGTTTTCAAAATATGATTGAATATTTGCAAACGTATCAAATTCAAAGAGATATTTTTTGTGAGAAGTTTGGTTCCTTGTTTAATGATTTTAATATGTTAAAATTGGGAAAAAAGGAGAGTGATAATAGAATCCTCATTTTAGAAAAAGAGTTAGAGGATTTGAGAAATTCTAGGGTTTGTGCCGTTGAGGAAAATAATTCGATTAATGATTTTGTGGCACGAGAAAAGGCTCTTATGGATGAGTTTCCCACATTGAGGGGGAGCGAGATAACGTTCTTGGGGTAATTGATAATTTGAATAAGGAGTCCCTAAAGTTTGGGGAGCTTAATTTTTTTCTTGAGTTCAAAGTTTTGAAGTTTAAAAGTGATTCAAATGACTCAAATAGGTTGTGTAGTGATATCTCGCCTTGCTCAAATGCTTTTGTTGCTAATTTCAAAACCATTACTTGTTTTAGAGGAACCATCACATTCGAGGGGATTAGAAAAGGTCAACATAAAGGTCCCGTTCCTTATCGAGCTAACACATGTTCACATTGTGGTAGGAAATGTCACCTTAGGAGTTTTTGCTATGATTTTAAAAAAGACCCTAGGTAGTTTAAAAGCAGTGTCCCTTCGGTTCCCCAAACCCATTTTGTTAGTATACACCTGTTTGGGCTAGGAAATCCATTTTGGAGATGCTAAATGCTAGGTTGATTGATTCTCACATGCTTGCACACGATGCATCACATGCTATTTCTTATGAATAGTTGCTTGCATGATAATATTTGTCATATGCAAGTTTGCTTCATGATATATTCATTGATAGTATAATAACTTGTGTATCATTTTGTATTATAGTTTTTCATGTGTTTGAGTCCTATTGAAAAAATACAACAAGATTTTGTTTTTGAGAAAACTTTTGAAAACTCAAAAAGATTTTGCTTTTATTTGAGTCAAAATATGTTTGAAAAGCCAAAAATATTTTTGTTTTTGTGTTTACAAGTTTGATGTGGCATATTGGTGTGCTTGGACCCCCATCGTTTCATATCCATGTGGCTAGGACATTTGTTCATTATTATCGATGCTTAGAATGATCTTAACCATTGTTTATATGGGGTAGTTTCGAAGTGGATGTACATTTTGATTAAAGTTTGTAAATATGCCATCATTGCACACATGCACGAGTTTATATGGATGTTTGACTTCTCTTGCATATTTGAATTTAGTGAAGCGTTCTTATTTCAATCTTGTCATCTATGCATAGGTAGACTTAAGGAGAAGTGTGCGTGTAAGAACCATTTACCGTGAGGATTTGAATTGGTAACTAATTAAAAAAATGATGAGTGATTCACGGGAAAGGGCTGCGAGATTTCAATTAACTCATCATGACAGCCACCGTTTAAAAGAGCCCAAAAGAAAATGGAAAAAAGCTAACAAAAGGGCAATTCAGATTTTCTTTAAGTTGAGAATACTAGAAACCTCAAAAGAACTTAAAAAGTATGTATATATGAGGGAGTTTGGTTGGAGAAATTTTAAATGGGTTTGCATAACTAATCCTAATGTTGAAACATTGCAATTTGACGCTATTGTTTGTAGAATCGTCAAAAATCTGGATTTGTGTGCATATAGTATGTTTAGTTCGTTAAGCTCACACTTTAATTTTCATATGGCTATGATAAAGTTTGATGATTTATCACTATCAATTACAGCTTCTGATCTTTTCGATGTGTTGGAATTGAGACTCATTTATTATAGTTTCACTCCCATACATTCCATGTCCATGTTTGAGCATATAAGTATTATGTTTGCATGTAATTCGTATTGTTAGTTTTTATGTTTTCAGCATTTTAGGTAAAAAATCTTACTGTTTTAGCACTCTTTTACTGTTGTCAGTCCCTTCCTGGCTTTTTTTTTGGAAATTTTTTCACTCGACAAAAATATATGATATTTCTGGGAATCTGGGAAAGTTTGGCTGTCGCGAGAAGTCGTTCAAATGACAACTCATGTCGTGAGAATACCTTGTTCGAGCGACATCCTCATCTCGTTTGAGGGATGTCCCTAGCTCGTTTGAATGTCAGTCTCAGAATTTTTGCTTCTTTTTGTTTGCATTCCACTGGTTTATTTTATGATAATTTTGGTACTGCTAGATGCTTTCTGGACTGACTGATTTATATGCAGGTTTTACAGTCTCATATTGGAATTTTTCATATGATCCATTTATCACAACTGATTAGATTGCTATATTCTTTGTGTGATTCATTTGCTTACTAGCTACTGATTTGTCCTTACTTATTCATATTTAGCTGGTTGTTTCATAATTATCTAGCGATTTTTATTTGGTATATCTTCATGCTAGATACATGTTGATTGGTTTATCTTTTCATCGGGTTGTTTATTCGAGACAAAAAGGGAGAGAGATGTATGTGATGTAGGGGGAGATTTGTTGAGCATGTATATTGAGATTTGATTTAAATATTATTTAATTACATATCTTACAAATTGGTATCATATTGTTGCTTAATTGTATAATAGATGATTTTTCAAAGTTTATTTATATTGGTATCTATGGTAAAATTGGTATCATTTGGATATATAAATATATTGGTTTCATTTGTTCCTCCATACTTCACTGGGTATTTGTTTGTCTGTTTCATGTGTGTAGGTATCCTTCAGAGACTTGAGATTTCAAGTCTACGTGACATTCAGATAGTTAATGCTTTCCGGTGCTACATATACTAGTCTGTGTCGTGTAAGTTTTTACTTTGGGTTTATAGGATGGGATTTAGGCATCATATGGCTTGACTGCCCGATTTAGGCATTTCACTGGTTTAGTTTTGTCCCAGAATTGTCAAAGGGGGAGATTTGTAAGGACATAAATTTCCAATTGAGTCCCTGTACTGTTTTGACTTAATTCCGTGAACAAAACTGTGTGTGTAATATGTTATAGGGAGATTTTATTTTGTCATGATCTCACTTGGTCTATGACGTATTGAAGACGTCGCGGCAAAGCTTCAAAGAATTAATCATGCCAAAGTTTAATTGGTGCAAGTTTATTCGTCTTCAAGTTAATTGCATTCCGAGATCACACAGGTATGAATACGTATAATTAATGGAGCTCCGAATAATTTTTATAAAAATATAAGGATGTAATTTTATAAGAAAAAATATTTTAAAATGTTTTAAAGGTGTTTTAAATGGTTTACACTACGTTTTATTCTGATAAGCTCGAAAAAGAGTTTGACTTAATTGGATCTCTTTTAGAAGAAACGTTTTAATGAAAAAGTCAAACTGACACGCGCATTGTTCAAACTTCATCTCTACTTGTTCGAGCGAGATGGATATGTCATGCGAACGACTGTCCAATATCGTTCGAGTGACACATTTTTCGAGGCGGCTATTTTTTCCTGTTTAAAGCATGGTTTCGTCAAAATTAACGTGCGGTGCAATTTGGAAAATAGTTTTCGATCCAGTACGGGTTTTGCACATATTTTTCTAAGGTTTCAAAGCTTAAACACATCCTCAGAGTTTGCAAAGATCCGAGTTATCATTACTATGTGTTTATGTGATCTTACTCCACCAAGAAGGTTTCTTCTATAGTTGAACATTTGGGTTTTGCGGTGAAGAAAAGAGAAGGACTTCTTGTTCGACATCGTAGACGTATCAAAGACGTTCGGTGGACACCGAGACATATGTGGATGCGTATGTTGTGGACAGGTATCATGGAAGTAGAACTTTCTACGTGGGCACTGTGAGAGGAGTGGTTGAAGATCAGAAAGCATCAAGACCCCTGGGGATCGAGTCGTTGAATGAGTCTTTTGTCTGTTCGTTGTAATTCCACATTCATAGTGATTTCATGTCTTGGGTCATCCGATGTTTTTTCCCGTCTTTGGTTTTTCCTCGTACATCCTGTGTTGTGAGTATTCTCTACTTTACTTTACTTGCTTTAATCACTAGATTTATGTTTAGGATTAATCAAGATAACATTGATTTAAACTAAAAATTGGTTTTTCATAACTTGGTTTGGTGCTAATTAAAAGTTGAATAATTTTTGGTGAAAATTGGTTTGATTTGAAACACACGCATAAGGGCCACTCTTTCAGGCTTAAGGGTCTATACCACATATAGGGGTACCATCATTGGATAATATTATCATTCAATGAGAAAGTCAAGGACCGCGGTGTCCAAGAAGGAGACCTTGCTCCTAAAGAAATTATAGAACCTGTCTGGGACCCCAGAGGGAAGTTTAAAACTAATTGGAGGGGATCCTACATCGTAAAGAAAATTCTTTCAAGCGGCGTTGCTATGCTCATTGATCTCAATGGAAAAGATATGGTGCATCCAATAAATATAGATCGTCTCATGAAATTCTACCCTTAGTCCAAATTCTCGGCACACTACGATTTTTCTCATCCCCCTTCTATTCTAAAAAAATAAAAATTCTTCATTTCTCCCTACCCAGAACTACGTGGGAATTGATCGTCTCAAAATAATTCCTTTCAAAATGAAACTCATGAATAATCAAAACCCACATAGGCACGTAGGCAACCCATACGACACACATATAGGTGCGGTCCTTACTTTTTATAAAATGTTATTCTTTTCTAACCCCCCCCCAAAATGATGGTCTATCTTATCATTTACGTGAACAAAAGGATTATGTATGCCTTAGAAGTTGGTATAAATTGTTCAAATGCAAAACTCATCAAAAGACACAATAAAATATGTCAGAATCATTTTTTATTTCAAATCAAGGTATATAGTTGTTACATAAAATATTAGTCAAGGGAGTAAAGAAAGACCACCCTTTTTCCATAACGAAATTAACCTATAAAATAACCTACCCAGTCCAAATAACCAACTTCATAGAAAAACCCTAAAATATGTCGAATACCAACACAAATCACCCCAAACATAAATTTCCCCAACTTTACTAACACTGCCCTCAACTGCTATATGACCCTACCTCGTCATCATTTTCTACTCCCAGAGGCCCCCCTGGTCTCCCACTTCGGGTTAACATTCTGCATGTGCTCCATGTAGCGGTACGTCGTGACAAGTTTGGCCTAAACCTCAACTCCCTCCCCTACGGTGTCAAAGGCAACAAGACACCCGTGCCTAGTCTCTTCCTCCATAATCTTCATCACTACCCGCTTCTACAACCATTTTAGGTAATCCCCAGACACATGACAAGCCCATCCCACAGTTCATGATGAAAGGGTAGACAATCGACGGCGCTACCATAAAGGTCCCAATATCATCCATATAGATTCAGTCAGGTCCTCCTTCGGGAAAAAGTTCATTACCACCCCACTTGGAGCAGGAGCCGCCATGGAAAATAGAAGGAAGCCTATTGAAAGCCAACCACCCACACATATAGATACTCTCTTAACTACAAAATGGGTTATAATTCTCCTCGGTATGGCATAGATCAGCGAAGGCACCGAGGCCCATGCTCCATAAGCTAGTTAATTCAATTCTCTGTTGGAGGGCCAAAATTGAAGAAAGGTCGAACAAAGAAATTAGGCACACCCGACAAGGGATACTCAAGAGGGACCGACAGGAGAAACCTCTCAGAAATCCACATAAATAGCACACATGGCTCCACATAGAAAATCAAAATGACCCTCCTTCCAAGCATTAATACCGTTCATGGTTTTCGCCAGCACTACCACTGCATAACAACGGCGGTAAGACATCCACGCCACTACCGTGGACACTTAGGGATCAACCGTCAAGCCTCTTATCACTAATAACAACCACGCAGTCAGCCCCAAAGTAACAGCCCTAGTAAAGCCAGCATTAGTGAAGCTCCTCTAACGCATCGAGTCATAACTGTCAAAAGAATAATATTCCTTCCGTGAACCAATGGTCGAGCTGTCGAGAAAAAGATATGGATAAATAAACCCAAAGATACCCGAGGAGAACAAGACAAATCAGGCATAGCCGCCACGACACTTGGGCTAATCCCCAAGATCGCTGAAAACTCCTCATATGTAGGGTAGGCCTCATCCAGGCCAAAGTGGAAGACATGATCCTCAGGGTACTAGAATTGTACCTCTGTTGCCATCAAATTTTAGACTATGGCCCAATTGCGCCATAAAGAAGCCCGGCGTAAGCTGAAAGTGTCATAGTCGACGTTATAGATACATATGGCCTATAAACCTTCTAGGTAGGAAGATAATTCTTCCGACATTGGGAGGGCCATTTAAGAAAAATAAAGACACAAAAGAAGAAATACGATTGGTGGTGAAAAGAACACATCCCCTAACTCTCCTTTTATACCCAAAAACCCTTGCAAAAAAACAAACCACCCAGAAATCCATTTAACTCTCTACCCTATAGAGTACCATAAGTATATAGAAATGCAATCAAAGCCAAAGGAGTTATTTGTCTTGACCCTTATGCCGATAGGCAAGACAAGGGGCATGCCGATCGGCAACCCCCCAATTTTAGAAAAATGTCATTTTGCCCAAAATTAATTTTTAAACTCCTTACTTTGAAAAGTTACCCCAGGTTATTTATTTATTTTTAATCCTCTTTTCATAAAATAAAAAAATTCACATTCTTATCTTTGTCTTCCCAAAGTAAAATAATCTCAGTAGTAAATTATGTGCATATTAATTAAGCCCCTAAAACAAGAAAAATAACGAAAAAGAAATGCATTTTTTCATATATATTCTTTCTCTGGAAGCATTACATATTTGTAGATATAAGAAAAAAAAGAATAAAATATAATGGGACTCTACCTGAACCCTCTCTCATAACATCTCCAATCAAACCTTAAGCCCTCGCGGCACAGACGCTTCCCTCTATGATAGGCGGTGGACCCTTCGCTCCCAGAATCGAAACTCTCCTCAGTATCAGTCAGAGGTACCAAGAAAGAAGTGGATGAATTCTTTATATAAGCAGACATAGTGGCCATCCAATCCTTGATGTCCCGCAACCATTTGGTCGGCACCCGCACAAACGGTAAAGAAAATAGAAAACAACAAAAGACGATCTAGTCGGTAAAGAGCAATGTAGAATAAAACAGGAAATGGAAAAGAGAAAAGAAAAGAAGTATACTTCAAGTCGAAGAGCCTCATCAATGAGGCATATCAAC
The DNA here is from genome assembly GCA_949130495.1 of Sambucus nigra. Taxonomy (NCBI): domain Eukaryota; kingdom Viridiplantae; phylum Streptophyta; class Magnoliopsida; order Dipsacales; family Adoxaceae; genus Sambucus; species Sambucus nigra. Next base: position 428,303,493 of record OX422214.1, read on the forward strand.
TCGACTACGAACGCATGAGGACGTTGGGGAACTCTCAACGACTCCCCACTGCTCAACCGAAAATCCTAAGAAGGGGGAGTGACCTAAGTGAGCGGACCCTCCTCCGCTGTTGCCATTGCACCACTTCTCGTGTTATGGTCTGATCCCATTAGTACCCTTACCCAAAGCAGTAGCAGGCGGAGGAATGTTCTCCACATCATAAAAATATGAGGTCATCAATTAGTTGGTCATGAAGTCCAGATAATCATAACTCATCATTTTCTCCGTATAATGCGTGTAGGGATCGCCTATAATCTCTACCGCTTTGGCCTCATTTGACATCTCCCTCACCTGCCTCATATATGTAGGAGGCATCGATGGTAATACCTCCACCTTATCCTCCACTATCTGCCTCAACACCCTTTCTTCCAAGTACCAAAAGTACTTAAACTCATGCGCCATGAGCCATCATATCTACGCATGCACGCCAGCAACCTCCATGACCCGGGAAAACATCACCTAAGGGTAGAAGGTCACATGCATCCCCAGTAAAGAATTAATACCTACTCAAGAAATAAATATTCCAAAAAACTCAGGAAGGTATGGAAGTTAACTAGATCGCTCGTCAAGTCATTCAAGACCTTTCGCACTTCCTTTAGGGACAAGGACTAGTTTGACTATCGTTTGGACTTTCGCTATCGGAACATTTGGCAGAATTCCCCCAATTCATCATCCTTCAGGGACACCAACCCCACATTGCACCCTATAACCTCCTAGAACCACGCCTATAAAAAACAAGAAATCAGAAAAGCAGTATGGAAAAAAAGAACTACATAAAAATAAACTAAAATAAAATTTAAGTCACGTCTAGAAGGTACGTGGCTCCCATAAAAATCTATCGGTACCCCGACTGAATTCATCCAGGGAAGTATAAAGGTACGTCAAAGTGAAACATGTCCACAAAATCCTCAAATATGGAAAAAAATAAGAGATGAACGATGTCGTCGCTCGTTGCCATTAAGAATCCCCCATGAAAAAGAAAAATAAATAGACGGGTTGTTGTCTCACCTGCATCCCATCCATCGCATCAATTATCCTATTCGACAACACCTACTTCAAAGTAGAAATCTGGATAGAATCTCTTAAAATTATTTCATCCATGTCTCCTAAAAAGGATGCACTTCCTCCAACGTAACCCTGAGAGTGAGGTTCCCTACGATCTAAAACCCCTTACACTCCAGCCCTATCAGCTGCTGGGCATCAATGGGAGTAACGGTCATCTCCCAGAATCCCAAATGGAATGTGTGGGTAGTATCCCACCATCTCTCCCCAAGAACACACAGCATCGCGGTAGAAAGCAATGTCTCATCTAATGCCTTTGCCAATGGTCCAAAAATTACATACGATACCATTTAGAGTATAGCCCCATGATGCTTGTCACAAACATCCTTCAACCTAATTGTCCCTCAGTATCGAATGCTCGAAGGAGCTATATTAGTCTACAAAAACTAAAAGAAAAACCCTTCATTAGCACAAGAAGGTGAAAGAGAAAAATGAATTAGAGAACCAAATGTCACAATACTTACATAGCCATTAGGATTCTTCACCCTAGATGAACGATGGTGCACAGGTTTGCGCAATAATATACACTCATCAGAAACTGGATCAAACGAGTCAAAGGCATTCTCATTGCCCAGTGCAAGGTGCACCACATCTCGCCTCTCTAGGCCGACCCAATCATTAACAGCCAACAACTTGTTATTATTAACATCGCCTAAAGTGCTAACCACTTGGAGTCTTAAAGAAAGAAGAACTTATAAATGAATCTTAAAGATATAAAGAAAGATATACAAACACTTGAAGGTGTGAAAAATGAAGAGTGGTCGCCCATTTATATAGAAGGCTAAGGGGCCTGTCGATCAGCAAACTCCTTCCCATACCGATCGACTACTGCCTTTCTCTATTTCCAAAGAAGTCCATTGGTATGTGCCCTAAGTCAATAGGAACCTCCCCAAACCTTCCTATGGGTAGTCCTCTCTAAATTTCATACTAAAAATGCCAAAAAATCCAAAACAAAACTGAAAATTCCTAAGCTTTCCCTAAAAGATCTCTGAAAATACAAAACATTATTTTTGTCTGGGAAAATCTTTTTTGGAGCACTAAGCCCCTTAAAAATTCTCAAAATACCCAGACGGGTTAACATAACACTTTTTTCCCAGCGAAATAAATGGTACGCTCGCATGCGAACCTACTATACTTTCCCAGTAGAAATCGTAAGTCAACTCATTCCCCAGCGGAACCAAAGATGCACCAAAATCATCCACGCCTTCCCCAGCAGGATCCACTATCTACACAATCCCTAGTGGAATTAAAAATTAATAAATTCCCCAGCAGAACTACTCCTCACAAATTAAAACTTTAGGTCCTCGAAATTGACATCGACCCGCAGAATCAATCATCACTACTTTAGATCCTCAGAATTAACTTCGGCCCATAAAATTGTTCATCACCACTTTAGGTCTTTAGAACTAACCTCGACCCATAGTATTTGTCATCACCACTTTAGGTCCTCAAAATTGATGTCGACCCGTAGAATTGGTCGCCACAACCTTAGGTCCTAAGAATTGACATCGACCCGTAGAATCGATTGTTACAACTTTAGGTCCTTAAAATTGAGGATAGACCATAGAATTAGTCATCATAACTTTAGGTCCAAAGAATTGACCTCAACTAACAAAATAGTTCGTCACAACCTCAAGTCCTCAGAATTTTCCTCGGCTAGTAAAATAGGTCGTCACAATCGTAGGTCCTCAGAATTAACCTTAGCTCACAAAGTCGATCGTCATAACTTTAGATCCTTATAATTGAACTCGACCATCATAATTAGTCATCATACCTTTAGGTCCTCAAAATTAATCTTGGCCCGTAGAATCGGTGGTTAAAATTTTAGGTCCTCAAAATTGACCTCGACCTGCTGAATTGGTCATCACTATTTTAGGTCCTTAGAATTGACCTCGGCTCGCATAATTAATCGTCACAACCTTAGGTCCTCAGAGTTAACATCGACCAGTAGAATTGGTTGTCATAACTTTAGGTCCTTAGAATTGACATCGTCCAGTAAAATTGGTCGTCACAACTTTAGGTCCTCGAAATTGACCTCGGCTTGCAAAATCGGTCATCACAATTTAGGTCCTCAAAATCGACCTTGACCAGCATAATTGGTTTCTAGAACTTTAGGTCCTTAGAATTGACCTCGAACAATATAATCGATCGTCATTATTTAAGTCCACAGAACAGACTTCAACCTTCTGAATCGATCACCCTCGCCGTTCAGGTCCACATAATTGACCTCAATCCTCTTCCCTAGTGACGATGTGGTGTCTTTCATTTAATGAACTTCACTTCTCCAAGCTCGTTTGTCGAGGTTCAATATAGACACCCCATAGGAGGACCCCCCAATCACCTCCTTAGGTCTCTAACACTCACCTATTCACCATAAACCCTAGGCCATACTCCGAGTACCGATTTAGAGGCCACCGGGTGGTCTCAGGTCCTCTTTGACTCTATTAAACTCTCTAAATTGATCGAAGATCAATGAATACTTAAAGGTATCTGAATCCTCTTTCCAATGTCCCATCATGTGCATGGATCGGTCTTACGGTCCGGACGAACAATCCAGTTTACTTTAAAAATTGATATAGAGGCTATCGGGCTCTCTCAAACCCTGATTGATTCTTATCAACTCTTTCTTATGAGATAAGCTTAATAAATATTTGAAGGGCTCTAAATCGCCTTTCCAACGGTCCATCTCGTGGATGAATCGGCCTTAAAATTTAGATAAACGATCCATTTTACTTGAAAAGGTCATCGAGCGCTTCCAAGCCCCATTTGATCATGGTCAACTCTTCTAACTGAGCGAAGCTCAGTGAAATATCAAAGGTATTTGAATTCCCTTTTCAACTTTCTACCTCGTGTGCGAATCGACCTTACAGTTTGGACGAACATTCCCTTTTCCCAAGAAAAGCCTCCGGTTTAGAGACCACCGGGCGCTTTTAACCCCGTTTGAATTTGGTCAACTCCTAGACCTGGGTGTGAATCAATAGATTCTCAAAGGTATATAAATTCCATTTCTAATGGCCTACCTCATGCGTGATTAGGTGTTAGGGTTTGCATTTTATGCCCATTTTTTTGAAAAAAAATCTTTTAAGAACTGCCTATAAGCACTCCAGGCACCTTGCCTATTGATAGGTATACTTTTCCTTGCCTTACAAGGCAGGCCAACTACCGACAGGCAGGTTAATCCCCATGCCAATTGGTACCCCCTTAAACCTTTAAATAGGATCCATGACCTCACCTCAAAAGGGACAGCAGGGAACCCTCTCAGAAAGTCAGAAAACATTCCCCTCAAATTGAGAGCCTTTCCCTTTCCTAAAAAGCCCATTTTCACATTTTCCTTCCATCATTTCCTTAACTTACTGAGAAAATCCACCCCACCTCTTCATACCACTTACATACCATTTCAAGATCAATATATTAGCATTTCAAGACCAACAACAAACACTCATAAGAAGGTCTACTTATCCATCCCTTTATCTAGTCTTTCCTTTTAGGGTTATTTATCTTAATTTTTTTTTTTCATTATATCACATTTATTAATCTTTACTCTTTATTAGCAGTATTTCACATGATTTGTTTTCATAAAAATACCCAAAAGAAGAAAAATAGGGTTCATCCGTGAATTCCAAAAGCGGGATTTCCATTTCTCACTCTCACTCTAAAAACACATTTTGCTTACACATACATAAAAGAAATCTCACATTTGGATTTATGGGTTGAACCCCAACACTATCCTATTTTTGAACTACGTGGACTTTGATGTCCCTTGGGCTATGAAAGTGTCTTGGGCCAATCTCGTGATTTGAGTCCTCCCTTTTTCATGTTCATATACTCCTTTTATACCTTATTATATATATATATATATATATATATATATATATATATATATATATATATATATATATATATATATATATATATATATATATATATATTGTGAGTCTTACACTCCTACATATGTGTGTCTCGTCTAACGTGCACATCCACCTTTTCATAGCGATTTGTGACTCGGTGAACACTTACATCATACTTTTTGATCAATTATTTTGGGGAACACTCCTACGGATGAACTCACTCCGTCCCTTTCATGATGCAAGTTGAATGATTCCATTCTCCCACCATTTATATTAAACACATGTACACACACGTCACGGAGTCTAAGAAGAGAATATTAACATTAGCCTATGAGGGACTAAAAGGGAGGAATGGGTGCCTATCACCTTCTTATTCCGTAACTTAGCCCCCGGACCCTTGAACTGTATGGTTTCACATGCATTAGTTTGACCTTGATGCGTTCTCTTGTGGTGGCAACATTCTTTTGTCTATTTTGAGCAAAATAGGCTGACGACTCTATCTCCTTACATTATCCCCCATGTGAAGACGACCGATACCCCCGTATTCGAGCGTGTCGGAGGTAATCCGACCCCGGATAGTCACACAAATATTTATAATAATTGAAATAAGATTTCGATATCATATAGTGTTTTTTGAGTTTATGCCCCACTTTATGGCCAGTTTCTTACATTTGAAATAGATCCCCACTTCGTCCACTATCTGTTTGAGTAAGTTAAAGGCCAACCTTATTAAAAAAAGGTTATTTTGAGTTTGCCCCCAAATTTATGTCTGGTTTTGCAATACACCCCTGTTTTTAAAATAAAAATTGCACTAACTCATCTTTTTTCAACTTTCCATTGAATATATTAAGTCAAACCGATTACTAGACATTGCATCCAAGCTCAACTGTACAAGAATGTTGTGTAATGTAAGAAATAGTTAATTAGGATGATGATGATAATAATAATAATAATAATAATAATAATAATAATAATAATAATAATAATAATAATAATAATAATAATAATAATAATAATAATAATAATAATAATAATAATAATAATAATAATAATAATAATAATAATAATAATAATAATAATAATAATAATAATAATAATAATGACCTTGATATCCAACAGGTGAAAACATGGGAAAAATTATTGAATACCTTTTTCACTAGTGGAAATATGGAGTTGGAACTCTTGTACAAAGTTCAGGTCCAATGTTATGAGGACACAAAACCGATGAAGTTGTTACCTAAAATTGTGAAGTCTTTATATGTCGAGGATGTGCTTGATGAAGATACTATTCTTCATTGGTTACGTAAAGGAACAAATCCCAAGCGCGGGTATGCAATCCCATACTTTCATTTTATTGACTTTCATCTGTTTGGGGTTAATTTTAACATGTTCAATTGCAAAAAAGAGAAAACCCCATATGGCGGATAACCTTTTCTCTAATATGTCACATTTCCTTTTAAAATCTTCAATAGTCAGAAGACCACTGAAAATAAACTTGAATCATTCACAAGCTAAATAGTTAAAATGAACAAGTTTAGAGGTCTCAAGTAGTATCTATTCTTTTATCCTACAAACTTCTTTCATCCCATGGTTATATGATAAAATCAAAATAGGGTCTGTGTGACTTATTGTAATAGGTGAAGGATAACTAGTCTTCTTCTTCGGTAGTTATTCCCTATTTGTGTTCTTGACTGTGTAATTATTACACGTTTATTTCATTTTAGGTAAGGTTAATTGAGAATGACTTCATTGTTCGCTCATTGCGGCATCTTTAACTTTTATAAGTGAGATCTTCTTATATATATATATATATATATATATATATATATATATATATATGTGTGTGTGTGCGTGTGTGTGTGTGTGTGTGTGTGTGTGTGTGTGTATGTGTGTGTGAGAGAGAGAGAGAGAGAGGGTGTTAGATATGATATTTGTATTGAGATTTTTTGCCCCTAGGATATATTTTATATATTTAAAAATTATCCGACCGAAAATTCTCCTTTTTCCATATACAATTTGTATTGATGGACTTTTATTTTATGCGGTATTCTTGCCTACGTTAAGGCTGTAATGTGGAGATCAGTTGGGTTAAAAATGGGAGTTGGGAGACAAAAACTAATAATGACAACCTAGTGGCCAAGATTTAGGTACAAACACATCAAGCAATACCAAAGTAACTTGTCTAAACTAATTGTGTCCCAATCAGACTTTTGGTTGGCGTAATTGACGGAAGTGCGTAGTTTCTTGGGATTAGCAGGATACTACTGGATATTCATTCGGGGATTCTCCAAAATAGCGGGTCCATTGACGAATCTAACTCAAAAGGGGGTACCATATTTTTGGGATGACGCTTGTCAATTGGCTTTCGATGAGCTGAAAGACAAGCTTACTTCAGTGCCAGTCCTTGCGTTACCGAAGCCGGGTGTGGAGTACCTAGTTTACACTGATGCGTCTTTACGGGGACTTGGAGGTGTACTCCAGCAGGAGGAGAAGGCTATAGCTTTTACTTCCCGCAAGCTTAAGACGCATGAGAAGAATTACCCCACCCACGACCTGGAGTTAGCAGCGGTCGTCTTTGCATTGAGGATATGGAGGCACTATTTATTGGGGGAGAAATTCCGTTTATTCACAGACCATAAGTCACTGCAGTACCTGTTCACTCAACGAGAGCTGAATATGCGTCAGCGCAGATGGCTAGAGTTTGTGAAGGACTACCAGTTCGATATACAGTATCATTCGGGGAAGGCCAACGTAGTTGCTGATGCGTTGAGCCATAGACCGGTAGACGATGTAGCGGACGTCTGGAAAGAAAAATGGAAGGAGTTGGGTCACCAGGACGCAGTGGCACGTTCTTTCATATCCGTGATGTCAGTCACACCCGAGATTGTTTCGAGGGTGATAAAGGCACAGACCGCAGACCCGTTTTGCCAGGAGCAGATTGTGCGACTTCTAGCCGACGGTGCTGAGTCCTATTCTGTTAGTTTTGATGGAGGTTTATGATTTAATGGGAGATTGGTGGTTCCAGAAGGAGTAGAATTACATCATGCAGTGATGACTCACTCTCATGGGTCCCGATTTGCAGTACATCCTGGAGGAGATAAGATGTACCAGGATATGAGGCGCCAATACTGGTGGAGTGGGATGAAGAAGGACATCGTCGAGTTCGTGTCCAAGTGTTCTACCTGCCAGCTGGTGAAGGTAGACCATCAGAAACCGTCAGGATTGCTTCAGCCATTGGAAATACCCGCGTGGAAGTGGGAGAGTATTTCCATGGATTTCATTACAGGGTTGCCTACATCACAGCGGGGCCACGATTCTATCTGGGTGATTGTCGACTGTTTGACCAAGGTGACTCATTTTCTGCCGGTGCGGACAGATTATACCACGGGTCAGTATGCTCAGTTGTTCATCGCGGAGATTGCCCCTGAATATTGTGTCAGATAGAGATAAGATTTTTGTGTCACGTTTTTGGGAAAGTTTTTAGGAGGCTATGGGTACTGAGTTGAGGTTGCGTTCAGCTTACCACCCATAGACAGATGGACAGACAGAGCGTACTAATCAGATGTTAGAGGATATGCTACGCATGTGTGTTCTCAATTTTGGAGGAGGTTGGGAGCCACATCTTCCACTAGTAGAGTTTGCTTATAATAACTCTTATCAATTTAGGATTGGTATGGCTCCATTTGAGGCTTTGTATGGCAGGCCTTGTCGTTCTCCAACTTGTTGGCTCGAGGTGGGGGACAACAAGTTGCTAGGACCAGAAGTGATTCAGGAGACCTCCGTGAGGATTGAGATAATCAGGAGTCGTATTCGGGTAGCCCAGGACAGGCAGAAGAGCTACGCCGATGCGAAACGGTTCTTCCGGGAGTTTAATGTGGGAGACCAAGTGTTATTGCGTGTATCTCCTATGAAGGGGGTGATGAGGTTCGGGAAGAAGGGGAAATTGGCTCCGAGGTACGTGGGACCATTTCCCATCATCGAGAAAATTGGGCCGGTTGCATACACGTTGGGATTGCCAGAACATTTACATCGCATCCACGATGTATTCCACATCTCGTCGTTGAGACGATATCTTCGGGATGATATGGCCTATACTCACATTGCGATAGATGAGATCGACGTACAGTCTGATAGCTCTTACGAGGAGAGACCAGTGGCTATTCTAGACTATAGTGAGAGGAGATTGAGGTCGAAAATAGTTCCACTTGTGCGAGTCCAGTGGGAGCATCATAATGTGGAGGAATCCACTTGGGAGCGTGAGGCAGATATGCGCGAGAGATATCCAGAGTTGTTTGTACCAGGTATGCCTTATTTCCCGAATTTCGGGATGAAATTCCGTTATTCGGGGGGGGGGGGGGGGGAGTATGTAATACCCTGTATTTTTATGCTATATTAATTTGGGGATTTATTAAATTTAATGTGAATGATTTATTTAATAAAAATTCAGAAATTAATTATGTTATAATTATTAACGTGTCGAGAGTTAGTAATTATGGGAAATTGGTTGAATATTACTAATGAGCAAAGTAATATATTATATTGGTTATATTGAATGTCATGAGTGAATTAAATGACGATTTGGGAAATTTAAGTCGGAACGTGCTCGTGTCACGTCGGGACTAAATTGGTTAAATAAAAAGTGAATATTTATAAGTTGTCCGTATGGTCATTTTGAGTGCGCCAACACGTCCGGTAGGGTCGAGTTAGTCAGAAAAGTGTACCCGGGGGTGTAGTTTGGGTCTCGGGGCAATTTTAGGCTTAATTAGTACCCCGGGAGGGCATTTTAGTCATTTTAAATAATTGGGTAATTAAACCCACGAGTTTCAGCAACCTATATCAGCCATTTAGGTTAGCTTTTAGGGTTAGAATATCCAGAAATCAAGTGACGGCCATTGGAGAGGAGAGGAGAGATCTCCAAGGCAATTCAAGTCCAAGAAACCACCGGTTTGCACCACCGCCACCACCACCGCGTAGATCGCGAGACGAGGAACGCAGCCATACCAAAATCAGCCGTGAATCAGAATACCAAAAATCCTAGGCAAGTGTTTAACTTGCGTATTTTCGTTAATGCAATCTTCATATTGGTTTAGGATTGATTAGAGCTGATAAATATGGAAGAACACCCAATTTGTGTTAGGAAAATCCATGTAGAAATGATTTATATGAAATTCTGAAACCCTTGCCATGTAGAGGAAATTAAACCACGAAATTTTGATGATCATAAGAAAGAAATTCTGGAGAAAGATTGGTTAGAAAACTGTTTAAGGAAATTCTAGGGTTCTTGATAATTGGAGACAATTTTAGGTTGAAAATCCATGTTTAAATGATGTATATGAACATGCCTTGCGTTAGACTCATCTAGTATATTGTTATGATGTTAGTAGTAGAATTCTGGGACGATTGGAACTTGGAAATATCGATTTTGTGTAATTTTGGTGATGAAACCCGTAACTGCATTCTGCAGAATTTTTCCCAGACCTGCTTGATCGATCAATAGAGCCCAGAGCTTCGATCGATCGAAGGTTCGATCGATCGAGCCCCAAGCTTCGATCGATCGACCCCTCCTGGCAGACTCCTAATTCCCTCTTTAAATGAGTTAAATTCAAATTTTCGTGATATAATTCTTGGGCATTCTTGATAAAATGATTTGGGAGAAATTGAGGACCAGTAGGGCATAGGAATAAATGTTGGGACCTTTAATCTTCAACGAGAATGGTATTTATGGGACATGTACTTTAGGGTTGGTGAATTTATAAATTTAAAGGGTGAGGTGCGTAAGAGAGTCACGTTAGAACCTAATAAAGCACTTACTGAATTTCAGATTTGTGAGGATATAGTCCACGAGTGTCAGGTAATGAGTGAGAAAACCCTTCGAGTTAAGGTTTGCAACGAAACCTTATACGTAATTCTATAAATGTGAAATTAAGGATAATTGGTATAATTATGGGTGACGAGAAGAACCTATATTAATATGATAAAGTGGTATCTTTATATGATTGTGTGTACATATATTATATACTTGTGAAAATCGTGCCCACGCTACTTGCTATCCCTGAGGTTGCCGCGCTGGGACAAGTCTTATCTCGATGGGAACTTTATGGGGGATATTGACTTGTACCCTAGAAGATAGATATCCTTGGTACAGGCTATCGATGTGATAGTTCAGACGGTCCTAAGAGACGCAGGCATGTGCCATCCTCTTAGAGACTTAGAATCTATTCTTCGCCTCAATATTGTTTGTGTATTCATGTTAATACAATTCGAGAGTGATTCCGATTATATTCCCCTTAATATGAGTGATATGGGGTTCTGGATAGTAGAGTATGCACGCACCATAATTTAGTTGGGGTGCTGTTATAATATATATTATACGAGTAGTTAATATATATATGAAATTATGAAATATGGAACTGCCTACTGTGATTTGATAAGTAGGTCATGGTTGATGACTCTTATAGTAAATACTTGTTTGTGAAAAATAATATGTCACTGAGGAACTTTATAAATTAATAAAAGCTAAAACGAGAGTTGTGCTGCTATTTGGAAGCATTCTTTTTAAGCAAAAATATTGTTCGGTTTTGAAATCTTACGAGTAAGAAGATACGCTAAATTATTGGGAAGGTTAGTATAATAACATGATAAGATAAACCTTTGGGAAGGTTAATGCGATAGGTGTGCACATTAGAAGAGAGGTGAGTATTTCTCAAAAGAGTGACGCACTAATATGTTGTTGCATTGGCCTGTATCAATTTAAATACTTGATAAACGTATTTTAAAATCAAACACACTTTCGGGCTCTGACCCGTTTCTTTTTCTCTCTCTCTCTCTCTCTTGTATATATATGTATATATTTCAGGTGCCCAGCCACAGGGGCGTCTTTCTTAGGATCCCTTGAAAGGAACGCGCTGCAACTTAGGTGGGAGTTGCAGGTTACTTGCGTAGACGGCTTCCTTTATCGACTCCACTTTTAGCATTCTCATTTATTGGGCATGTGTCGCCCTTTCCATTATTTCATTTGTATTGGGACATTTATATTTCAGTTGTTTTCAGTATTGTTACTATGGGTTTTATTCAGTTTGTATTGGTGACTTTAGTTTTCATATGTTGACATTCGATTGACGAATGTATTATATTGTTTGGTTTACTGTGATGTGATTCTAAATTGTAGAAATGTTATTTTTAAATAAATAAATCTTTTTCTTTAATTAAAATTTGGAAAGTATGTATGAAAATGGTTTTGACACTTAGCTTAATTATTTAGGGTGTTAAATTGGAAAATGTATTTTTATCGACAGTGATGCTGAGAATGAACCAACTGTTTACCTTGATTTAATTTAATAAAGGAGTGATCGCCCGGTATTTAATTAGGCGGGGTGTCACACTATGTTTCATCTTCATGTTTTGAGGATCTCTTAGGTATGAATGCGTATATACTTTGATCCTTGGAACTTAATTCTGGGTGTTAGTTTTTATAAAAATGTTTGAAGGATGTTTTAAATTTTTTCAAAGAAAAATACTTTTTGTCATTTAAATGACTTTATAATCGTCGTTTGAACGATTTTGGTTGTTCGTTCAAAAGAACCTTCAAACAAATATTAAACTAGGTTTCTTTGTTAGCAGAATAAATATCGTTTGAAGCTCTCTAGAAGTTGGTTCGAACGAGATAAGTTGTTCATTCGAACGAGTTTATTCTTGATTCGATTGAGATATGCAGTTTTGTTCGAACAAACTCCTATTTTAATTCATGTATGTCATCGAAAAATGTGTCGCCTTAAAAAAATGTGTTTGATATATAAAGGGGTCATGGCTTCAATTTCTAGTGAGAGTTTTTGGCAAAATTGAATTCCTATATATATCCAAAGTCTCGTAAACCCTAGTTTTACACCCAAGTATTTAAGATATAAGTTTCATAATCATATATGCTTTGAGATCTTGTTAGTGGTCACCAGGAAGTTTGTTCTCTTCATCTTGTTAAGAATCATTTCGTGCGGTTGATTCCGTACTCAATTTGCTATTTACACACGGTGTACTCTGTGGTGTGGTGTTGCAATAAAGAAGTAGTGCGTTCATGTTCCATAGACATAGACGGTTGTTGAGCCTTATCAGTGTACATCGAGGCGTGTGCACTAGTGGACCCATACATGACACTAGGCGGAGGTTGAGGAATGAAGAGCGTTAAGGCTTGCGAGGGCGTCGAGTCTGTGTTGTAAGTCTTTTTTCGTCTCCTTTGTAATTCCATAAGGGATTTTATGTTATTGGGATGTCCGAGGTTTTTTCGGTTATGGGTTTTCCTCATGTATCGGCATATTGCGTGGATCGATCTATTTTATCCTGTTATCATCTAGATGCATGCTTTAAGATAAATATAAAATTGGTTAATCTATTTTAACAGAAAAAACGGTTTAAAATTAGTGCAAAGTGTATTTTTGGGTAATTATGTTTAAGTCTAATATTTAATTTGAGAAAAATTAAAAATTAGCTTTTGTTTTAGACCACTCCGTTCATACCCGCAACATCAAATTGGTATCAAAGCGAGAACTCTAAGTTTTTCTATTAGATTCATGTTTAGGCATGAATTATAGTAGTTTTTATTCATAGGGTCAATTGTTTTCTAGACTACCTTTGTTTGATGGGTCTAACTATGCATACTGGATAGTGCTTAAGGCGATAGATGACCGGGTATAGCAAGTACTAGTTAAGTATTGGTCCCCACCCACGACCTTAGCTACTGATTATAGAATTCCCAAACCCGTAGAATAGTGGAGTGAGGATGAGCATAGGTTAGCAAATTATAATTCACAAGGTATAATTGCCCTATTTTGTGTGGTCACACCGGAGGAATTCCGCCATATTATGACATGTGAAACATCTAAAGAGGCTTGAGACTTATTCTAACTCACCCATAAAGGTTCCAGTGATATTAAGGATTCTAAACTCCAAAACCTCACCTCTCAATTTGAAACCATTAGGATGGAAGAAAGTGAATCCTTTGATGGGTTATACGCTAAATTGTCGGATTTTGTGAACTCTTCGTTTAACTTGGGAGAAAGAATACCCGAAATCCATGAAGTTAAGAAAATCTTAAGGTATTTTCCTAAAAGATTTAATTCAAAAGTGACAGTTTTGAATTCCTTGGGTATTTTAGACTCTACGATGCTTGGAGAACTTATGGGTGATCTTAAAACCTATGAGCTTGACATGTTTTCCTCTAAAAAGATGATGAAACATAGGGGCACTGCTTTGAAATCCCATAAGGAGGAAATACAAGTCTTAGATGATGAGTCTGACATCGATTCCGATGATATGGCCCTATTTGAAAAGAAGTTTAGAAAACTTCTTAAGTCTGGAATATAATCAAAAGATGTAAAGAAGTTTGAGAAGAATAAGTATAACAAGGCTAATCAATTCCCTAAAAATCGTAATGATAATTTTAAGAGGGATAAGTTGAACATATGTTTTAGATGTAAGGGTTATAGCCCCATTAAGCTATAGAAGGAGGTTAAGAAACTGATTGCATATAAATAGTGAACTGAAAGAGGAATTCAATTCCCTATTGAGTGCAAATACACCGCGCTCATGGATATTCATGATAGCTTTGATGAAAAAAATTCCCTTGAAGATAATTTTGAGCATGACACTTTCGAAGCCATTGTTTATTATTCCCAAGTGAGTGATGGGGGAGATAGTGGAGAAGAAGAAGATAATAAAGAAGAAGAGGAGGAGAGTGAACTCCAAGTTGTCGTCAATGAGTTGTATGCAGAAAAGATGGAATTGAAAAAGGCTAACTTGAAGTTAGAAGATAGGTTGAAATAACGTGACTTAGGTAATTATGAGATTGCTTTTATTGACGATCTTAGGGAACATGAGAAGACTCTTCGAGAGAAGTTAGAGTACGTTGAGGGAGAGAAAGATCACCTCCGTGGTTTAATGGAGATTTTGAAGAAGGACTCCCTTAAGTTTTAAGAGTCACATCATTTGCTCGAGTTTAAGATAGTGGAGTTAGAGGATAGATTGAAAGACTCGAGTTATTTCAAATTTAATTTGGAATGTTGGTCGAAAAAGTTGGATAAAAGGTTAGGAACCGTCTGAATCAAATATGACAATTGTATTATTAGCTTCGTTATTCCAAATGTTTCCTCTATTAAAGTCAAAACCATAATTTTAAGAGATCCAACTATTGCTAGGAACATTAGAAAAGGTCAACCTAATGCTAACATTTCTCGTGTCTACACGTGTACATACTACAGTAGGAAATGTTACCTTAGGCATTTTTGCTTTGATCTTGGAAATGGTCCTAGAAAGTTTAAGTTTATAATCATCGAGGCTCCTAAAACCCTAAAGCGTCACATCAGGATAATGTCGGTTAGGAAATATGATTTGGAGGACTTACATGTTAGAATTGTTCATTCTTAAATGTTTACACGTGATACTTCTCATGCTAAATCTAATGGTTGATTATCTTCGCATGTTCACATATACTAGATTTTCTACTTCATGGTATATGTCTTTGCTAGTTGTATATGGTTTGAGTCTTTTTTTTTATTAGGTCTTATTGAGAAAAATGCAAAAATATTTTGTTTATCTTTTGAGCTATTTGTGATAAATTGGTATCATTTTAAAAAATGTTTAAGAATAAAAAATATTTTTGGTTTATGTGTAGTTTAGTTTTACACATTCTGTGTGGTATATTTGTGTGTTTGAATCCACTTCATTTCGTGTTTCCATGTGTTTAGGACATTTGATTGTGATTTTCAATGCTTAGACTGTTCTTAATCATTCTTGCATGGAGTTGTTAGACTTTGATTTACTTAATGTATTCGCTTTGAATATGCCTCGACACACATGCACGAACTCTTTTGAATTTTAACTTAACATGTTATATCTGATCTAAATGAGATGTTCTCCCATAAATCTTATCATATACATATCTTATGACTATGGGGGATTTATGCATGTAAGAACCGTTGCTCGTGAGTATGTTGTTTATTATTCTATATGTGAGGGTGCACGGGAAAGGGTATGAAAGGAGAAAATCTCCTTTGCAGTAAAGCCACCATTGGCAAGAGCCTTAAAAATGAGAGGCTAAAAGAGAAGATTAAACGCCAACATGTTCGTTTGTTTGATTTTCAAAAATTGGTATCTTTAAAAAAATTGAGTGAAAAAATATGATATTTTCTTAGCTTTTGAGGATGCTATAGTTGAAGATCAACGGGTTTGCACAATGAATCCTAGTTATGCTTAACATGTCATGACGCTATTGATTTTTAGAATAATCAAAATTCTAGTCTTATGTGCATTGTTCTTGAGTTCACATTATCTATCATAGAGATGCTTGAGTTTGATAAAACTTAGTGGTTAATAGAACTCCTTGGACATTTTTGAGTGATGAGGTCATAACTCATTTGTTTCTAGTACATGCCTCTTCACTCCTTTCCATATATTTAGACACGTCAATTGATGCGAGGGAAACTGAGTGTTCATGTAGAGACACTGTCGTTGATTTTTTCTCCCGCTCTACATGAGAAAAACCTAAGCTACTACTACACTTGCGAGGCAAGCACAACAGTAAGTCGGGTATCATAAGAAATCCACAGGGAGTGATTGGGTTTTGGATTTTAATTGCTTTAATAACTCAAGAATAAACGTGTAAAATAAATGAAAGAAAAGGTGATGGTTGAGAATGGTGATAAAAGAAAAGAATAAGTTATGCTACACAAAAGTAAAGCGAGGGTCGGGATCGCATTCCACCACATAGATCGAAACAACTACTAATTAGATCAAAGGCTCGAAAGCTATTTAATCGAGCATTTTCAATTAAACATAAACATCACACAATAAGGAATTTAACCCAAAGTTGCGAGATTAAATATTTAACTAAAAATGGTCACACGTGGATTAAATTCGAATTGTTGCTATAAAATCTAACATGGCATGGCAAAGAAAGATAAATGCATAACGATCCAACTTTGAAACGGGCGATTTCAATTAAACACAATTTTCAACAAAATCTGGTTTTCGGAGCTCAAACCCATTAATGGCGGAACACAACCCCGACCCTATTTATCTAAGGGCATGACATGGAAATAAACTAAATTACACTAATTAAACTAATTAAAGCAATAAATATCCAACTGCAACTAATTAACAAAGCATGAAATTACACTACAAAGCAAAAAATAAACAAGAACAACTATATTAATGGTGGGAGAAATGAATAGTTCACCTTGCATAGCCCAAATGGTTGTTATCCCAAAGAGAAATGAAGAAGATCTCTAAAAACCCTAACCCTAAACTAAACTAAAACGAAAGATGATGTCTCAAAAATGAGAGAAAGTTATGTTTATACAAAACCTCAAAATGGCAAACTTATAATAAAAGAGACGTTAAAAATAGGGGATCGATCGATCGACCCCAGAAGTCGATCGATCGATCGAGCAGAGTTGAGCCTACTTTCTTTAAGATAAGGAAAAAAAATGAGGAGTCAATCGATCGATCCCTTTGGTCGATCGATCGATCCATCAGGTCTCAACCAAGTTACTTCTCCCCTGCTTTGATTTCTTTATAATTCTCTTCCATGAAAAGTCTTGTACCTTCTTCGTTAGGGATAATAATTGTGCACCGTTCACGGCCACACGAATCTTGCTCAGAGTGCTAAAACTTCCGTGAAGACATTAGGCCAGGTGTGAAATGACTAAATTGGCCTTGAACGTGCAGAATTGTACGAAACTTCACCAAAATGCGTACGAACTTCATACTAAGCATCCAAATACCTATAAAAGCTCAATTAACCCCTGTAAAACATACATATATACAAATATGAGGTTGTCTGGTTAACGAGCATAAACATAGGGATTAAGATACCCGAGGGGGCTAATAATGCGTAGGTTAACGGGTGAAGTACACAATATTTGCGTCGTAACACCCCCCCTAACTTACACATTGCTAGTCCCTAGCAATGAAATAGGATACACCATGAACCACAAGTAAACCAAAAATAGAATAAAAGTACAAAAACGGGATAATAAAGGATAAGGCCACTTTCACGGGCGAATGATTGTATTTAACATATGCAATAAGCCATTAAACCCCTAGGTTACCCTAGTGGACGAGTGGTATCTCGTGAGGGTTTTCAGGGATGAAACTCATAAACATCATATGATTTCCTCAAAATATGACCAACCCAACAAGCGACAAACTCAATAACAATGAAAAAGATTTCAAACATGTTATTAGAATATTGAATGAATTCAAGTTAAAGTCCGTTATTATTAACAGGTTGAATGCACCTCATAGAATTAAAACATTAAAAGTGCGTGGGTGGGGGGGGGGGGGGAGCACATTCATAGTATGATTTGGCCAAAACATAAATAAATCAGATAAACATAAAAGCATGCATGTATTCAATCCTCATGGATATTACGCTCATCAAATGAATTCACTCTGAAAGGGAGGTAATACACGGGACATGCGAGCATAAAGACTAAATATAAATGGAAACTAGGCCACTCACATGTCACAAACGAAGAATGGTATATAAGAAATGAAAACTTGTAATCTTAATGAAAGATATCTCACATTAAAAGAGGCGAAATGCATTTTCACAGATTATCAAAATTATTTCAACTTTTAAATTAAATTCACCCTAAGATAACATAGGACTTGTATAGGTTTGTAATGTAGGTTTGGGGTTAAGGTACGAAATGAAAGGTAAATATATACGGATTCAAAGTGTTCGGGGATAAAAACTCGAGATAATGGAAGATTGCGAACAATTTCAAAATTGGAATATGATTTCCATAACAAGCATTAAATATGAAAATTGGAGAGCAACAAGGATTATTGAACTATACATAACACATATATACAAATTTTTGCCTTTTTTTTTTTGCTTTTTATTTTCTTTTTCACTACACTTTCCTCATTCTCACATGCTTAAATTGCAACCACAATACAATAACATCATTCAATCCCAAGCAACATTCCAACCAAAGGTAAGAAAGGTAATATGTATGGTTTAAAACTCCAATTAGGAGTTGGTTATGGGATTTTGGGTAATGAAACGAAAGGCTAATATTTAGGCTCAAAGGGGTTGACTAGGAAAATATAAAAGGTGAGGTCAAGGCTAATATGGGCGATATGTGTAATACCCCGTATTTTTATGCTATATTAATTTGGGGATTTATTAAATTTATTGTGAGTTAATTATTTAATAAAAATCCTGAAATTAATTATGTTATAATTATTAACGTGACGAGAGTTAGTAATTATGGGAAATTTTTTGAATATTACTAATGAGCAAAGTAATATGTAATATTGGTTATATTGAATGTCACGAGTGAATAAAATGACAATTTTGGAAATTTGAGTCGGGACGCGCCCGTGTCGCGTCGGGACTAAATAGTGAAAAATAAAAGTGAATATTTTATAAGTTGTTCGTATGGTCATTTTGAGTACGCCAACGCATCCGTAAGGGTCGATATAGTCAGAAAAGTGTACCCGGAGATTTAGTTCGGGTCTCGGGGCGTTTTTAGGCCTAATTAGTACCCCGGGAGGGCGTTTTGGACATTTCACAATTATGGGTAATTAAACCCACGAAATTCTAAGGGTTATATCAGATGTCTAAGGTTGTCTTCTAGGGTTAGAACAACCAAAGACAAGTGATGGCCATAGGAGAGGGAAGGAGAGAGCTTCCAAGGCAATCTAAGGCCCAAAATCCACCCGTTTGCACCGCAACCACCACCAACGCGTAGATCGCGCGACGGGCTACGTAACCATACCAAAATCATATGCAAATCAGAACACCAAAAATCCCAGGCAAGTGTTTATCTTTCTTATTATTTGGTGCATCTTTCATATTAGTTTAGGAGTAATTAGGATGAGTTTTTATGGAAGAAACCTAAGATATGAGTTAGGAAATTGCATGTAGTGATGGATAAATTGATAATTCTGGAAACCCTTGCCATGTAGAGGAATTACCCACGAAATTATGATGTTTAAAAGAAGAAATTTCTGGAAATACTTGTTAGAACCATGTTTAAGATAATTCTAGGGTTCTTGATAATTATGATAATTTTTGGGCTATTAATCCATGTATAGTGATAGAAATCCACATGCTTTACGTTGGAATTACTTAGTATGATGAAATAATGTTAGTAGGGTGAATCTTTGGACGTTTGGGAATGTAAAACTTAAATTTGGATGAAGAAATGGGTCATAACCCGTAACTGCAATTCTGCAGAAATTGCAATACCTGCTTGATCGATCGATCGAGCCCAGAGCTTCGATCGACAGAAGGTTCGATCGATCGAGCCCCAGACCTCGATTGATCGACCCCTCCTGGAAGACTCCTATTTTCCTTTTTAAATTAGTTAAATTCAAGTTAATGTGAAATAATTCTTGGACATCCTTAATAAAATGTTTTAGGAGATAGGGAAGACCAGTAGGATATGTGAATAAATTTTGGAACCCTTAATGTCGGGCAAAGACTGTATTTTGGAGATAATTACATAAGGGTCGGTGAATTTATGATTTAAAGAAAGAGACACGTAAGAGAGTGACTTTGGGACAAATGTGTATACCTACTGAATTTTATAATTTGGAGCCATGAGAGTTGTGTGGTACGTTGGAATAATACTGAATCAAGGTTAGGAACGAACCGTTATAAGTGTGTACTAAAATATGATAATATGGATAAAAGTCGTAACTATGGGATTTGAGAATATACCCTTTTTTTATATGGTAATATTAGTATAGTTATATGATTGTGTATGCATATACTATCTATGTGTGAAAATCATGCCCACGCTACTTGCTATCCCTGAGGTTTCCGCGCTGGGACAGTCTTATCTCGATGGGACCTTTATGGGGGATATTGACTTGTACCCTAGAAGATAGATATCCTTGGTACAGGCTATCGGAATGATAGTTCAGACTGTCCTAAAAGACGCGGGTATGTGCTTTCCTCTTAGAGACTTGGAATCTATGCTTCGCCTCATATTGTTTGTGTATAGATATCCTTGGTATAGGCTATCGCAGTGATAGTTTGGACGGTCCTAAGAGACGCAGACTTATGCCATCCTCTTAGAGACTTGGAATCTATGCTTCGCCTCAATATTATTTGAGTATGTGTTAATACAGTTCGAGAGTGATTCCGAATTTGTATTCCCTTTAGTACGAGTGATACGGGGATTGGATAGTATAGTATGCCCGCACCATAGTTTTATTTGGGGTGCTGTTATGATATATATATATATTTTACGAGTAGTATATATATATATGAAATTCTGAAATCTGGAACTGCCTACTGTGATTTGATATGTAGGACATCGTTGATGACTCATATTGTAAATACTTGTTTTGAGAAAGTATAATATGACACTGGAAAACTTTATTGATTTTTAAAGTTAAAATGAGAACTTTGGTTACTAATTGAAATATTCTTTTCAAACAATTGGATCGTTAAATTTTGAATCCTGCGAATAATCTAAGATAAGTTAAACCATTGGGAAAGGATAGCGTGATATATGATGAGATAGACCACTGGGAATGTTAGTGCGATAGGTGTGCACATTAGAAGAGAGGTGAGAATTTCTCAAGAGAGTGTCGAACTAATATGTTGTTGCATTGGCCTGTATCAATTTAAATACTTGCTAAACAATTTTTAAATCATATACACTATCGGGCTCTAATCCACTCTCTCTCTCTCTCTCTCTCTCTCTCTCTCTCTCTCTCTCTCTCTCTCTCTCTCTCTTGTATATATATGTATGTACTACAGGTGCCCAGCCACAGGAGCGTCTTGCTTAGGATCCCTTGGAAGGAACGTGCTGCAGCTTAGGTGGGAGTTGCCGACCACTTGCTTAGACGATTTCATTTACTTGATTCCACTCCTATGATTCTCATTTATTGGGGCATGTGTCGCCCTTTCCACTATTTATCTGTTTTGTTAGGACATTTGTATTTCAGTTATTTCTAGTACTGTTGCTTTGGGATTTAATCAGCATGTATGTTTTTACTTTAAGTTTTAAATGTTTTGATTTTGGATGTTGAATGTTTAAAGTAATTAGATTATGTTCCAGGATAATTGTTGTATGATTTTTTTACTTATTGAAAATGTTGTTACTAATTAAATAAATAATTTTCCGTTAAAAATATAATTGGTCAGAAATGTTGAAAAAAATGGTTTTGACACTTAGCTTAATTAAGTAGGGTGTTAATTTGGAAAAATTTAATTTCACGACAGTGATGCTAAGAATGAAACAACTGTTCACCTTGATTTTAATTTAATAAAGGAGTGATCGCCCGGTATTTAATTAGGCGGGGTGTCACAGGTGGTATCAGAGCATCAGGTTCTAGTGTCCATAGGATCTATACGGCTTATTTCGCTTTCAGCTTAACATTTTTGCTATAGAGCCCTATTATAGGATGGTTGTATTCTTTCTTTCAAGTTTATGTCTTTAGCTATTTGAGATTTGTTAATGACTATAGACTAATAAACTTCTTCATGTTTCAGATGCCTCCGAGACGTGCACCGAAGGATAGGCGTGCCCAGGCCGAGCAGCCAGCAGCTCCGGCACAAGGCACTATGAATGCTAATGAAGTAGCCGCCATTGTTGCTCAGGCGGTGAATGCCACGCTAGCGGTGGTTCAGCAGGCTCCACCCCAGATTCAGGCAGTGGCGCCAGTACCAGCACAGCTTCCATCTGGATGAGAGAGGGTTAGGGATGCTATTCAGAAGGCACATCCCCCTGAGTTCTCTGGTAGCTCAGATATCGTCACAGTCAGCCAATGGAAGAAAGACATCCAGTGGCATCTTCATATGTATGAGTGCACCGACGTGTAAAAATAGTTGTTGGCTTCTTTTAAGCTGGTGGGGGCCACTTTGCAGTGGTGGGAGTCCACTACCACATTGGAGGAGAGGGACACGATCCCTATTCAGTTGTTCTGGGAGCAGTTTGACCGCGAGTACTTTCCAACCGCCGTGCAGACTGAGATGAGGCGGAAATTACTGAATTTGAAGCAGGAGAATTCTACCGTAGCTGAGTATGAGGAGGAGTTCACGAGACTTCTCACCATCGTGCCAGATGAGGCACCCACTGAGGGCAAGAAGATTATGTTATTTCTGGACGGGTTAGCTTGGATGATCCGTCAACATCTTATAGGGAATCTATCTCTGAGTACTTTTACTAATGTACTCAATGCTGCGTTACTACATTGCCAGGATCACTGCTTCCATCTGCAGGGAAGCAAGAGAGCAGGAGAGTCCAGCCAGCAGGGCAGGATCGGGGGTAATGGTGCTAATGGGGCGCCAATGCATGGACAGACTCGTCAGCATGAGCAGAGTTCCCATCAGGGGGACCCTGCTAAGTGATTCCGTTCAGGTGATTCCAGGCAGGGATTTGGGGGTTATAGGCAGGGTCTGCAGGGCCAGCCTAATCATCAGGGCCAGCAAGGCCAACACCGACAGCAGGGTCAGCAGCAGGGCCAACAGCGTGTTCATAAGGGCCAGTGGCGGGGAGGTAACGGCCAGCAGGGCCGTAGTCAACAGGGTCAGAGGGGAAGTAACTTTAAGGGCCGATGTTTTGGGTGTGGTAGACACGGCCATAGGCGTCAGGATTATCCGGAGGGAGATAGGTCCCCACAGCAGCAGGGTGCCCGTAATGAGCCACAGAGACCACTTTTTTTGGCTGCCCTCCCAGCTCCAGCCCAGGTTCCAGCCCTACCATCCATTCCAGCAGCTCCAGTGAAGAAGGGGTAGTTACAGTACGGACGTATCTATAACGTCCACCAGGCAGCAGCTCCACAGGCACCACCCGCGATTGAGGGTATGTTTCCTATCCATGGTACTAAGGTCGGGTTTTGTTTGACACTGGGGCGACACATTGTTTTATAGCTACGCATTTTGCGAAGGCCTTAGGGTTGTTAGCCACAGCAGAGAGCACAGTGACGTGTGTAGACTCACCACTGGGGAGTGGGTTGCATATCTTCTTTATATGCCGAGGAGTGGGGGTAGATATTGGTAGTTTAGTATTACCTACAGACATGTTAGTCTTAGATATGCATGAGCATGATGTTATTATTGGTATGGATTGGCTCACAGCTTATAGAGCCATGATTGATTCGTTCGATGGGAGCATTATTTTTGCCATTCCGGGGCAAGAGATGTTTGTAGTGGCAATGCCTCGCCTAGAGGGAGGTTCGACCGCTCATTTGTATTATATAGAGGAGGATACCTCTAAGGAGGTTTTGATTCCGTTAGACTCCATTCCAATTGTTCGTGAGTATTCCGATGTGTTTCAGGAAATACCAGGCCTACCCCCCAGTCGAGAGATAGACTTTGTTATAGATTTATTGCCAGACACTAGACCTATAGCACGCTCTCCATACCGTATGGCTCCGGCGGAGATGCGAGAGTTACAAAATCAGATAGAGTAGCTGTTAGGTCAGGTCTTCATTCGCAGGAGTACCTCACCTTGGGGTTCTCCAGTTCTATTTGTGAAGAATAGAGATGGTTCACTGAGGTTGTGTGTGGACTACCGGGAGTTGAACAAGGTCACGATACGGAATAAGTATCCGTTGCCTCGAATCGATAATCTGTTGGACCAGCTGAGGGGAGTAACTTTCTTTTCGAAGATAGATCTGAGGTCGGGGTACCATCATCTACGTATTAGAGAGAATGATGTTTCAAAAACTACCTTCTTGACGAGATATGGGTCTTACGAGTTCAGAGTGATGCCATTTGGTCTCACAAATGCTCCAGCCATATTCATGGACTTAATGAACCAAGTATTCAGAGAGTTCTTGGATCAGTTTGTCATCGTCTTTATAGATGACATTTTGATATATTCACACTCCGAGGAGGAGCATGCCGAGCATTTGAGGCAGGTTCTTCAGACTCTACGAGAGCATCAGTTATATGCTAAGTACGAGAAGTGTGGATTCTGGTTGCGAGAAGTACAGTTCTTGGTCCATGTTGTTTATGAGCAGGGGATTGCAGTTGACCAGAGTAAAATGTCAGCGGTGAGGGAGTGGGGACATCCCACGACACCAACGGAAGTGCGTAGTTTCTTGGGGTTAGCCGGATACTACAGGAGATTCATTCGGGGATTCTCCAAAATAGCGGGTCCATTGAGAAATTTGACTCGCAAGGGGGTACCATATGTTTGGGATAACGCTTGTCAGTTGGCTTTCGACGAGCTGAAAGACAAGCTTACTTCAGCACCAATTCTTGCTTTACCAAAGCCAGGTGTGGAGTACCTAGTTTACACCGATGCCTCTTTATGGGGACTTGGGGGAGTACTTCAGCAGGAGGAGAAGGCTATAGCTTTTTCCTCCCGCAAGCTTAAGCCACATGAGAAGAATTACCCCACCCATGACCTGGAGTTAGCAGCGGTCGTTTTTTCATTGAGGATATGGAGACACTACTTATTGGGGGAGAAGTTCCGTTTGTTCACAGACCACAAGTCACTGTAGTACCTATTCACTCAGCGAGAGCTGAATATGCGTCAGCGCAGATGGTTAGAGTTTGTGAAGGACTATCAGTTTGACATACAATATCATTCGGGAAAGGCCAACGTAGTTGCTGATGCGTTGAGCCATAGACCGGTAGATGAGGTAGCGAACGCCTGGAAAATAAAGTGGAAGGAGTTAGGCCACCAAGACGCAGTAGCCCATTCCTTCATATCTGTTATGACAGTCACACCCGAGATTGTTATGAGCGTAATACAGGCCTAAACCACAGACCCATTTTTCCAGGAGCATATTGTACGACTTTTAGTCGAGGGTACTGAGTCCTATTCTGTTAGATCTGATGGGGGTTTGAGGTTTAATGGGAGGTTAGTGGTTCCAGAAGGAGTAGAATTACGGCATGCAGTGATGACCCAGTCTCACGGGTCCCGATTTGCAGTACATCTTGGAGGAGATAAGATGTACCAGGATATGAGGAGGCAATACTGGTGGAGTGGGATGAAGAAGGACATTGCTGAGTTCGTGTTCAAGTGTTCTACCTGCCAGCTGGTAAAGGTGGACCATCAGAAACCGTCAGGATTGCTTCAGCCATTGGAAGAGTCCGCGTGGAAGTGGGAGAGTATTTCCATGGATTTTATTACAGGGTTGCCTACATCACAACGGGGCCACGATTCTATCTGGGTGATTGTAGACCGTTTGACCAAGGTGACTCATTTTCTACCGGTGCGGACAGACTATACCACGGGTCAGTATGCTCAATTGTTCATTGCTGAGGTTGTCAGATTACATGGGGTGCCCCTGAATATTGTGTCAGATAGAGACAAGATTTTCGTGTCACGTTTCTAGGAATGCTTTCAGGAGGCTATGGGTATTGAGTTGAGGTTGAGTTCAGCTTATCACTCACAGACAGATGGATAGACAGAGCGTACTAATCAGATGTTAGAGGATATGCTACGCATGTCTGTTCTTGATTTTGGAGGAGGTTGGGAGCCACATCTTCCACTGGTAGTGTTTTCTTATAATAACTCTTATCAGTTTACGATTGGTATGGCTCCATTTGAGGCTTTGTATGGCAGGCCTTGTCGTTCTCCAACTTGTTGGCTCGAGGTGGGGGATAACAGGTTGCTAGGACCTGAGGTAATTCAGGAAACCTCCGCGAGGATTGAGATGATCAGGAGTCGCATTCGAGTAGCCCAGGACAGGTAGTAGAGCTACGCCGATGCGAAACGGTTCTTTTGGGAGTTTAATGTGGGGGACCAAGTGTTACTGCGTGTATCTCCTATGAAAGGAGTGATGAGGTTCGGGAAGAAAGGGAAATTGGCCCCGAGGTACGTGGGACCATTTCCCATCATTGAGATGATTGGTCCGGTAGCATACAGATTGGGACTACCAGAGCATTTACATCTCATTCACGATGTATTCCACATCTCGTCGTTGAGACGGTATCTTCGGGATGATATGGCCCATACTCATATTGCGATAGATGAGATAGACTTACAGCCTGACAGCTCTTACGATGAGAGACCGGTGGCTATCCTAGACTATAGTGAGAGGAGATTGAGGTCGAAGATAGTTCCACTTGTGCGAGTCCAGTGGGAGCATCATAATATGGAGGAATCCACTTGGGAGCGCGAGGCCGTTATGCGCGAGAGATATCCAGATTTGTTCTTACTAGGTATGCCTTGTTTTCCGAATTTCGGGACGAAATTCCGTTATTAGGGGGGAAGTATGTAATACCCCGTATTTTTATGCTATACTAATTTGGGGATTTAATAAATTTATTGTGAGTTAATTATTTAATAAAAATATGGAAATTAATTATATTATAATTATTAACATGACGAGAGTTAGTAATTACGGGAAATTTGTTGAATATTACTAATGAGAAAAGTAATATGTAATATTGGTTATATTGAATGTCACGAGTGAATAAAATGACAATTTTGGAAATTTGAGTCGGGACGCGCCCATGTCGCGTCGTGACTAAATAGTGAAAAATAAAAGTGAATATTTTATAAGTCGTTCGTATGGTCATTTTGAGTGCGCCAACGTGTCTGTAAGGATCGAGATAGTCAGAACAGTGTACCCGGAGATTTAGTTCGGGTCTCGGGGCGTTTTTAGGCCTAATTAGTACCCCGGGAGGGCGTTTTGGACATTTCACAATTATGGGTAATTAAACCCACGAAATTCTAAGGGTTATATCAGATGTCTAAGGTTGTATTCTAGGGTTAGAACAACCAAAGACAAGTGATGGCCATAGGAGAGGGAAGGAGAGATCTTCCAAGGCAATCCAAGGCCCAAAATCCACCCGTTTGCACCGCAACCACCACCAACGCGTAGATCGCGTGACGGGCTACGCAACCACACCAAAATCATCTGCAAATCAGAACACCAAAAATCCCAGGCAAGTGTTTATCTTGCTTATTTCGTTGGTGCATCTTTCGTATTAGTTTAGGAGTAAATAGGATGAGTTTTTATGGAAGAAACCTAAGATCTGAGTTAGGAAATTGCATGTAGTGATGGATAAATTGATAATTCTGGAAACCCTTGCCATGTAGAGGAATTACCCACGAAATTATGATGTTTAAAAGAAGAAATTTCTGGAAATACTTGTTAGAACCATGTTTAAGAGAATTCTAGGGTTCTTGATAATTATGATAATTTTTGGGCTATTAATCCATGTATAGTGATAGAAATCCACATGCTTTACGTTGGAATTACTTAGTATGATGATATAATGTTAGTAGGGTGGATCTTTGGACGTTTGAGAATGTAAAACTTAAATTTGGATGAAGAAATGGGTTAGAACCAGTAACTGGAATTCTGCAGAAATCGCAATACCTGCTTGATCGATCGATCGAGCCCAGAGCTTCGATCGGTCGAAGGTTCGATCGATAGAACCCCAGACCTCGATCGATCAACCCCTCCTGGCAGACTCCTATTTTCCTTTTTAAATTAGTTAAATTCAAGTTAATGTGAAATAATTCTTGGACATCCTTAATAAAATGTTTTAGGAGATAGGGAAGACCAGTAGGACATGTGAATAAATTTTGGAACCCTTAATGTCGGGCAAAGACTGTATTTTGGAGATAATTACATAAGGGTCGGTGAATTTATGATTTAAAGAAAGAGACACGTAACAGAGTGACTTTGGGAAAAATGTGTATACCTACTGAATTTTATAATTTGGAGCCATGAGAGTTGTGTGGTATGTTGGAATAATACCGAATCAAGGTTAGAAACGAACCGTTATAAGTGTGTACTAAAATATGATAATATGGATAAAAGTCGTAACTATGGGATTTGAGAATATACCCATTATTGATATGGTAATATTAGTACAGTTATATGATTGTGTATGCATATACTATCTATGTGTGAAAATTGTAACAACCCTCGATTCTGGGAGGCTCATTTTATACTAATTTTACCGCATAAGGTAATTATATAAAATGTGGGGACTGGAGTAAATATTAATTTAATGAATTGAAAGTTAATATTTACTAGATTGATACATATTTACTGTATGTGAAAGTAAATAACATCATGTTGCATGTCTGTAGTGTCATGTATTTTAAATGGCCTTTTAGTTTAAATGATTTTGGAACTCGAAATAATTTATAAAATTTCCGGATGCCAGTTTAGAGGGTGTAGTTAGTCTCGGAAGGTGCGAGACAGTCAAAATAAGTGCCATATTGTATTTTTGTGTTTCGGGTACTTTTACCTGGTTTTAGCTTATATGCGTATTTGCGAGTCATTTTAATGTGGTATTAACCACTTAAGTTGGGAGAATTATGTTAAGCCACGATTTTTGGTCTTGTCCCTTATTTTCATTCCCTCATTTTATGTCTTAAAACATAGAGAGAAAAGAAGAGAAATGGAGAAATGAGAGAGAGATTGAAGATGGAGGATTTGGGATTGCTTCTTCTCCAAATAAATTTGAGATATCAACCCTAAGGCAAAATTTCTACTTGCTAATATGTGATTTAAGATGCATAAATTGTATGATAGTTGTGTATTTACATTTATGGCTTAAATGTAGAATTTGTGGGATTTAAACCCTAGTCTTGATTTATGTTGAAGAAATTGTGGGTTTTGATGGTTAATAATCATGTAGATTAGTTTGGGGTAGATTTTTGTTGTTGGATGTGTATGAAAAGGAAGAGATTTGAAGTTTGGAGGATTTGGGGTTCATAACCCTTCGTAGCCATTTTTGGCAGATTTGCAGGTCCGAATCGATTCGGCCCCTTGGGCGAATCGATTCGCTAAGGGAAATTGGCAGGTCTGCATAACCCGAATCGATTCGGGTTAAGACCGAATCGATTCGGCCAATTGCAGAATGTTGGTTTAGTAGTCCGAACCGATTCTCTTTTTGGGCAAATCGATTCGGCCCTTGGGCGAATCGATTCGTTTTCCTGCTGTTTTTGAGTTAATTTTATAACTCAATTTCAATCCTTTTCTTTAAATATAGGGACTAGGAACCTTCTTGAATGAAGTAAACTTAGAGTCCTAGAGTGTGAGATGAGTTAGATGTCTACCCTACATTAGGAATGGGTTATGTGGGGATTTTTCCGGGGTTAGGCCTATTAATGATAAGGCATTCTTTTCTTCTAGTTAATTATTATAAAACTAGGAGATGTAGTGTTATGTTCGGGAGACCTTAGGAGCTTAATTAAGCTATACTAGTTTTGATGGTTTATATTACCACCCCAAAAGAATGTTGGGAGATTTTAAAAGTTCGATTGAACTATGTTAACCTTGGTGGTTCATAATAACGCCATAAAGGTGAGTTTGGAGAATAAATTGAAAGTTATTTCATTCCTTCGAAAGCTGATAACCTTGGGGTTTTAAAATAACATCCTAAAATGATTGGAAGATAATGAAGAGTTTATTTACTCCTTTGAGGTTGTAGTGTTGATACAAGATATAGTATGACTCTCGATAGTAAGTTAGATTATTTACAAAAGTAAATGGTAAGGGTTTCGGATAAAATGAAACATATAAATGGAAATGGTATTGATATTAGTATATGATAATTTACTTAATCATGAAACCGGTAAATAATGATTTACTTGATTTTGTTATGATAAATATAATGACTTAAACACACCTCTCTAAATGACATCATAAGGGAAGTCCGCACGTGAGGTGAAGCCCCCTGGCTAATGAATGCAGGGTGGATATAGTCCTAGGCCATGGGAGCGCTTATTGTTGTATATTTTTCTGCGATGGGTAGGAGATTCCGGGTGTGGTCTTGACTACCCCGCAGGCTCATGGCCACTTCCCGACGTCTTGCGATATAGGTGCCCAGGTTGTCTAATGATAGGCCCTGGAAGATGATGGTCATTTAAGGGTGCGCACAGTGGGGAAACCCAGACGGGCGGTCTTAGAATTCGTTATATGTATATAATTATAACAGTTCATAATCAAGTGGGACTTGATGTATTTGATATGCCATAAGAGCATGATGGTGTGCCACAAAGAGCACATGTAAATGCCACAAAGAGCATTTGAAAATGATTATTTTCCTGATAAGGAAAGGATTTTTACAAAAGGTAAAATTGAGATAAAATTTCCTTAAAGAGCAAAAGATTGTGATTATAAATATATACTTCCTGCTAAGGAAAAGATATATGAAATAATTGGCACATTTGATGAAGTTTTTAGTTTAATGCTTCTTATTTTTGTTCCTGCTTAGCTTATGTTTTAAATTGTATAGGTTGCTTCTTATTTCTCTTTCTTCACGATTTATCATACATAACTGTCATACTCTTTATTCATCTGGTAATCATATAGAACCGGGCCCTGACCTGGTTACATTTCTTGTTGCATATTCATCTTGTCTCTGCTCAGGTACTCCTCCGCAAGGATGCCTGATTTGAATTCCTATTCCGATGTTTTCGACGAGCCGTGATGCATTGCGGGTATTACGGGATACACTTGGTATAGACGTTTTCATTTTTTATTCTAGTTAAGATCAAGTCTTTTATTCGGGCGAGAGGCCCAAGCTTTTGTAAATGTCTAATGAAATGTAATAAGTAACTTATTGTACTTGCGTATTATTGGTGTATCAGTTAGTGACCGGTTACCTATTCGGTCTTTTTATCGTATTCTTGTTGTATTATTTATATATGTCTTGGGGTTTCCCTTATCTTTCAGGAATTGGGTTGTTTGTTTTCATTTATTTACTTTCAAATCAAAATTTTTGGCAACCCGTTTTCTGAAATATTGGGTGGTTATCCTGGATACTCTATATTTTTATTATGATGCTGAGAATGATTCCATCCATGATTCCGTTATATTGGAGTATTGGGTTGGCCACCCCTTATTTTGGTGAGCGGGTTGTCACAGATGGTATCAGAGCATCAGGTTCTAGAGTCCTTAGGAATCTATGTGGACGCCTTAAGTTTTCAGCGTTGCTCTTGTTTTGATGTAAAGCCTTAGGATTAAGATCGTTGATTTCTCTTGTGAGATTTCGTTCTTCTACCATGAGGTAGAATCCATAAAATCTTTTGCGTATTCGTGTGAGAATAATAGGTCGATAGAAGAAGGGCGTTATGGGAAGGTTTGTGGAGAACTGTAAGTTGTGGTCGGGGATGAGGACCGCTTTAGAGGCCGCTCCCTTTTCGTAACACTTTCTTGTCTTGCTATTACGACTACAAATTTCAGTTGATGTAGTTTCCCAAGTACCGCTAGAAGTAGGAAGTGGTACTAAACTTGAGAATTCACGCGATGTTATATTGAAGTGGAGAAGTTCCCTGTAGTAGAATGGAGGAAAATCCTTCACCCATAGAAGAAGTGTTGTGGTGATGAAAATGTGGTCACTATATTCATGGGTGCCAGAAGTTTGACCCATAGAGAAGGCCGGTGGATACTTGCAATGGCGAGTTTCTTTGGGATAATTGGACTGAGGAGAAGGTGGATTCCCGAATGTTCACAAGACGTTCGGTTAAAGACCAATGGTGAATAAGGTGTTGTACGGTTAGGGAGTCGAGACCATGCACCAAGAAGTGATAGGCTCCAAAATAGGTGTTGTTAACACTTCTGATGGAGTAAGAATCGTGAAACCCCATTGGTGGACACCCACCTGGGGAGGTTTCATTGAACTGAGGAAGAGGAGGCCAAGAGCGTGTCCTCTTTTACTCAGAAAGTAAGAGGGGCTGCATGGACAATTATTGTTAGCCAGAGTCGGAATAACGGTTATGATGTGGAGTGTAGAACCACTCATTTTAAATTTCGTTGAGTGGAGAGCAAGGGCAAGAGTAAAATGCCTGGTTGGGGAGTTGGGGAGATAATGTTGGTATGTGTAAGGCTCGAATATGGAGTCTGAGAACCATTAGTATTGACCCGGAGTGCTTGGCAAATTGTGGAGGGAATTCTACCTTATAGGTGGGTAGTGTATATTCCTTAGGATAATATTTAGTAGTATTGTGTCTACGATAGACTCGGGTGTGTATATTGAGCTTGTAGTAGTATTTACGCTATTATAGAAGGGTAATGATATGACTTCCGTGGTATGGAAGTTCTATCTTTTCTTCACTCATTATGAAATGAGTGATGATATTTTAAATGTATATGTGTCATATGTGTTACTTGGTTTGAGTGTTCCATTGTTTAATTGCATTGGGTGTAGATGCTATGACTTATCTCCACGACCAACAAAGTTAAGCAGTAATGCATAGGAGGGGTTCCTTGTTTGGATTCCGCTTTTGCGGGACGCTCCACGCGTGAACCTTAACGACGTTGGGAGTGGAGAGATACCATATTTCCTTTCTCTTATTTCATGTATAGAATGTTAAGGAAAAGTCTAGAAGTAGAATCTTATTAGTAGAATTGTAAATTAGAATTGTACAGATCCCGATCATGTGTCTTAGACCGTCACACATTAATGACCGACGATGCGAGGTAGTAGTGTAACGGGAGGGTTCCTTGTCTGGATTTCGCTTCGGCGAGACGTCCCACGCATGAACCCGAGCGAATGTCGGAAGTTGAGTAAGATCTTGGGCACTAGGGATGTATTTGGTATTATATGCTTACGATTTAGGTAGGATATATATAGATAGACCTTAGGATTTTTAGGATGTAAGACCTTGAGGGTAGGTGGTGTTAGTTTAGGAAAGTGTCAGGGAGTTGACCACGAATAAGTTGTGGGTTAACTCTATAAGAGATTAGATCCCTTAGGAACGAGATTATGGGGTCTCGAGAGGTTTGGTAGGTTCGATCGAAGGAGATGAGACCTTTCTTAGAAATAATGTTACGTTGGTAACTTCATTTCCGGGGAGTTAATAAGGACGGGTGGATCCTCACTCCTGAGCCATGATTGTAAGCTCGAGAGTGAGTTTAATGAGTAAGTTCTGCCAAGATTGGGAAGTAATAATACTAGGGCATAGACTCACTGTTTATGCGTCGCACAAGCTTAAACTTGTGGAAAGTAATATCCCGTGCTTGAATTAAGATTCATCATGGTAGTGATCACCTTAAATAGATAAGGCACTACTTCCTGGGAAGGAAACTTGCTCCTTCTCGTAAGCAACAAGTTGTTGCAATATGTTGTGGGAGGAATTTAGTTGGTGCTCGGAGTTCAGAAGAACTAGTGATTGGATATTTTTCTCATTCGCTAAGGAAATGCGATTGGGGTAGTGGACGTGTCGAGTAGAGAACTCGTCAGAGATAATGGTAATGGCATGGAAGGCCAAGTAGAATGAGCATGAATAGGAAGACTCGGTAGTAAGAGCGTTTATGTCGGTGATTGACCATTTCACCTACTCGTGTAAAGAGAGTGGTAGTGGAACGAAGAAGGGTATTCATAGACGTCTGCATGGAACTACCGGCATCGAACTGGTCATGATCCCAAATTGAGAAAATTGTTGACCGTCGACCCAATCGTTGCTTTTCCGCCCATTATGGACGGACTACTTGTAGAAGAGTATACCCCATTCTCGATGGAGGAATAGTAAAAACCGTGGGAGATGCCTATTATAATAGGATGGACCGAAACTAGAAATTCGTGTCAAAGGTTTAGCAAAAGTTTCCGCGAAGTAATGGGAACCGTATGGAAATGGCGTATATCCTACCACCCTAAAGTGGATGGATGAAATGGAGGAAATTTACTTATGCCGAAAGGCATATTACGAACATGCGCCTTAGTATACATAGTAGATGGGAGCAGTGATGGTATGGATGGAGATTTTCGTGCTACCATTAGGTTTTGGAGTGGTTTTATGGACCATTTCCTAAGGCATGGTTTCGTGAGTGGCCTAGCGTGGTCGGTTTAGTAATTCGTATACTCGTTGGATGGAACCAATGGGTAATATGTTCCTTGGACTTGGAGTGGTCTCGGAACATTTCTTTAGAGATTTGGCTTTTAAGCCATACACCTTGATGAGATACGTCGAGGCGGGGGATAGCTGAGTAGCGTTAGGGCTAAGCCACTTAGAGTTGGTACGAATGCCCCAAGGTGTGATGTAACATGATGCTAAAGATTCGGCTAATTTTGCCGAGTCGCGAGGACATCACCTTTCGCCGTAGGAAGATAGGATCCGTAGTTGGTGAGGAACGCTTTGTGCTATGCTAGAGCACAAATGATGTAGATTGAGATCGATAGGGTCGATCTTAGTCCGGGTCCATTTGGGACGTTGCAATAATGAGGAGTTTGTTTAGGATGGTAGAATCCTAGTTTAGAGTAGTAGACCCTTATAAGATTTGGGTATGCCCGAATTTTGGGGGCAAAATTCCCTCTTAAGGGGGGGAATATGTAACAACCCTCGATTCTGGGAGGCTCATTTTATACTAATTTTACCGCATAAGGTAATTATATAAAATGTGGGGACTGGAGTAAATATTAATTTAATGAATTGAAAGTTAATATTTACTAGATTGATACATATTTACTGTATGTGAAAGTAAATAACATCAGGTTGCATGTCTGTAGTGTCATGTATTTTAAATGGCCTTTTAGTTTAAATGATTTTGGAACTCGAAATAATTTATAAAATTTCCGGATGCCAGTTTAGAGGGTGTAGTTAGTCTCGGAAGGTGCGAGACAGTCAAAATAAGTGCCATATTGTATTTTTGTGTTTCGGG
Source organism: Sambucus nigra (assembly GCA_949130495.1). NCBI lineage: Eukaryota > Viridiplantae > Streptophyta > Magnoliopsida > Dipsacales > Adoxaceae > Sambucus > Sambucus nigra. Next base: position 428,338,988 of record OX422214.1, read on the forward strand.
CACTTTTACCTGGTTTTAGCTTATATGCGTATTTGCGAGTCATTTTAATGTGGTATTAACCACTTAAGTTGGGAGAATTATGTTAAGCCACGATTTTTGGTCTTGTCCCTTATTTTCATTCCCTCATTTTATGTCTTAAAGCATAGAGAGAAAAGAAGAGAAATGGAGAAATGAGAGAGAGATTGAAGATGGAGGATTTGGGATTGCTTCTTCTCCAAATAAATTTGAGATATCAACCCTAAGGCAAGTTTTCTACTTGCTAATATGTGATTTAAGATGCATAAATTGTATGATAGTTGTGTATTTACATTTATGGCTTAAATGTAGAATTTGTGGGATTTAAACCCTAGTCTTGATTTATGTTGAAGAAATTGTGGGTTTTGATGGTTAATAATCATGTAGATTAGTTTGGGGTAGATTTTTGTTGTTGGATGTGTATGAAAAGGAAGATATTTGAAGTTTTGAGGATTTAGGGTTCATAACCCTTCGTAGCCATTTTTGGCAGATTTGCAGGTCCGAATCGATTCGGCCCCTTGGGCAAATCGATTCGCTAAGGGAAATTGGCAGGTCTGTATAACCCGAATCGATTCGGGTTAAGACCGAATCGATTCGTCCAATTGCAGAATGTTGGTTTAGTAGTCCGAAGCGATTCGCTTTTTGGGCGAATCGATTTGCTAGGGCGAATCGATTCGGCCCTTGGGCGAATCGATTCGTTTTCCTGCTGTTTTTGAGTTAATTTTATAACTCAATTTCAATCCTTTTCTTTAAATATAGGGACTAGGAACATTCTTGAATGAAGTAAAATTAGAGTCCTAGAGTGTGAGATGAGTTAGATGTCTAGCCAACATTAGGAATGGGTTATGTGGGGATTTTTCCGGGGTTAGGCCTATTAATGATAAGGCATTCTTTTCTTTTAGTTAATTATTATAAAACTAGGAGATGTAGTGTTATGTTCGGGAGACCTTAGGAGCTTAATTAAGCTATACTAGTTTTGATGGTTTATATTACCACCCCAAAAGAATGTTGGGAGATTTTAAAAGTTCGATTGAACTATGTTAACCTTGGTGGTTCATAATAACGCCATAAAGGTGAGTTTGGAGAATAAATTGAAAGTTATTTCATTCCTTCGAAAGCTGATAACCTTGGGGTTTTAAAATAACATCCTAAAATGATTGGAAGATAATGAAGAGTTTATTTACTCCTTTGAGGTTGTAGTGTTGATACAAGCTATAGTATGACTCTGGATAGTAAGTTAGATTATTTACAAAAGTAAATGGTAAGGGTTTCGGATAAAATGAAACGTATAAATGGAAATGGTATTGATATTAGTATATAATAATTTACTTAATCATGAATCCGGTAAATAATGATTTACTTGATTTTGTTGTGATAAATATAATGGCTTAAACACACCTCTCTAAATGACATCATAAGGGAAGTCCGCACGTGAGGTGAAGCCCCCTGGCTAATGAATGCAGGGTGGATATAGTCCTAGGCCATGGGAGCGCTTATTGTTGTATATTTTTCTGCGATGGGTAGGAGATTCCGGGTGTGGTCTTGACTACCCCGCAGGCTCATGGCCGCTTCCCGACGTCTTACGATATAGGTGCCCAGGTTGTCTAATGATAGGCCCTGGAAGATGATGGTCATTTAAGGGCGCGCATAGTGGGGAAACCCGGACTGGCGGTCTTAGAATTCGTTATATGTATATAATTATAACAGTTCATAATCAAGTGGGACTTGATGTATTTGATATGCCATAAGAGCATGATGGTGTGCCACAAAGAGCACATGTAAATGCCACAAAGAGCATTTGAAAATGATTATTTTCCTGATAAGGAAAGGATTTTTACAAAAGGTAAAATTGAGATAAAATTTCCTTAAAGAGCAAAAGATTGTGATTATAAATATATACTTCCTGCTAAGGAAAAGATATATGAAATAATTGGCACATTTGATGAAGTTTTTAGTTTAATGCTTCTTATTTTTGTTCCTGCTTAGCTTATGTTTTAAATTGTATAGGTTGCTTCTTATTTCTCTTTCTTCACGATTTATCATACATAACTGTCATACTCTTTATTCATCTGGTAATCATATAGAACCGGGCCCTGACCTGGTTACATTTCTTGTTGCATATTCATCTTGTCTCTGCTCAGGTACTCCGCCGCAAGGATGCCTGATTTGAATTCCTATTCCGATAATTTCGATGAGCCGTGATGCATTGCGGGTATTACGGGATACACTTGGTATAGACGTTTTCATTTTTTATTCTAGTTAAGATAAAGTCTTTTATTCGGGCGAGAGGCCCAAGCTTTGGTAAATGTCTAATGAAATGTAATAAGTAACTTATTGTACTTGCGTATTATTGGTGTATCAGTTAGTGACCGGTTACCTATTCGGTCTTTTTATCGTATTCTTGTTGTATTATTTATATATGTCTTGGGGTTTCCCTTATCTTTCAAGAATTGGGTTATTTGTTTTCATTTATTTACTTTCAAATCAAAATTTTTGGCAACCCGTTTTCTAAAATATTGGGTGGTTATCCTGGATACTCTATATTTTTATTATGATTAGAATGATTCCATCCATGATTCCGTTATATTGGAGTATTGGGCTGGCCACCCCTTATTTTGGTGAGCGGGTTGTCACAAAAATCATGCCCACGCTACTTGCTATCCCTGAGGTTTTCGCGCTGGGACAGTCTTATCTCGATGGGACCTTTATGGGGGATATTGACTTGTACCCTAGAAGATAGATATCCTTGGTATAGGCTATCGGAATGATAGTTCAGACGGTCCTAAGAGACGCGGGTATGTGCTTTCCTCTTAGAGACTTGGAATCTATGCTTCGCCTCATATTGTTTGTGTATTGATATCTTTGGTACAGGCTATCGCAGTGATAGTTCGGACGGTCCTAAGAGACGCAGACTTATGCCATCCTTTTAGAGACTTGGAATCTATGCTTCGCCTCAATATTGTTTGAGTATGTGTTAATACAGTTCGAGAGTGATTCCGAATTTGTATTCCCTTTAGTACGAGTGATACGGGGATTGGATAGTAGAGTATGCCCGCACCATAGTTTTATTTGTGGTGCTCTTATGATATATATATCTTTTACGAGTAGTATATATATATATGAAATTCTGAAATCTGGAACTGCCTACTGTGATTTAACATGTAGGACATTGTTAATGACTCATATTGTAAATACTTATTTTGAGAAAGTATAATATGACACTGGAAAACTTTATTGATTTATAAAGTTAAAATGAGAACTTTGGTTACTAATTGAAATATTCTTTTCAAACAATTGGATCGTTAAATTTTGAATCCTGCGAATAATATAAGATAAGTTAAACCATTGGGAAAATATAGCGTAATATATGATGAGATAGACCACTGGGAAGGTTAGTGCGATAGGTGTGCACATTAGAAGAGAGGTGAGAATTTCTCAAGAGAGTGTCGAACTAATATGTTGTTGCATTGGCCTGTATCAATTTAAATACTTGCTAAATAATTTTTAAATCATATACACTATCGGGCTCTGACCCGTTTCTCTCTCTCTCTCTCTCTCTCTCTCTCTCTCTCTCTCTCTCTCTCTCTCTCTCTCTCTCTCTCTCTTGTATATATATGTATGTACTAGAGGTGCCCAGCCACAGGGGCGTCTTGCTTAGGATCCCTTGGAAGGAACGTGCTGCAGCTTAGGTGGGAGTTGCAGGCCACTTGCTTAGACGATTTCATTTATCTGTTTTGTTGGGACATTTGTATTTCAGTTATTTCTAGTTCTGTTGCTTTGGGATTTATTCAGCATGTATGTTTTTACTTTAAGTTTTAAATGTTGGGATTTTGGATGTCGAGGGCCTGTTTGGTTGGCAACTATAATTCTGTTTTATGTGTGTAAATACATTTCTGATAAAAATTTGCATTTGGCAACCTGTTTTTAAACACTGAATTATAATATTTCTGGGCGTTTTATAATTTCTGTTTTTTAATATTTTTCAACTCAGAATTATTCATTCTTAATATTTTAATGCATTTATACCTTAAAATATAATATACATACATAATATATGTGTAATTCTTATAAATAAAAAATATATATGTACATGTACACAAAATTACATATGGAATAATATAAAGTTAAAAAAATTTATCAATAGTTACATGATACTTATATATAGTTTTATACATGTATTATTAATGTATGGAATAATATAAAATATACATATAGTACATATATATTTAAAAATATTATCAATTCATGTATGTATATAATTTTATAGTGAATTATACATTCAATATATATATATATATATATATATATAGAGAGAGAGAGAGAGAGAGAGAGAGTTAAACTTCCCAACATACCTCATCAAATATACACTCATGTATCATGTATGAAAGTTTTATATATCGCATACATGTATTTATGCATCATGTATGTATGAAAATCACTAATGTATCATGTATGAAAGTTTTATGTATCATATATATGTATATATATATATATATATATATATATATATATAGACACACACACACACACACACACACACACACTTATGTATAATATAAATATACATGTTTGCCTATTTTGTCATATTTTCAAAAAATAGTATTTAAAAATAAGTTCACCAAACGCGCACTAATAATTATAAACATAAAAAACTGAATTTAAAACTGTATTTAAAAACAGTGTTTAAATCGAGTTTTCTGAATACAGAACCAAACGGGCCCTGAATGTTTAATGTAATTAGATTATGTTCCAGGATAATTGTTGTATGATTTTTTTACTTATTGAAAATGTTGTTACTAATTAAATAAATAATTTCCCTTTAAAAATAAAATTGGTCAGAAATGTTGAAAAAAATGGTTTTAACACTTAGCTTAATTAAGTAGGGTGTTAATTTGGAAAAATTTAATTTCACGACAGTGATGCTAAGAATGAACCAATTGTTCACCTTGATTTTAATTTAATAAAGGAGTGATCGCCCGGTATTTAATTAGGCGGGGTGTCACAATATGTCAAAGATGACCTATAATCATTTCCTAAAGTTCACACAATTCTCGAGTCAAAACAATATATTAAAATCATGATGAAGTAACACATTTCAATATATAAACTTAGCTAATGAATGATCAATGAAAGAATAGATAGATTACTGATGAATTCAACGTTTTCAATGAGGAAAGAATAGTGTATACATTCACAAACGACGGAAGGTACAAAGCTTACTCAGTGTAAGTATATACAATGCAACAAAAGATTATAGAGTTATAAAAATCTTAAACCAAATCAATAGAATAAGAAAAGCGCATGTGCTCAAAGGGTTAAAGTTTAATTCATGAGGTTATTCACAATACCAATGATTTGAGGACTAAAGTCTAATAAATTTTAAAATTGATAACATGCATCGTTGGATTGTCAATCGGATCGGGCAATTATTGAAACAATTCATTGGAAACATAGGCAAAATGCCCAAGAAAGGAGAAAAAGTATGAAAAAAAACTATTTTTGAAAATTTTTAAATTTTTGTAAGAAAGCATATTTAGTAACTAACATGTGACAAAATCCATGGACAAAACAAATAAATGGATAGAATATTAATGCGCATTAAGAACACAACACAAAGAGAGGAAAAGAACGATATTACCCAAAATTGGAGCGATCTCCATAAGCACGAGTCCTAATGAATCTACAAAACAAGTTAGTACCGATCATAGAAAAAACAAATAACGAAAAGTTAACTAATTACACTAGACCGACCTAAAAGGAAAGAAAAGAAATTAAAGAAAGAAAATTAAAAAACCAACTATTTACAACCTGTTATTTAGGCTTCACACTAACTATACACTAGAAGTCTAAATGGTTAAGGGTCCACCCAAACATGAATTTGACTTTGGAAGATCAATGGTGGACCCTCCCAAGCGAACATACCTCTCAAAAAATAGAAATTTCATTTGAACAACGGAAGGCATGTGTAAGGCGTAAGAAATGAACCATCTCCAAGGGTTACAAGACCACATTGATCTCGGGAAAAATGAAATCACCTCCCCAAGGTTTTTCAATTGGAAGGCGGGTAGGGCTAGTGCAAGTGAATAGCCCATGAGATGAAGCATCTCCAAATAACAATCTCGTTTAAGAATCGGGCCAAAGTCCTCAAGACTTTCAACCGATTCTTGTGATAAACTTAATTGTTCGCGAATAGTAGGGAATAAAGGAAAGGAAGGACCATCAACCTCAATATAATCGGAAGAATAAATAATAGGTTGGAATTTGAAAGTGCTAAATCTTGGATCACTCTCAATTATTTTTTCATCAACAAGTTGTGGAGGTGAAACGCAAATTTTAACCTTAGCCCTTTTTTTCAAGAAATGATCTCATCGAGCACGACATCATTTTCCAAAAAACAAGCTTGAGAACTTTCGGATTGATCATTCATTTCCTTAATCATTAACTCATAATTAAACTTACAAGAAGACATTTCATCTTCTTGTGCGGGTTGCTCATATCTAACGGATTCCCTATGTTCCAAATTATCCTCACAAGGAAATGAGGGGATACTTGCATACTCTTCAATTTCATGCTCAATGCGCTCATCTTCAAGAATTTGTAGGCATTCTCTCATTGTTTTGGGAGTATAACTTGGAAAAAAATTCTCATAACAATTAAGGTTACCTAAAGAATGATAGCGAGACATTTCAAAATAGGCTAATTCAATTGAGCAAAAAGCGCCAAAATTTCAATTTCTCGAAACAATCTAGCACAAGTAAAAAATAAAGGATTTAATAAAGAATACAAATATGAAAGAAAAAAAATACTACGAAATAATAAAACAATTACAATCTAAAATACACTCCCCGACAATGGCGCCAATTTTTATGCGAGGCAAACCGAATGTTCGTGTAGGGACACTGTCGTTGATTTCAGCTCCCACTCTACATGCAAAAAACCTAAGCTACTACTACACTTGCGAGGCAAGCACAACGGTAAGTCGGGTATCGTAAGAAATCCACAGGGAGTGATTGAATTTTAGATTTTAATTGCTTTACTAATTCAAGAATAAAAGTGTAAAATAAATAAAAGAAAAGGTGATGGTTGAGAATGGTGACAAAATAAAAGAATAAGTTACATCGCATTCCGTCACACGGATCGAAACAACTACTAATTAGATCAAAGGCTCGAAAGCAATTTAATCGAGCATTTTCAATTAAGCATAAACATCACACAATAAGGAATTTAACCCAAAGTTGAGAGATTAAACATTTAACTAAAAATGGTCACATGCGGATTAAATACGGATTATCGCTATAAACTCTAATGTTGCGTGACAAAAAAAGATAAACGCATAACAATCCAACTTTGATACGCGCGGTTTCAATTAAACACAATTTTACACAAAATCTAGTTTTCGGAGCTCAAACCCATTAATGGCGGAACACAACCCCGACCCTATTTTTCTATGGGCATGACATGGAAATAAACTAAATTACACTAATTAAACTAATTAAAGCAATAAATAGCTAACTCAACTAATTAACAAAGCATGTAATTACACTACGAAGCAAGAAATAAACAAGAACAACTATATTAATGGTGGGGGAAATTAATAGTTCAACTTACATAGCCCAAATGGTTGTCATCCCAAAGAGAAATGAAGAAGATATCTCAAAACCCTAACACTAAACTAAACTAAAATGAAAGATGATGTCTCAAAAATGAGTGAAAGTTATATTTATACAAAACCTAAAAATGGCAAACTTGTAATAAAAGAGAAGCTGAAAACAGGGGGTTGATCAATCGATCGAGCGGAGTTGGGACCACTATCTTCGAGCCAAGGCAAAAAACCCTTTGGTCGATCGATCGATCCACCAGGTCTCGGCCAAGCAGCTTCTCCCTTTGCTTTGATTTCTTTATAATTGTCTTCCGCGAAAAGTCTCGTAACTTCTTCATTAGGGGTCATATTTGCGCACCGTTCATGGCCACGCAAAGCTCGTTCAGAGGGATACAACTTCTGTGAAGACATAGGGATAGGGGCCCAAATTTTGAAATGACAAAATTGACCTTGAACATGCGGAATTGTACGAAACTTCACCGACATGCGTTCAAACTTCATACTAAGCATCCAAATACCTATAAAAGCTCAATTAACCCCTGTAAAACATATATCTATACAAATCCGAGGTTTTCTGTTCAACGAGCATAAATATAGGGATTAAGATACCCGAGGGGGGGGGGGGGGGGCTAATAACGCGTAGGCTAACGGGTGAAATACACAATATTTGCGTCGTATCATTAATACTACATTAGTGTGTAAAGCTTATGTGTTTTGTGTCATGTCGTGGGTGTTTATATATATATATATATATATATATATATATATATATATATATATATATATATATATATATATATATATATATATATATATATATATATATATATATATATACCATTAATAGTTTTTGCATAGTTATATATATGTTATCATTTGTTTTGAGTTTTTATGTCAACATTTAATTCATGTTGACATGTGTTTTATCTTTGAACTAAACTAGTATGTTATATGATCATATTGGTATCTTTTGTTGCTTGTTTATATTGGTATCTCATGCTTCATTGTATATTCATGTTGGTATCATTTATTGCATCAATGTTGATATTAATTGATCATTATTTGTATTATTTGTGCTTATGCTGCCATGTTGTGCTTGTTTCACTTCACAACGTTGCATGATATTATTCGTTCCTTTATATTTCCAATTGATATCACATGTTCTCACATTTTGGGGGAGATATGGTTTATGGGGGTGAAATAGTTTATTATGCATTCATTCTTTATATATTCCTGAACAAAAGAGGGGAGAAAATGTATATTTCATTTTAGTTTTAGGAGGAGATCTTTATTTTAAGAGGAAACATCTTACCTATTAGGAGATCGTTAGACATATTAAGAGTTTTATTCTTATACAGTTTAGATTGTTATATATTCAAGTTGCATTGTGAGTTTAAATGTGCAAGTTTGCAACATACGACAAAGTTTACAAGAGTGCAAATCTACTTAGAGTATGTGTCTGTCAAGTCTGTACTTTTTCATTTTGGGGTTGGGAACTTTTAGATGAGCTTGACGGCCCATAGGTTTATATTTTTTGTTTTGTCCCGGAATATTCAAAGGGAGTAATTTGTAAGGACAAATTTTCGTTATAATCAATTTGTATGTATTTTGGCTTATTCCGTGTTTTGGATAAAACCTTTGAGCCATAGGTTAGGAATTGAGTGTGTTAACATTTCAAGCCTATGATGTGTTCGATTGAAGACGCAACGTAGAATTTTCAGAGGTTGCATTCCCCGTGTCATGTTTCATGCCATATTTTGTTTCCGTGTTCCGAGAATCTCTCAGGTATGAATGTGTATATATTTTTTTAATACCCCGTATTTTTAGAATAACATAAAACTAGTTTTGGAATAACATAAAATTTGTAGGAATTAAATTAAATCGGACAATTTAAATAATTAAGTATGAATGAATGGATTAATTATTATTTCTTGTTAAGTGAAATTGACTTTTCATGATAAATAATTCCAGTAGAAAATAATTTCATGTGCATTAAATAATTAATATAAGGTGACACAATTGGAAATACACTTGCGAGATAAAAATATCCGGGATGCGTTTTGGGAGGTTTATTGTATCGTTTTGGTGTTTTAGACCTTTAAGAATAGTCCTCGAGCACATATATGTGAGTTGGTAGGTTATTGGTCTAGTTGAAATGTGTATTTGTGTCCATTTGTGGGTCCAAAATTGAGTCCTAAGGCCCAACTAGGGATTTGATCCTTAATTACATTAATTAGGAGTTAATATATCCCTACCATTTTACATCCAAGAACCCTAAGAATACATCCTCAGAGAGAGAGAGATAGAGAGAGAGAGAGAGAGAGAGAGAGAGAGAGAGAAGTAAGAACACTAGCAAGAGGAGTTGGGGAGGAAGATTCAAGAGGAAATCCAAGAATCAACCAATAAGACATCCAAGATCTAAGGCAATAATTTTCTAGCTTATTTTAATTAGTCTAAATTGCTTCTTAATTCATTCTTTGTTGAAATCCCATGTAAAAATTTAGGATTTAGGAAGTTGATGATTTCGTGATGATACTAAATTACAATCTTGAAGAAATTGATTTTTAATGTTAAAGTGGAAAATACATAATACAAGATGGTTGAAATTTAAGGGTTATATTGATAAAACTCTTATTTAGGACCCTTTATATATGATCTTGATGATTCACATGTAGAGGAATGGAACCCGATTTAAAATATGAGATTTGGATTTAAATCGGACATTTATATGTGTTTAAGGTTAGATTATTATTGGACAAAAATTTAATATACATGAATTTCTCCATGACCCTACCTTCTATGATTTTGGACTTAATCTAGGTTGAAAATATGTAATAAATCACCATAATATGATAAACTAAGTCGTAGGGACTGGTATTAATGACCATCACAGGATTTAAGCTTTTAGAATTCGACTGGTTAGGAAGAAGATAAATACCACAGTGAAGAAAAATGGGTTTCGCAACTAGTCTGCAGGAGCGAAGTTCGCTCCTGGGCCGAACCGGGTCGGCTCCTAGGGAGCAGGCTGTGAGGTCCATGGTTGTGTTCGGGGTATTTTCAGGTATCCATACGAATTAGTGGGACTATGTTTGGACAATCATGGAAATTATTAAAAATGAAAATGTGTTACTATTCATAAAAGAATGACTAAATTGACTAGAAGGTTAATGACATTTATATGAAGATGGATTATTTAATAATTCACATGTTGGTTAATTATTAAATAAGAATAATTATGGAAGAATCCCAACTATCCATTCTTTTGGACATGTCGTCCTTACTTATGCTTACTTTCAGAGATTTAGTCGTTTTAAATTCTCCCTTAGATTTGGTTTCTCTTTTTGGATTTATTGTGTGGGATTGCACCTGGAGATGTTTACTCCAGACATTTATTTTACTGTAGTCAGATTTTACTTATGTTACTGTGATGCATGGTATTTATTCGTATTTTTTGGTAATAGTTAATGACAAGATAAAATTTGGACATCACCCTTTTTAAATATTAGGTGGTTAGTTTTATTAAATTAAAAAATTTAGTTTTCGATAGTGGTGCATTATCTGAACCAACTTGATATTCTGAAATTGATTAATTAAGGACTGATCACCCGATAATTAATTAGGCGGAGTGTCACAGGTGGTATCAGAGCATCAGGTTCTAGTGTCCTTAGGATCTATACGACATATTATGTTTCTGCGTACCGTCCTTTGATATAGAGCCCTATTATTAGGACTATTGCACTCCTTGATTTCCTTTTGTAGACTACGTTCTTCTGCTACAATGATGTGTATGGTCGATAGACTTATGTAATTCATTTGAATTTCAGGTGCCACTCATGAGGAAGATATAAACTAACACTGCTGAAGGAGGAAATGCAGGACAAGACCAATAAGTACCTAGGTACACCAAGGAAGATAGCAAATATCGTGGCACAAGAAATTACTACAACAATATTGCAGTACCAAAATAGCAGTGTACAACTTGCAGGGGGAAAAATAACTAGAGAAGTTGAGCAATATGATATTGCTAAAGTTAGCAACAAAGGGAAAATACCGCTGCCGCAGCAGCGACAAGTTCCTCGGAGTCGTCAAGGACATGAGAATAATATAAAGGGCGGGAAGAGCCAAACCCGCTATAGCCAACAAAGGAAGGAGAAGAGGGCTATCACCAAGAGGTATTTTAAATGTGGGAAAATTGGCCATACTCGTCGGCTGGTGAGGAACCTCGTCCCAATCGGCAAGGACAACAAGGCATAAGAAGGAAAGGGTTTCAGGGTCAGTGTCATTAGTGCGAAAAGCAGGGTCACCGGTGGAGGGACTGCCCGCAACAAGATAAAGTAATAGGGCATGATGCCCAATGTAACACCCCGTATTTTTGTGCATTTAATATTTAATTAATTCGGGAATTTTAAATTACTTGTGTGTTGTAATTTTAATTGAATTAATTATGAAAATATATATATATATATATATATATATATATATATATATATATTAATCGGGGAGTGAATGGTTAATGTTTAGGGAAATTTATTTACTAAGTGAATAGTACTAATTTAATTACGTCATTTTGGGTATTAATGACGGGGTATGAACTTATCCCAGATGGAAGTCGGTATAGACTAAATTGGGCGTGAGACAAGGATTTTTATAAATTAATTCGAGGGGTCGAGATAGTCAGAAAAGAGTTCCCGGGGATAGTAATTGGGTCTTGGGGTATTTTTGGGCATAGCCGGACCCACACGGGGTGAGTTGGGCCACTTTAATTAAGCCCATTAGGTAAAAAATGGGATTAAGGGTTTTTAACCTAGTTGGGAGATTAAGGAATGGTAGCCAACATAACTCTAAACCTAGGGTTTGAGACGGGATTTGGGGGAAACAAATCAAGAGCAAATTGGAGGTTATTAGAGCCAAATTTAGGGACATCAATAATGGATCAGACACTATGAAGACTTACAGGCAAGTGGTTAACTATTGTGATTTCAAAAATTATGATAATCAATTCATATCATAGTGATGTGTATATGAAAATTCGTTTTGGGTGTGTCACCAAAATCTAAATTGGGTTTTTGTAAATTTATATACCTTAATGAGATTAAGGGGGAGATTGATCATGTTTATGATTATACAATGTAGATGACTGAATCAGATGTTAAAACCAGTAAGAGTAGATGGTTAATTGCTGTTAAATAAATGAAATTCGGATTGGGGATTTGAAACTCGGATAATACCCAAATCGGGAAAACCTTGGAATTTATGGATATTGATGATGAAATTAGGTCTGTGAGATGTTTGGACCCTTTCCTTACATGGAGGATGTATTATTTGTATTTGGGTAAGGGCTTAGGTTGAAAAATTAAGCTTTAAGTTTCGTCCATGACTGACACTGGCTGGAGAAGACGATTACTGGAACGATCGATCGATCGACCAAGGGAGCTCGATCGATCGATGAAGGCGAAATCTGGGCAGTTCGACCAGCTTGTTCATATAAAGGGAAAATTATTAAAAGTTAAGTTTCATACATTAATAAGTGATAAATAATTATGAAACAAATATTCCTAGCAATTATGAGAGGAAGTAATTGGGACTAGGATAAATTTATGTGGGGCACTTAGTGGATGAAATTGAGAGGTTTTATTCCAAAATGGGGAAAATACGGATCAAGTGAGCAAATTCGAGTATATTGGTCAAGCGACCCCAAGATATTGAATTAAGTTGGAGATAAACTATTTAATTTAGAGTCGGGATATAGAATCGATAAATAATTAATTTCAGGCCAAGTGAATCGAGTCTGGGTATGTTAATAATTATAGGCAAATATAATTGGGAAAATTATGGAGATAAATTTGTGATACATTGTGGGCGAAAATGTGGGAAAGAAATTATGAGATGTAAAAATGGATCGAGTGAGTGATTCCGGGTATGTTGGTTATGTGACACCAAAGTATTAAATTAATTATTGAGAGAGAGTAATTAATTTGGAGTCGGAACATAGACTCGGGAAATATTAAGTTACGGGCCAAGTAAGTGAGTCCGGGGATAATGGTTGGGTGACACCAAGTTATTAAATTAATGAATACGTTAATTAATTTAATTAGAGTCGGATTATAGACTTGGGTAGAATTAAATTAATAGGTGTGATAATTAATTTAATTAGAGTCGGATTGTAGACTCGGGTGGGATTAAATTAATAGGTGTGATAATTAATTTAACTAGAGTCGGATGATAGACTCGGGGAGGTATTAAATTAATATGTGTGTTAATTAATTTAATTAGAGTCGGACGATAGACTCGGGGAGGTATTAAATTAACATGTGTGTTAATTGATTTAATTACAGTCGAAAGATAGACTCGGGGAGGTATTAAATTATTATGTGGGTTAATTAATTTAATTAGAGTCGGGTGATAGACTCGGGAAGGTATTAAATTAATAAGTGTATTAATTAATTTAATTGGAGTCGGACCACAGACTCGGGGAAAGTATTATATAAATTGAAATGTGAATTAAATATATTAGAGTCGGACCATAGACTCGGGAAGATGATAAGTTATTAAGTGAGAAAATTAATTACGTTGAGTCGGGCCACAGACTCAGGAAATTTTAGGCAGTGTACGGGATTTTTGGTACACGGTAAAGCCAGGGCTTATATATATATATATATATATATATATATATATATATATATACGGTGTAGTGATAGTATATATATATTGGTGTATATATTGTGTGTGATATTAAATTACAGGAAGTGTATGAGATTTTGAGTAAACGGTAAAGTCGGGATTCATATTATATATATACGGTATAGTGATAGTATATATATACGTATTTATATTATGTGGGCTATTAAATACCAATGACTAGATATTTATTCAATTTATTTACTCTACTGCTATCAAGGGAGGTTGCGCGATGTGGGTGAATCCCCTAGCTTGAGGAGTAGGGCGAGTATATCCCCAGGTCATAGTGTCCGGTATATATGGGTGAGGGATTTATCTCACTTTCAGGGAAGGAATATTACCACCTCCACTACGTTATTATTTTAGGCCAAGTTGGTAAGTGATTCCAACTTGGGGAACTAGGTTTTGTGAGCACACCTAGTGAGATAGCATTTTAGAGGAAATCATCCGGTGAGGGTATACTCGGAAGGATGGATACACGTATGATATATGTGTGGATGTTAGTAATGGTACGTATAATATGGTAGTAAATATTATATGTAGGTGAAAATACAATGTGTGATGTATTTACCTTATATAACTTGGGTTACAGTTATATGCTGTTAATTAATGAGAAATTAATTAAGTTTTTCATTTGTGGGAATAATACAGTGTGAGATGGATTTAATTTATATAACTTGTGATACGGTTACATGTTACTATTTAAGAGGAATTAATTACGTTAATTGTGAAATAACTTATAATTCAGGAAATCATTATACTCGGGTTAGAGTAGTATGGCAAGGGAAGGTTATACCAAGACTAGTTGGACGGGTGTGACACCCCGACTAATTAAATACCGGGTAGCTACTCCTTTATTAAATTAATGCAAAATGCCAAGTTGGCTCAGTTCATAGCATCATTGTAGCAAACGTTTTAACAATTACTAGCCACCTATTATTTAAAAAGTGAGTTGTCCATTTTAATTAAATCCTATTAACATGCAATAAATGAATTATGAAAAGTTAACATAACCAACACAATATAGTCACAATAGAATAACCATCCAATAATAATGAGTCTGGAGGAAAACTCCTCACAACAAATCGAATACCGAAATAAATAAATACAAAGTATGCATCACTAAAATTAATTACAACCCAAAGTCTGAAATAACTGAATAAGTAAGATGTCTCTAAAAGGAATGGGTGACATGCCCAACAAATGATAAAAACTGATAATGGAGTCAAGATAAAAAATGGAGGCGTCTACTGTCAAGGTCTTGTAACTTCCACAGCAGCTACAACACGTCACCTGAATAGAACTCCTATGCATTGTGTCCTTGTGGCTGGGCACCTAAAAGGTTTTAAAGAAAAATAGATTTGAAAGAAAACGGGTCAAAACCCGATTGTGAAAATAGTTTAAAAATTTGCAAGTGTTTAATATCATTAAACAGTGAATATAAAGTACATGATAGTGTGTGGACTCACATGAGTTCCTCACCTCTCAACTAATTGTGCACTTCTATCGTACCCGTACCCTTTCTAGTTGTTCCCATTATCTAACTAGTCCGATACCAAATTTTACATTACTAAGATAACCAATTCAATTCCCAACTGCTTTTAATTAACAGAGTGTTACAACTTGTTACACAATTTCCTATGTTAGTACTACTAACTACTAGAGATCTTCCATTTTTACTTTACAAACTGTTGTTATTATTTATACTCACATTCATTCATGACAATTCATTTCAATTAACATTATATTATTCCCATCATAAATATACGATACTAGCACCCCGAAACTAAGCTGCGGTGCACACATACTCTGCTATCCAATCCCGGTACATCACGTACATAAGGACCACGTATTCCGAATCTCTTAGGAAACGTTTCATTAATCAACAATCATAAACAATGGATGCGAACATAGTTCACATCACATGGGTCATGCACATACCTACGCTCCCATGATCAGCAGACTTATTAACTGCTCAATAAGTCCTTCTCTGACCTATGTCCTCGAGGTACCAATCAAAATCCCCCCGTAGGCACACAAAGATTAGATGGCCCTGAACGAACGCCGACCTCCCATGATAACAAGTACGGTAGGTATGTCATACACATATAACTACATATACTAAGCATTCTCACATCTTAGATATTACAATATTTTATTAGTGGTATACTTCTCGTTCTTATACCAATACTAGGTATTATACAAATCACAAGTCCCCGGTTTATATGTATTTAAGTTATCAAATATTCTCACTTCGTGATTAGTTACTCGCTTCCCAATCCACAAATCTCATCCGGTTTAATACGCTATTCTAAGTTTTACTCCTCAATGTACCCCAATCTCCCAACTATACCCACTAGTTAATAAGGGGAGGTCATCTCACCATTTAAATAAGTCTACGGGATACTAGAAATAAATTCAAGCCAAAAAGACCATTCTGTCAACTCGTTAGAAGTCTCGTTTGAACGAGGTCGTTCGAATGAGTTCGTTCGAACGAAGGGCTTCGAACGAAATACCAACTCGTTAGAAGGGATACTGTCATCTTGTTAGAAGTTTGTTCGAACGAGGTCGTTCAAATGACCTGGGCAGGTCTTCTAACGAGATGGAAGTTTCAGCCCAGAAATTTCCAAATCCATTTTTCTCAATTCTTCTCTCCTCTAAACCAACCCTAAGACCATCTAATTTATGTTCCAATGTTTTTAAACCATTTCTAATCATCCTAGATCATCTCTTAACACATTTTAGGGGTCAAATCTTATAAATCATCAAGGAATTTGTATAAATCTCCAAATATTTCTCCAAACCCTATGAACATGAACTCATAATTTTCTTATGCCCAATTACTCATCATAAATCCGTTTTTAAATCATCATATATATAACTCTTCGAATATTAAATTACTCCATCATCATTCTACATGCAAAATCCTAACCCAAATTCAAAGTTTCTCTAGAAATTTTATGGTTTTCTTCAAAAATTTCAATATGAGATAATTCCTACACTAAACATGGAAGACATATTCAATGCACTAAAAATATCAAATCACTTGCCTTAGATTGTTCTTCAGAATTGATGTTGGTGAATGAAGGTTGCTTCTCTCCTTTCTCTACAGATTTTCTCCCAAGGTTGAAGATGGTGGTTGGAGATTTCTTTTAGGAACTCTTCAAACTCTCCTATAACTCCCGTAGCCCTGTAACTCACTTAATGCTAATAATGGGCTTAGTGGGTTCCTAACTAATATATAATTAACTCCTAAAATTCGTAGGTTTTAATTCCCATATTTTTAAAATTACCAAAATACCCCTCTAGGTTGCCGGTATGGCCCAAAAATGTCTCGGGACCCAAACTAAACCCCCAGCTAGTGTTTTCTGACTATTTCGACCCTTCCAGACACGGTGCACTCAAAATGACCATTTGGTTGATAAAAATAAAATTCACTTTTTAATTCAAATAATTATATTTCTGACGCGACTGACACGCGCGTCCCAACTAAATTTCCCAAATTGTCATATTGCTATCTCGTGACAATTTAAATATTTTCAATATTCATATATTACCATATGTACGCATCATAATCAAATACCAACTCACATCTCGCTAGTATTTATATCCGGATTAATTTCCAATTAATTCTCATTTAATTTAATTAATCCCATAATTAAAAATCAATAAATATACGGGGTATTACATACTTCCCCCCTAATAATAAAATTTCGTCCCGAAATTCAGAAATAAAGAGTACCTGGTAAAAACAACTATGGATAACGTTCGCGCATCTCCTCCTCGTGCTCCCATGTGGACTCCTCGGCATTATGATGCCGCCACTAAACACGTACTAACGGTACTATCTTCGACCTCAGTTTCCGCTCACTGTGGTCCAGAATAGAAATCGGCCCCTCCTCGTAGGAACTTTCGGGATGAAGGTCGATGTCCTCCAAAGAAATGAGAGTATGGGCAAAATCATCCCTAAGATATTTCCTTAGCGAGGAAATATGGAACATATCATGAATCCTATGCAAGTGCTCCGGTAACCCAAGTCTATACGCAACTGGCCCCACATACTCGGTGCCAGTTTCCCCTTCTTCCCAAAATGCATAATCCCCTTCATAGGAGATACTCTAAGTAAAACTTGGTCCCCCACTTTGAATTATCTGAAGAACCTCTTGGCATCAGCATAGCTCTTCTGGCAGTCCTGAGCTACCCGAATGCAACTCCGTATCATCTCTATCCTTACCGAAGTATCCTGAATCACTTCCAGCCCAAGGAGTTTATTGTCCCCCACTTCTAACCATCATGCTGGGGAACGACAAGGTCTACCATACAACGCCTCAAATGGAGCCATACCAATGGTGAACTGATAGGAGTTATTATAAGAAAACTCCACCAGTGGAAGGTACTGCTCCCATCCACCCCCAAAGTCTAGGATGCACATACGCAACATGTCCTCCAACATCTAATTTGTTCGCTCGGTCTGCCCATCGGTCTACGGATGATAAGCCGTACTCAACCACAATTCAGTGCCCATGGCCTCCTGGAAACTCTTCCAAAATTGTGAAACAAATATCTTGTCTCGGTCAGACACGATATTTAGAGGCACACCATGAAGTCTCACTATTTTCGCAAGGAAAATCTAGGCATACTGTCCCGTAGTGTAGTCTGTCCTCACGGGTAGAAAATGAGAAACTTTGGTCAACCGGTCCACAATTACCCAAATGGAGTCGTGAACCCTCTGTGACGTAGGTAACCCCATGATAAAGTCCATGGATATGCTCTCCCATATCCATGTCGGAACCTCTAATGGCTGTAGAAGTCCTGTCGGTCTCTGATGATCCACCTTTACAAACTGACAAGTGGCGCATTTACAAACAAACACGACAATATCTCTCTTCGTTTTGCTCCACCAATACTGACATCTCATGTCTTGGTACATCTTATCCCCACTAGGGTGTACCGCAAACCGTGAGCCGTGCGACTCTGTCATCACCTCGTGTCGCAAGTCTTCCCCTTCCGAAATCACTAGTCTCCCATTGAAGCGTAATCCCCCGTCTGAGCTAACGGTATAGGACTCGGCTCCCTCTGCTAGTAATCGAACTATCTGCTCCTGACAGAACGAGTCATTTTCCTGGGCTTGTATCAGTCTCGTAATGATCTGAGGTGTAATAGTCATCACAAACATAAACGATCGGGCCACTGCATCCTGGTGTCTCAACTCCTTCCACTTAGCTTTCCACCCCTCGGCCACCTCATTTACTGGCCTACGGCTCAACGCGTCTGCTACCACGTTAGCCTTCCCCGGGTGATATTGGATATCAAACTGATAATCCTTCATAGAGTCAAGCCACCATCTTTGACGCATATCTAACTCCTTTTGCGTGAAAAGGCACTGTAGAGACTTATGATCCGTGAACAATCGAAACTTCTCCCCCAGGAGGTAATGTCTCCAAATCCGAAGGGCAAATACAACTGCCGCTAACTCCAAGTTATGGGTGGGGTAATTCTTCTCGTGAGGCTTAAACTTATGGGAAGAATAAGTTATGGCCTGACTCTCCTGCTGCAATACACCTCCAAGTCCTTGTAAGGACGCATCGGTGTAGACTAAATACTCAACTCCCGGTCTCGACAATGCTAACACAGGTGCTGAGGTAAACTTGTCCTTCAACTCATCGAATGCTAACTAACAGGCATCGCTCCAGATGAATGACACACCCTTACGAGTCAGATGTGCCAAAGGCCCCCTATCTTTGAGAAACCCCGAATAAACCTCCTGTAGTGCTTCTAAAGCCCACAAAGAAGAAGAAGTTTGCGTTGATTTATCGACTTGGAGAAAGGCTCCTAATTCGAGTGACGGTGACCATATAAAGTCCGATCGGTGGATTCCGAGACCGCGGTGGAGCTCCGTGGTTATTCGCTAGGCAGAGGTTGATACAAGAAGACGCATCGAGGCTTGAGAGGTATCGAGTCGAGTGTTGTAAGTCATCTTGCTTGTATTTGTAAATTTCGTACTTAGTGAATTTGAGGCTAAGGTCGTCCGAGATTTTTTCCCGTTGTGGGTTTTCTCTCGTACATCGCGGCGTAGTGGTTTTATTGTTTATTTTATCTTATCCAAACTCACCTAGAACGCATGCTTAGGTAATTCAAGATAAAATTTGGTTTTAATCGCTACATGTTTAATTTGGTGCTAAATTAAATATTGGATAATGTGTAATTAATTCAAGTCATTAATTTAATTCGATAAAATTGGTTTGAACTAATTTGGTAAAATTGAAAATATGACTTAGGCAAATTTTTTAGGACTTGAGTTAATTATATTGATTTAAGTGAAATTTAAATTGTGTATGTGTTTTAATCTTATTTCACTTTGTTTAATTTTAATTTGAAAGAGAAATTAAAATTTCTTAATTTATTTTATTTGAACCATCATCTACGCTTTCGCATATCTAACAAGGAAATTGATTTCAAAGTATACGAATTTTAAAATTGGGGGCGTATCGTTCCAACAATACGGGCTTGTTTCTTTTCAGCTAATATATTCTAAGCACTAGATAAACAAGGAACACTCAGAAAAATACGATTTGCATTTGGACCAAGTTAATAGCATTCTGGCCTTTTGGGGGTTCTCTCTCTGGAAGAAATACCAAGTGTCGTTTTCTGCATCTCATTTTTTAGTGTGCTGTCTCGTAAATTTTGTATCTAAATTTAATGGTGAAGACCTGTGTGCAGTTCAGATATTCATTTGGTTAATCTTCATTGATTTGATGTTTTAGTATTAAATGTAACCTTCTAGGTGATGTGATTTTGCGACCTTTTTGTTGTTATATTTAGTCTACATCTTATTTATAACACAGTTCCTGCCAAATTTCGCTGACTTTCTCTCTCTCTCAATTCATTTTAGTGATGGTGAAACATTTATTTCGGTTGATGATCTGCGAATAAACCTTTGGAACTTGGAAATTAGTAATCAGAGTTTCAACATTGTTGATCTAAAGCCTACATACATGGAGGATCTAACCGGTACGATTCTTATCCTTGTTGGAATTTTCAATAGTTTGAGGTATCTTTGCTTTCATTTTATTTCTTATTTATATTAACTATACACAGCAATTCGTTCAAGAGGTAAAAGAGGAAAAATATTCGTTTGAGAGAATTCATTGAGGTTCTCTTTTTTACTTTTATGTCGAGAATTTCTGTTATATACTCGTATAAATATTATAGCACCCAATTTTATAGCACCAGGGGATCCTGACCTCTGCAAAAATTTTATAGCACCCAATCTTGAGAGTCCTACAATTTTTTTCTATCGAATATGAAAAACGGTGATTAATGGAACATCAATTGATGCTTAAGACATCAATAATTGATTAATCTTTAATGAAGAATCTATTGGCCTTTCTTTTGTTTCTTTTTTTAACACACACACACACACACACAAAGATATATATATATATATATATATATATATATATCTTACAATACATTCCAATACATGGTACACGGGGCACAAAACAATATATTTGGAAAATCGTACATTTTTTGATACGTTCTGACAACCTTTTTTTAAGATCTGATCTTGTGTTTTAATGATACTAAATGCTTCGAGTCTTGAAGTCAATTTATTGTTTATTGGAGGGGTGATAACATCTGCGGAGTTTCATCCTACCCGTTGTAATACATTATCTTATAGTTGTTCAAAAGGGTCGATCTGTCTTATTGATTTGAGGCAATCAGCTTTTTATGATTTACACTCTAAATTGTAAGTGTCTTGTAGCCTTTCATTTCTCTCAATGTTTACTCCTGCTCTAGTTATGCTTATATCATCTGCTTTATATGGAAAATGAGTTGAAATCCAGAATAATTTAGATATCAACAGCCCTTGGGATCGTTAAAGCAATTTTCATTGAAAAAATAAGACACATTGAATGTCTATTATACATACTAATGAGTAAGGTCCCTTTGTACAGGTTTGAGGAACCAGAGGCAGTCCCTTTGTACAGGTTTGAGGAACCAGAGGCACCTGGTTCAAGATTGTTTCACTGAAATAATAGCTTCAATTTCAGATATTAAATTTGGGATGGGTGGACGATATATATTAAGACGTTATTGCATGACACTTAAGGTTTGATATTTGAACTTTGCCATCTACTCGAGCTTTACAATTGGTATGAATTTGTTGTTGTATAATTGTAGATATTTACATTTTTAGTCTACAAATCTATGTTTGTTTTAGACACCACACTTCATATACTATTTTACTCGACCAAATATGTATAAGATCCATTAAATCTGTAGAAGTATACACAAATTGGCTTGATGATAGCAGAAATGTTATGCATTGTAAAGAAAATAGGAGTGATGGGTTTGTTAGGATAAGCTTGTCACTTGTAAATAATGACGAATATTTTGTGGTTTAACATACGATATTGTCTTAGAAAGAACAAGATGGCACAACAAAAGTCAGATAGTCACCCAAGCGGATTGATGCTTCAATGTTTTGATTGATATAATTCAGGCCATCTCCAAATGCCAAATTATAATGCCTTTTGACTACTTTGTATGCTCAAGCTGCCACGGTACTTTAACTGCTTCTAGTGCCCAACTTGTTGGTTGTCATTTTGCTATAACTCACATATAATTTGGAACAAACTTGTCATTTTGCAATTAATTCGCATTTCGTAACAATTTTGGGCTATTTAACTTGAACGAAATAATTGAACATACCGACATGAAAGAAAATTGAACTGCAATAATTTTTATATTAATTAACAAAAGGCCAAGTCTAAGGAGCGCTATCATGACTACTAAGTCTACTTTGCCTCTCCGCCATGTAGAATATCAACTTCATGCTCGCGTAGATCTTCTCGGAGTATGGGGGCTTGGCAGCCTAGTATCCTTGTAAATTCTATTAGGTTGTATCTCTCTTCTGCCATTAGTAGTTATGCTGATCTTCTTCTACATGTACAAAGTCTTTTGCAACCCATGGGCTAAGAGGCACTGACACAGAATGCGATACACAACAACATGACTTGACATGCCAACATGATGTTTTAGAAAAAATATAGGACTTGGACACAATGGTAACATTTAGACTATTATTTATAATTTTGTTATATTACTGAAATAAAAAATCAATATTGTCCCAGTATTTTACAAATTTATATGACGATGGCAATCCCTCTAATTAGAAAATAAAACTACATTTCGGGCCTATTGTTTGTTGAGGATAATTATATTAGTCCCCGATATGTGTTTGTTTGAGCATGTTCTCTAGCATGTCACAATGTGTTTGAGATTGTCAATGGAATGTCGAAAGACTGTCAGTGACACGACTTCTGGGAGTGTTGGCTCTTCATAGTCTTGGTTAGTAAAATTGTAAAACGCAATCAATTTCACTAACCCGGAAATAACAAAACTAGGGCCTTGTGGAACTACACTTGTCGTGCGAAAGCATTGATTTGCTTATTGATTTCGAGCCCATCAACTTTTTGGAGAAGAAAAATACATTTGAGCCTTTTGAGTTGAATAATGATATGGGTACCAAGACTTTCTCCAAAACCTCCCCCAAAAGTGACGTGGATTTCACTTATTCTCACTTACCTATTAAGTGTTATCTTGTGGCATGGGTCTCATCCGGGCACAATAAATTATTGCTTTTGGGGTAGTTTTGGGGGAGTTATTTGGGACTCATAGCAAGACTCTTTTGAGTTTACAAAAATGCACACTTGCTTCAGAGATGGTCTAAGATGTCTCAACTTTATTGGATATATTTTGAAGAGTGTTTCTAAGGGCACTCCAAATAATACGTCAAAATATCACAACTCCTTTTTTACTACAAAATACCACTTCATTTTAATAGTTACTTTCAAATACCACCAAAGGGCTATCACATATTTAAAGTTGTAAAAAATCATTTGCCCACTTTATCTCCTCTCTACACATTCAAATCCCTCAACTTCTTAACCTCTTAACTTCAACTACAAATTAATTCCATTATCTAAACCTCCAAAGATTCAAAGATCTTCATCAAATCACCATTCAACACCATACAAACAAGATTATAGTCATCAAAATATATATTATATACATTGTTTGATATATTATTCATTATGAAAAATATGTTAAACCCTTGAAAAAAATGTTAAACCTATTAAAAATATGTTGAACAACAATAATGTGTTAATTTTTTGTGCAAAGAACGTTTAATACTCCTCATATGAAAACATCACATAATCAATAAACCCTAGTTTACAAAATCCTTACCGATAACACAGTGGTTCGATATAAAGACCCCAAATAAAGACCCAAATTTCGTCATGTTTGCCCCGAATCAAATATGGTATGAAAAATTTAATTCAAACTTCATTCGGCATAATCATCCGGAATATATACATTTAATTCGGCATAATCATTCCGAATATATGCATTCCATTCGGTATAATCATCCCGAATGAAACTTTTTCTTCAAAAAAAAATTTAAGTACATTCCATTCTGCACCATCATCCTGAATATGTGCATATATTTTGGCATAATCATGCATAATCATCTCGAATATATGCATTTATTTCGGCATAATCATCCCGAATGAAACTTTTTCTTCAAAAAAAATTTAAGTTTGATTCGGGATAATCACCCCTATGCATTTGAAAAATGTTGCTGTGCAGCTGAATTGAATGGAAATGACATGTGGATAAATGAGGTAATGTTTCCACATAAGAATTTCCATTCTTATTCATCTGAAAAATTTTACAATAATATAGTGCGCCTCATATTTGATGCAGGTAGCAAAGACCCTAGTTCCACTTAGCAAATTCACTATCCATGAAGAAGTTAGAATGGATGGCATATCAGGTATTTCTGTGACATTAGTTCCTAATATTTTCGACATTAGGATTTTTAATCATTTTCCCAATATTTTGACGGGGTTAATTTGCAACATGTTATGGTGCCATGCCTTTGATATTGAATCCAGCTACATCCGCTATGCAGAAAGGGCTTCCTCTTCCATCTTTTAAATAATACCCTATGAAAAGTTTGACATGATTTTACCTTCTTTGCTAGAAGTTCTTCAAGAGGTAATTCCCTTTGTTGATCACGATTAAATGTTGTCAGTGAACATTGATCTCAATTGACCATTTCAGTAATGATTTATCGAGATATTTTGAATCACAATTGTCTTGTAGGATTCAAAGACAGATATACGTGCAAGTATTTTGGACTCATTGAATCAATGCTTGTAGGTTTGTTACTTTTGTATTCGTAACACTGAAATTATTTTTATTTCCTTGAAGTGTAATTCTTTCTTTCTTATGTGGATTACTAAATCTAATATAGGTTTTTAAAAAAATTCTTGGTGCTTTGTGACGAGTTGCGAACAATTACACATATTTTTATCATGAAATCTTGAAGTATAGACCCTTGTTGTTTACCGTAATTACAGCAGAGAGTGTTTGATGATATTACAATAGAAGCAATCTCTGTTTGCAGATCTCTGGATCTCATTTACATAAAACGCACCTTACACAATATGTTGAATCGATAGTAGAGGTTCTTACAGCTTGCTCGTATAAGAAGAATGAAAGAAGAAAGAATAAAAGTAGAGGACCTAGATGCGGGATAGCACGAATTAGTTAAAGAGGAAACCGAGCAAGAAGAAAAACTATTTAATATGGTATGTCTTTTTGTAGTGAGATTTTATTGTTTATAATAGGTTTTCGCTAAACTTGTGTTCATATCTTAACCCTTTTCAGATTAGTGATTGCTTGGGAACTTTGATCAAAACATTCAGGGCTGACTTCTTACCTTCTCTTGAGAAGCTTTTGCCATTGATAGCTCTTATGTGGGTGAATTACTTTCTTTGTCTACTAACAATGATACAATAGTAAGGGTAACTTTGACTCTGTCCCTCATTAATTTCCATAACTGGACTTTGATACCTTTTTAAAAAAATGGACTTTGGAACCTTTCTGTTGCTGATTGTTACCTTCAGTATTAAAACATTAATCCTTTGGTGATGAAAAAGATAACGAAATCAAAAAATGGAAAAACGAAAAGGTACTAATGTCTAATTATGCCAATTAATGAGGTACCTAAGTCAAAATTTTACTTCTTCATATGATACGGGGCATATCTAGACTAGAAGGTGGTTATTGTGCCCCTTAACCTTTGAAAAAGATGTACCAGTATTAAATTTTTATTTTTAAATGGGCTTAAATTGTGATAATATAAATATTTTTTTGCCTTACTTTTAATTAAAAAAATCACCAGTAAAGTTCCCTTTTCAAAACGAAAGGGGGATGGGACAAAAAAATTGTGGGTGTTAATTTTTTTTCGTGGAGAGAATTCCTAGCTATGACCCTGTTGCTCAGAAATCTTGCAGCTATCTCCTCAGGTCGAGTTGCTCAGTTACCAGACGAATAGATGAAATACCCCTAATAGGCGCTTGATTAATTCTGATTAGTTAAGTGGCCTTCACTCATGTTTCTCATATAACAGCCCCACAAACAAAAACAAAAATATAATAATGAATAGTGAACTATGGAAACCCCAGGAGTTACTTAGTTCAACTACCTACTCTCTGTTTATGCTCGTGTTTCCCTTCTTATTGTTCAATTATTTAGAACGTCCATAATTTTCTACATTGTTATTATTAATTAGAAAAGGTTGGTAATATCCTACATAGTTCACAATATGAAAACAGGGTTAAACCGCAAATTTCTAATTCTATTTTCACCACAAATGGATTATCAAACTTGGGCACCTGCAATTGTCTTCCTCCAAATCTTGCATATACTTAGTCTCGTTATCTCTTACCTGATCTTTTGATTTACTGGCTAATGATAAAACAACCAAAGAGAGAATAATACGTGCTTTTGTGATGTTGCAGAGCAGTGCCAGGAAGAGGCTTTTAGGTGAGTCTAGTCACTTCATGACACTATTTGGTTAACTTAAAAGTAAAATGGTGAAAAATATTTTCAACTATTTAGCATTAAGTTTTGTTCACTGTTTTTTTTTCTTTCCAAAATCACATAATATAGCATGTACAATTAGTTACAATTACGAACAAAAGTTAGAATGTAGAATAGTTGAAAGTACTTTTCGCAGTTTTACCTCTCACCTAGGTGCTAATATCTTGCACTGAACCAAACAACGCTCAAGTTTTACTATCCAGGATTATGATTTTAATTTCATTATTGCTTGTATTGGTCTTTACAAAATCGTGCAGGTATTATGAAACGTCTATTCCTTTTCTACTTAAAGCTTGCCGTAAAGAGAATCCAGAAGTTCGGTAGGTTTCACTCTCCTTAAGCCTGTCATGTTGAACATGTAATTAGTACTATCTATTGAGGTTTTACAAGTACATTATAATTATTGGTCTTTCACAATTAGTTCCCAACGTATTAAAAACTAATACTTTTTACTAATAGATTGCACTTATAAGGTGTAAAGTATAATACCTTAGTTATTGGTTCTGCAAATTAGCTGTAAGCTATCCTTGATTTGAGTAATGTACATTAAGACTCCTAAATTTCCTTTTCACCAAGGAACTTTTTTGTAAAGCCAAAAATCGAAGTAGACTTCACTCAATTTTAAGTTTATTACAATACGCACTTCTCTTCATTGAAACTATTTTTAGGTAGTTGCATGTGGAATTGGTATTTGCGCATAATTTGGTGGATCTGTGTTCAAAGTTCATGTTGGAGGTAGTATTGTTATAATGTATTCATTTACGTGATTTAATTATATATGAAAGTCTATTTTGTTCTGAACTAAAATTCTTTCTATCATTTTAGAGGCTCTTTTAAATCTGAAATATATAATAGAATATGATAATGCGATGACGTATGAGGCCGCTGTTTTTGCTTACGGGAAAATATGTCATATCCATTGTTATGCATCAATGCCTTTTGAGTTAATCTCTCTATTAGTCTGTCAATATTATTTTTTAATGAACTAATAATTAGCTTGTGCAACTTTCTTGGTTTCTGTCCTTTCGAATGTTCTGACATACCAGAGCATGTTAGCTTCCAAGCGAGTGTTCATGGTGATATTAATGCCAATTTATTGATTCCAATTGAGAGTGAATAAAAGAACCACAATCGAAAGTTGGTGTTTTCATATTATTACTTAGACCATTGTAAAATTTCTTTATGCCCCAATGTAAACATTCATACATTTCCCAAGCTTTATCTCATCTATTACTAGTCTTCTATAATTTCATCATTCGATATCATTTTAAGCTGCTTAGGTACCATCTTTATCCTAGGTTCCATTTTAACCCTTTCTTAAAAGGCCGAATATAATCTTGTCTATTTCTATTTTATCCATTATTACTAAACTTCATTCTAGATGGTTTGTTGGTGACAGAAAGAATATGAATTTGTGTCTTGACAACTAGCTGGGGCATAATAATCAGCCTGGAAACATTTGGACCGGTTTTGTGGTAGAATAAGTATATGGTGTGCTCAAAATAAGATTAGATTTGATAGATAAAAAACAGCCTGTAACTCTGGAGCATCATTAAGTCATCGGTTAGTTTATTACCACAGTTAAGATGTCTACATTTCTCATGTATTTTTAAGTTTGTAATTTTAAAAGTCTGGGTTCCATTCGTCGCTGCCTCATGCTTGTGCTTATTGACTTCGTATTAGGGTGGTAACATCCTTGTATCCTTTCAAGACTTATAAGAATTGGATTTCTTCAATCTTCTTTGAGTGTACAAAGTTAATATTCCTTTGGAATTAGGAAACACATTTTAATAGTGGTGATTGTTCTCTCTCCTTCTCATCTCCCTAGTTTACAATTAGTTGACTTGTTTCTATGGCAAGGGCTCATGAGATGTTCTATTATGAGGCAACTGCTTGAGAGTTTTCTTTTCATCACACCGGACTTCTTCCAAGTAAATGTATATAAAACCCTAAAAGTAAAAAAACAATAATAATTAAAGTTAGTGAATGTTGTTTCGTAGTCTTCAAAGGATATTGGTTAGAGAATGAAATTCACTCTAATTGACCAATGTCCCATATACAACCCAATTGCTCAAATTAGTTTAAGATTCTTCGTTAAATCTGTTTGGATATTTGGTACAAACATATTGACAAGTGCACTTGAAAAAATCAATCATTTGGTTATTGGTGGTAAGGGTTTTCTAGTTGATGCAGTGATTCATGGTCAGTGATTTATAGTTATGGACATCGATAATTATTACGATTGATTTCTTACATTCAAAATAATACAACTTTTTTGTAGGAATACCAAGTTCAAAGAGATATGGACTTATATGATGAAGACTGGAAATCATATTTTCTTTGGGAAGGGGGTGGGGGTGTTTTTGTATTTGATGCAATTTGATTTTGATGATAAGATGATAAATGAGTTTATTTTTTATTTTTTGTAGATGTATTTGTACGTATATATTTTGATTTTGGGCTCTTTTGGATGCAAAGAAAAGGTATATGGTCATTTGGTTGATGTGTTAATGCAAATCATTTAATTTTGAATATTGAGTTTGGTTTTGTTTACATGGAACAAGGAGTTAGACAGGTGATTTGATATTGATTTATTTCTAGTTAGGCAGCAACAACCAAGGTAGGGGGTTGGGGGTGGAGGGTGGTGTGTATGGGGTGGGATGGATCTTGTTTAAGTTTTAACTTTGTGGATAATTCTAGACCGACACAAACGCATTTTGGTAGAGACACTTTGGTATAGAAAGAATGCCTGGGAAGAAAAAAGGTTGATTCTAGTCCCAAAATGAAGTTAAATATGTTTTTTCACAAAATTATAATAAAAGGGAAAATCGACGATTTTGGCAAAAATGAGGGTCCTCGTGACTGGACTTTCTTTTTAGACCTTATCGGTTAGTTTTCGGTGAAAAATGAGAAAAGGGGATAAAAGGCACGTTGATTAAGTGAATGAATGATTTAAATCGTAGAATGAGAAAAATGGTAAAATGATGGATTAATGCGGACATTAGCTAAGATGTTAATATACAGAAAATGGACTCGGATGATACTAGGATAATTAAGAAGGGCTCGGAGCACTGGGGTGAAAGATCCAAATCATTGGCGAGAGCATATAGTAGAATAGCCGGCGGTGTGGAGCCTGTTAAATATGTGGTTATTGAAAGATTCTGAGAAAAGATAATGAAAAACAAAAATGATAATGGTTGTTCTAGAAATTGAATAAGTAAGACAACCTAATAACTAAGATTAGGGTTTGCATACTTTTGTGTTTACAACATTAGGTTTCAATTAGTTTATGTATAAAGCAATTCATTCCCACTCAAAAATTAGAAATAAAAAATATTACGGCACAGATTAGAAAAAAAAGGTACACTTACAAAGAAATATAAATCCAAATAGTCACTAAGAAAATTATAATGCTTACTTTGACATTTTATCAAATACCTTGTGAGGAGGGGGGTAAATGGAACAATACGAAACAGATACCCTAGTATCCAGTATCCATAAATGTAGTCATATTTTTTCGTATCGTAAATACAATTGTCCTTATCCATATCCAGTCGAATTTTCTGGATTCAAATAATTTCGTTATTGAATATAAATTAAGACATAAATCATACTCATCAGTCACTATTAATAATCATATCAACAATAAATGGGATAAATTAAGACATAAATCTCATGCACATTTGTTATGGAAAACCACAAGCTCAATTAATTTATTGAGATTTTTTACATAAGGGATATAATTCCTTAGTTATCTAGTTATCAATTATTTTAATTCATCGATTCATACTTTAAACATGTTTCCTAATTGCATGTTTCTTAAAACTAGTTATGCGATGATGCGCTTGAACACACACACACATAGACACATGCGCATCCAAACAAAGGAATTTCATTATATCCTTTGTCATCTTTTGTGGATAGAAAAAATGATAAAATCCAAAGGATGCAGTGATGACCGATTATGGGATTGTCCAACAAATTATGGAATTATATTACTTATATTTCAAAGAAACTATTATATTATGACTGTGTGAAGGTGGATGATGTTACTTATGGTTGTAAATTTAATCATCCCTTAAAACTTGTCATGGTAGATTTATTTAAGATGAAGACTAAAGATCGCATGATCTACAAGCCTTCCGTTTGTGCCTTCAAAAACTTAAAGAAGGAATTCTAATCAAAGGACGTAAACGATGACAATTGGTATGTTGGTATCCAAGCACCAAATGCTTTGATTAGTCAAACAGTCATATTAAAGTCTCATATAATGTTTCAGTTTGCTCTTAATGGCAACCCATATTTCAAGGATCTTTTACTTGATTTGAATGAAGATTGAGCTTGAAATAATATTTTATTATTATTATTATTTACTTAACCCTTGTATAACAATCCTATTTAAATTGTATGTATATATACAAAAAATAGAATAAAACCCTTGTGTTTATTTATTTGTGAATGTATGTATGGAACGACTCATTATAAAAACCCATTTATAAGTGGAATAACATGACACAAAAACAAGATAATGCGACACAAAATTAGATGTTAATGTCGGATTAGTAATTTGATTAAAGTGTTCAGTGATCCAAACAGTCAAGACAGACTCTTGCTAGGATGGACAAAGTGTTGTTCAAAGGGGAGTAACCTTGTTGGGGCATCGAGAATGGTTTTAATCAACATTGTGAGAAACCCATTTGTTAACATGCGAACTATTAGTGGGTCTTATATGCTTGTAGAATTATAACTATGCATGACCTTATTTTGACCACGATTTTCTCAGCTCATAGCTTGTGTTTCACCCTAAAGATTACACAAATGGGGAATATGATTGCTTTGTTCAGAATATTGATATGGACCAAGGTTACTTATAAATTTAATTTTAGTTTCATATGTACATCCTTGGACTTATTTCCAATAGTAGTTATAGTTTTATTATGAATTTAGGGATCACCTCGTGTGTTTGATTAGTTATACCTGGACGAAAAATTTAAGTGTACTCATACAATAAATTTGTGAGTAGCCTTGACCAATACCAATATTAACAATAAAACAATCACATTCCCAATTTGTGCATCCCGATAAGTGAAACACATGCTATTAACCGGACATATAGCCTTGGAAAAAATAATATGTGTATAGCTACAATTTGTCCAAGGCCATAAGATCGACTAATATCATGTGTTATAACCGATGTGTTCCACACATCGTCGATTAGAATCACTCTCGATTCCCCAACAAGGTTGATCCCGTCATAACAATACTTTGTTCACGCTAACGAGATTTTTGCTTCACTTTTTGGACAATTTAACACATTAACCATATTAATAATAGGACATTAACATTCTAATCTTGTGTGGTAATAAGACTACGTGGACTTCGATGCCAGTTTGTTTGGCTACTTAGGCTTCTCGAAGTCAAATTGAGCTTTGAGTCCTTTATTTCGTAAACTTATTTCTTTACTCTCTCTAATTGTTTGTACTCCCTCTTTGTCGCTCACATCAGTACACTATGAACTATAAACTTGTTAATATAACGGTTCGGGATTAGTAGTTATTTACATTTTGTAAATAACTATAAATTATATTCAATACTATTTGTAATATTTATAAATTATTTTCCTTTTTTCTTTTGCTTTCTTATGAATTAATCCCTTGCTCTTATATTAGCCTAATTAAATAATGACTCTCACAATAAAAAACAATTTTTTATCCACTTATATTATATTATTATATAATTATAAAATATTATTATATCACCTAATAAAAAGTATTTATAATAAATATAAATTTATTACAGATATATGAAACCAAAATCCGTAAATATGAATAGTCCGCTTCAAATACGGATTATTCATAAATATGGTTCAACATGAACCTTGAGTGTACAGTGGACCACATAACTACATGTCTGGTGTCTCTCTATCTCTCTCGTAATTTGTTTGCATGACTTACTATCCTCATTGATCATGAAGATTTATTTAAGGTTACTAAAATATAATTATATATGGACCTACGTTTATTTACATTTATTTAAAGAGATTAATTTTGGAATATTACACGCACACTTTTTTATATGAGTTAATGTCATTACATTACGTGGTTACAAACCGCAAGTCTTATTAGGTCATCTCTAAATCTACTTTGTTTGTTGAATGAAATAAGTTGTCATCCAATTCTTAGTTTAAAATTATTTTACTCATAAATTTTGGTTTTATCAAATGAGAATAAATCTTACTCATGTTCAATTACTTATCGGTCCAACATTTTTCTCCATTGTTTTTTTTAGTTTCAGCACAAATAATTTACCACGCGTGTTAAATTTTAACTAGAGAGTAATATTTAATGCTTCAATAGTTGCTAAAATATTGTACAGAGTAATTTCGATACAACAAATATCATTTTTACAAGTTTGAAACACAAATTAATATTCTTTTATATCATAAAATAAAAAATAAAAACATTCACTTATTATAAATGAATTAAGCATACCAATTCAACATTAGAACAAACGAAGTTTCGTTTTCATTTGGTAAGGGATATGCACAAATTGAACATCAAGCTATAAAAGAAATTTATCTAAACATCAAAAACCCAATGTAGTTGATATATTCGTAAAATCAATACACATAATTACAAGATAACATATTTTAACGTTAAACCTATTATTTGGAATATAATTTATGGCTAATCGATTAATAAAATAACAACCATATTAATTAAAAAACAAGACTACCGACTCATTATCCCACACTAATTTTAATATAATGCGTTTGTAGCTGCATGAGTTAAAAACTTTTATCAAGAATCATTATAGTTAACATGTGGATAACAACTAAGTTTATGAACTTAAAAATTCACACATGGCATTTTGAATAAAGTAAACATGGAGAACGATAGAGAATTTGAGTCAAACATCCTATTTCTCAATCCACTAAATACAATAGCATAAAAACACAAATTCGCTATCGTTCTATTTCTCAATCCTATTTCTCAATCCACTATATACATATATATATATATATATATCATGTAAAATTATACATTAACATGATCAAGAAATTCAAGACAAGAAAGATATATTACAGAGAACAAAGATAGTGAAGTTGATTAAAAAAGCATGACCACCATCATAACAACAGAAATCCCACCAAAGACGAATTCAAAAACCCAAACTCGAACCAAAGAAAAAGAAAATGAAAAATAATAATCAAACAAAACAGAATCTAATTGAATTCAATAATTATAATTAATTCACAATGTCCAAAAGCTTAAACCAAATTGATTCATAATGTACAAAATATAAAAGACTATAAAAAAATCAAAATCAAGCTTAAAATGTCATAATGGCCTTGGAAAGCTTCACTTCAGGTGAACACAACCCTAATGTCTCAGGGATTACGTGTGTCAACACTCACCACAGTAAGTGAGACACGCGTCAACCTCACAAAATGACAGAAGCATGCACATCTAATATATCTAATATATAAAATTAAAAATGATGTCTTCATTAGGAAATCTGCCACATGGCATAGTAGTGGATTAACATTAATTATCTTGTGAATTTTGGGTTGTTGTTTTCAATTTATTAGAATTTAGATTTTGTTGACTTTTTCGGTCATGTGTGTCCATTTAACCCATAAGTCCAAATCTAAAAAGCCTCAAATACAACTTATTGCAAATACAAAGATCTGGATTTAAAACTTAAGCATCAAAGAACCCTTTATATGGATCAAGGTTACCCCCCATTACCACAAATGTTTCCCTCTCATGAGGTAATATCAAACCCCCGATTATTTCTCCGAAATGATGAAACGCACAAATATATAAGAAATGGGTTACCAAAGTAGGTAAGAGGGTCCTCTTTTGTAACTCTTCCTTCTATTCCTTCAGATAGAGCAGGCCTTACAAAAGTGTTTAAAATTATAGAAAAATGAAAATTCAACGCATCTTTGTGTTTGGGTATCAAAACTGGTGGCTTTATGCGGATACAAACAATACCCAAATTAAAGGCCATCGCAATTCAAGTTTTTTTACCCTCTATAAAATTTTACCGAGAGAGATTTTTTCACCTTATTTTTTCCTAGTATTAATAATAGAGTTAATTAGTTACATTACACATTTGTTCATCGTGGCTAAAATTGTAGTAAGAGGGAAAGGGGAATTGAGAAAATAGCTTCTCCACATATATATCCCCGTGAGCCAAAGTTTGTCTTTGGTGAGAGTTATGTCCTTGCCAAAATAAACTTTGATCAAGATCTCAAAGAAAATTAATCTAATATATCTAATATAATAATAATAATATAAAATGGTGTATGTAAGGTGCTTAGTGATTTGTATTGTTATTAATTCCCAAAGTTTTTGTGGCTCGATTGGCTATATGGTTATTATTAAGTTGTAACTTTTTGACTCACGTGTGTGTAATTGTGGGGAGTTTGTATTGTTACTAATCTCAAACAGTTTGGATTATGTTGATCAAAATATTAACATGAGGTCTTTTCATATTATTTACTATTTTATATTTGAAAAATTCTCTTATGTTTCTCCAGCAACACATCTTTTGTTTTTAGTTGTATCTTCAAAATTTAGAATAAAAGAACTTACTATTAATTGGTGTTTATTTTATAGTTGTAATAAAGATATTTAAATATTTATAAAAAATTAAAATTTGTGTTCAACTTAAATATTTCCATTTTATCTATGTGTTGTACATACATAAGAATTATAACTCACTCGCGCATTGCGCGGAGTTTAAAACTAGTTCTTAAACAATTATGTAATAAGGTTGAGCACAACTTGAGGATGGTTCAATATAATCCTAAAAGAAATTGAATGAAGAAGAAATTATATTGGCTCTTAAAGATAGACAAGTGACAAGGAACATCCAAAACTACACTTACCCCTAATAAAACACCAAATTAACCTGTCATTGGAGACCATCCGACCGTATGAAACAATGTCAGCCTAAAGGAAATCAACTCAAATCCATTAAATCTTAGTAAATTCTAAGGGATCAAGGTTACATCAGCTAGAATCCTACTATAACTGAACTACAAAAGTTATGATAAACACAAGTAGAAGAGAATCATCAAGAAGTTCGTAACATACTATAATTATAAATTGTTACCGTGAACCTAAATCAAACTCCACTAACCCTAGATATAAAACTAATCAAATTCACATTGCATTATATTTTTCCAAGCCTTACATCTTTGAAGTAATCGAACCCAAATCGCAAAATATTCCAAACACTTTATACAATGAATTCTTAAGAGGTCAAGAGAGACGAGAGAGGACAACTGTAAAGATAGACAAACAAATCAAAATAAGAAGAGAAATGTCAATGATAATCAGGACTGACTCCTGCCTTTTCTAAGTGAGGCAATTGCCTAAGGCTGCTAAATAGACACTGCCTCATTAATTAGTTATGTAGATTAATATATGCATATTTTACTGTATATTTCCAATAACTCATGTGTTTAGACCTATGCCTATATATTTGGAACCATTGGGTTCCCAAAGATAAACCACCACTTTATTTTTTGAGACCTAGCTTTCATACTTTATTTTCATTAGTTTGTTTAATTTATTATGTTATCCACGTCATAAGTAATTGTATGTGACTTTTATATTTGTTGGTCATTGTTGATGCAAAAAACTAGACTAGGCCTAATTAATTGATCACAAATAATTTAAGTAAAACAAATAAGACAAATGAGATTTTTAAAGTGGTTCGGCTCAAGAGAATAGCCTACGTCCGCTATTATATATTGTTGATTGCCTTGATTTGTCTCGTCCCCTCCACCATGAGGAGGTTACAATATATTTATAGCCCAAGGGGTTGTCAAGAGTCATTGTATGAAAGGATGGAATGAATTTATTAATTAGGCATTTACATATGTACATGATAAGAATTAATTATAAGTCTGTTGGCGTTTCATTAGCCAAGTCGTTTAATCTTCCGACTGAGTTGGTCGGTATTCCCGGTTGGTTGGTCTGCCCAGTAGGTCGGTCATTCCATGTTGAGATGGAATTGTGCCATACTGGATGACACGTGTTGTTCAATTATTGGTCCACACAAGCTGATTAATTTTGGTATCAACAAGAAGCCCCCAGTATTTCATACTTGAAGTTGATACAAAAGTGTGGAACATTATGCTAAAAAAATTGCTCGGGCAATTCTTCTACTGTTGTGTTGGTGACAAATCTTCTCTACTTGTGAAATTTTCCCACTTGGATGACAGTTTTGAGCGTAGATGGCAATTTTGTAAATATTTCAAATTTTGGAGAACACTTTTTTGGTTATTTTCATCTTTTCTCCTGTTAGCCGTCGAAAACTCAATCGTCATCCCTTTTAATCATTACTTTTCCCATTTTACGAGGCGATCTATAAAAGGGCGGCAAAACTCCAATCGTTGTTTACCTTTTCATTCCGATTTCATTGCTATTGTTTTCCAAACTCTCTTTGTGATTATTCGCTATGTTCACCATTCTTGCTGAATCCTTAAGCTTATATAAAAACTCTTCTCTCTTCTTCTTTGTTTCATCATCATGGTTTACTCTGTGGAGTCTCTTGAAAAGTTTAGGGCTGATTTTGAAATTCCATCATGAGTTGTGTTGGAACACCCCAAATTTCCCTCTGATTTCTTTTCTCTAGCCGGGGGTCACTGGTTTCCTTGTATCTGTATTGCTGAATGTGGTTTTAATTATCCTCCTAATTCCCTGTGTCTAGAGTTCTGTCAATATTTTGAAGTTATTCCTGCTAGGGTAGTTCTGAATACCTGGAGAGTAATCAATGGAGTTTATAGATTAAATCAAATACATGGAACCCATATAGGGATTGCAGAAATTATGTTTTGCTATAAGTGGGTAACTAGTGATACCACTTATTATTTAAAAACTAGGGTTGTTGGCAAAGCTTTAGTAGTAAACTTTCCCGATTACAATAAGGACTATTTTGACCATGGGGTAGTGATTAAAAATTGGCAACATGCACCTTTGAGGCGGAGATGCTGAGTATCAAGGACCTAGATGTCCACTTTTTGGCAATGGGATAGGCTGCTTTATATTTAAAAAATTTGCCTTGTTTTTGTTTGATAAAATTCCTCACTAACTATTATTTTGTAATTTTGATCTATTTGCAGTTGATCGTAAGAGGAAGTCCCCTAAGGAAAGTGAAATAAATTTAAAAGAATTAAAGTTTATCTGGGGACTTCAACAAAAAGTTAGGGAGGAGCCTATTAGGTGTGCCTCATATGTCCTTCAGTACAAAAGCACTATATCCTCCTTCATTGCTCGAACTACAGTTCCTCATTCCTTGGTGATCGATTTGGACCAAGAGGTTTCCCTTTCATCATCTAGTCATGATTTGCACGCCCCTCTTTCTGAAGTCATGAAGAAGAGGAGATTTCTTGATCTTCTTACTGCTGCTGCTGCTCCTTTTGATATTTAGAAACTAGCTGAATGGGATAATAAAAAGAGGAAATAGGATGCTCCTGCTGATGGAGCTAAGAAGAAGAATGTTGTTCCTCCTAAAGGGGAAAATAGGTCGCTGAAGGAGGTCATAAAGGAGCCTCCAGACTCTAAAAATGATGCCCCTACCCTGAGAAGACTCTGGAGGGGGCCTATTGAGAAGCCAACTGATATCAACCAGCAATCTATGGCTGAGTTCCCTTCTTTGGATGCTGGTCCTACAGCATTCATTACTCATGGTTTATCCAAGACGTTGATATGGTCTAGAATTGTTCCAGATCATAGGGTAGCTGAAGTCCTGCTTCTTAGGGGAAAGGTTTCTAACTTGGCTACCCAAAGCCTTGCATCATTAAGGATTTATTTTCTTTGAGATTCCATTTCCTCTTTCTGCCTTTATGTACTAACTTGACTTTCCCTTTGTTTTTCAATTTTTGGTGCATTTCAATAATTTGTTAGAGAAGGATGATGCTATTAGGGTTTCTTCTTCCAACGATGTAGAGGATGCCCTTGTTGGCTTGCAAAAATCTTTGATCGACTCCCAACAAGCCTTTGAGGCTAACAAAAATTATTTAGGAGAATAAGATTAAAGCTGTTGAAGAAGCCCAGTAAAAGTCTTATAATAATGTCCTTGAAGCTGAGCGAAGGGAAAAGGAGGTGGAGGACAAGTTAAAGGCGGTTAAGGGTAGATAAAAGGAAGGTAAACGCAGGGTAAAGTCTACTGAGTAACTTATGACCCAACTGGGGGACCATCTTATCTCTAAGAAAGTAAAAAGGAGGTCGGCGGTGAAAGAGACCTTTAGGGCTGGCTGGGATAGG
This sequence comes from Sambucus nigra, assembly GCA_949130495.1. Classification (NCBI taxonomy): domain Eukaryota; kingdom Viridiplantae; phylum Streptophyta; class Magnoliopsida; order Dipsacales; family Adoxaceae; genus Sambucus; species Sambucus nigra. The sequence goes on from OX422214.1 coordinate 428,378,528, forward strand.
GGATGGAACAAAGCCATTTCTGTTGCCTCTGCTCAAATTGAGTATGCAAAACAAAAAATATTTTAGAGATGGTTGGGTTGTTACCCTCAAGGAGTTAAACACTTATGAAGAATCTGAACTTATTCAGAGGTATACGCATGGTCCCCCTCCTATTATAGAAGATGAAATTGAAGACGAAGCTAGCTCTAGGGAATCTTCAATGATGGTGGTAGACCAACCTCAAACTATTGCTGACTATTCATTTCCTTCTTCGGAGCAACCACCTTAACCCCTAGCTCGTTCTGCTAAGAAACCTCAGCCCCCAGCTCCTTCTGCCAAGCAAGATGAGAAGAGTGGAGAAAATAAAGAAAAGGTGTAATGTTGTTTGACAGTTATCCTTATTTCTTTTTCTTTTCTTTTTCTCATACTTTTTATTATACTTGAACCTCTCTTTAATAATAAAATTGGCTTGGCCCAATTGAAGATCGACCGACCAAGCCCAACAAGATATGGGGCACATTCGGCCCAACTTCTCAAAGGAATGAGTAACACATTTGTCTCGCAGATAAATATACACATTTATCACACGTTTATTGATGAGCTCAAATGATTACCAAAAATCTCATATGAGATATTGAGGAATCATCACACGAGCTAAAAACAAGATGTGGGAGTTCTTTGTATAACTCAACTGCTTTGTACTAGGGTCAAGGGTGATGTAATTTCGAGACTTGAGAGAACCTAATGCGATAACAATGACCTTCGCGTGGACATTGATAATTTCTCGAACCACGTATATCATTGTGTTGTACGATTAGCATCTTTTTATTTTGTTCTTTAATTGCTTTCTATATTCAGTTTTCATTGTGATTAATTTGTACTCACGGGTACGAAATTAAGGACAAAAATAAGGTTACATTTCCAATATTCCTAAGGAGAATTTGGCACTTTCTTACGATGGAGGATACATGTATAGCCTAACGATGATCAACTTATTAGAAGTGTTTAATGAGATTATTAAGAGTGAGAGGAGTATTCTTATCACTGTATCAACCAAGTTTATATTATATGGACTTATTCGGTGTTTCTTCATACGTAGGGTGCAAGTCTTGGAAAAATGACTTTTCGTGCAACACATGCATTCAACGCTTTGTTAAATATACATAAACTATAAGGACATATTTTATAAGTCCTGTTTACATTGGTGTATGTCATATACCACTACAAACCATTGAAGATTTGTTCAAGTTTGAAGATGCATCAAGATGAACTTGAATATCAAGGTTCTTCAACAAAGAAGCCTCTTCGAGATTAATTTTGGTAAGGTCATGTTTAAGTCCCCAACGGTTCATTATAAATGTTGGGATTATTTTTCTAAACTGTTTTTAAACACCTGAGGCGTTGTTTCTAGTCAAATATTTTTTAAGTGTTGAGGCGGAGTTTATTAAAAAAAAAATTATGCTATAGTCATTAGAGGGACAACTACCTGTCGTTCAAACGACATTGGCATGTCATGCGATGTCGTTCAAAAGACATCATGTCTCGTTCGAGCGACATCCTGACTTCATTTGAGCTACTGCACCTACTCAAATTTTTATAAATAGCTCATTAAACAAAAAAATTTCCCAAAGGAGACCTGAGTTTTACAGTTCTACGAAAATTGCAATCTACAAAAACATTTAGTCTTGTCCTTTAGGGTTTGAATCCTTATTTTTCAATTAGAAAAACATCCCAATATTTTAGTGAATTATTTTGGAACCCAATATACAATCTTGTTGAAGTTTGATCTTGTAGAGAGGGTAAATCTACGGTTGATCTAGGTACTGCATGAGGGAGGTGTTGGGATGGCTATAACTGCGGTCATTGGGAGTGCTTACGCGTGTTCCTTGCTGTCTTATGGATTCACTACAGGAGTCCATTACTGAGTTAGGTTGAGGCCTTATGGGTATCTACGGATATTCATTGCAGATTTCGATGGTAATATTGTAATTTGTAAATTGTAAATTATTAGTGAAATAAAATATTTTGCCCTTCGGAGATTTTATCTTGAAATTGTTTCTTTTACTTGCATGCTATATTTATTTAATGGCTTAAATCACTTAAATGCATGTTTAGGGTTTAAGAATATAAAATTGGGTTGACTAAAATTAAAAAAGTTATTTTTACCCAAAGCACACACTAAAGGGCATTAAAGTTCGTTCTCAAATTGGTATGACAGTAGGTTGCACTATTTTACTGTGTTTGTGATTCAATGTCTTTAAGTTTGCCTTTTGGACAATTTGAAGATTTTATAACACATTTGTCTGACAGGTTTTATTAGAAAACACGTATGAAGTCTCAACTTAAGACCCTGGTTAAAAAGGATGACTTTGAGAGATGTTTTTGTTGTTAGGGGGTGGTCATATGATAGACGAGTGTCCCACTAAAGTAAAGGAGGATTTTAATAAACCGATACTACCTGTTTCTTACCTTAGTGATAGTGACCCCGGAGAAGAAAATTTTTATGCCAGTAAACGTGTCCTTTCCACCTATGTGGCTAATTATGTGAGTAATGACGATAAATCTTCTCACAAAGAAAATTCTTTGCATGATTATTCCGCACCTATCGATATTGATACTCAAGAAAGTGAAGGTGATGAGAGTGACGCTCAGAGTGAGGATAAGAGAGATTTACAATATGCCTTCAATGATCTGTATGCTGAAACCTTAAAAGTAAAGAAGGCAAATTTGAAGTTAGAAGCTAAGTTAAAAGATCGTGCCTTAGAGAATAATAATATTGATGCTTTGACTGTGGATCTTAGGGAACGTGAGAATACTCTACGAGAAAAGCTATAATATATGGAGGGTGAGAGAGATAGTCTTCGAGGGTTGATGGAGGTTATGGAGAAGGATCTTTTATAATTTAAGGATTCTAGGCATTTGCCCGAGTTAAGGATATGTGAGCTTGTGAAGAGCTTGGAAGAGTCAAGCAAGGTGAAGTTTAATTTGGAGTCTAGGTCGAAAAAGCTAGATATGATGTTAGTCATTATCCAAATCAAGGATGATAGGTGTGGTATAGGCATCATTGATCATGTTGCACACATTCCCACATGTGTGGAAGAACCTCCTAGGGTTGTTAAGAGATAGACACTTAGGTTCATTAGGAGAGAGACACCTAGGGAGTTTAGATCAGGACCGCCTTTAGGTAACACTCATCGCCACATTTACACTTGCACAAACTGCGGTAAGCAAGGTTATCTTAGGCATTTTTGTTACAAACGGTTGAATGCTCCTCGGAATGGTAAGAATAGAATCACTACGGTTCCCATAACCCCTGTGCATCATTACACATCTATTTTGGTCAGGAAGTCATATTTAGAGGCTTTAAGGATTATCCTTCATAACTCGCGTGTGCTTGCGTGTGATACTTCCCATGTTAGATCTTTAGGATGATCGTGTTGCTTGTTTGTCATACACTAGTCGTACTTCATGATATATTCTTGCTAGTGTTATGATATGTGTATTATCATTGTGTTATAGTTTTTCCTTTTTGATATATTTTTTGAAAAACCAAACAGATTTTGGTTTTTGAAATTTTTTGGAAAAATACAAAAAAAAAATATTTTTTTTAAGAAAAAATTGAAAAAACCAAAAAGATTTTATTTTGATACAATTTTTGGTGAAACACGAAACGATTTTTATATCTTGTTTACACCATTTTTGAATGGACATTTAGGATGATCGAGTCACAATTTCATTCCATACTCAAGTGATGTTTTGATAGTGTTTTGATATGCATCATCATTTTATTTTTGTACTTTACAATGTGTGGAGTCATTAAGATGTGATTTGAGATCATTTTCTACATGATTGACTCATAATTGCCTTTAATGCACACTTGCACGGATTTGTTTGATTATTGTACTTGTCTCACACATATTGGTCGAAGTGTTTTCATCTTAATTTTGTCTTTAAAACGAACCATATGCGATAAAATTTGACAATGAAAGTAGTGCATGTAAGAACCGTTGCCCGTGAGAAATTTATTTAATTTGAAAAAAAATGATGCGTGAACATAGCAAAGGGATGCGATTGTACAAAATTAACTTATCGTGAAAGTCACCGTTTGAAAAGAGCCCGAGAAAAAAAACAAGGCAATAGAAAGATAAATACGCCAAAATGGGTCAATAGGAGTTCTTTAAAGAGAGAATTTAGTTTGATCACCTCAAAAGAAAGATAAAAGATTTATTATTTATGAAGGAGATTGGTTGGAAATTAAATCAATGGGTTTGCACGTCATGACAACGTAATGAAAAAGCATTGCATCGTTTTTAACGTTATTGGTGTTGGAATCATTCTTGACTTTGATGTGTTGATGGATTGAGTCAATGTCATTTAAATTTAACACTATTTGACACTTAATGACGATTTTGAGTTCATTCGTTATGAGTATCCGGATTCATCATACGATATGTTATGCTTGATTGCATTGATTATCCTATCGAATTTGTTCAGGCCCATTCATTACATACCCACGATTTGGTCATCTTATTGTAAATTCTTGATGTGTAATTTTTGTAAAATTATTTTTGCATTTTTTTAGAAAAAAAATTAAAAAATCAAAAATAGTTTGTGGAATGCTTTTGAGTATATTTTGATGATCGTAGTTTATTTGATTTGCTTATTATGACACTCCATGTTTATTCTTTACCTTCTCTATTTCGAATCAATAAAAAAGGAGGAACGAATTATGATTTAATGGGGGAGTTTTTATATTATGGGGGAGATTTGAGATTATTTAATCTTGTGTTTGATTTATGTTTATCTCATATCAAACTCGATACATCAGGAAGGTATTTGTTTCGTCTCATGTGTGCAGGTACAAAGTTTAAGATCATGTTTGGCACACCGTGATGAGAAAAGCTTAGAGATTTGAAAATTTTCAAGTTGAAGATTTTGAAAAAAGATTTTAGACTTACATATTTAGCACCTTTTTATTTTTGGGTTCATGGGAGGGTATTAGATTTGTATAGGCATTTGATTTGATAATTCGAATGTTTTTATATTGTATAGACATAGACATGGGGGGATTTCTAAGGACATATTTTATAAGTCCTTTTTACATTGGAGTATGTCATACACCGCTACAAACCGTCGAAGATTTGTTCAAGTTTTAAGATGCATCAAGACGGATCCGAAGATCAAGGTTCTTTAACACAGAAGCCTCTGCTAGATTCATTTTGGTAAGGTTGTGTTTACGTCCCTTAATGGTTCATTATAAGTGTTGGGATTATTTTTCTAAACTGTTTTTAAACACCCGAGGCGCTGTTTCTCGTCAAAGAATTTTTTTTAAGTGTTGAGGCGGGGTTTGTTAAAAAATAATTTTTGATGCTTTAGTCGTTCGAGCAACAACTGTCTGTCATTCAAACGACAATGGCATGTCGTGCGATGTCGTTTAAACGACATCATGTCTTATTCGAGCGACTACACCGACTCAAGTTTTTTAGAAATTGCTCATTAAACGAGACTTTTCCTATGGGAGACCCGAGTTTTACATCTTTACGAAAGCTGTAATCTGCAGAAATATTTAGTCTTCTCCTTTAGGGTTTGAAACCTTGTTTTTCAATTCACAAAACATTATAACCTTTCCATACAATCTTGTTGAAGTTTTCTCTTGTAGGTACCGCTTGAGGGAGGTGTGGGTTGACTACGACTACGATCATTGGGAGTGCTTGCGGGTGTCATTGTTGTCTTGTAGATTCTCTACCGGAGTCCATTTTTGAGTTAGGTTGAGGCCTTGTGGGTATATGTAGATATTCATTACATATTTTGTTGGTAATATTGTAAGTTATAAATTGCAAATTATTAGTGAAATAAAAGGTTTTTTCCCATCGGGGATTTTTTTTTTCTGAAATTATTTCTTTTACCTGCATGCTTTATTTATTTAATGGATTAAATCACTAATATGCATGTTTAGGGTTTAAGAAGATAAAAGTGGATTGACTAAAATTGAAAAAGTTATTTTTACCCAAAGCACACACTAAAGGGCCTGAAAGTGCATTCTCGTAAACAAATTATCACGATGAGAAGTCATACATATCGAGCTTTCAACCGCGATGAGGGTCGAGTACAGGTGGTAACACAAGAGTGTAAATGCATAAGTTGTACACATATCGGGAGGCAATGTGATTGTGGTAAATGCGATATTTTTAATATGACTTATTCCTTTGTGATTGCAACACGTGCCAAACTAAGTCTCGATCACACGCGATATGTTAGTGAGTACTTCATAATAGATAACTATATTAAAACATACATACCCCAATTATATCCCTTTAACCACATAGCTTATTCACATTTGATATATCGTACCGAGTTGACACCTAACTCGAATCTAAGACGTGATGTTTGAAGGCTCTTCTCCACTCATCGTAAGAATGAAATGGATCTTGTACAAATGAGACCAACTCATTGCAGCTGTTACCCCCAGTCATGTCACACACACAAAAGATGCATGGTATTCTTACAAAAAATGATATATAATTTTCCCCAACACCTGTTACATGTTAAACTCTCATCGGGATAGCAACATCATCGTTATAAGTAAGTTCATTTTTTAATATGGAATGTTAGGATTTCACCATATTGCACTATTTTATACATCATTGCATAACTTAGTTTAATTTTTAGCAATATCTCATAGTTTTCTATTTATTAAAGTGTTTGATTCATTTAATTTACATTTATATTGCCAAGGGTATGGTAATACCGCATACCCATAGTTGGATACGACCTAACCCTGACATCACTTTTGTATTGTGTGACACCCCGCCTAATAAAATACCGGGTGATCAGTACTATACCAAATTAAAACAGGAATCCCAGTTGGATCATCCTTAGCATCACTGTCGAAAACTTTTTAAAACTTACTAACCACCTAGTATTCCAAAAACTGGAGCCAATTTTAACTTTTTAATTAAACAGTACAGTACATGCGGAAATAAAAATAAACCATTCACACAACTGAATAAAACTCAACTGAAATAATTAATTACACACTTGCCGAATAAACCATCAGCCACCAAAGTGAAATAATCCAATACCATATTCAACATTGTAATAAAACAAATCTGAAAGACTGAACTGAAAGTCTGGGCGACATGCCCTAAATAAAACTGGAACTGATGAGTGATTCCTACTCCAGAAATGAATGAATGATGCGTCTAATCCAAACTCCTGCTAGCATCCACATATACCGCAGCTCCGTGTCCCTGGAAGAGAATATCAATCCTAACGTCCTTGTGGCTGGACACCTAAAAGGCTTTGAAAATAGTTTTCTAGCAAGGGTTAGAACCCAAAACAGTTTGAAAATATCTAGCAAGTGAATTAACTACAGTAATTTAAAATGCATGAATGTGTTTCTTATTTAAGTTAGTGACGCACTCTCTTGTGGACATTCTCACCCCTCCACTATTGTGCACACCTACCGGCTACCTTAACCCCTCACCTAGTTGTACTACCCCGTCCAACTAGTCCTGGTATAACTTCCCCCTTGCCATACTACTCTAACCCGAGTACAATGATTCTTTAATTATAAGTTATGTCAGAATTAACTTAATTAATTCCTTCTTAAATAGTAGTATATAACCGTGTCACAAGTTATATAAAGTAAATACATCACACACTGTATTATTACCCGCATATAATATTGAATACCATTATATACGTGCCTTTACTAAAACATCCACACATATAACATACGTATATCCATCCCTCCAAGTATACCCTCGCCGGATGATTCCCTCTAAAATGCTATCTCACTAGGTGTGCTCACAAAACCTAGTTTCCCCAAGTTGGAATCGCTCACCAACTTAGCCCAAAATATAAACCTAGTGGAGGCAGTCATATTCCTTCCCTGAAAGTGAGATAAATTCCTCACCCATATATACCGGACGCTATGACCTGGGAATATACTCGCCCTACTCCTCAAGCTAGGGGATTCACCCACATCGCGCAACCTCCCTTGATAGCATTAGAGTATATAAATTGAATAAATATCTAGTCACTGATATTTAATATCACACACAATATAAACACATATATATATACTATCACTGTACCGTATATATATATAATATAAATCCCGGCGTTACCATGTACTCAAAATCCCGTACACTGCCTGTAATTTATTATCACACACAATATATACATGTATATATATATATACTATCACTACACCGTATATATATATATTATAAACCCCGGCTTTGCCGTGTACTAAAAATCCCGTACACTGCCTGTAATTTCCTGATTCTGTGGCCCGACTCTAATCAAATTAATTAACACACATATTAATTTACTACCTCCCCGAGTCTATGGTCCGAGTCTAATTAAATTAATTAACACACATGTTAATTTAATACCTCCCCGAGTCTATCATCCGACTCTAATTAAATTTATTATTACACTTATTAATTTAATAACTTGGAGTCACTCAACCATTATCCCCGGACTCGCTCACTTGTCCCATACCTTAATATTTCCCGAGTCTCTATTCCGACTCCAAATTAATTAGTTTATCTTCAAACTTAATTCACTACTTTGGGGTCGCTTGACCAATATACCCGGATTCGCTCACTTGATCCGTATCTCACTATTTTGGAATAAAAATTATCAAATTCATCCATTAAGTGCCCCACATAAATTCATCCTAGTCCCAATTACTTTTTTCCATAATTGCTAGGAATATTTGTTTCATAATTATTTATCACTAATTAATGTATGGGAATTAAATTTCTAATTAATTTCCCCCTTATATACAACCTAGGCGAGCTGCCCAGAATTCTGCATCGTCGATCGGTCGAACCCCCTAGGTCGATCAATCGATCGCCCCTGACTTTGTCTTCTTCGAGACGCAGTTCCACCATTAACGAAAAACCTCCAACTCTCATTCTTTCCCCTGGACTATCCCAAGCCCAATCAACCCTATATCTACATAGGAATAGGTTCAAAGCACCTTATGGAACATCAAACTATAATTAAATCTCACGATTTTCTACTTTTTCCGAGTTGGGTAATTTTCGGGTTTATACACATTAAATCCAAGTTCCATCAATTTATCTCAATTTCGTTCATAATTTCTACTGGATTTCACATTCCAATCTGATATTCATACTCAAAATTATAACACAACTAATTCTCACCTTAGATCCCAATCAATTTGTTCCGTTAACAAAACCCCATTTTTGTACCCATTTATTCCCAAAATGAATTTTGGTTTACACATCACTATGATATGAATTGATTATCACCAATTTCGAAATCACAACAGTTAACCACTTGCCTGTAAGTGTTCGTAGTGTCTGATCCGTTGTTGATGTCCCTTAATTTGGCTCCAATAACCTCCAATTTGCTCTTGATTTGCTTTCCCCCAAATCCCCTCTCAAACCCTAGGTTTAGAGTTATGTTGGTTGCCACTCATTAATCTCCCAATTAGGTTAAAAACCCTCAATCCCGTTTTTAGCCTAATGGGCTTAATTAAAATAGCCCATATCACCTCGTGTGGGCCCGATTATGCCCAAAAATGCCCCGAGATCCAATTACTAACCCCCGGGTACTCTTTTCTGACTATCTCGACCCATCCGGACACAACTGCGCACTCAGAATTGGCATCCGAATTAATTTATAAAAATTCTTATCTCACACCCAATTTAGTCTATACCGACTCCCGGCTGGAATAAGTGCATATCCCGTCATTAATACCCGAAATGACGTAATTAAATTATTACTATTCAGTTAGTAAATAAATTTCCCTAAACATTAACCATTCACTCCCCGATTAATATTTAAATATATATATTGCCATAATTAATTCAAATAAAATTACAACACACCAGTAATTTAAAATTCCCGAATTAATTAAATATTAAATGCACAAAAATACGGGGTGTTACATATTGAGCCTACAGTAGCACCACAATTTGGATGCCACATGAGAAGGACAGGAAACAAACGTACTAACATGCCACTATGGTGACTCTACTCATAAACGCGAAAGGGTACATTTGTGTCAATTTGTGGCATTGCTTAAAGATGCCGACTTTTACGACCTACATCAGATTTAATACATTACACTACATAGGGCTTCCATCACTGCCCTAGTTCAGCGATGGTGGTCATAGACTCACCCGTTTTATTTATCGATGGGGGAGTTCAACATCACAATGCAGGATGTTGAGGTCATGTTAGGATTACATGTTGACAGTCTTCCTATTACGAAAAAACATGCCATCTGCGCATAATAATCTGCGAGATCTATCCCATGAGTACTTTGAAGCTAGCCCAGATAGTTTAGAGTTTGGTGTCGGTGTCGGTGTCCAACTGAGGGTGAACTGTCAAATTGACTAAATTGGGGTTTTACCATATGATGTTGATGGAACCACACTTACTATATATACACGCGTGTATGTCTTGCCTATGATTGGCGACATACTGTACCCTACAAATTTGATACATGCGTGAAGTTATGGTACTTCCAATTCCTCCAGTATTTGTGATGGACTATGTATTATAACTGGGAAGGTGTTGTTCTCGCGATGTTGTAACACAAGTCATCTTATGCTACACTTCATGATGTTAGAGATATAGATATAGTTAGGCCACGGGTGCTACTTCAGGTAAATTTTAGCTACCTATGCTATGTCTTTTATAGTTTGTATGTAATACATATTGTAAATGGATTTTCTTTAACATGTATTCATAGCTATGGTAATACGAGCGTCTATCTCACGTATGACTCGAACGAGTATTACGGGAGTCTGTTGTGGCTATTATGGGTGAGAGCGACGATGCACTACTTTATGGATATCTCGAATGAAGGTAATTTAACACATATTTTATACCAGTTGTGTATCAAGTTAGATGCATTGATCCTCCTTTACATTAGATTGGTTAAGAGTAAATAACACAGTATTTTCTTTTAAAGACGACTTATTTCTCGGCAGTTTAAACTATTAGGTATTGGCCCTCCGTAGTCTTCCCAAAGATGTGTTTTTGACCGTTTTGAACATCCAATGCATAAAAAAATAAGGTACAAAAATATTTTAATTTTCCACTAGGCACGACTATTAATCACACCGTTCGAATAAAAACTCGTGAATGTTTTGAAGAGAATCTATTTCTCGACGGATCAAACTATTAGGTTTTGTCTCTCCGTAGTCAATGTTCTTTCTTTATGTAAGCCTCTAGAGAGAGAATCTATCTCTAATATATAATAAAATTCTATCGGGGGCCTCCTCTTTCTCTAAAAAAATCTTAGAAATCTAATTTTATTCCATAGTTTCTTTTAGACCAACGTAATATTGAGATATTTTTGTTTTGTATATGGTGCACCCCATTATATAGGTGAAAAGCACCAACACATGTACCAACTACATATTTAATTGGCAACTCATATATCTTGGAATTTATATACCCTCTTAGTTATATAGAATATGATGTCATTTCCATATCTTAATCGCAAATGATATGACACTCATATACCGAGGAGGTCGTGGCAAAGTTACTAAAATAATGCTATATCAGGTCTGATATATGGAAGGCCAAAATACCCTTCATTGAATTTGAGGTCGTAGAGTGGTACAATCGGTGCCTTTGTAAGTTTGATATACGATAACATGTTCTCGCCGCATGCGCAGTGAGGAGTTCGATCGGATGTGCGCGGATGAGCCAATACCGATTTATATATATTTTATATGAAGTACATCGAGAAGTGGGAGGAGTTGAGACATACTATATTTGTTGGCAAGCCGTATGTGAGTAATATGTATGGATATTACCCCTACATGTTGTGGTATCAACACATTACCCGTCGATTCATTAGCTAGATTTAGGTTGACTCCCCCAAACACACATGGTGCACTCCTTTCCGGCTAAATTGTTTAGCTTCTGGTCCATTTATTATTATTTACTTCATTAATACATATTATTTAAGTATAATTAATTTTCTGAACTCTTAATAGTGTACAATTCCTCATGTTGTTGTAGATATAATGGTTGATTGATATACATGTGCATTATAACATTGGATTGTTAGACGCCAATGACTCAAGGGATGCCCTATTAGAGATCATGGGGATGTGCAGTACAAGATTAATTGCAGCCCATGAGGTTGGCAGAGTAAAGGAAGTTGTGCAACCACATGTAGTCGACCAGGAACCATTTCTTAGTGGAAGGGGTGTTCATGGGGTAACCTTGTAGAGGTGACCGAGGAAAACAAGGACCACGACAACATACAGGCCACTGAGTTGAGCCATAGATGGTTGTGGACGTACAACCACCCATAATGGTGACATTTATAGCACTTTCTAATGACCCGAGGATGTTTTGGATTCCCCACACACGAATTTAAGAGACGAATTTCCTTTTAGAAATTTCAGCACCTTTGGTGCCACAGTGCCACTCCATCGTTTGATCATACCATTGGGACTACCTCGCAATCATATTACTCACTTATAGAGTCGCAAGAGTCTTGAGATTTTATAGATTAATTTTTCATCACCTCACCTCAGTCGACTCAGACATCTAATAAGTCACGAGAGTCATTTTACGACCCCTAATCGAAAACTGTAATGGATCGATATATGGAGTTCACTTTGGACAAGTCGACTTTTGTTGTTTCACATAAAGAGCTTATTTTTTAGGACATAGAGCCAACAGTCAAGGACGCACCTGTTTAGAGTCACCCTACAACACGAGATGATGTTGAATGTGTGTCTGCTCTTACGAAGGCTATAGGTTAAGGTAGAGGAAGGTCGATTCATTTACTATGATTTTTTGTAGTACTTCGAGCTCAATATATTCACTTCCATCTTTGTCATAAAATATAAATTATTTGTGCAAATGCATGATGTTCTCTATCCTGATAATTAATGCGATGAACTATCCATAGTCCATAACTCCATTCCCATCAATATCTTTCTATTCACACAATGATATTTTGTTAGTAAAACTTAAATATTACTTTAAAATCAATTAAATATATAACGATAATATTAACGTTCTAAAATGGAGATATGAAAAATAGAAAAATTGATAAACTTATAAGTAATAATGGAGAATGAGGATGAGAGATAATGAGAATAACATATATTTTTACGTGATTTAGCCCAAGATGTAAACCTACATCCACAGAGTGTTTAGCCCATTGCACTCTTATTGAGGATAAAATTTAGGGTTGCATTGATAGCTTAATGATTGGGAAAATGAGGCCAGGCCCCTTTTCTAGGTGGATACGTTCCCTATTTACAGGTCATTCATAGGGAATATTTTTTAGGATACACGTATTGTCTTTATAGGTCAGAAGTTACACCTGCATACATGTGCTAATTGATTGAATAACAAACTTATTATCCTGGATCACGTGCTAACATCTATGAAGGGCGTGCAATAACTCTCTTGTAACAATCACATTCCCTCATCCCGTGTGACTAGTGAGAAAATTATAGTGTGCATATGAGAACACATGCATATAATATGAGAAATTATCCACATTATGCGTGACAACTGTCCACGTGGTAGCTGAGCAGATTAATAATGGACCCGACCTCCCCCTCTAGGTGATACCAAGCACATTGCGAATCCACATTTGTTATTATTTTGGATTGTAGGTAGGTTGTGACTATAAGGGTGTAACAATAAGCCCCCAATACTTGATGCATAAGCTATGGGTTCTGATGCATAGTGAGTTGATGGAGTCTTTTATTCTACTCGTACTAAAGTGGAGGGTCGGCTCTCATGTGGTCGGATTGGGTAGACCAGATTGCCTTTGTCCATGAAAAAATCTATGAGGAAACGTTCTTTAATTGGATTAAAAAATTTCTTTAATTCTTTCAACAAAAATCTTAGCTTTGGTTTCATAGGCCAAACATTGATTAGTATAGTCCACTGCGTTTTATTTTACCATTAGGCTCGAGGCTTCTATTTTCTCAATTAGGTTCTTCACTGTTTTCTCTAGTTTGGTGCTCTTCATAAGAGTCCTAGTATAGAGTGTGTGCATGTGAGGGAGACCATCATTATCGGACTCAATAAGTACAATGTGTGAGTTATCCCCTAACGCTTTATTTGTTATACTCACACACACATTCAATTCGTCATTCATGCATTCACTGTGACTCACACACATCATTATAGAGGTACTACTAGAAGTATCAGCAGTATTAATATTATCCAAGCAAAGAGAAGATAAACCCGAAGTAGGTAAGACATCATGGGACATAACTGTAATACCCTGTATTTTCATGGCTTTTAAATTTAAGGATTTATTAAATTTAATTGAGATAAATTAATTTAGTTTTAATCCGAAATGTTGTTTTAAATATTTACTAGCGTGACAAGAGTTAGTAATTATTAGGAATATATTATTTGTTGCATATTACTGGATGAGTATAGTAATTTATGAGATTTATTTTTATAATATTGTCACGTGTGAATAAAATGACAATTGTGGAAATTTAAGTCGGGACGCGCCTGTGTCGCGTCGGGACGCGCCTGTGTCGCGTCGGGACTAAATGTGGATTAATAAAAGTGAATATTTTATAGGTTGTTTGTATGGTCGTTTTGAGTGCGCCAACGCATCCGGATCAGAAAAGTATACCCGGGGGTTTGATTTGGGTCTCGGGGCGTTTTTAGGCCTAATTAGTACCCCGGGAGGGCATTTTAGTCATTTTGTATTTTTGGGTAATTAAACCCACGAAAATTAAAGGGATTATATCAGATGTTTAGGTTATCTCCTAGGGTTAGATAACTCAAAACACTTGAACGGCCGCTGGAGAGGACAGGAGAGAGATCTCAAGGCATTCCAAGGCTCAAAACTCAACCGTTTGCACCGCCGCCACCGCCAACGCGTAGATCGCGAGACGGGGAACGCAACCACACCAAATTCAACACCAAACCAGATTTCTGAAAATCCCAAGAAGTGTTTATCTTGATTATTTCATTGATGCATCGTTTATATTGGTTTAGGAATGATTAGGATGAATTGTATGGAAGAAAAACCCAATTTGAGATAGGAAATTGCATGTAGTGATGACTTAAATGATATTCTGGAAACCTTTTGTGATGTAGAGGATTAAACCACGAAATTTTGATGTTGTATAAGAAGGAAACCTTAGAGCTAATCAGAATAAAGGAGGCAAATTCGCGCATCAGACCCCCCGAACCGGCTCGCATGTACCCCGAACCGGTTCGCCCCCCAAACCGGTTCGCCCTTAGGTTCGCGAATGTTTGCTGGTCTGGGGTGTTTTTTCTTCCATTCAACACTTAGAAATTTTTTCTTGTTTTCTTTCCTTTCTTCCTTGGATTTTTCTTCAACTTCAACGGGTCATAACTCATCAACCGTAGCTCGGATTTGGGTACCGTTTCTTCCAGTGTTCTCGTTGTTCCGAGCTCTTCAACTTTCCAGTTGACTCCTCCTTCGGGATCTGGCTACAGAATTACCAAAATACCCTTGAACTTTCCTTCTTAGCTTTTCTTTCATTGTCTCGCTTTCTCTTTTGCGCTGCTTGCATAATTAACCTGTAACACCAATAAGAGAAGCACGAAACACGAAATACTTGCCAATGAAGATTAGTAACATAAATGTGTGTTAAATCCATACGGGTTACATCACTCGGGTTCACAAATGCACTGAAATTAGGGGAATAAATATACAATATTTATGTCCAATCACGTAGTAAGTTGGAAAAACCCTTCGAATTAAAGTTAGAAACGAACCATTATACTTGATGTATAATAATGGGAAAATAAGGATAAATGTTGTGAATGTGGGTTATGGGATAAACCTAAATTGATATAATAAAAGTGGTATATTTATATGATTGTGTATGCATATATTATACACTTGTGAAAATCATGCCCACGCTACTTGCTATCCCTGAGGTTGCCCCGCTGGGACGATCTTATCATAAGTTGCCTTATGGGGGATATTGACTCGTACCCTAGGAGATAGATATCCTTGGTACAGGCTATCGATTTGATAGTTCAGACGGTCCTAAGAGACGCGGGTATGTGCCATCCTCTTAGAGGCTTGGAATCTATGCTTCGCCTCAATATTGTTGTGTATGTGTCAATACAATTCATGAGTGATTCCGAATTTGTATTCCCCTTAATACGAGTGATACGGGGTTTGGATAGTAGAGTATGACCGCACCATAATTTTTATGTGGGGTTCTGTTAGAATATATATATTATACGAGTATTTAATATATATATGAACTTCTGAAATTTGGGAAACTGCCTACTGTGTTATGGTAAGTAAGACATGTATAATGACTCAAATTGGAAATACTTGTTTTGAAAAGTATAATATGACACTGGAAAACTTTATTGATTAATAAAGTTAAAAGGAGAACCTTGGTTACAAATTGAAATCGTACGTTTTAAATACTTGTGTTGTTCAGTTGTAAATCCTGCGAATAATCTAAGATAAGTTAAATCATTGGGGAAAGATAGTGTGATATATGATGAGATAAAACATTGGGAAGGTTAGTGCGATAGGATTGCACATTAGAAGAGAGGTGAGAATTTCCCAAGAGAGTGTCGCACTAATATGTTGTTCCATTGGCCTATATCAATTTAAATACTTGCTAAACGAATTTTTAAATCATATACACTATCGGGCTCTGACCCGTTTCTATTCCTCTTTCTCTCTTGTATATATATGTATATATTACAGGTGCCCAGCCACAGGGGCGTCTTGCTTAGGATCCCTTGGAAGGAACGTGCTGCAGCTTAGGTGGGAGTTGCAGGCCACTTGATTAGACGATTTCATTTACTTGATTCCACTTCTATCATTCTCAGTTATTGGGGCATGTGTCGCCCTTTCCACTATTTAGCTGTTTTATTGGGAGAATTGTATTTCAGTTATTTCTAGTACTGTTACTTTGGGATTTATTCAGCATGCATGTTTTAGTTTAAGTTTTAAATGCTGGGATTTAGTTGTTGAATGTTTAAATTAATTGGATTATATGTTCCAGGATTATTGTGGTGTGATTCTTTAAATATTAAATTGTTGTAGTTAATTAAATCTTTATTTTCAAAATAAAATTTGGAAAGAAATGTTAAAAAAATGGTTTTGACACTTAGCTTAATTAAATAGGGTGTTAAATTTGGAAAAGTTATTTTTACGACAGTGATGCTAAGAATGAACCAACTGTTCACCTTGATTTTAATTTAATAAAGGAGTGATCCCCCGGTATTTAATTAGGCGGGGTGTCACAGGTGGTATCAGAGCATCAGGTTCTAGTGTCCTTAGGATCTGTACGGCTTATTATGCTTTCAGCGTTGCTTTGTTTGTTATAGAGCCCTATGTTTATGATTGTCGATTCCTTTGACGAGATTTCGTTCCCCTACTATAATGTGTATACACTAGTGAATTCTAATTTCGTTCGGATGTGTGCGTGTGCCGAACGATGACGGATGTCAGAAGAGGACCGTTAAGCGTACATCAAGAGGCAGGGCTCAGTTGAGATTATGAAATATATCCGAGGATGATGACCGTAGTCGAGGTCACCTCCATTATGGCACGAGAATCCACGAATAGAAAGGCGACAAAGGTGCAACAATGATTTTCAAATGCTGTTATAGTCAAATGAGGTGCGAGGGTAAACTTACCCAACGTATTACAAAAACGTGTTGAGACTGTCAGTGGAAAATTTTAGAAACGCAAAAATTGTATGTGTTTACCAAAGGAGGTAAAGTATCCAAAGGCTCAAATATAGGACGGAGTGTGGCAAACTGAAAGTGAAAATTTAGAGAAAAATTTCTTGGATTTCGGGACGAATTTATAATGGTTGGAGTCATCCACCAATTTTAATAGTGGAATGCTATGCCTATAGGAGAACCTTAGGTACAGTGTTGATCGTATGTTCCTTCCTCAACTGTTCAGGATGAGAGGCAAACGTGGTTCTGAACTCATCGCAGGAGGGCATGACAGAAGTCCAATTGTGGATATGAATCCTAATCGTTAGCAAATTTTGTATCGAAAGAGGTAGATACTAGTGGAGGAAACGACTCCAAGTGGGAGACCAACTTGTAATAATAGTTGATAATACTGGAGGAGGAAATTCTGATGGACGACCGATTCAGAGGTTGACAATGTCATATTTTGTCAATATAGATGATAACGCTTCTTTGTGGGGGAAGTTAAAGGAATAGAAGAATTTAGTCTAGAATAAGACTGAATACAACGGTGGTGGTATAGAACCACAAAAGGATGTGGGTACACATCAGGAAAACCATTTAAATGCTTCAGATAGTTAAATTCTTACCAAGTGATGGTAAATTCAGTAAGTACTATTATAGATAGTAACATGATCTTTATGGCCTAAAAAGCTAAGGGAACAACTGGGATGGCTAACAGGAATCGAGTTTACTAAAGTCCGAGAGAAGGACAATCCTAACCTGGTTAGTAGGACAGGTGATAAGTGGATTATGTGTTGAGGTATTTTGGTGCGGAGTGAAATTGCTCGCGATAATATGTTCCAAAGTGAGAAAAAGGGACAAGAATACGGTACCTAGTAAAGGACGACGATTAAAAATAATTTTGTTTTGGTTTGGGCAGACATGTTACGTCCGAAAACCATTTGTGCAGTCAAGACGATTGCCAGGATGGAAGTATAAGTTGTATCCTTAGAGGATGCGGCGTGTTTATGTTACACGAGCGAGTCACCATATTTTGTTCATTGCTAGATTAGCATGTGAGACGAGTTTAATGCATATCATTATAAATGTTACCATTATGTGAATATTTTTCCTTAGTATAGCGGGATTTTTTCTTTGGTGCTATCCGCGGGGGATGAGTGAGTATATTAACAGTGTTTTATACTTTATTGAGGTTACTCGATGTAGTGATGCGATACACGAGTATGATATTATCTTTGTTAAAATGTTATAGAAATGGGTAGTATGATAGTGGGCATTTATTGCAAGGCTATCGGAGTAGTTACATTAGTGAAACACGTTTTGTTTTGGCGAGGCTTTACCTGTAAGAAGGTTGGACTAGCACTTATATTATCTATCCCAGAGACTTCGGAGGAGATAGTGGGCTCGAGATATTCGATACGAATGTATGTATAGACTTTGTCAGTATGATTCAGTATGTACCGGGATTTACCGTTGAGCGAAAAGACTTGACTCGGTATTATGTTTAGCACTCCGCACTTAGTGATAGGTAGAGTGAAGTGTTATATTTATCCTTAAGAGATGTGGGAGTTAAGAGTTATACCCCTAATGTTAGAAAAAGGAAATTTAGAAAATTTCGGTCGTATGTATCCGAGGTTTATAGAATGTAATTACCATCAACCAATACAGGACGAGAGTGAAATTGGTGAAACGTTCTTTGTTAAGCATAATTACGGGAGAAATTGTAACTTTTTTGTCAAGGGACGGAATAAAGGGGTATATACTATGGACGGAGGACCTAACGGATTTCGATAACCGACAATGCTAGGTAGTAGTGTATCGGGGGGGGGGGGGGTTCCTTGTTTAGATTTCGCTTCGCGAGACATCCCACGCATGAAACTTGGCGTAAGGTTGGAAATAGGGAGACGTTTGGTCACTATTCCATGAGTTCGGTACCCTGGTCGAAATGGGATCAAGTAATTATGTACGTAAGTTGGAAGTTGAATTTTGTTTTAAGGTCATTGGAGCCGGATTTTTGTGGTAGGAAAGCATTGAAAGTTATCCCCACGAGTTGAGGGGTGGAACGATGATTAGGAGCATTTAAGAATTTTGATTTCTAGGGTGATTGAGAGTACCCAAACGTCATAACCGCGTACAGAACACAAGGTGAATAAAGAGTTGGAATGATTTTTAGCATGGATTATCTGGAAAGAACTTTATATTATACAAAAGAGATGACCTATAATTATTTTGATGAATAGAGCGTTAGTGATTTATTTTGGTTGTTGTACCTATTTGGGAAAATTGTTGTACTTATCTGAGGAAGGTTGAGAACTATTATTACTCTTTTATTGTCATGGAATTTGAATGACCTATTCCTTCTATTCCGTTGAATTTAGGTAGTCATACAGATGAGTAGCACGCCGTTCGCTCTCCCAGGGAGGTCGGAGTGTTGCAAAAATGTGGGCATCTTGGTTAACTACAGTTAAAATAGTCCAAGTCGAAGGGACGTGGTAATAGACGTGTGAAATATATGTTTGTGGGACTAGTATAACGAAATGGAAGTGATAGAGTGGATTAAACGTCACATGAGGGGCGATAATCCATACATAAGTGTGCAATTAGAATAGCACGCCCTAACTTGA
The DNA here is from genome assembly GCA_949130495.1 of Sambucus nigra. NCBI lineage: Eukaryota > Viridiplantae > Streptophyta > Magnoliopsida > Dipsacales > Adoxaceae > Sambucus > Sambucus nigra. The sequence goes on from OX422214.1 coordinate 428,398,810, forward strand.
TTGGAAGGCTGTGGGAAGCCATTCAAGAATTGGTATTCCTTGAATAGAGTAGAATTTAATTGTTATGAAGCGCACCCGGAGCGGAGTTGTTATTAGTCAAGTGTGAGAGCGACTTGCGCATACAAAGAGTAATGATGTTAGTATAGTATAAGAGATCCAGAAGTGCGCTTCGTGGAGAGAAGAGCACGGGTCGGAACTTTCGGCATACTCCAAGGAAGGAAGGGGAGTATTACGTGTCACTTAATGTGAGACATTTCAAGGGAAGAATCGATGTTTAGCGAGACGTAGTGAGTAGTCTCTACATGCACTGCCCATAGGTAAGGTTTGGTTGAAAGAGGAGAATCAACCAAAGAATTTTGTGTTTATCGAAAATTCCTGAAATTGGAAGATGTTGGTAAAGTCGGTAAAGTTCTTGGATGGGTTGCCATCCTCAAAACATGATCAAGGGTTTATCCCGAACATATGAATTAAGTCACCGAGAAGGAAGTGATTGATATTCCTTTGGGCTGGCTTACAGTATTAACTAGTATGCCCCAGACTTCCATTGAAAGGAAAAATCGCGCTAGTGCATGGTCTGGCGCAGTATAAATTTCTGAATCAAGATGAAATTGGTGAATCCCACCTTTGATATGGGATTTCAGGAACCAGCGGAGATAAGATTTCGTTTCGAGTAGGATGTATCACCCTTAGCCAGGGAATAAACGCATGGTGATTAAAGATTAGTGGAGCCACGTGAAGGAGATTTTGGAATCTTGGTACGATGATTTCAAGAATGCTCTGTAGAAGCACTCGTACCTGTTTTTCGCGTACGAGGTATTTATTAAGGTTTTGTTATGGAAGAACCACGACTATTCTCCTTCCGTATGTTTTGAGGAGAGTAGATAATCAGAATTTTTGGATCGATTGAGAAAATATCCGATAACTATGGTGGAATTCCACGACTGTTTTAGGCAGTCAAGAGTGGTCAAATGTTCGTATGATCTTCTCAGAATGGGAATTTTGTGTATGAATAAATCCGAGTAGTTGTCATGTAGTGAGGTGCGGCCTCCTAATGATAGTGAGATAATGGAATTTATAACGTATAGACCTAACCTATTCAAATGTTGTCAGTTGGGAGTGCAATGTGAAGTGTCTCCAATGAGAATGTAAAACAATGTTGCTGTGAGAAAAAAACTATAGTGATTGAGCGCCGTACTATGTAGATAGTTTGCGTACTGACAAGGATATCCAGAATTGTGCTACCTGGTAGGCCTTATTTTTTGAATTTCGGGACGAAATTCCGTTATTAGGGAGGAAGTATGTAATACCCCGTATTTTCATGGCTTTTAAATTTAAGGATTTATTAAATTTAATTGAGATAAATTAATTTAATTTTAATCCGAAATGTTGTTTTAAATATTTACTAGCGTGACAAGAGTTAGTAATTATTGGGAATATATTATTTGTTGCATATTACTGGATGAGTATAGTAATATATGAGATATATTTTTATAATATTGTCACGTGTGAATAAAATGACAATTCTGAAACTTTAAGTCGGGACGCGCCTGTGTCGTGTCGGGACTAAATGTGGATTAATAAAAGTGAATATTTTATAGGTTGTTCGTATGGTCATTTTGAGTGCGCCAACGCGTCCAGAAGGGTCGAAATAGTCAGAAAAGTATACCCGGGGGTTTGATTTGGGTCTCGGGGCATTTTTAGGCCTAATTAGTACCCCGGGAGGGCATTTTAGTCATTTTGTATTTTTGGGTAATTAAACCCACGAAAATTAAAGGGGTTATATCAGATGTTTAGGTTATCTCCTAGGGTTAGATAACTCAAAACACTAGAACGGCCATTGGAGAGGAGAGGAGAGAGCTCTCAAGGCATTCCAAGGCTCAAAACTCAACCGTTTGCACCGCCGCCACCGCCAACGCGTAGTTCGCAAGATGGGGAACGTAACCACACCAAATTCAACACCAAACCAGATTTCTGAAAATCCCAGGCAAGTATTTATCTTGCTTATTTCGTTGATGCATCTTTCATATTGGTTTAGGAATGATTAGGATGAATTGTATGGAAGAAAAACCCAATTTGAGATAGGAAATTGCATGTAGTGATGACTTAAATGATATTCTGGAAACCTTTTGTGATGTAGAGGATTAAACCACGAAATTTTGATGTTGTATAAGAAGGAAACCTTAGAGCTAATCAGAATAAAGGAGGCAAATTTGCGCATCAGATGCCTCGAACCGGTTCGCATGTACCCCGAACCGGTTCGCCCCCCAAACCGGTTCACCCTTGGGTTCGCGAATGTTTGCTGGTCTGGGGTGTTTTTTCTTCCATTCAACACTTAGAAATTTTTTCTTGTTTTCTTTCCTTTCTTCCTTGGATTTTTCTTCAACTTCAACGGGTCATAACTCATCAATCGTAGCTCAGATTTGGGTAACGTTTCTTCCAGTGTTCTCGTTGTTCCGAGCTCTTTAACTTTCCAGTTGACTCCTCCTTCGGGATCTGGCTGCAGAATTACCAAAATTCCCTTGAACTTTCCTTCTTAGCTTTTCTTTCATTGTCTTGCTTTCTCTTTTGCACTGCTTGCATAATTAACCTGTAAAACCAATAAGATAAGCACGAAACACGAAATACTTGCCAACGAAGATTAGTAGCATAAATGTGCGTTAAATCCATATGGGTTACATCACTCGGGTTCAAAAATGCACTGAAATTAGGGGAATAAATATACAATATTTATGTCCAATCACATAGTAAGTTGGAAAAACCCTTCGAATTAAAGTTAGAAACGAACCATTATACTTGATATATAATAATGGGAAAATAAGGATAAATGTTGTGAATGTGGGTTATGGGATAAACCTAAATTGATATAATAAAGGTGGTATATTTATATGATTCTGTATGCATATATTATATACTTGTGAAAATCATGCCCACGCTACTTGCTATCCCTGTGGTAATCGCGCTGGGACGATCTTATCATGTGTTTCCTTATGGGGAATATTGACTCGTACCCTAGGAGATAGATATCCTTGGTACAGGCTATCGATTTGATAGTTCAGATGGTCCTAACAGACGCGGGTATGTGCCATCCTCTTAGAGACTTGGAATCTATGCGTCGCCTCAATATTTTTATATATATGTCAATACAATTCGTGAGTGATTCCGAATTTGTATTCCCCTTAATACGAGTGATACGGGGTTTGGATAGTAGAGTATGACCGCACCATAATTTTTATGTGGGGTGCTGTTAGAATATATATATTATACGAGTATTTAATATATATATGAACTTCTGAAATTTGGGAACCTGCCTACTGTGTTATGGTAAGTAAGACATGTATAATGACTCAAATTGGAAATACTTGTTTTGAAAAGTATAATATGACACTGGAAAACTTTATTGATTAATAAAGTTAAAAGGAGAACCTTGGTTACAAATTGAAATCTTACGTTTTAAATACTTGTGTTGTTCAGTTGTAAATCCTGCGAATAACCTAAGATAAGTTAAATCATTGGGGAAAGATAGTGTGATATATGATGAGATAAACCATTAGGAAGGTTAGTGCGATAGGAGTGCACATTAGAAGAGAGGTGAGAATTTCTCAAGAGAGTGTGGCACTAATATGTTGTTGCATTGGCTTGTATCAATTTAAATACTTGCTAAACGAATTTTTAAATCATATACACTATCGGGCTCTGACCCGTTTCTATTCTTCTTTCTCTCATGTATATATATGTATATATTACAGGTGCCTAGCCACAGGGGCGTCTTGCTTAGGATCCCTTGGAAGGAACATGCTGCAGCTTAGGTGGGAGTTGTAGGCCACTTGATTAGACGATTTCATTTAATTGATTCCACTTCTATCATTCTCAGTTATTGGGGCATGTGTCGCCATTTCCACTATTTAGCTGTTTTATTGGGACAATTGTATTTCAGTTATTTCTAGTACTGTTACTTTGTGATTTATTCAGCATGCATGTTTTACTTTAAGTTTTAAATGCTGGGATTTAGTTGTTGAATGTTTAAATTAATTGGATTATATGTTCCAGGATTATTGTGGTGTGATTCTTTAAATATTAAATTGTTGTAGATAATTAAATCTTTATTTTCAAAATAAAATTTGGAAAGAAATGTTAAAAAAAATGGTTTTGACACTTAGCTTAATTAAATAGGGTGTTAAATTTGGAAAAGTTATTTTTACGACAGTGATGCTAAGAATGAACCAACTGTTCACCTTGATTTTAATTTAATAAAGGAGTGATCTCCTGGTATTTAATTAGGCGGGGTGTCACAATAACATCATCAGGCATAATAGTATCAAATTTAACATTATTTTCATACATATAATCACAATAAACTATTTTAGCAAAAAAGAACATGCAAGGGTCAAAAGTGTTGGAAGATTTTGGCTCATCTTCTCCAGCATCACTTAAATCATCCCAAGGCTTGTTGATATGTGCTCTAGCAGTGTTATTAAATTTAACTGTACAATATGTAGCTAAGTGACCCATTTTACCACATATGAAACACTGGGTGTTTTTGAGGTCTCTTTAAGGTTTGTGATCAGTCTCAGTCTTGTTTTGTCATAATTTCTCTTATGAAGTTTGTTATTGGAGTGGTTAGGATATTCAAACTTTCTTTTTTTAGAAGAAGCCTTGTTTCTAAACTTTAAAATTTTCTTAAAATTGTTTCGACATGAGGGTTATCTGATTATCCAATGTCTCCAAATCACATTCCCCATCAGAGTTCAGGACAATATCAGGCATAACTAACTGAGGTGAGGTCACTTTAGACTGAAATACAACATTTGAATTATATGCCTTTTTTATTATTCGAAAGATGGTATTTTTATTCAAGTACCATTTCAACAGTCCTAAGTTTACAACTAAGGAGTTCAGGGGTAAAGTTTTGATCGTCTATCTCCTCAATTGCATATCTTTTGTTATCAAACTTAGGTGGAAGGGATCTTAGAATTTTAGATACAATTTATTTCCTATTTTACATTATACCATTTGCATGGATTTTTGTTATAATGTAAGTCAATCTAATGTAGAATTCATCAAAAGTCTCAATATCATGCATAAGAAAAGTGTTATACTGTTGTATCAACATTTTTATTTTGGCAGGCTTAACATGTTTATTCCCTTTCATGGGATGTGACTAACGTGTCCCAAGCTTCCTTTGATGTAAAGCAAATAGAAATACTTTTAAATTCGTGCTCATTAATAGACATGAAAACTGCATTTTCCCTTTATTATTACTTAAGGAGTCATGCTTCTCTTATTTAGTAAACTCACTGAGGAGCTTTTTAATCCTTTCAGTATTACCCTATGTTGTAGGCTTAGTTGGGTGAGAATAGTTATTTTCAATTACTTCCCAAACATTATCTCCCAATGTACCTTGGATAAAAACAATCATCCTTACTTTCTAGTGACATAAATTGGTTCCATCAAAGACGGGGTATTACAGAAGGATCGATCTATCAGCCAAAGGACGATCGATCGACACCCTTATTTTCTTGCCTCAATTTTCTTAAAGGAAAAAGGTTGCTTCGAGAAAACGGTTGTAACTCGATCATTTGGAAATGGAATGACATGCCATTTATGGACACGCGAGGTTGACTCAACGAACTATGATCCCATGGACTTTTGCCAATCGAGTCATGAAGTATGAATTTATGAAAAAGCCCTTGAAGTTGTATCTTGAAATAAAACTTTCCCAAAAGTAATCAATTGCTCCGTTAAGCATTCTCACATCTATAAAATCTCAAAAACCTTGCAAAACATATAAACATCAGGAACAATGGTTATCCAATAAGAGATTAAATATAGGAATTAACGAACACAATTATGCTAGAATGTGCAAGAATAAAGGGGTCCTAAATGCAATATTCAAGACTAATCACACCCCTAACTTACACCTTGCTAGTCCCTAGTGATCAAATAAAAATAGAACCAACCCAACAGAGATGCTAAAGTTAAAATATATATACAAATGATAGAATACCACTTTGGCGGGTACAAGATTGCATGTAGTAAATACAATAAGTAGTTGAAACCCTTAGTTTACCATAGTGAGGATTTTTAGGGATGAAACCCACAAACATCAAATTTTCTCAAAAATTGTTGCCCTACAATCTAATGCCAAACTAAAAAACAATTCAAATTTTAACAAGTTATTAACAAAGCAAATGATTATTTACCCAATAGTCCGTAATTATAAACATTGATAGAATAACCTCATTGCAATTGAAATGTTAAAAAAAATGTGTATGATGAGCTAGCACAAGTGAATGTTTGATTTGCCAAAACTTTTATAACATAGTTAAACATTAAAGCATTCATGACATCAAAAATCTCTCGTGATTACACTGAATAATTGAAAACACTCTTAATAGGTAGTAACACACTTGAGAAATGTGAGCATAATGAGTTTTTATAAAAGGAAGAAAGGCCACGCGCATGTTATTAATGAACAATGTTATAAAAAAACATGAAAAAACTATAATGTCAATGAAAAGGTTATCACTCATAATGGGAGGTGAACCGTCCTTTGATAGGTTATCACAATTATTATGACTTTCAATCACATTCGCACTAGGATAAGATAAGACTTTATAGGACTATAACGTAGTCTAGGCTAAGGTTAGGAAAAGAAAGGTATTTATGGATTCAAAGGTCTTGTGGAGAAAAATTTTGGGCAATGGAACGTGTGGGTAATAATAAAATTAGAAAATAAATTTCAAAAGCACCATTAAACAATTGGAGTTGGACTTATTTATTTATACCAATAAGCACATATGATTCCTAATTTGTTAGAATCCCTTCTTTCTCTTTTGTTTTGTTTTTTTTTTCTTTTGAAGTTAACTCATTTCTCAAATATAATCGCAAAACAAGAACATCATAACATCCCAAGTTAGTTCCCAAATCAAAGGTGAGAAAGGTGTAGTTAGTTATGGGATTAGCTTATTCCCTTTCACCAATCCAATGTGGAGTTAGTTATGGGATTAACTTAATGAAATGAAAGGAAATATCTAGGCTCAACGGGGGTGATTAGGGAAATATGTAGGATGAGGGAAAGGTCAAAATTGGTTAAATAACAAAGGGGATATATGATCATTTCCTAAGGTTTATGCAACTCTATAGTGAAAACAACGTTGAAAATCATGCTCAAGTAACATAATTCAAAATGAACTCAATAAATAAATAATCAAAGAAAGAATAATGAGAATATTGATAATTTTAATGTTTTAAAGGACATAGAGCAATTGTATAAACACTCACAATTTCATGAAAATACAAATCTCACATGGTGTAAGTATATAAAATGCAATATAAGATCACTAAGTCATAAAATCCTTAAACCGAATCACTAAGCAAGAAAATTCCCATGTGATCATGGGTTTGAAGTTTTAATTTTAGACACCCCATATTAGGACCACCCTAAGCAACTCCTTAGTTCCCTACCACCTATCCATCCATAATAAACCCTAATTCATATTTTGAGTGAAATCTAAATGAATCTTTGACAGTCATTAATCTCATTTCTAACGATCCTCCCCATGTGCGAATCTGACTTATAGTTTGAATGAACGGTTCGTTTTACTTCGAAAACTGATTTGGAAGCCACTAGGAGCTCCCGAGTCATGTTTAACTCCGGTCAACTCTCTCTCTTAATAGAAAGCTCAATAAATCTTTGACGGGCTATGAATCCACTTTCCAACGATCCACCCCATGCGCAAATCGGCCTTACAATTTGGATGAACGGTCTGTTTTACTCTGGAAATTGATCTAGAGGCCACCGGCACTCCCGAGACCCATTTGAATTCGTTTAACTCTCGTTCTTGAGTGAAGCTCAATGAATCTTTGAAATCCAATGGTTCATCCCATGCATGAATCAGCCTCACAATACGAATGAATGGGCCATTTTACTTCAAAGGGTTGTCGGGCACTTTTGAGCCCCATTTGGCCTTGGTCAACACTCTGAACCGAATGAATATAAATGAAATATCTAAGGACAGTAAATACCCTTTTCCAATGGTACATCCCATGCACGAATCGACCTTACAATTTCGAGGAACGATCCATTTTCCACCGAAAACTTCCTCTCTAGAGACCAACGGGCACTTTTGGTTCTCGTTTGACCTTGGTCAACTCTAGTGGATTATTGATTCTTGAAAGGATCTGAATACCCTTTCTAATGGTCTGGACCATGCATGATTTTGACTTACATTTTGCATTTTACGTTTGTTTTTTTGAAAACCCTTTCTAGGCTCCCAAATAGCACCCTAAGGACCCTACCTATCTGCAATGTGCCTGAGGTGCTATGCCGATAGGCAGGTCCAAACCCCCACTGATCGGTAGTCCCTTTAGCCCTATAAATAGAGGCCATGACCTCACTTTGGAAATCAATCATGAACACCCCTCTCAAAGAATATTTTCTCGCATTCAGAGTTCTTCCCTTTCCTAAAAAACCCATTTTTCCACATTCCCTTCCATCACTTTCTTATGTCACTTGGTAAATTCCAACCACCTATCCATACCACTTTCATACCATTGCAATATCAGCACATCTACACCCAAGATCAACATCAAGCACTCATAAGGAGGTCAAATTGCCCATCATTTTCTCTAATTCTCTAATTTTTTATTGTTTGCTTTATTTTTACTTTAGCATTTTATTTCATTACATCCCATACATTAATCTCAAACTTTTATTAGTAGTATTTGCACATACTCTACTTTCATAAAAAAAAATAATAATAAAAATTAGGGTTTATCTATAAATTCCCAATAAGGGATTCTTATCTCGCACTCTCACTCTTAAAACACATTTTCTCTGCACACACTCATTAGAGAAAGTCCCCGTTTGGATTTATGGATTAAACCCCACCCTATGTTGTCATTGAAATACATGAACTTTGATTCCCCTTGGGCTACGTAGGCGTCTTGGGTTAGTCCCAAGATTCGAGTCCTCCCTTATGCACGTTTATATATTTCTTCCATATAATATATATAAATATTTATGAATGTCATATTCTTACATGCTCGTGCTTTGTCTGATATATACATTCGCTCTTTCATAGCGACTTGTGATTCGGAAAACACTCATATTATATTTTAAAATTTTATTTTCTAGAACAATCCTAAGGATGAATTCACTCCATCATTTTCCATGACATGAGTTGAATTATTCCATTATTCACCTATATTATACACATGAGCACGTACTTCACGGTGTCTAACAGGAGAAAATTGACACATGCCCATGAGAGACCAAAAGGGCGGGATGGATGCCTAACACCTTCCCATTTTGTAACTTAGTCCCCGAACCTTTGAACTACTTGTTTTTGCAAACATCAGTATTGTCCTTGATGTCGTTCTCTTGAGGCGACGCCATTTTTTTGCCTGTTTTGTGCAAAATAGGTTGGCTACTCTATATCTACACATTATCCCCCACATTGACAAAGGTCGAGCACCCCGATAAATGGAGCAACCCCACACGCGCACTGGAGGGAATCCAAAAGGAAGCCTCAGGATGGCCACAGTGGCGACTCTGCTGGGAAATTATTTTAAGAGAATCAGACTCTAATTCTACATAGGTGTTATTATTTTTTTCATGTGTGCAAGCGCACCTACCTATATGTTTCCTTTACTCCTATATTTACTTTTTGTATATATCTATCACATGCTTATATATATCATACTCCCTTATCTTGTATATATCACTTTTTACTCACTAGTACACTTCAAACACTTGTATATATTCTCCATGTTCACTTCACACACTTGTGTGACACCCCGACTAATTAAATACCAGGTAGCTACTCCTTTATTAAATTAATTCAAAATGCCAAGTTGGCTCAGTTAATAGCATCACTGTCGAAAACATTTTATTATTACTAACCACCTAGTATTTAAAAAGTAAGTTGCCAAATTTTAATATAAGTCTGATTAACATGCAACAAGTGTAAAGAAGAAATAAGTAACACCATTCACCATACTGAAGTAAAACGAATAACCATCACATAGTATAAATAAAGTCTGGAGGAAAACTCCTCACTACAATCCCATACAGAAATAAATAACCGAATGCTAAAACAATACAAATCAAAGTCTGAAAACTGTAATGTAAAAGATGTCTCTAAATAGAAATGGGCAACATGCCCTACAACTGATAGATAGTGACTCTGGAATCCAAAAGATAGAAGCGTCTACAAGCAAATCCCTGTAGCTTCCACAAACAGCTACAACTCGTCTCCTGAATGAAAATCCTATGCTTCGTGTCCTTGTGGCTGGGCACCTAAAATGGTTTTACAAGAAAAAGATTTGAAAAGCAAACGGGTCAGAGCCCGAATGTGGAGTTATATTTTAAAAACCTGCAAGTGCTTTAAAAACATTTAAAACATTAAATGCAAAGTACATGTTAGGACGTGCACTCACATGATATTCTCACCTCTCGTCTAACTATGCACTCCTAACGTAAGTACCCATCTAGAGTGATACAGACTACTAGCTACGTGACAACATATCTAGCTAGACTATCATAGGTCCTACCCTTATTACTCGGTTCTCTTAACACAATAACGCTCGTAATTAAGTAGGGGTTTAACGCAAACTCAGATGCTCAATATACAATATATATCACTATCAGTTAACTTTCTATATTTCTCGAAGCAATACCGTAATTATATTCACAACATTAACATGAAGGTTCCCATTAATTAAGTGTATATTATTCACATCATAAATATACAATATAAGCACCCCGAGAACTAAGCTGCGGTGCACACATACTCTGCTATCCATCCCGGTACATCACGTACATAAGGATTACATATTCCGAATCTCTCAGGAATAGTTCACAGATAACACAAATCACAAATAGTGGAGGCCAACACAGTCACATCACATAGGTCACGCACATACCTACGCTCCTACGATCAGCGGACTTATTAATATCCCAATAAGTCTTTCTATGACCTATGTTCATCGAGGTAACCAGTCTAAATCCGGGCAACACAAGGATTAGAGGGCCCTAAGCGAACGCAACCTCCCGTGATAGCAAGTATGGTAGGTATGTCATACACACAATTCATATACCAATACTAAGTAAACACACGTCTTAGTAATACTGTAGTTTAATCGTAGTACATAACGCATTCTCGTACTAACTTATAATTTTCACAATTCATACTATTCCGGTTTGTAATTATACGTGCCATAATTCATCCTCACGTCGTAGTAGACACTCACGTCCCAACCCAAATGCTTCATTGAATATAACTCTCGTATATAATTTACTCCTCATAAGAATCCAAAAGTCCCAAATCTATCCTTACATCATCAAAGGAAGGTTATCTATCTCCTCGAACAAGTTTACGGGACTCCAAAAACCAAAACAGTCCAAAAAGGACCAAACTGTCGACTCGTTAGAAGTCTCGTTCGAACGAGACTGTTCGAACGAGATTACTCTGTCAACTCGTTAGAAGTATCGTTCGAACGAGGCTGTTCGAACGAGATTCCAGTTCGTTCGAACGAACTGTACCTTCTAATGATATCTCGTTCGAACGAGATATCGAACGAAATCCCTGCTCGTTAGCAGCGACTGGTCAACTCGTTAGAAGCTCGTTCTTACGAGTTCGTTCGAACGACCTGGGTAGGGGCTTCTAACGAGCTACCAGATTCGGTCCAGATTTTTCCCCAATTCGTTTTTCATCCATTTTAACACCTCAAATCTTCTAAACTAAGTCCCAACAATCGTTTAAAGGTCTATAATCAATACTAAACATATATAGTCACATCCTAACATGTTTTTAAGGGATCAATCCATCCTAACATCAATTAAATTTACAAATTTCTACACTTTTTCCCAATATCTCAAGAACATGAACCCTAACTTTATATCATCATCAAATCCCAGAATTTAATCCGTTTTAATTTCTTCTAATCATAACTATCATGAGAGAAATCATCTACCTATCATTCTACATGCAAATCTCTTCAAAATTTTCAAGTTCTAAACTCCAAACAACATGGGTTTTCATTTATCTTTCCAAAAACAATTAAAATTCCTCAATTTCTAACATGGAAAAGACATTCTATGAAATTAAATGGAATAAAGTCACTTGCCTTGATTGTCTCTGAGTTTGGTGTAGGTTTGGTAGAACTTTTCTGCAGATTTTCTTCTCTCCAAGCTTCCTCTCCAATGGTGGCTTAAGGTGGCTAGGGTTTTGATTTGGGAAATTTAGGAAACTCTTCTAATAACCTACGTAGCCTTCTAGGTTAATATGGTTTGGTTAATGGGCTTAGGGGGTTTAATCCACATCAGATTTACATCTCTAATTTTCGTCACTTTTAATTCCTCAAAATGTAAAATTACCAAAATACCCTTTAAGTTGCCGGTATGGCCTAAAAATACCCCGGGACCCAAACTACACCCCAGGGTAGTGTTTTCTGACTATCTCGACCCTTCCGGACGCGTTGGCGCACTCAAAACGACCATACGGATTATAGATTTTAAATTCACTTTTATTATCAAAATATTACACCGTGACGCAGCGGTCCCACGCGTCTCAACAAAATTTCTAAAATGCCGTATATAAATCTCACGACAAATTTTATAATACCAAATACATATATCAAAACCTGTATGCACATAATCAATTACCAACTCGCATCTCGTTAGTATTTATAACCTAGATTAATTTCCAATTAATACACATTTAATTAATTAATCCCAAAAAATAAATATAGCCAAAAGTACGGGGTATTACATACTCCCCCCCTAATAACTGAATTTTGTCCCGAAATTCGAAAATAGGAAGTACCTTCTAAAAATAACTCTGGATAACGCTCGCGCATCTCATCCTCGCGCTCCCATGTGGACTCCTCGACATTGCGATGTCGCCACTGAACACGCACTAATGGAACTATCTTTGACCGCAGTTTCCTCTCGCTTCGGTCCAAAATAGCAATCGGCCCCTCCTCGTAGGAGCTATCCGGCTGGAGATCGATGTCCTCCACAGCAATGTGAGAATGAGCCAAATTATCTCTAAGATATTTCCTCAGCGAGGAAATATGGAACACATCGTGAATCCGATGCAAATGCTCCGGTAACCCGAGTCTATACGCAACCGGTCCGATTCGCTCAATAATAGGAAACGGCCCCACATACCTCGGTGCCAACTTCCCCTTCTTCCCGAATCGCATAATTCCCTTCATTGGAGATACCCTGAGCAAAACCTGGTCCCCCACTTGGAACTCTCTGAAAAATCTCTTCACATCAGCATAACTCTTCTGCCTGTCTTGAGCTACCCGAATGCGACTCCGAATCAACTCAATCCTTGCCGAAGTATCCTGAATCACTTCCGGTCCAAGCAGTTTGTTGTCCCCCACTTCTAACCAACATGCTGGGGAACGACAAGGCCTACCGTACAATGCCTCGAACGGAGCCATGCCAATAGTGAACTGATAGGAGTTGTTGTAAGAAAACTCAACCAGTGGAAGGTACTGCTCCCATCCACCCCCGAAGTCAATAATGCACATGCGTAGCATGTCCTCCAACATCTGATTTGTGCGCTCAGTCTTCCCATCAGTCTGTGGATGATAAGCCGTACTCAACCGCAATTCCGTGCCCATGGCCTCCTGGAAACTTTCCCAAAACCTCGAAACAAATATCTTGTCTCTGTCAGACATGATATTTAGGGGCACACCGTGAAGTCTTACAATCTCTGAAATGAAGAGCTGGGCATACTGTCCCGTAGTGTAGTCAGTCCTTACGGGTAAAAAGTGAGCGACCTTGGACAACCTGTCCACAATTACCCAAACGGAGTCGTGACCCCTCTGCGACGTAGGCAAGCCCGTAATAAAGTCCATGGATATGCTCTCCCACATCCACACTGGGACCTCCAATGGCTGTAGCAATCCTGCCGGTCTCTGATGATCCACTTTTACAAGCTGACAAGTGGCGCATTTCGAAACAAATTCAACGATATCTCTCTTCATACCGCTCCACCAATACTGCCGTCTCATGTCTTGGTACATTTTGTCCCCTCCGGGATGTACCGCGAACCGTGAGCCGTGTGACTCTTCCATCACATCGTGCCGCAATTACTCTCCTTCCGGAACTACCAATCTCCCATTGAAGCGCGATCCCCCGTCTGAGCTAACGGTATAGGACTCGGCTCCCTCTGCTAGTAATCGAACTATCTGCTCCTGACAGAATGAGTCATGAGCCTGTGCCCGTACTACCTTCGTGACAATCTGCGGAGTAACAGTCATCACAGACATGAAAGATCGGGCCACTGCATCCTGGTGTCCCATCTCCTTCCACTTTGCTTTCCACACCTCTGCCACCTCGTGTGTTGGCATACGGCTCAACGCGTCTGCTACCACGTTAGCCTTTCCCGGGTGGTACTGGATGTCGAACTGGTAGTCCTTCACAAACTCAAGCCACCTACGTTGTCGCATATTCAATTCCTTCTGCGTGAACAGGTACTGTAGGGACTTGTGGTCCGTGAACAGTTGGAACTTCTCCCCCAAAAGATAGTGCCTCCAAATCCGTAGGGCAAATACCACTGCTGCCAACTCCAAATCATGCGTGGGGTAATTCTTCTCATGAGGCTTAAGCTTACGGGAAGCATAAGCTATGGCCTGTCTCTCCTGCTGTAATACACCTCTTAGTCCTTGCAAAGACGCATCGGTGTAAACCAAATACTCAACTCCCGGTCTCGGCAATGCTAACACAGGTGCTGAGGTTAATTTTTCCTTTAATTCATCGAATGCCAACTGACAGGTATCACTCTAGATGTATGTCACACCCTAACGAGTCAGATGTGTCAAAGGACCTGCTATCTCTGAGAAGCCCCGAATAAACCTCCTGTAGTATCCTGCTAGCCCCAAGAAACTACGAATCTCAGTCGGTGTCGTGGGCTGTCCCCACTCCCTCACCGCTGATACTTTCCCCAGATCAACCGATATTCCCCGATTGGAAATGATATGCCCCCAAAACTGGACTTCCTTCAGCCAAAACCCGCACTTCTCATATTTTGCATTCAACTCGTTCTGACGAAGTGTCTGCAAAACCTGCCTCAAATGCTCGGCGTGCTCCTCCTCTGTCTGGGAGTAAACCAGAATATCATCAATGAAGACAATGACAAACTGGTCTAGGAAATCCCTGAACACTCTGTTCATCAAGTCCATAAACACTGCTGGAGCGTTGGTCAAGCCGAAAGGCATAACCCGAAACTCGTAAGAACCATATCTCGACAAGAACGCAGTCTTCGAGACATCCTCCTCCCGGATACGTAACTGATGGTATCCCAATCTCAAGTAAATCTTCGAGAAGAAAGAAGCTCCTCGCAACTGGTCGAATAAGTCATCGATTCGAGGCAACGGATACTTATTCCGTATCGTGACCTTATTCAACTCTCGGTAGTCCACACACAATCTCAGTGAACCGTCCCTCTTCTTCACAAACAAAACCGGAGCGCCCCAAGGTGAGGTACTCCTACGAATAAAGCCCTGGCCTAACAGCTGCTCTATCTGATCCTGTAACTCCCTCATCTCAGCTGGAGCCATACGGTATGGTGCACGTGCTATAGGTCTCGTACCCGGTAGCAAATCTATAACAAAGTCTATTTCTCGACTGGGTGGTAAGCCTGGTATCTCCTGAAACACATCCGAATACTCCCTGACTACTGGGATAGAATCTAAAGGAATCACTACCTGCTTAGAGGTATCCTCCTCAATGTAATACAGATGAGCGATCGATCCTCCCTCTGGGCGAGGCATCGCCACTACAAACATCTCTTGCCCCGGAATGGCAAAAATAATGCTCCCACTGAAGCAATCAATCATGGCCCTATATGCTACGAGCCAATCCATACCGATGATTATATCGTGAACATGCATGTCTAACACTAACATGTCTGCAGGTAATACCAAACCACCAATCTCTACCCCCACTCCCCGACATATAAAGAAAATAAGTGACCCACTCCCCAATGGTGAGTCGACACACGTCACTGTGCTCGCTACTGTAGCTAACAATCCTAAAGCTTTCGCGAAGTGTGTAGCTATAAAACAGTGTGTAGCACCCGTATCAAATAATACCCTACCCATAGTGCCATGGATAGGAAACGTACCCTCGATCGCGGGCGGTGCCTGTGGAACTGCAGCCTGGTGGACGTTGTAGACACGTCCATACTGTAGCTGCCCCTGCTGAGCTGGGACTGCTGGAATGGGTGGCAATGCTGCCATCTGTGGCGGTGCGGGAAGAGCGGCGGGAAACATAGGCCTCTGTGGCTCCTGGCGAGCACCCTGCTGCTGCTGCTGTGGGGCCCTGCCCCTATCAGGACAATCCTGTCGCTTATGGCCAGTCTTGCCACAAACAAAGCACTTCCCTGGGAAGTTCCCTCCTCTCTGTCCCTGCTGTCCCCGGCCATGGTGGCCGTTACCGTTCCTCCCTTGGCCCTGCTGGCCCAGGTGAAACTGCTGCCCATTCTGCCCCTGTTGGCCCTGATGGCCGTTTGGACCCTGATGGCCCTGACGGAAACCTCCCTGTCCCTGCCTGTAGTTCCCTGACCGGAACCTCTTATTATCCCCCTGCTGGGAGCCCTGCTCATTCTGTCTCTGCCCCTGACCAGATTGTACCCCGCTGGCACCATGTCCTCCAGTCCTGCCCTGATGGCTAGACTCCCCTGACCGCTTGCCCTCGGCCATATGAAAACGATGGTCCTGGCTGTGCAACAATGCAGCGTTAACCACATCAGAATTAGTGGCCAATGATAGGTTCCCTAGCAGATGCTGACGGATCCTCCAAGTCAACCCGTTGGTGAACTTCTCAATTTTCTTCTTCTCTGTTGGTATCTCGTCTGGAATGATGTTCAACAGATTAGTGAACTCAGCCTCATACTCGGCCACTGTCTTGCCCTCCTGCTTCAGACTCATCAATCTCCTCCTCATTTCCGTATGAACAGCTGACGGAAAGTACTTGCGGTCGAACCGCACCCAGAACTCCTGAATCGTGAGAGTATCCCTCTCCTCCATGGTGGTAATAGACTCCCACCACTGCAGTGCAGATCCAACTAGCTTGAAAGTAGCTAGCACCTGCTTCTGAACGTCCGTGCACTCATACATCCTCAAGTGCCTCTACATATCTTTCCTCCATTGGCTCGAGACTACCACATCTGAGCTACCTGCAAACTCTGGCGGATGCGCTTTCTGAAAAGCGTCACGTACACGTTCCCAAGCAGACGGGAATGCATTAGCCTGTACTGGCGTGGCAACCGACGCCTGAGGTGGTGCCTGCTGAACAACGACAATGGCGGCATTTACCGCTTGAGCTACTATAGCTGCAACCTCAGCGGCGTTCATCATACCCTGAACTGGAGCGGGCTGGGGTTCGGGCGTTGCATCCCTGGGAACTCGTCGTGCATGTCGTGGAGGCATCTGAAATAAGAACAAAGTTTATAAGTTCGCTGTTTATAAACTTAAGATAGCTGAAGAACGAAGCATACACAAAAAGAGTACAACAATCCTAAAATATAGGGCTCTATATCAAAGAAACTTAGCGGAAACATAATAAGCCGTCAGATCCTAAAGGACACTAGAACCTGATGCTCTGATACCACCTGTGACACCCCGACTAATTAAATACCGGGTAGCTACTCCTTTATTAAATTAATTCAAAATGCCAAGTTGGCTCAGTTAATAGCATCACTGTCGAAAACATTTTATTATTACTAACCACCTAGTATTTAAAAAGTAAGTTGCCAAATTTTAATATAAGTCTGATTAACATGCAACAAGTGTAAAGAAGAAATAATTAACACCATTCACCATACTGAAGTAAAACGAATAACCATCACATAGTATAAATAAAGTCTGGAGGAAAACTCCTCACTACAATCCCATACAGAAATAAATAACCGAATGCTAAAACAATACAAATCAAAGTCTGAAAACTGTAATGTAAAAGATGTCTCTAAATAGAAATGGGCAACATGCCCTACAACTGATAGATAGTGACTCTGGAATCCAAAAGATAGAAGCGTCTACAAGCAAATCCCTGTAGCTTCCACAAACAGCTACAACTCGTCTCCTGAATGAGTATCCTATGCTTGGTGTCCTTGTGGCTGGGCACCTAAAATGGTTTTACAAGAAAAAGATTTGAAAAGCAAACGGGTCAGAGCCCGAATGTGGAGTTATATTTTAAAAACCTGCAAGTGCTTTAAAAACATTTAAAACATTAAATGCAAAGTACATGTTAGGACGTGCACTCACATGATATTCTCACCTCTCGTCTAACTGTGCACTCCTAACGTAAGTACCCATCTAGAGTGATACAGACTACTAGCTACGTGACAACATATCTAGCTAGACTATCATAGGTCCTACCCTTATTACTCGGTTCTCTTAACACAATAATGCTTGTAATTAAGTAGGGGTTTAACGCAAACTCAGATGCTCAATATACAATATATATCACTATCAGTTAACTTGCTATATTTCTCGAAGCAATACCGTAATTATATTCACAACATTAACATGAAGGTTCCCATTAATTAAGTGTATATTATTCACATCATAAATATACAATATAAGCACCCCGAGAACTAAGCTGCGGTGCACACATACTCTGCTATCCATCCCGGTACATCACGTACATAAGGATTACATATTCCGAATCTCTCAGGAATAGTTCACAGATAACACAAATCACAAATAGTGGAGGCCAACACAGTCACATCACATAGGTCACGCACATACCTACGCTCCTACGATCAGCGGACTTATTAATATCCCAATAAGTCTTTCTATGACCTATGTTCATCGAGGTAACCAGTCTAAATCCGGGCAACACAAGGATTAGAGGGCCCTAGCAAGTATGGTAGGTATGTCATACACACAATTCATATACCAATACTAAGTAAACACACGTCTTAGTAATACTGTAGTTTAATCGTAGTACATAACGCATTCTCGTACTAACTTATAATTTTCACAATTCATACTATTCCGGTTTGTAATTATACGTGCCATAATTCATCCTCACGTCGTAGTAGACACTCACGTCCCAACCCAAATGGTTCATTGAATATAACTCTCGTATATGATTTACTCCTCATAATAATCCAAAAGTCCCAAATCTATCCTTACATCATCAAAGGAAGGTTATCTATCTCCTCGAACAAGTTTACGGGACTCCAAAAACCAAAACAGTCCAAAAAGGACCAAACTGTCGACTCGTTAGAAGTCTCGTTTGAACGAGGCTGTTCGAACGAGATTCCTCTGTCAACTCGTTAGAAGTCTCGTTCGAACGAGGCTGTTCGAACGAGATTCCAGTTCGTTCGAACGAACTGTACCTTCTAACGATATCTCGTTCGAACGAGATATCGAACGAAATCCCTGCTCGTTAGCAGCGACTGGTCAACTCGTTAGAAGCTCGTTCGTACGAGTTCGTTCGAACGACCTGGGTAGGGGCTTCTAACGAGCTACCAGATTCAGCCCAGATTTTTCCCCAATTCATTTTTCATCCATTTTAACACCTCAAATCTTCTAAACTAAGTCCCAACAATCGTTTAAAGGTCTATAATCAATACTAAACATATATAGTCACATCCTAACATGTTTTTAAGGGATCAATCCATCCTAACATCAATTAAATTTACAAATTTCTACACCTTTTCCCAATATCTCAAGAACATGAACCCTAACTTTATATCATCATCAAATACCAGAATTTAATCCGTTTTAATTTCTTCTAATCACAACTATCATGAGAGAAATCATCTACCTATCATTCTACATGCAAATCTCTTCAAAATTTTCAAGTTCTAAACTCCAAACTACATGGGTTTTCATTTATCTTTCCAAAAACAATTAAAATTCCTCAATTTCTAACATGGAAATGACATTCTCTGAAATTAAATGGAATAAAGTCACTTGCCTTGATTGTCTCTGAGTTTGGTGTAGGTTTGGTAGAACTTTTCTGCAGATTTTCTTCTCTCCAAGCTTCCTCTCCAATGGTGGCTTAAGGTGGCTAGGGTTTTGATTTGGGAAATTTAGGAAACTCTTCTAATAACCTACGTAGCCTTCTAGGTTAATATGGTTTGGTTAATGGGCTTAGGGGGTTTAATCCACATCAGATTTACATCTCTAATTTTCGTCACTTTTAATTCCTCAAAATGTAAAATTACCAAAATACCCTTTAAGTTGCCGGTATGGCCTAAAAATACCCCGGGACCCAAACTACACCCCGGGTAGTGTTTTCTGACTATCTCGACCCTTCCGGACGCGTTGGCGCACTCAAAACGACCATACGGATTATAGATTTTAAATCCACTTTTATTATCAAAATATTACACCGTGACGCGGCGGTCCCACGCGTCTCAACAAAATTTCTAAAATGCCGTATATAAATCTCACGACAAATTTTATAATACCAAATACATATATCAAAACATGTATGCACATAATCAATTACCAACTCGTATCTCGTTAGTATTTATAACCCGGATTAATTTCCAATTAATACGCATTTAATTAATTAATCCCAAAAATAAATATAGCCAAAAGTACGGGGTATTACAACTTGCACTTAAATATAGTTCCACTTCTACTCACACGCTCCACGCACCACTTAGATTATCCATGCTTAGACTTCACTAGCACAAACCACATTTCTCACACTCATATATATATATATATATATATATATATATATATATATATATATATATATATATATATACAAAGAGGCTCACATGAGGTCCTTAAATGAGATCCTTGAACGAGGTCCATAATAAGACAAAAACTAATACCTTTAGTAAATGTGACACCCCGACTAATTAAATACCGGGTAGCTACTCCTTTATAAAATTAATTCAAAATGCCAAGTTGGCTCAGTTAATAGCATCACTGTCGAAAACATTTTATTATTACTAACCACCTAGTATTTAAAAAGCAAGTTGCCAAATTTTAATTTAAGTCTGATTAACATGCAACAAAAGTAATGAAGAACTAAATAACACCATTCACCATGCTGAAGTAAAAAGAATAACCATCACAAATAGAGTAAATAAAGTCTGGAGGAAAGCCCTCACTACAATCCCATAACTTAAATAAATAAACTGAACTGAAATAAAACATGCTAAAGTCTGAAACTGAAATGTAAATGATGTCTAAAGAAATGGGCAACATGCCCTACAACTGATAGATAGTGACTCTGGAATCCAAAGAGATAGAAGCGTCTACATGCAAATCCCTGTAGCTTCCACAAGCAGCTACAGCTCGTCACCTGAATGAGTACCTAAGCTTGGTGTCCTTGTGGCTGGGCACCTAAAATGATTTTACAAGAAAAAGATTTGAAAAGCAAACGGGTCAGAGCCCGAATGTGTTATATTTTAAAAAACCTGCAAGTGCTTTAAAAACATTTAAAACATTAAATGCAAAGTACATGTTAGGACGTGCACTCACATTATATTCTCACCTCTCGTCTAACTGTGCACTCCTAACGCAAGTACCCATCTATAACTACCCATACTACTAACTAAGTGACAACATATCTAGCTAGACTGCCAAAGGTCCTGCCAATAATACTTGATTCCATTTACATAATAATGCTCGTAATTAAATAGGGGTTTAACGTCAACTCAGATACTCAATGTGCAATATTCATAACTGTCAATTAACTCGTTATATTTCTCGAAACAATACCGTAATATAATTACAACATTAACATGATGATTCTCATTAATTAAATGTATATTATTCACATCGTAAATATACAATACAAGCACCCCGCAACTAAGCTGTAGTGCACACATACTCTGCTATCCATCCCGGTACATCACGTACATAAGGATCACATATTTCGAATCTCTCAGGAATAGTTCAGATAACACAAATCACAAATAGTGGAGGCGAACACAGTCACCATCACATGGGTCACGCACATACCTACACTCCCATGGTCAGCGGACTTATTAATATCACAATAAGTCTTTCTATGACCTATGTTCATCAAGGTACCAGTCTATATCCCCCCCGTAGGCACATAAGGATTAGAGGGTCCTAAGCGAACGCAACCTCCCGTGATAGCAAGTATGGTAGGTATGTCATACACACAATCCATATACCAATACTAAGTAAATACACGTCTTAGTAATACCGTATTATATTCGTAGTACATATTACACTCTCGTACTAATTATAATTATCACAACTTATTTTATTCCGGTTCATAATTATACGAGCCATAATTTATCCTCACATCGTAGTAGACACTCACGTCTCAACCCAAACGGTTCTTTGAATATAACTCTAGTGTATGATTTACTCATCTCAATAACCCAAAAGTCCCAAATCAATCACTATATCATCAAAGGAATACTAACTCTACCCTTGAACCAGTTCCCGGGACTCCAAAAGTCAAAACAGTCCAAAAAGGACCAAACTGTCAACTCGTTAGAAGTCTCGTTCGAACGAGGCTTCGAACGAGTTTGGACTGTCAGGTCGTTAGAAGTCTCGTTCGAACGAGACTGTTCGAACGAGATCCCAGTTCGTTCGAACGAACTGACCCTTCTAACGATATCTCGTTCGAACGAGATATCGAACGAAATCCCCACTCGTTAGTAGCGACTGGTCAACTCGTTAGAAGCTCGTTCGAACGAGTTCGTTCGAACGACCTGGGGGTTGCTTCTAACGAGAGGCCAGTTTCGGCCCAGAATTTCCCAAAAATCGTTTTTCACCATTTTTACTCCTCAAATCACCTCTAAAATTTATCCCAACGATTGTTTTAAAGTCTCTAAACAATTCTAAACATAGTATAACCACATCCTATCACGTTTGTATGGATTTACTCACCCAAATCATCAATCAATTTACAATTACATAAACTTTTCCCCAATTCATTTAT
Organism: Sambucus nigra; assembly: GCA_949130495.1. Classification (NCBI taxonomy): domain Eukaryota; kingdom Viridiplantae; phylum Streptophyta; class Magnoliopsida; order Dipsacales; family Adoxaceae; genus Sambucus; species Sambucus nigra. The sequence continues at coordinate 428,421,731 of OX422214.1, forward strand.
GAACATGAACCCTAAAATTTGGAACCTTCAATTCATCAAATAAAATCCGTTTTTCTTTCACCCAAATCATGTATTAACATCAGATTAATCATTTACCTATCCTTCTACATGCAATACTTCTCAAATTCCTCAAGTTTTATCATCTAGACAACATGGGTTTTTCATATTTCATCAAGAACAACCATAAATCTGAATTTTCTAACATGGAAAAGACATTCTCAGTAATTAAATGGAAATAAAGTCACTTGCCTTGGTTTGATTTCTGAATTTGGTGTGGATTTGGTGTAGAATTTCTGCAGAATTCCTCTCTCTCTCTCCTTCTCCAAGCTTTCTTCTCTAAAAAGCTATGGTGGCTAGGGTTTGCTTTGGGGGAACTTATGAAAACCTAATTTAATAAACCTCCGTAGCTTGTTGGGTTAATAAGGGTTGGTTGGGTCAAATACTTATCAGATTACAACTCTCAATTTTCGTCACTTTTAATTACCCAAAAATACCAAATTACTAAAATACCTTTTATGGTGCCGGAATGGCCTAAAAATACCCCGGGACCCAAACTATACCCCCGGCTAGTGTTTTCTGACTATCTCGACCCTTCCGGACGCGTTGGCGCACTCAAAACGACCATACGGATTATAGATTTTAAATTCACTTTTAATATCAAAATATTATACCGTGACGCGGCGGTCCCACGCGTCTCAACAAAATTTCTAAAATGCCGTATATAAATCCCACGACAAATTTTATAATACCAAGTTCATATATAATCATATATGCACCTAATCAAATACCAATATGCATCTCATTAGTATTTATAACCCGGATTAATTTCCAATTAATACACATTTAATTAATTAATCCCAAAAATAAATATAGCCAAAAGTACGGGGTATTACATACTTCCCCCCTAATAACTGAATTTCGTCCCGAAATTCGAAACTAGAAAGTACCTGCTAAAAATAGCTCTAGATAACGTTCGCGCATCTCATCCTCGCGCTCCCATGTGGACTCCTTGACATTGTGGTGTCGCCACTGAACACGCACTAACGGGACTATCTTTGACCGCAGTTTCCTCTCGCTTTGGTCCAAAATAGCAATTGGCCCCTCCTCGTTGGAGCTATCCGGTTGGAGATCGATGTCCTCCACAGCAATGTGAGAATGAGCCAAATCATCTCTAAGGTATTTCCTCAGGAGGAAATATGGAACACGTCGTGAATCCGATGCAAGTGCTCCGGTAGTCCAAGTCTATACGCTACGGGTCCGATCCGCTCAATAATAGGAAACGGCCCCACTTACCTCGGTGCCAACTTCCCCTTCTTCGCGAATCGCATAATCCCCTTCATTGGAGATACCCTGAGCAGAACCTGGTCCCCCACTTGGAACTCCCTGAAAAACCTCTTCGCATCAGCATAACTCTTCTGCCTGTCTTGAGCTACCCGAATGCGACTCCAAATCAACTCAATCCTTGCCGAAGTATCCTGAATCACTTCTGGCCCAAGCAGTTTGTTGTCCCCCACTTCCAACCAACATGCTGGGGAACGACAATGCCTACCGTACAATGCCTCAAACGGAGCCATGCCAATCGTGAACTGATAGGAGTTGTTGTAAGAAAACTCCACCAGTGGAAGGTACTGCTCCCATCCACCCCCGAAGTCAATAATGCACATGCGTAGCATGTCCTCCAACATCTGATTGGTGCGCTCTGTCTGCCCATCGGTCTGCGGATGATAAGCCGTACTCAACCGCAATTCTGTGCCCATGGCCTCCTGGAAACTCTCCCAAAACCGCGAAACAAATATCTTGTCTCTGTCAGACACGATATTCAGGGGCACACCGTTAAGTCTCACAATCTCTGAAATGAAGAGCTGGGCATACTGTCCCGTAGTGTAGTCAGTCCTTATGGGTAAGAAGTGAGCGACCTTGGACAACCTGTCCACAATTACCCAAACGGAGTCGTGACCCCTCTGCGACATAGGCAACCCCGTGATAAAATCCATGGATATGCTCTCCCATATCCACACCGGAACCTCCAATGGCTGTAGCAATCCTGCTGGTCTCTGATGATCCACTTTTACAAGCTGACAAGTGGCGCATTTCGAGACAAACTCAGCGATATCTCTCTTCATACCGCTCCACCAATACTGCCGTCTCATGTCCTGGTACATTTTGTCCCCTCCGGGATGTACCGCGAACCGTGAGCCGTGCGACTCTGCCATCACATCGTGCCGCAATTACTCTCCTTCCGGAACTACCAATCTCCCATTGAAGCGCGATCCCCCATCTGAGCTAACGGTATAGGACTCGGCTCCCTCTGCTAGCAACCTAACTATCTGCTCCTGACAGAACGTGTCATTAGCCTGTGCCCGTACTACCTTTGTGACAATCTGCGGGGTAACGGTCATCACAGACATGAAAGATCGGGCCACTGCATCCTGGTGTCCTAATTCCTTCCACTTAGCTTTCCACACCTCTGCCACCTCATCTGCTGGCCTGCGGCTCAACGCGTCTGCTACCACGTTAGCCTTACCCGGGTGGTACTGGATGTCGAACTGGTAGTCCTTCACAAATTCAAGCCACCTACGCTGCCGCATATTCAATTCCTTCTGCGTGAACAGATACTGCAGTGACTTGTGGTCCGTGAACAGCTGAAACTTCTCCCCCAAAAGATAGTGCCTCCAAATCCGTAAGGCAAATACTACTGCCGCCAACTCCAAATCATGTGTGGGGTAATTCTTCTCATGAGGCTTAAGCTTACGGGAAGCATAAGCTATGGCCTGTCTCTCCTGCTGCAATACACCTCCCAGTCCTTGCAAAGACGCATCGGTGTAAACCAAATACTCAACTCCCGGTCTCGGCAATGCTAACACAGGTGTTGAGGTCAATTTGTCCTTCAACTCATCGAATGCCAACTGACAGGCATCACTCCAGATATATGGCACACCCTTACGAGTAAGATGTGTCAAAGGACCTGCTATCTCTGAGAAACCCCGAATAAACCTCCTGTAGTATCCTGCTAGACCCAAGAAACTACGAATCTCTGTTGGTGTCGTGGGCTGTCCCCACTCCCTCACCGCTGACACCTTCCCCGGATCAACCGATATTCCCTGGTCGGAAATAATATGACCCAAGAACTGGACTTCCTTCAACCAAAACCCGCACTTCTCATATTTTGCATACAACTCGTTCTGACGAAGTGTCTGCAAAACCTGCCTCAAATGCTCGGCGTGCTCCTCCTCTGTCTGAGAGTAAACCAGAATGTCATCAATGAAGACAATGACAAACTGATCTAGGAAATCTCTGAACACCCTGTTCATCAAGTCCATAAACACTGCTGGAGCGTTGGTCAAGCCGAAAGGCATAACCCGAAACTCATAAGAACCATATCTCGACAAGAACGCAGTCTTCGAGACATCCTCCTCCCTGATACGCAACTGATGGTATCCTGACCTCAAGTCAATCTTCGAGAAGAAATAAGCTCCTCTTAACTGGTCGAATAAGTCATCGATTCGAGGCAACGGATACTTATTCCGTATCGTGACCTTATTCAACTCTCGGTAGTCCACGCACAATCTCAGTGAACCATCCCTCTTCTTCACAAACAAAACTGGAGCGCCCCAAGGTGAGGTACTCCTGCGAATAAAGCCCTGCCCTAATAGCTGCTCTATCTGATCCCGTAACTCTCGCATCTCAGCTGGAGCCATACGGTACGGTGCACGTGCTATAGGTCTCGTACCCGGTAGAAAATCAATAACGAAGTCTATTTCCCGACTGGGTGGTAAGCCTGGTATCTCCTGAAACACATCTGAATACTCCCTGACAACTGGGATAGAATCTAAAGGAATCACTACCTCCCTAGAGGTATCCTCCTCAATGTAATACAGATGAGCGGTCGACCCTCCCTCTGGGCGAGGCATCGCCACTATAAACATCTCTTGCCCCGGAATGGCAAAAATAATGCTCCCGCTGAAGCAATCAATCATGGCCCTATATGCTACGACCCAATCCATACCGATGATCACATCGTGAACATGCATGTCTAACACTAACATGTCCGCAGGTAATACCAAACCACCAACCTCTACCCCCACTCCCCGGCATATAAAGAAAATAAGTGACCCACTCCCTAATGGTGAGTCGACACACGTCACTGTGCTCTCTGCCGTAGCTAACAATCCTAAGGCTTTCGCGAAGTGTGTAGCTATGAAACAATGTGTAGCACCCGTATCAAATAACACCCGACCCATAGTGCCATGGATAGGAAACGTACCCTCGATCGCGGGCGGTGCCTGTGGAACTGCAGCCTGGTGAACGTTGTAGACACGTCCATACTGTAGCTGCCCCTGCTGAGCTGGGACTGCTGGAATGGGTGGCAAAGCGGCCATCTGTGGCGGTGCGGGAAGAGCGGCGGGAAATATAGGTCTTTGCGGCTCCTGGCGAGCACCCTGCTGCTGCTGCTGTGGGGCCCTGCCTCTATCAGGACAATCCTGCTTCTTATGGCCAGTCTTGCCACAAGTAAAGCACTTCCCTGGGAAGTTCCCTCCCCTCTGCCCCTGCTGTCCCCGGCCCTGGTGGCCGTTACCATTCCTCCCTTGGCCCTGCTGGCCCTGATGGAACTGCTGCCCATTCTGCCCCTGCTGGCCCTGATGGCCGTTTGGACCCTGATGGCCCTGGCGAAAACCTCCCTGTCCCTGCCTGTAGTTCCCTGACCCGAACCTCTTATTGTCCCCCTGCTGGGTACCCTACTCAGTCTGTCTCTTCCCCTGACCGGTTTGTGCCCCGCTGGCACCATGTCCTCCAGTCCTGCCCTGATGGCTAGACTCCCCTGACCGCTTGCCCTCGGCCATATGAAAACGGTGGTCCTGGCAGTGCAATAGTGCAGCGTTAACCACATCAGAATAAGTGGCCAACGATAGGTTCCCAAGCAGATGCTGACGGATCCTCCAATTCAACCCATCAGTGAACTTCTCTATCTTCTTCTTCTCTGTTGGTCTGGAACGATATTCAACAAGTTAGTGAACTCGGCCTCATACTCGGCCACGGTCTTGCCCTCTTGCTTCAAACTCATTAGCTTCCTCCTCATCTCTGTATGAACTGCGGACAGAAAGTACTTGCGGTCGAACCGCACCCAGAACTCCTGAATCGTGAGGGTATCCCTCTCCTCCGCGGTGGTAATGGACTCCCACCACTGCAGTGCAGATCCCACTAGCTTGAAAGTAGCTAGCACCTGTTTCTGGACGTCAGTGCACTCATGCATCCTCAAATGCCTCTGTATGTCCTTCCTCCATTGGCTCGAGAATATCACGTCTGAGCTACCTGCAAACTCTGGCGGATGCGCTTTCTGAAAAGCGCCTCGTACACGTTCCCAAGCAGACGGGAATGCATTAACCTGTGCTGGCGCGGCAACTGGCGCCTGAGGCGGTGCCTGTTGAATCACGGCAATCGCGGCATTTACCGCTTGGGCTACTATAGCAGCAACCTCAGCGGCGTTCAACATACCCTGAACTGGAGCGGGCTGGGGTTCGGGCGTTGCATTCCTGGGAACTCGTCGTGCACGTCGTGGAGGCATCTGAAATAAGAACAAAGTTTATAAGTTCACGGTTATAAACTTAATATAGCTGAAGAACGAAGCATACACAAAAAGAGTACAACAGTCCTAAAATATAGGGCTCTATATCAAAGAAAACATAGCGGAAACATAATAGCCGTACAGATCCTAAAGGACACTAGAACCTGATGCTCTGATACCACCTGTGACACCCCGACTAATTAAATACCGGGTAGCTACTCCTTTATAAAATTAATTCAAAATGCCAAGTTGGCTCAGTTAATAGCATCACTGTCGAAAATATTTTATTATTACTAACCACCTAGTATTTAAAAAGCAAGTTGCCAAATTTTAATTTAAGTCTGATTAACATGCAACAAAAGTAATGAAGAACTAAATAACACCATTCACCATGCTGAAGTAAAAAGAATAACCATCAGAAATAGAGTAAATAAAGTCTGGAGGAAACCCCTCACTACAATCCCATAACTTAAATAAATAAACTGAACTGAAATAAAACATGCTAAAGTCTGAAACTGAAATGTAAATGATGTCTAAAGAAATGGGCAACATGCCCTACAACTGATAGATAGTGACTCTGGAATCCAAAGAGATAGAAGCGTCTACATGCAAATCCCTGTAGCTTCCACAAGCAGCTACAGCTCGTCACCTGAATGAGTACCTAAGCTTGGTGTCCTTGTGGCTGGGCACCTAAAATGATTTTACAAGAAAAAGATTTGAAAAGCAAACGGGTCAGAGCCCGAATGTGTTATATTTTAAAAAACCTGCAAGTGCATTAAAAACATTTAAAACATTAAATGCAAAGTACATGTTAGGACGTGCACTCACATTATATTCTCACCTCTCGTCTAACTGTGCACTCCTAACGCAAGTACCCATCTATAACTACCCATACTACTAACTAAGTGACAACATATCTAGCTAGACTGCCAAAGGTCCTGCCAATAATACTTGATTCCATTTACATAATAATGCTCGTAATTAAATAGGGGTTTAACGTCAACTCAGATACTCAATGTGCAATATTCATAACTGTCAATTAACTCGTTATATTTCTCGAAACAATACCGTAATATAATTACAACATTAACATGATGATTCTCATTAATTAAATGTATATTATTCACATCGTAAATATACAATACAAGCACCCCGCAACTAAGCTGTAGTGCACACATACTCTGCTATCCATCCCGGTACATCACGTACATAAGGATCACATATTTCGAATCTCTCAGGAATAGTTCAGATAACACAAATCACAAATAGTGGAGGCGAACACAGTCACCATCACATGGGTCACGCACATACCTACGCTCCCATGGTCAGCGGACTTATTAATATCACAATAAGTCTTTCTATGACCTATGTTCATCAAGGTACCAGTCTATATCCCCCCCGTAGGCACATAAGGATTAGAGGGTCCTAAGCGAACGCAACCTCCCGTGATAGCAAGTATGGTAGGTATGTCATACACACAATCCATATACCAATACTAAGTAAATACACGTCTTAGTAATACCGTATTATATTCGTAGTACATATTACACTCTCGTACTAATTATAATTATCACAACTTATTTTATTCCGGTTCATAATTATACGAGCCATAATTTATCCTCACATCGTAGTAGACACTCACGTCTCAACCCAAACGGTTCTTTGAATATAACTCTAGTGTATGATTTACTCATCTCAATAACCCAAAAGTCCCAAATCAATCACTATATCATCAAAGGAATACTAACTCTACCCTTGAACCAGTTCCCGGGACTCCAAAAGTCAAAACAGTCCAAAAAGGACCAAACTGTCAACTCGTTAGAAGTCTCGTTCGAACGAGGCTTCGAACGAGTTTGGACTGTCAGGTCGTTAGAAGTCTCGTTCGAACGAGACTGTTCGAACGAGATCCCAGTTCGTTCGAACGAACTGACCCTTCTAACGATATCTCGTTCGAACGAGATATCGAACGAAATCCCCACTCGTTAGTAGCGACTGGTCAACTCGTTAGAAGCTCGTTCGAACGAGTTCGTTCGAACGACCTGGGGGTTGCTTCTAACGAGAGGCCAGTTTCGGCCCAGAATTTCCCAAAAATCGTTTTTCACCATTTTTACTCCTCAAATCACCTCTAAAATTTATCCCAACGATTGTTTTAAAGTCTCTAAACAATTCTAAACATAGTATAACCACATCCTATCACGTTTGTATGGATTTACTCACCCAAATCATCAATCAATTTACAATTACATAAACTTTTCCCCAATTCATTTATGAACATGAACCCTAAAATTTGGAACCTTCAATTCATCAAATAAAATCCGTTTTTCTTTCACCCAAATCATGTATTAACATCAGATTAATCATTTACCTATCCTTCTACATGCAATACTTCTCAAATTCCTCAAGTTTTATCATCTAGACAACATGGGTTTTTCATATTTCATCAAGAACAACCATAAATCTGAATTTTCTAACATGGAAAAGACATTCTCAGTAATTAAATGGAAATAAAGTCACTTGCCTTGGTTTGATTTCTGAATTTGGTGTGGATTTGGTGTAGAATTTCTGCAGAATTCCTCTCTCTCTCTCCTTCTCCAAGCTTTCTTCTCTAAAAAGCTATGGTGGCTAGGGTTTGCTTTGGGGGAACTTATGAAAACCTAATTTAATAAACCTCCGTAGCTTGTTGGGTTAATAAGGGTTGGTTGGGTCAAATACTTATCAGATTACAACTCTCAATTTTCGTCACTTTTAATTACCCAAAAATACCAAATTACTAAAATACCTTTTATGGTGCCGGAATGGCCTAAAAATACCCCGGGACCCAAACTATACCCCCGGCTAGTGTTTTCTGACTATCTCGACCCTTCTGGACGCGTTGGCGCACTCAAAACGACCATACGGATTATAGATTTTAAATTCACTTTTAATATCAAAATATTATACCGTGACGCGGCGGTTCCACGCGTCTCAACAAAATTTCTAAAATGCCGTATATAAATCCCACGACAAATTTTATAATACCAAGTTCATATATAATCATATATGCACCTAATCAAATACCAATACGCATCTCATTAGTATTTATAACCCGGATTAATTTCCAATTAATACACATTTAATTAATTAATCCCAAAAATAAATATAGCCAAAAGTACGGGGTATTACAGTAAAATTCTATTTTAGACCACAAAACCTTTAGAGTATTAGAGCTTTAAAACGTTAGTATTATTAGAAATCCGCCAAATTCCGACCAATTCCAAATCTGGTATCAGAGCCAAGACGCTCCTTTCAGACGATTAGTAGAAGACTTTAATGTCCATGGGATTTATCCCACGTATTTATAAAGATATTTTTGGAACCCATCCAGACTATCATCCCATACCCATAACTAATTTAGACCCAGAAGGTTGGTTAACCTCACAGATAGACGGTTGTTCACACGTTGAACATATCCTAGCTAAGCACGCAGAGAGTAGACAAGTCACTGCTAGTGCTATTAATAGTATATTACACCAAAATAATTGTATCGCCCTTATATTAAGACAATTATTTAAATATATACAAGCCCTAGACACAGAGATAAAAAATATCTCAAAACATATCCTAGAAATAGATAGCCAAATCCCAATAGATCTTGTACAAGTACTACAATATATAAATATTAAGACTAATAAATATTAAGACTAATCACATAAAATTCCTTAATAAGGAAATTTCAGACCTTAAGATTCTAACTAGAAACCAAGAAAGTGAGTTAATCAAACTCATTAAAGAACAAGCTAAGCTTATCCCAATATTAGACAATTATCTCCCTAATGGAAATAGTTAGATCTGATTGGAATGAGGTACCTGGAAACCTCTCTATTCAGACTTTAGCAGACTTTTACCAAAAAATTCTAGAAAAGATAAATGATGATATATTTTATTATAATATAAATGAAAATGAGATTGCTAATGCTGCTAAGGCAACTAGACTTATATTAGAAAGATTAAATTTAATCTCAACATCTATAGTAGCTACACAAGACTACAATAGTAACTTTGTTAGAGACTTACAGTTTGATTTATGGGCTAAGACAGAAGGATTAACTACCTTCTATACAGACTTTGTTAAATTTCAACAAAATTTAGCAAACTATCTTAACAATATGGAATGCCATAACCTATCCAGAATGGATAGTATTGTTAATGAACTTAGATTAAATATGGTCCAAGCAAAAGAAAAACTTGAAGAAATTATACGGGGAATCAAGGTTATATATATAAACCTTCCCATGCATAAATAGACTCTCCTTTCATTACAACTCGCTTAGATAAAATAGAGAAAATCGTAGAAATTATAGAATCTAGAATAACACAAAAATTTGTGCAACAACAAGAAAAAGATAATGAAGTAAAAGACTACATTGCAAAGATGAGTAATTCTCTTAGGCATACTGAAGATATCATTGAAAATGCAATAAAAGAGAATAAGATCTTTAAATAATAAATCCTTAGACAAATAAAAAGAAAAAGGATTATTCAAACTCATTACAAAGAACTGAAAAAATACTAGAACAAAAACAGGTGACCACCTGTAGGTTTAGAGAAACTCCTTATGTAGAAACTAAGGAAGGAAAGACCATAACTAAAAGAATTATAAATGATGGATTAGATAAGACTAGTAAGATAGTTAGTTGTATCCCAAACATTGGACATAGTAATTTAATGCTCCAAAGACTTAAAGATTCATCCTCCAATGTTAGAACATGGTGGAAGGAAAGGAACTTCACCAACCCTCTTTAATGGAAAGAATGGGGTGAAATTGACTGAAAGATTGTAGAAGACTCCATACACAGTGGACAACTTCTAGTAGTTAGATACATAGACTTGTTTAAAGAAGGAGCCACTCCCAAGACTCCTAATTACAACATGACTTACCATTGTAAGAATCATGTGCTAGAAAAGACATATACTGAGCTTCAAGTCTTTGACTCGGGATGGCTAAAAATAAGAGGAACTGATAGAAATTTCTAGTTCCTAACCTTTGGACTCTTTCAAGAAAGAATCTAAGGATTACATAGACCTTAAAATAATATTAACATATTATGTTGTTTAGTAGATAAAAGATAGAAAGATTTTGATAAAATCCTTTTTGGGATAGCCCAATTAGAAATGTCAGATAATATAAGATACTTTAATGTCATTCTGGCATTCACAGTAACTGTAGACACATCCAAACAATTTAAGTTAATTTTATATGCTAGTGGCTATGAAGACTATATTATCCCAGACGCTAATATAAATATAGAATTTCAAAGCTATGTAAAATTTTCCCAATTCCCCTATGAAGGAGTGCAATCTGGAATTCCTAGCGGTAGACTAAATGAAGAAATATTAGTTAGAACTAATAATTCGGACTACAATCATACTTTCAGTATTAGGAATACTGGACCTATGAAAGAAAAAGCTAAGACCCTTTGGAATTTGCCAGAATTTCAAGAAAATAAGACTATACAAAATACACCTTTTTTTATTAACCAAACTGATGTCACTAGAAATGTTATTATCCAGTTTGATCCCCCTAAGATTACTAGTAAGAATATTCATACTAAAGAAATTAGATTTAGAAATATGGGAAAAGCCATAATCAATGATCCTTCAGAAGGAGAATGTAGTCTCCTGTTAAGACCATGGCCAGTCAAGCCATAAATCCAATAGGGATATACCTTAATCTAGACAATGTCCAAGATAGGAAGAAAGACTTAGATTAATGGAGTAATCACATGAATATGTGTTTTGCATCTAATGAACAATGGGATGCAACTTCATGTAAGAAATATGCTGAGCAATCCATTAGAGGTATTGCAATAGATTATTTAGATAGCCTTAGAAAAGCTACAAATGAAGAATCCCAAGCTAAGATTGAGAAAATGAAAGAAAACGTAGAAGAAAGATCAATTGGAGAATATATTCAATTATTTACATCAGAATTCATTGGAGCTGGACATTTAGCTCAAATAAATGAACAAGACTTAGTAAAAACCAAGTTAGCTCTCCTTAGTATTTGCAAACTAGACAAGATTAATGAATATAGCAATAATTATGAACATCTATATTACTAAATTAAAGAATTTGGAGAGATTCTAAAAGATGAATACTTTAGAAAAATACCAGCTATTGGATAAATCCTAATCAATGAATACAGGAATTGGCCAGGAGTTGCAGGAGTTAAAAATAACTCCCTTGGTGAAAGAATCAATTTGGCCAAAGACTATATCATATCTAAAAGACGAGATATAACTTAAGAAAAGTTAATAGAAGAAACTTTCAAACATATTCCTCCAATAAAAGATGAAAGAGATATTGCTCCAATCCAATGGGGATGTGGTAGTGAATCTAAGAAATTCAAAAGGAAATTAGATTGGAAACAAAAGAAGTTTAAAGCTAGGCCTTTAGGTTTTCCAAAAAATATAGATTCAGACCATCTACTACCTTTAGAGAAAGGAATCCTAGAACTAAGAAAAATAGATTTAACCAAATAAGGTATTTTAAGAAGAATACCAACAAACATAAGAAAGTTTCTAACTATAGAAAGGAAAAAGAAGTAGCTCAATCTAAGACTGCTACCAAAGAATGTTGGGCTTGTGGCAAAGAAGGAAATTTTACCAAAGACTGTCCTAATAAGAAAGATAAAGAAGGTATTAAGATTATTAATACAATATTAGACTTTGCAAATCAAGAAGAATTAGATATCCTATATGCTATAGAAATATCAGATATAGAAAATGATGATAATGCAAGTATCTATAGTGCATATACTGACAGTGATCCAGAAGACTAGAATAGTGACACCGATGAGTATGAAGACTCCCAAGATACTCTAGACTTATATATGATGCAAATTGATCAAGAAGATCAAGAAGAAGATTATATAGACTTTGAAGAAGCTTCGTATAAATATATATTAAGCCCATTTTTAAACGAAAGATGGACTGTTAGTAATCCCGAGTTACTAACCTATATTCCTAGATGTTACTTTGATGAACACCATTATTGGAGAATTAAACTTTAGAGAAATGAACAACATTATAACTTTAGTAATCCATAATTATTTATGGTGTGTGTCATTTGTCAATTACACTACAATGAAAATTGTTGGAGAATTAAATTTAGAACAAGTTATACTACCCAATATGATACTCAAATAGATCAATATATTAAAACATATTGTAAATACATTGATAAAAATCTAGCTAAAAGATTACAAGAAAATGAAGAATTAAAAGGAAAAGTAATTTCCTATGACTTAGGAGAATACTTCTCAGACAGTAGTACAAAAGATTTAACATCATTAGATTCTATAGATAAACCCCAGAAAGTAATATCGATCTTAGAAAAGAATTTTTTTAGGAATTTCTACTAAACCACATGCTTGTTTTGTAGAAATATTTATACAACATAAAGATTAACCTAAAAGACTTTTAGCTTTTATAGATCTAGGATGCCCCCAGAGTATTTGTAAGGGTAATGCCTTTCCTGAAGATTATTTTCTAGATAGTAAGAAAGATTGCTATGGTAAGGTAGCTAACGGAGACCCATTTACTTTATATTTTTAGACTATTCCTATTTATTTCAAATTAGGAAATCAGACCAACAAAACTGTAAATCATCAGTTTTGGATAATGGATCCTCGTCCTAGTTTTACAGGAAATATTATCCTAGGGCAAAACTTTATTAGTAAATATCATCCTCTACTCAGTATAATGATAAGATATTAATAAGTGATAAAGAGGAATTTAATATTAAAACCCATCTAATAGATCACAAGACTGCTTTTGACCTCATGCAGGTCAAACCCAATTATAAACCAATAAAACATCAGAGTTCTTCAGCTGAGCATGGTAGACCTAGACCTACAAACCAACAAGAAGCTCTAGAAATAACAAGGCCTTTACAAAAAGAGTGTAAGTGTCCATACCAAAAATGCTATAAGCAAATAACGCTTATACAACAAGACATTTTAGATCAAGCCCAACAAACCTTATTGAAGGTTCAAACTATATCCAAACAAAAAATTGATATAGAAGTAGAAAAAGAAAAGATTAGGCAATTAGCAAAGCCTACTTTAGGAGAAAATACCATTGCTAAGTGGAATAAATACCAAAGTTATTGTGAAATTATTCCTATTAACCCAGACGCCACTATTAATGGTTGAAGCTATAAGAAAGGATATTCACAAGAAGATAGAGAAGAATTCAAAAAAGGCGAAGATGAAATGCTTAAGCTAGGAATTGTTAGAGAAAGTAAAAGTAAACATAATAGACTTGCTTTCTTCGTTCAAAATGAGTCTGAACGAAAAAGAGGAAAAAGAAGCATGCATCTTAATAAGAATTGTGAATTTGATTCTTACAAAATACCAAACAAGAATAACCTAATTAGTTTGATTGAAGAAAAATTTATATTCAGCAAGTTTGATTGTAAATCAGGCTTCTAGAAAATAAAGATGCATCCATATAGTATAACTTGGACATCCTTTAGTGTTCCCCAAGGAAAATACTAATGGTTAGTAATGCCATTTGGATACTTGAATGCCCCTCAAGTATTCCAAAGACGTATGGATAATATCTTTAGACCATATTCAGAATTTTTTCCTGTCTACATAGATGATATTGTTATTACCAACAAAAGTGAGATAGAACATGTTGATCACCTTAAAAAGATTATCTTATAATTAGATAAACATGGAATTGTTATTTTTAAAATGAAAATGCAATTATTTTAGACTGAGATAGACTTTGTGGGAATGCACATTAATAAAGGAAACATATCCTTAGCTAAACACATAACTAAAAAGATTCTTGAGTTTCCAGACCAACTCAAAGATAGAAAACAATTACAATCATTTTTAGGATTGTTAAATTGTGCTGCAGATTTTATTAAAAACCTTGCTTCAAAAAGACAAATCCTAACTTCCAAATTAAAAGGAACAAACAAGACCAACCCTTTTAAATAGACTAAAGATGATTTTGAAGTGATAAGACTAATCAAAGAAGTAACCAAAAATATCCCTTTACTTGAACTGCCTAATGCTGAAGATCAATTTATAGTAGAAACAGATGCATCTGATAAACAATGGGGAGCAATATAATTTGCCATTGATCATCAACCAAAAAAGAAGAAACTTTGCAGATATAGTTATGAAACCTTTACTGACCCAGAAACAAGATATACTTCCTATGAAAAAGAAGTTTTAACTATAGTAAGGGAAATAGAAAAATATTTGCTTTTTCTTAGACCTAAATATTTTACTGTTTATACAGACTCTTCTTATGCAATAAAATTTAGAGACTTAGACTTATCCAAATCAAGGACTAATAGACTTATTAGATGGCAGCAACTGTTTAATGGTTATGAATTCTCTATTATATATATTAAAGGAAGTAAAAATACCATTCCAGACATTATGTCTAGAGAACCCATGTTTTGCTGACAACAATGTTATCTCTTATTTTTTGTTACAAGCAGGAAACTTAGACATCATGAGTTTCTCTGGAACAAATAGACTAAACAAAGAAGACGTTGCAGACTATCTTAGATGCATAAGACCAAATACTAGTAAAATGCAAAGATAGACTCAGAATCATATTCAAGACTCTCAAGAAAGACCATTTCTGGATAACTTTGATGATATTCTAGTTCCTCCTGCAAAATCTAAACATGAAATTGTTTCTCAAAATAGACTCACCGGGAAGATGTATTTTCCCCAATATAGTCCAGACCAAAGGTACCCAGACTTGATTAAATATAGACGAGAATTTTCTGACGATGAAAAAACTCTTATAGACCCCCTTTGGTGGAATGTTAAAAATAGACTATGGGTAGAATTAAAACAGAATTTCGTAGTTGTTGCCAGATTCATGAGACTCCAAAGACTTGTAGTAGCTCAACGAAGTAGTACTACTACTCCTAGACCTCAGACTCAAACATATGTTCAGACTCTTGGAGAATCCTCCAAAATTAGACCATCTGATAATTTTTATTATCAGAAAAAGATTTTTAAGACTAAGATTGTTATACCATTTGGTCATAATAACCTTCCATTTTTAGAAGACTGCTAGAAAGAAGTTAATAGCATTATTGATCATTTCAATATGTTATTATTCGAGATTACTGGAGATGCCTTAATAATTAGGGGTTTCTTCAAAGACGTTCCAAAAATTTATCTTTTTGGTAAAGCAGAAATAACTCATATAACTTTAGCAGACTACGGGTTCATTGAACTCGTCTAGATTCAGACTGTAAAAGTCTCGATTGCTCTTGAAAAAATTATCCATGAGTATAATAAGAAGGTACAAGACTTTCTCCCCTTGTTTGCCAGGATTTACCAGATTGCTACTAGTTCCTGCAGAGGAATGGTAGTTGAAGGATTTAGACTTATTAGATTCTCCACTTATTCTTTCGAAGGCCTTAAGATTCTATCTATAGACGAAACTAAAGACCTAATTGTTGATAAGTTCAAGTTCCATATTTCCCATGCCATAGAGACTATAAAAATCATGGAATTGTTAACAGGTGAAGACAGATGGTACATTGCATACCATAAACAAGACCTCATTATCCAAACTGATAATCCATTTATTGAAAGGCTCAAAAAAGAATCTAAGGAATTAGTAGAGATAGATTTTCCATCCATCCTTAGAGTGGTGGGCCTCATTGATAAATTCTTTAATAATAATGCTCTACCAGGCCAAGACCAAGCAGAAGAAGACACGGACAAGACAAAGAAGGGGCCCTCATTGCTGAAGAATTATTAAAAACAGAAGACTCAATTATTTAGACTCTGCTTTTCATAAAGCAAAAGATTACTGCCCCACATGGGCCACCAGACTAAAAGAAAAGAAACGCAGACAAAAGATTCCTTACAATTATCGCAAGACGTAAAAAACTTGTAGACCCTTTAGATAAGATTATTGTTGCTTTAAAGACTTTAATAATTGTAATACTTTTCATCGGTTAGCTTTTAGCCTTCGATTGCCTGTAATTTGTAAGCCCCCTTGCATTATAAAAGGGACAGTTGGGTTGTGTTGTAAGATATCGAAGTTTAGAAAGGAGAGCTAGCTTGAGAGAAGTTAGAGAGTAACATGTCTATGAGTGAGTAAACCCCATATAGTTAGGGGAATGGTGAGAGTTGTATTTACTTATGCAATGCAAGAAAAGTATTTTCTTTTCCAGAAATCTCTTATGTTAAGTTGTTATTATTTTCCAATCGCTTCCAAATTTTTATTCATAGAGGACTATTATGTGGAACCTCTAGTGTAGCAGGTAGGTATTATATTGTTGAACCGCCTTCAGGTGCCGATTTGCCAAGAGTTGTTAGCCAGGTGGGTGTTAGGCATGGTGGCGTACAAGCAGGAAACAGGTCCAACCCCAAAATAAGTGGATTGAGTTGCGGCACATAAAGAAAGAGTTACAGGAAGCCCAACCCGGAGAAGAATAGTAACAAAACTGAAGAGAAGAAGGAAAGAAGATAAAGATATTACAGACCAGAAGGAAGGTATAAACTCAAACCAAACCCCTAGCTATTTCAAATTATACTGTTAAAATCCAAAGACATTTTCATGAACCTACAAATCACTACATACTTTCTAGCATTTGTTAATCAAACAAATTTAAGCTTAACAAGAGAAATCTAAGAGTGGACTCTCACAGATCCTCTAGATAAATTACTTATAGAAATTTCTTTAACATATACAGGTGGAACTTATAAATATATAGACCAAATTATTGAGTGGTTAGTATGAGAAGTACCTAGAATAGAAATAATTTGAACAGGAATCCATGATCTTTTTAGACAAGAATTAAGAACTGAAGAGTTCGCAGAAGAACTTTCAAGATCAAAAAACTATCAAGAATATACTAGAATACTTGAAGATACTATAGACGTATTAAAATACATTAGACGAAAAAGGCTAGCTGAAACAAGAACTATTTTAATTAGAGCAGGAGGAATACATCCTCTTATGAAAAACGTAGAGACAACTGCCCCTAGAATGTATCGCAGATTTTTGTCATCCTATGGTGATGACGAATTAGACGAATTTATAAAAGACAACCTAATTTATATTGTTAATCAAATATACAAAGAAACTAGATTAATAAAACCTCAATACGGTATAAGATATTTAAGACTAGAATATTGTCCGTCAAAATCGCTTGAAATTTCCAGACTCCCTGAGGAAATTATTTACATAGATAATCCTCGCTATTCCGAATTCCAGTATGATAGTGACGGAAGAAGCCGAAGAAGTAGCAGTTCTGAAACTTCTCTTAGACTCCCTGATTAATTAGATAAATTTAAAAGACACTAGAAGATTATTGGGGTAGAAAGTTTTATTCCTAAAACTTTAGAAAAAGACAAAAGTATGTAAAAAGTAAAGGTGGTCCCTAGATAATTTTTGGACGGTAGCTAGTCCGCAAACTAGGTCCGCACGAGAGCCTGCCTCTCTCTCTCTATATATATATATATCCATGCTCGCATACACATCATCCACACCACTTATAGTTGATTAATGTATAGGTTCACTACCACACAGACTCACTTGTATATATTCACATATCACTCACCAACATGTATATATCCCCATCACAATGCGTAGTATAGTCTCCATGCTTCATGCTAGATTTACTCTTAAAAATACTTGTATATGATACCTCATTAGTGCAGTACTCCCTTTACTCATCATGCAAGTAAAAAATAAGAAAAAATTCTCTCTCCATAATATACTAATTAAGACCCTTGCATTTTTGCACACTACATCACTAAGAGCGCGAAAATATTGACCAAAATTTTGTCCCGTACTGGGGGGTCACTTTGTGATGGGTGATGGTCCTATGGGGAACAATTAAGCTAAGCGATATGAGTCTCACCTTCCATTGGCCTCGTACCTTTGACGTTTATCGAACGTTTACCCTCATCGTGTCGCTTGACAGAATTCATGACGGGAGGTATCTATAAGAGAACTCGTTGATGTACGTTGAGTACATAAAATTCTCTCTCACACATACCATCACCGTGAGGTATATCTTAAGGCAATTCACATACACTCAGGTATATCAAATGGCATGTCCGCACATACTAATGAACTATTTCCCTTATAGGCAAGAGATATATCGTGGAAGTCATGACAAAGGGGGGAATCCTTCCACTAGTCCAACAAGTGCATAAACCTCACATAGGCATCAAATCTACAACACTCATATTTAGTTTGTCGGTTACCATGCGAAGCTCTACTAAAAAATCGGGTCGATGTACTACCTGGATTTTTGCATTATTTTGCCTTTTTTAAAGCAGGACATGTTCGTGAGCCTAGAAACAAGTCAAGTTGTATCTTACATATTTTTAAACCCTATTTTCCCAGGCTTGAGTCATGTCCAACATATTTTCTTGCATTTAGGCAAACCTAGTACAAGTGAAAACCTAATACCGCTACTACTAATAATAATCATATTGAAACTCATCATATTTTTTCCTCTCTTTTTAAAACCAAAATACCAAAAACATTTTTCCTCGCTTTTTCAAAAATAAAAAAATTCCCTCATTCATTTAAAAAATAAATTCGAAACGTCTGCCCTCTCAGGTCGATCGCATACCCAATTTTGTCCTGGATCCCTATTGGGTTTGATCTTCCATCAAACCGTCCCGAAGATCCACCGCTTTTTCTTCTACTTCGTCCGAGTTTGGAATCTAAATCCATGAGCTCTTCATGGAAAATACTGATCAGGCACCGAATGTGCTGACCGATCTCATGGACGTCCTATCCCAACTCAGTGCCATGATTGACAACCTTCAAACCAAGGTCCAAGAAATATAGCAACATCGAGCCCAAATTCCTGAAGAACCTAAGGTCCTCTTTCCTCTAGGTATGGGTCTCGAGCCTATTTGGGTCCCAAAAGAGTACCGACATGTTTCGTGTGACCCACTTGCCAATTTCCCCCCACAAGTTCAACTCTTGATTTTGAACCTTTCCCAGCCAGGAGCTAATCTGCCATTTCTCCTAGATCCCAAAGAGGAGGAACTGAATAATATCAAGGAAGACATGCGACTATTGTCAAAGAAGTTTGACCAAGTAAATATATTCAGGAACTACATGGAATACACCTATATGTCTCATTATTCTAAGGCTAGACTTCCAAAAAACTTCAAAATTTCTGACATCGATAAGTTCGGGAAAAACGGATCCCCAATTGTGCACCTTTAAAGCTACCCCCGAGCTATAACCTTCCTTGGTGCCTACGAAGAGATAATAGCCTTGATGTTTCAGTAGACCTTGAAAAAATCCCACTTTGATGGTTTCAATGCCTTGAAGAATATAAGATCCATTGTTGGGAGGATATTTACTGGAATTCATGTCTCAATACAAGTATAATAAGGAGTTAGAGGTAACACGCCTAGACCTAGAGCTTCCTAACCAAAATCCTAGAGAATCAATCAGTAGCTTTATCAGAAGGTGGAAAGAGAAGGCTTACAGTATGACCAACAAGCCCTCTAAGATGGAAGAAGTCAGTATTGTGAAAAATAACTTCTTTCCTCATATTCGAGCATCAATGGGAGGACAATACTACCTAAACTTCTGAGCCCTTTGAGAGGTTGGTGTGGAAATCGAGGAACGTTACACCAAAGAATTTGAAAGGAAGAAGGTGACCGAACAGTTCACCCCTCAAAAGTATGAAAATCCTATTAGTACTACAATCTAAACCATTAATAACATTTTATAACCTACTACCTCTTCGGGACCAAAAAGTCACATTATTCCTGCCTGGATAGAGTACATCAAGCTCTATACTCCCCTATCCAAAGTTTATCAGGCCCTGCTAATCCAAAATCTCATCAAACCCTTAGATCCCTGTCCATTAGCAAATCCACTCCTTAAAAACTTTAAGCTCTAATCCCATTATGACTTCCACCAATCCGTAGGTCATACCATCGACTAGTTGTTTTGCCTAAAAAATGTTATCTGAGGCCTAATTGATCGGGGTATCATTGCCCCACAAGCTAATCCGAAACTCAATGACACTCATAACCCACTTCCAACACATATTAATTTCATTTTCATAAAAATCAACTAGGAATTTGACCCTTCTTCTCAAATCGTGCCCATCATAGCACCCATCATCCCCACAACCTCATCTAAAACTCTCAAGGTTTGCCCATATTTTCTTTCACACCCTACATTCTTTATTGATTAAGCTCTGTCATTCCTTACAGGGGTATACATTACCATCCGTACCCGATCTGAGAGGGAAATATGGAGATACCAGTTGTGTTAAACTAACTCTTAAAATTTAGACTGAAATTGCCCATCGAGGTGTCCATCAATTATAAAAAATTCAACAGCTTTTCATAGAAGCCAAGAAGTGGGCTCTAAAATCAGACAAATGGTAGTGCCTATTAAAGAAGTCAGTCTAGATAATGTGGTACATATCATAAAAAATATGTGTCACTAGATGAGGGAAACCTGCAGCATCTTTGAGTTGCTCTCTGCTTTGCAACTTTAAGGACAGTTGGTCCCTTCACTCCTGCATTTCCTTGATGTGTGGGAAGACTTATACGATGAAGTCATTGAGATGGTTGAATGTATTGATTACTATTAGAAATAAGACATAATATCCACCAATTGGGGGGATGCCTTTGACACCTCAAATATTGAACCGAGCCGGGAAAGAGCCAACCTGCCAGTTTATGTGGAATGATCTCCTTTGAGGATTTATTGGGAAAAATCAATAAGGTGTCCATTTATCTCGAGGTAGATGAATCCATGGGGTTCTTATTTTTTCTCGCTTCTGAGAACCACATGACTAGATCAGGGCGATGCTACAAAGATCCAGGTCATCATTCATTGGGGTAGACAAGGGAAAAGTAGTTATTAAAGAACTTTTAATGCCAGAAATGATCATTGAAGATAAAAAAGTCCTCGATCATCTTAAGAAGACCCCAACCAATATCACCCTATATGGAATTTTCATGTCCTCTCAGCACCACTGGAATGCCCTTATAAAGCTCCTCACGGGACCCATAATTTCTCCCTCTGCAATGTTTGAAGAAGCCATGAATATGGTTGGATCCATGAACTCTTCCAAATTCCTCTCCTTTTATGAAGAAGAAATACCGAAATTCAACCCTGATCATAAATATGCTCTCAACATCTCCATTGAAGTATTGGGAAAGACAGTTCCACTGTCACTTGTAGACAATGGATCTGCTCTCAGTGTCTATCCACTCAGAACCTTCAACTATTTAGGACTAAAAATTTGTGATCTCACTCCCACCTTTGTCGCGGTGCACACCTATGACAACACTCGCTGAGAAGTAATGGGTTCCATAAAGCTCATACTAGGGGCTGGTCGTATTAATCCTCTGACAGAATTGTTGTTCATCGACACATCTACTTACTTTAATCTACTCCTTGATTTCCCTTGGCTCCACAGCGTCCGAGGATTATCCTCTTCTCTCCATCACAAACTGAAGTTATTACCATTTTGGGGGATGACGATAGTACAAACAGTGCCAACACTAGCGACCCAGTTGTAATACCCCACACTTTTATGAATATTTAAATTGCATAAATGGGTATAATTTGGAAATTTGAGGAATTACTCGAAAAAATAATTTTTGGAGTTTATGAATGTTAAATGTTTACCGATGTGTGTCACATTTACTTTTGGAATCAAGTAAATGAGTTGTATTATTTTATTACATGTCGCAGTTGAGTAAAACGACATAGGGCAAAATTTTAAATTGGAAAACTCGTATTGAGATGTGTTGGGTTTAATTAGTGAAATTTAGTTAAGTGACTCGGATGGAGACTTCGAGTGCATGGTTGGTTTCGGAATGGCCGAGATAGTCAGAACAGAGTATCCGGGAGTAGTGTTTAGGTTCCGGGGACTTCTGGTCTAATATGGACTCGCAATTGAGTAAATGAGTCATTTTTGGGCTTATAAGGGGTAAACCCTTATTTCTCTCTTTATAAAAGGAAAGAGAAAGTGGGAGAAAGAAAGAAAAGAGTTAAAATAAAGAGGAGAAGAAAGGAAGAAAGAGAGAAAGAAGAAGAGGAGATTCTAACCAAACTCCGCGAGATTCGACTCGAGGTCGTCGAATTTTATCCACGAGGCAAGTGTTTAATTGATTTATTCTTTTAAGCATAAACATCATATTATAGTTGGTAGTGATAAAATATAAATATTTTTGGGTTGGGTTTTCATGAATCAAACGGGTGTTTCGAAAGGTTTTCATAAAAAGCCTGGAGGTGTATTAATGGAGGTTTGGGATTTTTGGAGAAGAAGGTGAGTAGTGACACAGCGTCACTTCTGAATCGATGCGACCTGGAAGCGAATCGAATTCGGTTCTTGGTCAAAAAATAAAATTTGTATATCTTTTCGATACGGTCGCGTGGGAACCGATTGTGTATTTTTTTAGTTTTTTTAAATTAGTAATGATTTTTCTACGGAAGGGTATCTGAGGTCGAAATCGTTAATCAGAAATCCAACCTGACATTGGGAGTAAAGTAATTGATGTGTTAGTTAGAAATCAGTGTTAGGATGATTATAGTGGTGTTGGTTGAGGTTAGAAACCATTAAATGGAGAATGGGTTGATACTTGGGTATTTTGGAGAAAATGAAATCGCTCAGATAGTTCCCTCCGAACAGGGCGAATCGATTCGGGTCTAGATCAAATCGATTCGCATAAGGGGACTTGCAAGGCTATCTCAGGCTGAATCGATTCTGATTGAGACTGAATCGATTTTCCTTTGAGGAACTTCTTGCAGAATACTTTCTGAATCGATTTGGATGGAAAACCGAATCGATTCCCTAGCCCGAATCAAGTCGCATTTAGGGCGAATCCATTCGCCTTTGTTAAATTTGGCATTTTTCCTTGTTTAAGTTTAGGGGGAGTTAAATTACAATTGGAGATTATTATGGGGGATTCTAGTTATGATATTAGGACTCCTAGATGACGGTATTAAGGGTTAGTAAACCTTGGAATGAAAAAAGAGAACCTTGGATTAGTTTAGTGTACAATCCGGGGTATGGACTTAGTGAAGGTTCGGGTCGTACAACGTTCGAGAGAGGTCTTAAGCAAGTGTGTATAGAGAATACTTATTGGTTTAGTGTTTTAAGTATATGAATGCTTATATACTATTACGAAAGGGATCTTTCGGGGTTATTGGTTATCGCTACAAGAGTTTGGCAATTATAGCTACATATATTTGAGAAATGATGTAGATTATATATACGATGTGATGGCGGTATATATAATATGATACAAATACATATATATTTGTGTGTTATTGGTATATTTGTATCTTAGAGGATGGTTCCACAGGCTTTTCTTTGGCGTAGGGTTGGAACATCCAGATTATATATTTCTCTAGTGCGATCCATGGAGGTTGCGCGATGTGGGTGAATCCCCTGGCTTGAGGAGCAGGGAGAGTATATCACCAGGTCATCTCATCCCGCGTACGAGTGCGATGTGTTTACTCCACTTGCATAGGGAATATGACCACCTCCACTGTTTTGTATTTTTACCATGACCATGAGTGAGTCTGGCTTGGTACCGTTGTCGAGTGAGTAAACTCGGATTTGGATAGGCACTACGGGACTGCATCCTTGAGTTATAGCTCAGAGGGATGGTTATTATACTTATGTTTGTGATAGGTATAATTATACTTGTTGCGTATAGTATATTTCTTGTATATGAAGATGAGATATCATATAAAGTAAAAATATGTATATAAAGTGAAAAGACTAATAAAGTGTATATCCCCTTCGGATAGGTTTATATCCGGATTTATATGAATATGAATCATAGGTTCTACTGATAACTATATATTTATCTATCTATCTATCTATCTATCTATCTATCTATCTATCTATCTATCTATAGAATCTATCTATCTATCTATCTATCTATCTATCTATCTATCTATCTATCTATCTATCTATCTATCTATCTATCTATCTATCTATCTATCTATCTATCTATCTATCTATCTATCTATCTATCTATCTATCTATCTATCTATCTCTCTCTCTCTCTCTCTCTCTCTATATATATATATATATATATATATACACGTTCTGTGCTGAGGGCCTAATGAATCTCAACGATCAATAATGTCAGGTAGTAGTGTATCGAGGGCATTCCTTGTTTGGATTTCGCTTCGCGAGACACCCCACGAACGAACGTAGAGCAATGTTGGGAATGGGGGAGAAGTTTAGCCCTTAGTACTAGGGTATGAGGATTTTTTTAGAAGATGGGTGATATAGGATTAGTTACGCAGGGTAGCTTAACTATGTTGTCTAAAAGGTATGCGATAGATGTGCACTATTAGAAGAAGGGTGAGGGCTATCTCATGGGAGTGCGATACCAATTTAAATATGAGATAAATCATATTTTAAAAATATAGCATTTATGCACTTGCGAAAATATTTTCAAACTCGGCCTCTGACCCATTTCTCTATTTTCTCCTCTCTTGCTATATATATATATATATATATATATATATAGGTTTCCAGACATAGGGACGTCTGGATGATGATTCCTCTGAGTCAGACGTTTGCTGCAGAAGCTGTGGATGCATGCAGATTTATTTATTTTAGACGCTTCTATTCTTGTGATCTAGATATGAATCATTACAGTAATATTCGGGCCAAAAATCCAATTGTATTCATTTATTCATTTACCGCCTTTTAGTACGACATTTCGATTTGGTTGTATTTTATTAAATCGAGTGTTCGGTTATTTTAATTCATTTCAGTTTTGTATATATAAACCGTGTGATTGTTTTACTTTGTTGGTTTGAATAAAAAGATTAGTTAATATAAAATTTTGATGCCAGCCTAATAGGTTATTAGTAAATAAATTGGTTTTCGACAGTGATGATGAGAATGAACCATATGAGACTCCTGTTTTGATTTTATATAGGAATGATCACCCGGTATTTTATTAGGCGGGGTGTCACAGACAATGTTGGTTATTAGGCATGGGACTAATGACATATTTTTATTCGGTTTCAAGATCATCCCACTCCCTATCCCAGCAGGCAATAACTTCAAAGACTGAGTCTGTCCAGAGCACAATCCTCATGGCAATGTCAATGTGATTAAGATGTTCAAGAAAATTCACTTCATGCCCGAAATGGGGATAAGGAAATGCCAGTAAGTAATCCTTGAGCCCATAGTCCTAAAAAAGGCACCCCCCCATGTGGCTTGGGTTACTAACCTTCACCGTCTGAACTCAAAGCACTCTGCCGATTGCGATTTAAAATAATCTTAGAGAATGAAAAGACTGCTTCAGGAGACTATTTGAATGAAAGATTTATTAAGGAGGGTGAAGACTTCCCCTTCTGTGGAATATCAGAATTGTGGTACGATGTTAGTGATAAAAAGATGAAATAGGGGTTGGGAGATCTTATTTAGGATAGTAAAACTTGGGTTGAAGACTGTAAACATGAAGTGTAACCACTCACCGAGCAAGCCATGGAAATTACTAAAGACTCTGAGGGAAGTGCTTTTGCACAATCCTTCGACCTGCAGACACTGAGGTTAATTCTCTACAAGATCAGCTTAGATATGGTGCCATTAGACCCGTTCGCTCATATCACAGCTGTTGATAAGCCTCTCCTCAATTGGAATGTTATACCAGTTCAACCTACTCAAATTCAACCCAACACTGTTGTTAACCCTATTCAAGTCTCTTCACCTATTCATGCTTTTCCTTTTCCTGATATGAATGTAATCGAGATCTCTTTTGACTATGTTCCAATGTTGTTTCTCTTAAAAATGAAATAAATGAGGATTTTGAGTATCTTGTTGTGCCTTATATTAATTATGTTGATTCTAGTCAAACCTTTAATAATGGCGACTTTGTAAAGGAATAATCCTTAACTGATCTTAATAAGGAAGATAACAAGAAACATAACCTCATTTAAACTAATGACACTGAGACCGTTGTTATGAACCTCGATTCTAGTAGCCATCAGCGCAAGATTAGGATAGGGTCCAGCCTTAACAAGCATGAGCATGCACAATTTGAAGGACTACTGAAGGATTCATGGACGTCTTTGCATGGTCCTATAATGACATTCCCAAAATTGACCCAAAAATAACTCAACATAAGACCCCTACATTCCAGGAATGTACGCCAGTCAAGCAAAAGCAAAGAAAACTCTTAACTGAATGGTCGTTTAAGGTCAACGAGAAAGTGGTAAAATAGTTAAAGTGGGTTTCATTTGCTTGGTAGTATACTCAACATGGCTTGCCAACATTGTCTTCGTGCCAAAGTTTGGAAGAAAAGTCGGCATGTGCATCGACTACCAGGATTTGAATAAAGCATCCCCAAAGGATGATTACCCATTATCTAACATCGACATGATCTCAGAAAACACGACCAACCATGCCCTTAAATCATTTTTAGATGGATTTACCGGATATAACGAGATAAAAATAAACCCTGATCATGAGGAGAAAACCACCTTCATCACCCCATGGGGAACTTTTTTCTTTAATTTCATGCCATTCGGACTCAAAAATATCGGGTCTACATACTAAAGGGTTATTACAACCATCCTGCGCGACCTTATTCACAAGGAGGTCGAAGTCTATGTGGACGATATGATCATTAAGTCTAAGACTCGGGAAGGTTATATTCCCGTCCTCCAAAAGTTCTTCGAGCGACTGCGATAATACCAGATGCGACTGAATCCACAGAAGTATGTTTTCGCTGTCAGTAAGGGAAAACTCCTAGGATTCATGATTAGTGAGAGAGGAATCGAAGTAAACCCTGTCAAGATGAAGGCCATACTTAAGATTACACCACCACGAATGGAGACGAAAGTTTGAGGATTCCTGGATAAATTGTAGTACATCAGTAGGTTCATTAGCCAACTAACCTCTATTTGCAAACCCATTTTCAAACTTCTTCGAAAGGATTCAATTAAAGTCTGGAATGAGGCATGTCAAGAGCCTTTGACCAAATCAAGCGATACCTCACCCGACATTCGGTGATCATACCTTCGCAATTAGATCTCCCCCTCCTATTGTACTTGACTGTTACAAATACTGTAGTAAGGTCTTTGCTATCCCAATACATTGAAGAATGCCATAAGGAAAGATCCATCTATTACGCCAGTAGAAAATTGGTTGGGTATGGAGTCAACTACACTACTTTAGACAAAGCGTGTGTTGTCCTAGGCAGGGTCACGAATGGATCCCATCATATACCTTCTAGAGATACCCGATTTGCCCAGCCAAATGGCCAATTGGTTGATGTTGCTAGCTGAGTTCGACATTGTGTACATCATGCAGAAATTCATAAAAGGGAGGGACATATTCGACTACCTTACCTATTAACCTATGTAAGGAACCAATGTTTGGGTCTATGAATTCCCATATAAAGACATTCTATTCACCTCTCAAGAGGATCTTAGATGGAAGATGTTCTTTGATAGAGATGCCAATAAAAACGGATACGAAATTGGGATACTCCTAATAGCCCCTAATGACTCTCACACCCCTATTGCCATCAAATTAAACTTCCCTTGCACCAACAGCATGATTGAGTATGAGGCATGCACAATAGGTCACAATATCTCCCTTAAAAAGGAATCCAGCACCTAGATGTCTATGGGGACTCTGCCCTCATCATCGGCTAAATCTTTAAAAATTGGAAAGTCAAAGACGAGAAGGTCCTACCCTTTCATGCCCACCTAGAAGAGCTGGGCTCCCAGTTCAAAGATGTCACATTTCACTACCTGACTTGTACAAAGAATAGTTTGCTCTTTCAACCCTAACCTCCCTGGTCGACATGCCCTAGGGAATAACAATGACCTCTTCCCTGGTTCAGAAATAGGCTATGCCCACTCACTGCTACAACATCAAGCTCATCACTAAGGAAGATTCTAATATGGTCGGGTTTTGGTACTATGATATTTGTAACCTCCTTAAATATGGTAGGTATCCCCGATATGTGGATAAGAAAGACCGTGTGACCGTTCGCAAACTGGCTTCCTAGTATATCATCCACGACAAAGAACTTTTTAAGAGAAACTTTGATGGAAGCATTACATAGCAGGGGCTGATATTAAAGGAATGATGTAGAAGATAAACATTGGGGAATACGGCCCCACATAAACGGTTATATGCTTGCCAAGAAGATCATTTGTCAATAGTACTATTGGACCATCATGGTCCAAGACTTCACCGCCTATGATCGAAGATGCGTTAAATGCCAACATCAAATCTTCAACACTTACCTCTGAGGGAACTATATAACATTACCTCTCCCTAGACCTTATCCCCTTGGGGTATAGACATCATATGGAAGGTCACCCATCAAGATTCTAATGGTCATGAGTTCATCCTAGTCTCCATCGAAAACTGCGCTAAATGGGTCGAAGCCGAGTTATACACAATACTGAATGCCTATAAAATAGCCAAGTTCATGATAAAGAACATCATTTGCTAATATGTGGTTCCCCATTAGTTATTATCAAATAATAGACTCCACTTCAAAGCCGATGTCGCAGAACTGGGTGACGATTATGGTATTTTGAGACACAAATCTTATCCTTACCGACCCTAAACCAATGGTGCTGTAGAAGCTGGCAACATAAGCCTCAAAACCATCATCAATAAGATGACTGAGAGTTGCAGAGATTGTGTCGATCGGATCCTATACGCCCTCTGGTCTACCACACTTCAATAAGAACACTCACTAAGCCTACTCCTTATTCTCTAGTATACGACATGGAAGCGGTCCAACCCATTGAGATAGAAATACCTTCCCTACGTGTCATGATCTAAAGCAAGGTCAACGATGAAGACTGACATTAAAGCCGCTTTGAAGAACTATCACTCTTGGAAAAATATAGACTTAAATATTTGTACCATATATAGTGGTACCATCGCCGGATAACGGGATCGTTCAACCAAAAATTCAAGGACCATAGTGTCAAGGAAGGAAACCTTGCCCTCAAAGAGATAGTAGAACCCGTCTGGGACCCCAGAGGGAATTTCACACCAAATTGGAGCGACCCCTACATTTAGAAGAAATTTTTTTAGGTGGCACCGCTATGCTCACAGACATCGATGGAGAAGAGATGTCTCGTCCAATAAACTTGGTCCATCTCAAGAAATTTTACCCTCAGTTCAAATTCTCAGTGCGCTAGGACTCATCTTATCCCTTTCTATTCTTAAAAAAATATTTTCATTCCCCCCTACCTGGAGCTACATGGGAACTGATCTGCTAAAAACCATTTCTTTTCAAAAAACCCGGAGGTACGTAGGTAGCCCTTACAATATGCATGGTCACGGTCCCCTTCTTTTTCATAAAATACTATTTTTTTCTAATCTCCGAGAGTGGTGTTCCATCTCATCATTCACATGAACAAAAGGATCATGTATGCCTTAGTGATTGGTATAGATAGTTCAAAATGCAAAACTCATCAAGAGGCACAACAAAATATAATTAAAATTATTTTTATTTCAAATACGGGAATACATCACCATTACATGTAGTATTAGTGAAGGGAGTCAAACCGACCAACCCCTTCCACTAACAAAACCATCTTAAACAAGCCTACCCAATCCTTACCAGCTTCACAAAAATAATCTCTAACCCCACAGAAAAACCCCCAAATCACCAAAAACACAAATTACCTTAGCTTCACTATTTACATTAAAGTGTTTATGTGAAAATTTTGAAATGTTATTTACTTGAAATTAATTCGACTTTATGAGTGAAAGAAAGTATAAAAATGTCGTCAAACTTTTTTAAGGGGAATAAAGTGAAGTATAATAAAATGGTTTCAAATGCTAAATCTTTGAGCAATTGAGAATTAAATTGATCAAGTGTAAGTGGAACTTGAAAAAGGGTAATTTACATAATGAATCCTAAAGAACATGAAATTGCAATTTGTGCTCCAACTTAGTAAATTATGATAAAAATAGGACTTGTTATAAAATAATTGGAATGAGCATTAAATGATGGAAATTGTCCTAAAGGTTGGAAATAGAATGAGATTTTACAAAAGTAAAGAAATCGCTAATACATCTAATATGTGTGATAAGGGCTAAACAGTAAAAATGTGTTCAATTGTATAACAAGGAAGACAAGATGGTATTTACCTTGGGTATTGACATTCGGCCGATAAAACGGTTTAAGTAACACTAAATGACTAAAAGGTTCATTTATGTAAGGACAATTTGGCGATAAGCTTGGTCGTTTTTTTTTTATAAAAGTGGTAGTTGGACTATAAATAAAAGGAACTAAAGTAAAGTTAAAGAGATTTCACAAAGGATTACCGGGGAAATTTAAGAAGGAGACCTAGGGTGAGGCTTCTTCTTATACCTAAGACCACTGGCCGGGGAACCATATTTCTATATTTATGGCAGTCGGTGAAAGTATTTAAACACAAATGGGAAAAGGTACCCTCCAAGATTTAATGTAAATAAAAAGGAAATATATGGAATTGGTTAAATTATATGAAAACGAATGATTGAGACAATTGACAAGTCCACATATATTAATTAAAGGAGATAACAAGTTAACACAATAATGTGTGAGTAAATTAAAGGGTAAAGGAAGTAGTGTAGTAAGATTGTAATTGGACGACGTATAATCACTTAGGATTATAATCCCGGGGTGACATATAAGTTTAAATATCAAGTGTGTGTCTTAAAATGCCCTTTTTGTAAATGCCATTTAAGTGGCGAGTGAAAAGGTGAAATGATCAGTTTTTAAAATTACGAAATAAATTGTAACAAAGTATTTTAGAACCATTATTTTTGTTTTCTTAATTGTGTATATTAATGGGTTAAAAAAATGTTTTTTAATAAAGTTGTAAAAGTAAAGAACAATAAGGTTAATGGTTTTTAACCTAACTTAAAGGGAAAGGTTTTTCGAACAAACATTATTAATGCATATTGTATAAACCACATTCTAGGATCCCCTAATTTCTCCTTACGTCCCTAGCACCTCCTTATCTCACTACAAACCCTAGGTCATACTCCGAGTACTGATCTAGAGGCCATCGGGCTCTCCCATTGCCCATTTGACTCCGACCAACTCTATCATCAGAGCAAAATCTCTTTGAATCATCGAAGGGATTTGAATCCCCTTTTCAATGGTCTGTCCCATGTGTGAATCGGCATAACGGTTCAGATGAACGGACCATTTACTACCAAAAATCGATCTGGAGGCCACCGGGTGCTCCCTAGCCCCGATTTGACCCCAATCAACTTCATCGTCAGAGCGAAAGCTCTTTTAATATTCTAAGGGAACTGAAATACCTTTTGAATAGTCCACCCCGTGCATGAAATGGCATAACCATTCTGATGAACGATTCATTTTCCCCAGAAAATTGATTCGGAGGCCACCGGGCGCTCTTAGGCTTTGTTTGACCAAGGTCATATCTTCATACTGAATGATACTGAATAAATCTGCAAAGGTAAATGAATACCCTTTCCAATGGTCCACCCCGTGCATGAATTAGCCTTATGTACGGATGAATGACCCGTTTTACTTCAAAAGTTCACTAGGCACTTCTGGGCCCCAGTTGACCAAAGTCAACTTTTCTAACCGAGCGAAGCTCTTTGGAATATCAAAGTAACTTGCATAAACTTTCCAATGTTTTCCCTGTGTATGATTCTGACTTACCATTTAGATGAACGATCCATTTCTGTTCGATGATCTCCCATCTAAAAGATCAATGAGCTCTTCCGAGCCACGTTTGATCCAAAGTCAATTCCCAACCCTGGGAGAGGTCCAAAGGACTCTTAAAGGTCTCTGAATGACCTTTCTAAAAGTATGACTCCATGAACAATTTGGATCAACAGATTGCATTCGATGACCATTTTGTTGGAAAAATCTGCTCGAGACTGTCGATTGGCACTACACCAAAATAGTCAACTTGTCAAGGTCTAAAACCGTGACAAGTTAAAGTTGTCAAGGTCTTTGATCGTGACAAGCCTGGGGGTGAAAACTGTCTTTATCTAGGACTTGTCACGGTCAAAGACCGTGACAAGTTCATTATACTCGTCACGGTCCTGTCACAGTCTTCGACCTTAATAAGTTTTATAACGGTCAAAGACCGTGACAAGTCCATGACGAAACCTAAAAGAATTATCATAGTCAAAGACGGTGACAAGTCTGTGATAAGTTTGTATATCACAGACTTGTCACGATTTTTTACCGTGATAATTCTGGGCAGAATTTAAAAAAAACTGTTGGGCAATATGGCCACTCCCACTGCCCAGCCGTATATTTGTACCTATTATAGCAAAATTATACCTATTCGAATAGCATATATTCAAACAAAATAGAAATAATGTACCAAATCAATATGTACCAAATCATGACATATATAATCCATATCCAAATAAAATAGAAATACAAATATCCATATCCAAACCAACAAATAAAATACAAATACAAATATCCACATAAAAAATAGAAATAATGTCATGGCGCAGGGTCTTGAGCAGGTTTGAAGAGAAAGGACTACCACACAATATATCCATTAAGAACCCCATCAATTCGTTGAACGTTGCATTATCCGCGCAACCACATAGGTGAGTTCTCCTTTTCGGTCACCACATGCGCGACGAGAACCCATGCCTCAATTTCTTCGAGGGGACATACATAAACCACCATACCCGGGAGGAAGGACAGTTCCCTCAACCCCCTCGGTATCCACTCTCCACAACATATGTCGTGTAAAAACACGCTCTCCCAATCGATTATTGACATAGGCCGTTCGACGGGAGTGAATATGGGAAATTGATCATATGGCATCGAGTCCGTGTGTATTAGCGATGAAGCAGTGATGTTCTTGTCTACCTCTACCTCATTCTCTTTCTCCTTCCCCTTCCCCTTCCCTTTCTTCTTTCCCTTCCCCAGCTGACGTTTCATGAAAGCGTACATATCTAGGACTGTCCCCTCCAACAATGATAGCTTATCATCATGCCTTATATTCTTTTATTTTTTTTAAATGTAAAAATTTGGTGTTTATATATTATATTGGGGTTCAAGATATTGTAGGTATACTCTCTCTCTCTTTCTCTCCACAAAGCATGTTTTCTTCATAAAAAAAATATTGTGTGTTTGGTTATTCACCATTAAATTAGGTTGAGCTCTCCAGCGTGGAGTATAAATAATATTTATTACAAATTTCATTGCTAGTATTTTTTATCCTCTTTTTGTTCCAATTTTCGTCTAAATGATTTGAAGATATTTAAACATATTTATCAATGTGTTTAACGTCTCTTCCCTTTTTACTCCTGCTCATATTCGGATCCTTAGTTGAATTTTTGCTTAAATACTTTTTAGTGATTATTCTTATATATATATATATATATATATATATATATATATATATATATATATATATATATATATATATATATATATATATATATATATATATATATGTGTGTGTGTGTGTGTGTGTGTGTGTGTGTGTGTGTGTGGTTATATGTTTTTGTTTTGATTGGGTTATCCATAGTCGGGTGTCTATTCTGAAGGTTATAGTGACACTTAAATGTTTGTGTCTACTGAACTAATTTTGAGTTATACATAGTGCGATGTAAAAGTGTTCAAGGGATAGATTCATATGGATTCAACATGTAAAACTAATATCTTGATTGTGTTTATTTTTAAGATACAAGATGCAAGATGTTTGACTTGGACTTTGAAACTCAAAATATGGGCACTTTTGTCAAGCGCATAATGCCCTGTAATATCAAGGTAATTTCACTCTCTGTTTTCCTTATTCTTGTACGAACTTTTACATATTTTTTGTAAGACTAAGGGTGGATTTGAATTTTTAATATTATTTGGGTTGGGCTTAACTATTTTTTTAACAACTAAGTTGTCAATGTAATACATGTTTCCTTTTTGCAGGAATAAGTCTTTCAGCACTAAGATATAATTAGAACCAAGTATCCCTTATTATCGACGTTATATGTTAAATCGTGCTTTATTGCATTAATAATATTGATAACGTGATATGATATACACTTTACTGTATGTTTGAGTATTTTACTTCTTTTTTTAAAAACAGATAGTTTGTGATGTTCATGATGCTAGATTGGAAGGAGGATGGATTGAATTGGATAGAAAGGAAGATGGATAAAATGAAGATGGTGATGATGCTCTATGTTTCCCAGCTGACATGATGTAGTTAGATCGTGTTTATACACATTTTTTGTTTATAACTTCAATTTTTGTGGGAAAATTATTACATATATTGGACATGTTAATTTAGATTCCATTGAATGGTAATGTTGTCGTCTAGAATCCTTGAATTTATATTTAAATATAATCTAAGTAATTTCAATTTTTCTATTTCATTAAGGATTTATACTACTTGGTGGTTAAGATTCAAAGCATTGGTGATGTGAAGGATTCTGCTATGCACAATGTTAAGTTGATGTTGTGAGGTTTAGTCATTAGAAATTAGTGTACACTCGTGAATAACACTTGAAAGATAATTAAATTCTTTCAAAATGATATTCTTATATCGGTTTCTTTTGCAATTTAAAGTAAAATTTTATTTATATGTTTGAACATAATATTTTATCTCATAACTAAATATAGCTTTGTTTAACTTTATGTTAATATATATATTCTCATGGAAGCTTGCCAAGATGCTACCTAATCATAGTTGTGGTAGTAACAGGCTTGGAGTTACTTCCTTGGCACTCAAATTAAAGGCATATTTTTTTTTTAAATTTAGTTTCAGTAAGTTTCTTTAAAACTTTAAAGCCTCATTTTTGTGTCATTTTGTCTAGAAGGAAACTAAGATAGTTAATTGAATGAATGTTCATTATTAGTTTTGATTATTTTCTATTTGAATTTTTGGTTTTGTTCAATTTACTGTCTTATTAAACTATGATAGGTCTTATGAATAAGTTGATGTTGTTATACCCTTTTAATTTGGTAGTATTTGTTCTTTACAATTATTTGTTCTTTGCAATTGTAATAAGATGGCAGGTAGCCATTGATCAATTGAATATGCTATTAAGAAATGTCACTTTAGCATATACATCAAAATTATTTTAGGTCAACATCTAATACCAATAGGTATCATTTAATGGCGCATGTGTTCTCAGTCTCACTTGTTTTGGTTTACACATAGTTAACATGTTTACGATTATTTTTCTAATTAGTCATTTATTTTCCCATTACACAAAAATTGATATATGCAACTCTATATATGTGGAATTTCATTTAATGAGGCTTAAGGTAGGGCATGTGTGCAATTGTTCTTAGGTTGTGAGTTTACCATTTTTTTGGTGTAATTAGAGTTACACGTGGGTCTATCCACAAGTGCATTCACATTTTAACCCAAGTGTAATTGTGCCTTTGGCATGGGATCGTTGGAAATATATAATTTTGAAATTAAAATAATTCAAAATAGTTATTTAATATATGTGTCCTACTTAATATGGTTTACATAATTATTTGCAGTTTATAGGTTTCTTTTAGATAAGTCATTTAAATATTATGGACTTTGATGGTGGGTTAGTTTCCTAATCTTACTCTATTATGATGGAATTATAGTCTACTTATAAAAGCGGGTTATTTATCACCCTATATATAGTATAGTGTATATAAGGATGGCAACAGGTAGAGTTTGGAGCAGGTTTCCCGCCTCGCAACTAAAAAATTAACCCGCCCCGCAACCTATGACAGATTTAGTTTAACACGCCCCAAACCCGATTAAGTCTAAACCCCCTAAACCCATTCGCGCCCTGGCCCACCCCGATTAAATTACATAGGTTAAAAAATGGCTCGGTGCGGGATAAAACTCGCATGTTAAACTGGCGTACTACATATATGTCTCTCTCTCTCTCTCTCTCTCTCTCTCTCTCTCTCTCTCTCTCTCTCTCTCTCTCTCTCTCTCTCTCTCTCTGTGTGTGTGTGTGTGTGTGTGTGTGTAAGGTTTTGGTGGAAATAATATATCAAAAAGGGTATTTAAATAAATATAAGAAATAAAAGGGGTGGGGTGGGTCGATGTGGGTTATACTTATATATAGGAAACCCGAACCCTCCCTATTTAACTAACGATTTTTCTAAATCCATGACTGCCCCATTTATTTTAAACAAGTTCTTAACCTACCCTATTAGGGGTAGGGTAGGGTGAAAACCGAACGGGACTAGTTAAATTCCCATCCTTAATTTCATTATATCAATAATATACATAATAACACATTATATTGGGTAAGAAGGAGAAAATTCAGAGATTCCAACATTATTATTTATATCAAATTGATTTAGGTTATGGTGAAGTAATCATCAATATGATTCAAAGACATTTCTTTAACAAAAGTGATCAATGAATTGGATCAAGGTAAGTTTTATTCTCTATCGTTTAGATATATTCTGTGAAAACATGAAGATCCACGCTCCTTAAATTAAAAATAATTGTATGCTAATGTCTAATCAAAATAATATGTTCTGAAATAATATTATGGTGTTTTTAAGTATGTTATTATATGTGGTATCAGAGCGAGGTTTAAGATCTCATATTTTCCTTTATTCATGTTTACCTATAAAGAAATTTACATTAAATTGATTTTGTGTTACTAAGACTTTTTCCGATGTTTTTCTTCTATCATTAAGTATGCTTATTATAAAGTATGCCTCGACTTTATGTGATGTTTTCCTTTTGTCTCTAATACTCACTGGTTGGAATGAAAAGTCAAAACTCGCTCAAAATTTTACGACACGCACATGGTTGACTAAAAACGTTGAAATAAACAAAATCAATTTTAAACAATGTGCATCACTTACATTTGAATTTTAATGTTGTTTATGCCCTTAAAATTATGATTTTGCCATTTTTGATAATAATATTGACATCAGTATATCACTCTAGAAAGTTGATTATTGAATTCCGTAAATTATTTTGAGATCATGGAATAATTCTATAAACCTTTGTGTTGTTAACTCAAAATTTTTTTTTGGCAAAAGTTTTGCTTTTCCCAAATATTATGTATTTTTCCACTGTGGGTGTTATTTTGTTTCTTGAAGCTGATTCTAATACTCATGTTTATGTTG
The DNA here is from genome assembly GCA_949130495.1 of Sambucus nigra. Lineage (NCBI taxonomy): Eukaryota > Viridiplantae > Streptophyta > Magnoliopsida > Dipsacales > Adoxaceae > Sambucus > Sambucus nigra. The sequence continues at coordinate 428,459,392 of OX422214.1, forward strand.
AATTAGATGCCAAGCAGAGACAATAATTCATATTTTTGAATATTTGATATATGATTAAGTTTTATTGCTAATATTCATGTTTAAGTTGAATGAGATGCCAAACACAAGCTAGAATTCGTATGTATAGATATTAGATTTATTATTTCATTTTTAATACCATTTTTCATCTTTAGTTGGATTATATGCCAAACAAAGGATATACTTCATATGTATGAATATTGGATGTATGTTTTATTGTTAATGTTAATATTCTTGTTAAGTTGAATTAAATGTCATACGCATGCTACAATTCGTACGTGTGGATATTTATTGATAATTTCATTTGGATAATGATTTCATTTGGATACTAATATTCAAGTTTATCTTCGTTTAGATGCCAAACACAGGCTATATTCATATGTATGGATACTATATGTATGATAAAGTTTTAACTCTAATGTTTTTGTTTAGATTAGATGTCAAATGCAGGTTATAAACTAAAATTGGGAACATTAGACTCAATTATGAGAATGTTAAATTATTTATGTATTATGTCCATTTACTTAATTATAATTAGTGATGTTGGACATCAAACACAGATACCACAAGTATGGTAGCTCTGATTAACTAAATATTAATGGATGATAATACTTCTAATTAAGAAATTAGTGGATATGAAACGCAGATGCCATGATTTATGAAATTATTTAACATGTCACCAACTTAAGTATCCTAAAATATCAACTACTTAATGTTCTTTTTGATATAATAACATTGTGCATTAATATAACTATAAAGGACTTTGGATCAGTTTTTATAATTTTTTCCTCATAGATAAGTTTTGGCATTACGCACGATGAAGTAAAAGTAAATGATTTATGTTTTACTCGTTTATTAGTATTCACCCAATGCCTTGTACAAGTCCCATATCTATTTGAATTTCGAAGTACACCAAATTAAAAGATTTCATGAATTTCAAATTAAGCAGTAGACAATAATATAATTAATTTATATATCATGAGTGTTTATGAACATGCATTCTCATCTCTAATATTTATATGATTTATGATTTGGTGTTCATTAAAGTGCTCCATTCTAGAAGAGATAAATATCGGACCTATGCATTTATATCATGCAAATTTTGGTTGCCTACGGGTCCATGTATGATATTGAATGCTAGATGTTGATACTTTATTATGTTGCATGAATAATATTATTTATTCAATCATTATGATCATGACTGATAAGAAATCAAGTGGTGACATATATTTTGGAAAGACAGTAATGGTCATCAAATAGAGTGGCCATAGTTTATTTCATTATGATATTACCAATTAAGTTTATGAAAACATAAACATGAATAATTAGGTCATTATTCATGTGATATTTAAAGAACTTAAATTGAAAATTTATTGACTTGTGTACGTAAGTCTTTACTTGATGTAATATTCATATTATGAATTGTTTGGTAGTCATGGCACTGCCCATCTAGAATGGAAATGAATATTAAATGTAAATGTGATGGTAATAGTAACTCATGATGCTTATAATTGTAAAGATATTAATGGGGTATATTGAGTTTATTTATTAGAGCAAGATTATTCCTTACATGGAATTGATTTTGAGCGATTAAATGGACATCAAAGATCACTTATATTGTTAAGGTATATAAAAATAAGTAGTCCACAAATATCGTGTACATCTAATGAAATAACATTATACCTAACAAAGTAATCTACTAGCATCATAAAATTGATATTTTGTGGTTACTACTGAAGAAAAATCATGGTTATGCACTATATGTATTATTCGGTTATTAACGCCTGTTTTGTTGAATCAAAGTATTAGCGTAGTGATCAATTTATCTCATTATTTTATCATACTGTTGTACCACATTTTTTTCTCTAAAGTTATGTATCTCATTTGTTCGAATTCTCTCGAGACTAACTTTTTATAATGAAGTAAATCGGTTAAGTTTCAATTATTGTATTAGATCTTTATATGTAACTGCTAATTATAAACCCACTATTGTTAGTGAACAATGTGTGAAATACTCCAAATAAAGTTTGATGTGGTCTAACACATTAAATGTTATCTTAATGCGGATGATGTTGCAAACTCAGACTAATAATGCTAAAGATTAATTGTATAAATGGGCTATCATTTTTACACTAGTAGGTACATGTTATGTAACATATCCAATCACATTAAGATAGATTGTGTGAGACATAATTTATGATTTGAAAATAAATTTATTTAGCTTGCTTATGTTTCAAATTAAACTTAGGGTGCTATGAAAATGATTAAATTGTATGTAAGGATGCTTTACAAAACAAAATAGAAATGCAAATAAGATTCTTTTTCTTATATTCTTTAGCAATCAAATGGCCATGAGTTTTTTCATAAACACTCAATGTTTTCAATTATCTTAGAAAGTTGTATCTACACTTTATCGCGAGGGATATTTTCTAAAGAATCTTTCAGTATATCCTGTTTAAAGGTTATGGTATTCCTTTTGATGTTTTGTATTAAATAAATTATGTTCATAATTATTTTAAAAATTGTTTTGAACATGCATTATAAGGGTAAATATTTTAGCTTAGGTTGTTTATTTGTTTTATTTGCACTTTGGCATATTTGGCATATCCTGTTACAAAATTTCACGCGCTAACACGATGAATTGAACTCCAACATGTCTATGATTGAAGACTTCTCTACATCTCAAAAAGGTATAAAACTTTTAGAATTTTAAAATTATTCATAATTTTATTTAGGATTTTATTTTTTTAAACCAAGGTTGGATTTTTTAATTTCAATACAATTTTTTTGACCTCGTTCAAATGAGATTTCTATCTCATTCGAACAAAATTGGCTTTTCATTTGAAGGCTCGTTAGATATTAAATCGAATGAACTACTAATGATGGCATACTATTTGAATTCGTTTGAAGCTCATTAGAAGATGGTTCAAACGCGATTGGAGTCTCATTCAAATAAATTATGTTTTCATTCTACCAAGATGACATTCTCTTTCGAACAACTTCTATTTTCGTCCGAACGAGCCGTCGCCTCAAAATTTGGGCAACGTCCATAAATACCTATTTTGACTCCATAATTTTTTAATACTTTTGACAAAACGTTTCCTACGTATTTGTTGCAAAAGGTTTCAAGTTTTGTGTTATCAAAAAATCTTTTGATTCACAACTTTACATCCCCAAATAGTTTTGTGAATCCTTTTAAAACCCTAGAGGTTTTATATCCTGTATACACAGTTTATGGAGAGAGATCTCTACTACTGAATATGTGAAATCGTTGGATCACGATAGAAGAAGGCTAAAGGTTGATCGGTGGATACCGAGAGTGGACCTCCACATGACGAAGACTCTAGACCGAGTCACTTTCTTTAGAAGTTTTGAAGACACTGCGCGTTATACTTGTGAATTATATCAAGTACTTTGTAAGTTGATAGTCTTATAAACTTTTTAAAGTGATGAAATATAGGTTTTTCACTAAAAAGGGATTTTTCCTTATATGTCTCGTTTGATTGCATGCTTAGTTTAATTTCTGTAGTAACAACCCCTATTTTCTCACGTAAAGATTGGCCAGGCACAATACGTCAAAGATAGGGCTTGTTTGTCAATTAAAACAATTTTCAGCACAAACGTAATTTAATACCCCGTATTTTTATAGATTTTAAATTTAGGGATTTATTAAATTTAATTGAGATAGATTAATTTAATATTAATCCGGAAATTTATTTTGAATACTTACTAGCGTGACGAGAGTTAGTAATTTTTGGAAAATTATTGATTTTTTAAATATTACTTATTGAGTAGAGTAATATGTAGAATTGAATTTATTAAAATTGTCGCGAGGGAATAATATGATAATTATGGAAATTAAGTCAGGACGCGCCTGTGTCGTGACGGGACTAGATTATTATTATTATAAGTGAATAAATTATAAATTGCCCGTACGGTTATTTCGAGTGCGCCAACATGTCCGGAAGGGTTAAGATAGTCAGATAAGAGTACCCGAGGGTTTAGTTTGGATCTCGGGGTATTTTTAGGACTAGTTGGCATCCCGAAAGGATATTATAGTCATTTTGTATTTTTGGATAATTAAACCCACGAATTTCCCTAAGATATATCTGTGACACCCGGCCTAATTAAATACCGGGCGATCACTCCTTTATTAAATTAAATCAAGGTAAACAGTTGGTTCATTCTCAGCATCACTGTCGATAAAAAATAATTTTTCCAATTTAACACCCTAAATAATTAAGCTAAGTGTCAAAAACATTTTTTTTATACAAACTTCCAAATTTTAATTAAAGAAAAGATTTACTTATACCAAACAACATTTCTATAATATTGAATCACACCACGATGAACTAAAACAAAACCATACATTCGTCAATCGAATGTCAATATAATAAAACTAAACATCATAAACCATCCTGAATAAATCCCATAAAACAATACTGGAATAACTGAAAATATAAAAATCCCAACAATAAATGAAATGATGAAAAGGGAGACACGTGCCCAATAAATGAGAGTAGTAGGAGTGGAGTAAATAACAGAAGCCGTCTACTCAAGTGACCTGCAACTCCCACCTAAGCTGCAGCTCGTTCTTCACAAAGGATCCTAAGCAAGACGCCCCTGTGGCTGGGCACCTGAAAATATACATATATATACAAAAGAGAGAGAGAAAAAGAAACGGGTCAGGGCCCGAAGGTGTGTTTGATTTTAAAATACGTTAAGCAAGTATTTAAATTGATACAGGCCAATGCAAATCGTATTAGTTCGACACTCTCTTGAGGAATTCTCACCTCTCTTCTAATGTGCACACCTATCGTACTAACCTTCCCAAATAATTTAGTTTATCTTGACTTACTCCTAAGTTTTCAAAACCGAATGATGACAATGTTTTAAAAAGGTTACTTTCAATATGTAGCACTCCTCTCGTTTTAACTTCATTAAATTATAAAGTTTCCCAGTGTCTTCTCATACTTTCACAAAACAAGTATTTAATAATTTGAGTCAACAATCATGTTCTACTTATCAAATCACAGTAGGCAGTTTAAAGTATATAACCTTATATATATATTAACTACTCGGATAATATATATAAATAACAGCACCCCAACTAAACTATGGTGCGGGCATACTCTGCTATCCAATCCCCGTATCGCTCACACAAAGGGAAATACAAGTTCGGAATCACTCTCGAACTGTATTAACATATACAAAACAACGTTGAGGCGAAGCATAGATTCCAAGTCCAAGAGGTCAGTACATACCCACACGTCTCTTAGGACCGTCCGACTATCAATCTGATAGCCCGTACCTAGGATCTTTAACTTCTAGGGTACGAATCAATATCCCCCCATAAAGCAACACAGGATAAGATCGTCCCAGCGCGGTAACCTCAGGGATAGCAAGTAGCGAGGGTACGTTTTTCACATGTATATAATATATGTACACACAATCATATAAATATACCAATTTTATCATGTTAATATAGGTCACTCTCCTTACCCATAATTACAACATTTATCCTTAATTTTACATTTTTAAGATTTCGTATAAGGTTTCGTCTCTAACCTTAACTCGGAGGGTTTTCTCACTAATTACGTGACACTCGTGGATTTTATCCATCCAAGTAACAAATTCAGTAGGTAGACGTCTATTCACTATCGTAGGTATTCGTTGTAATCTCTCACTTGAAATACGCAGTTCGTCGTTCCTTAATTAATTATCCCTTAGACCCAATTATTTTTTCATAATAAAGTTCTCAACACTTAATCACATGTCCTACTGGTCTCTTCTATATCCCAAAACATTTTATTTATAATGCCCAAGAAATATTCCACGGTAAATTAATTCAACTAATTAAACAAGGGGAAAAAGAGTTTGCCAGGAGGGGTCGATCGATCGACGTCTGGGGCTCGATCGATCGAACCTTCGATCGATCGACGCTCTAGGTTCGATCGATCGATCAAACAGGTATTTCGATTTCTGAGAAGTGCAGTTACGGGTTTGACTAATATTCTTCATTCAAATCCATAATTTCCAACACTAATCGTCCCAAAACTTATACTACAATCATGGTAATATATTTCCAGATGTTTCTAACGTTAAGCATGCATATAACCATCATTAAACATGATTAAACAACCTAAAATCTCATCTAATCATCAAGAACCCTAAGTTTTCTTAACTTTTGTTCTAAACAGTTTTCTCCAGAATTTCCTTCTAACATAACATCACAAATTCGTGGGTTGATCATCTACTTCACATATTATTTTCAGAATATGGTTATAACGATTTCTACATGCAAATTCCTATCAAAAATTGGGGTTTTCTTCCATTAATTATACTCCTAATCATTCCTACACTAATATGATTATTGCACCAACGAAAATACGCAAGTTAAACACTTGCCTGGGATTTCAGAGGTCTGCTTTCCTGCTGATATTGGTGTGGTTGCGTTCTCCTCCTCGCGATCTACGGGTTGGTGGTGACGGCGGTGAAATCGGTGGTGTTTTGGGCCTTGAATCACCTTGAGAGCTCTCTCCTCTCTTCTCCAATGGCCGTTCTTGGGTTCTGAATGTTCTAACCCTAAAAGGCTGACTTAAATGGCTGCTAAGGATGGCTGAAATTCGTGGGTTTAATTACCCTATTGTGTAAAATGACCAAAATGCCCTCCCGGGTCACTAATTAAGTCTAAAAACATCCCAAGACCCAAACTAAACCCCCGGGTACACTTTTCTGACTATTTCGACCCTTTCGGACGCGTTGGCGCACTCAAAACGACCATACGAACAACTTATAAAATATTCCCTTTTTAATTAACATAATTAGTCCTGACGTGACACGGGCACGTCCCGACTTAAATTTCTGAAATAGTCATTTAATTTACTTATGACATTCAATATAACCAATATAATATATTACTATGCTCATTAGTAATATTCAACAAGTTTCTTATAATTACTAACTCTAGTCGCGTTAATAATTATAACATAATTAATTTCTGGATTTTTATTAAATAAATCATCACATTAACTTTAATAAATCCACAAATTAAATATATCATAAAAATACGGGGTGTTACAATATCAACCATTTGAGTTAGTCTTTTAGGGTTAACAATCACAAAACCTAAGAATGACCATTAGAGAAGATGGTAGAAATCTTTCCAAGCAATCCAAGGCCAAGAACTCATTCGTTTGCACCACCACTACCACCAAAACGTAGATCGCACGAAGAGGAACGCAACCATACCTTTTTCATCCACAAATCAGAACCTTAAATTCCAAGCAAGTATCTATCTTGTTTTGTTTTTAGTTACTGTCTCACCCATGTTAGTTTAGGATTTTTAAGAACATGCTTTATGAAAGAAATTGATAATTTAAAGACTTAAAATCGCATGTTTTAGAGAAACTAAATATATCCTGAACATACATATAATATGTAGAGGATTATCCACGAATTGGTATGGATTTAGAGGAAAGAAATCAGGAAAAGAATTAGAAGAATGAATGTTTCATGTAAAATTAGGGTTCTTGATAATTATGTTAAATTATCCCATAAATTCAACGCCTTTAGTGAATTTGGACATGTTTCACGTAGGAAATCATGTATATAGGTATATGAAACTATTAGTAATGTTGTTTGGGAGTTTGGGAATCGATAATGGCGTTTTGGAGTACTTTGGAAGATGAAACCCTTCGCAAGAACTGCTTGATCGATCGATCGACCCCCTTTCATCGATCGATCGATCCCTCGTGGAAAACTGCATATTTTTCTCCTTTTGTTTAATTCGGCTAAAATGCGTAGGAACCCTTGATTATTATTGTTAGAGAATAATGGGTTATAAAGAAGACCAGTAGGGTCTAGGTAGACTCCGTTGAGAGAAATTTAATGTGGGATGAAATTGTGGCTTAACGGGAAGTTATTCACACATAAAAAATTGTGCGTACGTTTACTAAAAGTTTAAGACTCGTAAAGGGTTTAGACCCGAAGGTAAGTGAGAGCATACCTGCTGAAATTATACTTAGTCAAATAGAATACTTCGAGAGATGGGAAGTAAGAATGAAATAAATTATATATGAGAATAAAAGAGACGAATCCGTTATGCAAGATAATTGAGTAATATGTGCTAAGAACGGATAATTATAATTATGGGTCGTGGGAGCACCTAATTTAGAAAATGTGAATATATATATATGGTCGTGTGATTGTTCATATATTATGTATTTGTATAAAAATCATACCCGTGCTACTTGCTATCACGGAGGTTGTTGTGTTGGGACAGTCTTATCTCGATTGGACCTTTATGGGAGATATTGACTTGTACCCTAGAACATAGGATTCCTTGATACAGGCTACCTGAGTGATAGTCAGATGGTCCTAAGAGACGTGAGGGTATGTGCTGACCTCTTAGTGACTTGGAACTATGCTTCGCCTCCATTTGTATGTGTTTGTGTTAATACAGGTCAAGAGTGATTTCGAACTAGTATTTCCCTTAGTACGAGTGATATGGGGACTTGATAACAGAGTATGCCAGCACCATAGATTTTATGTGGGGTGCCGTTAGTATATATATATTATATGTGTGACCAAAATATATACGTATATCTATATGTAAACTTTCTACTATGCGTATAAGTAGATAAGTAATGAATAAATGCTTCAACTTTATTATAAGTGTTCGGGAACTTTATAAGGGTAATGATTTGTTCTAAATAACATCAGAAATCTTGAAGAGAATGATTTCCTAAAGTAAATATTATACCCTTACTTTTCACGTGATAAAACCTTATGGAGAATAAGTTAGAGAAACTTATGAGATTTATTAGTATGGTAGGCGTCCACTCTAGATGAGAGGTGAGAATTCTCAAGAGAGTGTCGCATACTAACATGGTTGTTTCATTAGCCGGTAAGCATTTTAAATACTTTTTATACTATTTTTAAAACTGTTTTACACTCGGTCTCTGACCCGTTTCCTGTCTTTTTCTCTCTCTTGTATATATATATGTATGTATTACAGGTGCCCAGCCACAGGGGCTTCATGCATAGGTTCTTTGGATTGGACGCGCTGCAGCTGATGTGGGAGTTGGAGGCTGTTGCTTTAGACGACCTCTTCATTTATTATATTATTTTTTTAGTTCTGCTTAGTTAGGGCATGTGTCACCCGTTTCCCTATTCAGTATGGACTTGTCAGAGATTTACGTTTGTTTATATTTCCAGTATTCAGTATTCCTTTGGAGTTAACTTTTGTCAGGATGATTTCATGTATGGTTATTTGACTTGGTTTGGCTAATCTATATGGATTAATTATTTTGTGTTGATTGCTATCCATAGCACTTATGTGATTCTTAGACTATTGATTATTTAAAAAGGTTTTCAAGTTGAAATTTAAAAATGGAAATAAGACTTTAAATTGTTTTGACACTTAGCTTAATGATTTGGGGTGTTTAATTTGGAAATTTTATTTTTTAACAGTGATGCTAGGAATGAACCAACCGTTTACCTTGATTTTTAATTTAATAAAGGACTGATCACCCGGTATTTAATTAGGCGGGGTTTCACAGGTGGTATCATAGCATCAGGTTCTAGTGTCCTTTAGGATCTATGCGGCTTATCATGCTTCCAGCGTTACTTGGTTTGATATAGAGCCCTATATTTAGGATTGTTGATTTCTATGGTGAGATTCCGTTCTCCTACTATAACGTATGTACATTAGTGAATCTTATTTACATTTGGGTATGTTCGAACAATGGAATATGGCAGGTTAGGGCCGTTGGGCGGACATCAGGAGGCAAGGCTTAGTTGAGGTTGTAGAGTATATCCAAGTATGATGACCGTAGTTAAGGTCACCCCTATTATGACATGAGAGGCCAGGACTGTAAAGACGGCTAGGACATAACTTACAAATTCCAAGTGCTGCTATAGTAAAAAAAAGAGGACAAATTAGACCCACCCAACATGGTGCACTTGGGAGAGGGTCAAAGGGAAAATTGAGGAGAGTCATCAACAAAAATTCTAAAAATATGGGAATTGTGTGTGTTACCCAACGAAGGTAATATATTCAAAAGGCTTGGGAATATGGAGGAGTGTAATTAACTAGAAGTGAAAATTTGGGGTAAAATTTTTCTTGACTCATCGGAGCAGAGTTAAAATAGTGGGAGTCAACCACCACATTTAATAGTGAAATGTTGAGCCAATAGAGGGACCTTAGGTATAGTTTAACCGCGCGTCCCTTCATCAATTGTTCAGACTAAGATGTGAACATTCTTCTGAACTCATTACAGGAGGACCTAACAGAGGTCCATTTGTGAATATGAATATAAACCGTTAGCGAATCTTGTATCGATGGATGTAGATACAAATGGAGGAGAGGACTCTAAGTGGGAGATCGACTCGTAAATATAGTTAATAACACCTAAAAGGGAATTCTGCGGGACGGTCGATTCAGAGGTTGACAATGTCGTGCTTTGTTAGTGGAGATGATAATGCTTCTTTGTGTGGGAAGCTAAAAGAATAGAAGAATTTAGTCAAGAATAAGACTAGATGCAACGGTGGTAGTGTAGCACCACAAGGGGGTGTGGATACACATGAGGGGACCCATTTAAATGAATCGAATAGCTTAATTCTTACCGAGTGATGGAGAATTCAGTAAGGACTGTATCCAGTAGCATGTTCTTTAGGGCCAACAAGGCTAAGGGAACAATGGGGGTATCCATTAGGAATCGAGCCTACCAAAGTTCGAGAGAAGGATAGTCCTAATATGGTTAGTATGACAGATGATAAGTGGATTATGTGTAGAGGTATTTTATGGAGAGTGATTCACATGCATTAATTTTTTTTCCCGAAGTGAGTAAAGGAATAATAGTAGAATGCCTAGTAAACGACAACGATTAAAGTAGTTTTTATTTTGGTTTGGACAGGCGTGTTACGTCCGGGGACCATTTGTACAGTCAAGACGATTGGCAAGGTAGAAGTATGAGTTTTATCCTCGGAGGATGAGGCATGTTTTATGTGACACGAGCGAGTCACTGTATTTTGTTCATTGCTAGATTAGCATGTGAGACGAGTTTAATGTGTATAACTATAAACATTATTATTATGTGAATATTTTTCCTAGCGTAGCGGGATTATCTTTAGTACTATCCGCGGAGGATGAATGGGTGTATTAATAGTGTTATATACTTTATTGAGATTACTCGTTTTAGTGATGTGATATACGAGTATGATATTGTCTTCGTTACAACTTTATAGTAATGGTCAGTACGAAGTTATTGCAAGGCTATCAGAATGGTTGCATTAGTGCAACATGTTTTGTTCTGGCGAGGCCTCACCTGCGAGAGGGTCGGACTTGCACTTATATTATTTATTCTACAGACTTCAGAGGGGATAGTGGGCTCGAGATATTCGATCCCGATGCGTGTAGGGACTTTGTTGTTAAGATTCAGTATGTGTTGGGTCTACTATTGACATAAAGATTTAACTCATTATTATGTTTAGCACTCAGGACTTAGTGTTAGGAAGCGCACATTGATATATTTATTCTTTAGAGATGTGAGAGTTAAGAGTTATACCCATATGTTTGGGGATAGGATTTCGAGAATCACGATTGTATGTATTCGGGGTTTCTGGAATGTGATTACCACCAATACTGAACGATAGTGCAATTGGAAAAATGTTATTTGTTCAAGTAAAATTACAGGAGGAGATGTAACTTTTCTGTTAAGAGATGTAATAAAGGGGTACATGTTATGGACGGAGGGCCTAACAGATTTTGATAATCGACAATGCTAGATAGTAGTGTATCGGGGGGGGGGGGGGTTCCTTGTTTGGATTTTGCTTTGCGAGACATCCCACGCATGAAACTTAGCGTAAGGTTAGAAGTAGGAGGATGTTTGGTCATTAGTCCATGAGTTTGGTACCTCGGTCCTAATAGGAGCAGGTAATTATATCTGTATATTGGAAGTTGAATTATGAATTAAGGCCAGTGGATCCGGTTGTGTGGTAAGAAAGCATTGAAAATTTTATCTTATCACCACGAGTTGAGGGGTGGAACAATGATAAGGAGGATTTCAAATTTCAATTTCTAGGGTGATTGAGAGTACCCAAGTGTTGTAATCATGTTGTGAGCACAAGGAAAAGAAAGAATTAGGTGTTATGTGTGAAGCGTATGTGATGCTTATGCTAGTATGCACAGTTTATAGGGTGTGTGGGCATCCTGGTTAGCTGATGTTAGAATCGTCCGAGTTATAGGCATGTGGGAATAGACACGTGGAATATATATTTTTGGGACTAACATAACGAGGTGGAAATGGCAGAGTAGATTAAGCATCACATGAAGAACGATAATCCATATATACGTGTGCGATTAGAGTAGCACACCCGAATTTAGTTAGAAGGCTGTGGGAAGCCATTTAAAAGAGGGTATTCCTTGAGAAGGGTAGAATTTAATTATTATGGAGAACACTCGGAGTGGAGTTGTAATTAGTCAAATGTTGAGAGCGACTGACGCATACAAAGAGTGAAGATGTTAGTATGGTAAAAGGTCCGAAAGTGCACATTGTGGAGAAAAGTTCATGGGTCGAAACTTTCAGTATACACAAAGGAAAGAAGGGGAGTATTAAGTGTCACTTAATGTGAGACATTACAAGTAGAAGTCAATGTTGAGCGGGACATACTGAGTAGTCTCTGCGGGCACTACTCATAAATATAAATCGATTGGAACAAGGGGATCAACTAGAGAATTTTGTGGCTATCGATAATTCCTATAATGGAATTGGTCGGTAAAGTTTCTTGGATGAGCTGACAACCTCAAGGTAAGATCAAGAGTTCCTTCGAACGTGTGCAACAAGATGCCTAAGAAGGAAGTGATTGACATTCCTTTAGGGTGATTTACAATATTAGCTAGTGTGCCCCAGTCTTCCTTTGAAAGGAAGGATCGCGCCGGTACGTGGTCCTACACGGTATTTTTCTGAATTAGGTTGAGATTTTTGAATCCCACCTTCAATATGGGATTTCAGGAAGCAACAAGGATATCATTTTGTTTTGATCAGGTTGTATCACCCATAATTCGGGGAGTAGGCGAGCAGTGATTAACCATTAGTAGAGCAGTGTGAAAGTAATTTTTGATTCATTGTGATCGTTTCTTTTCCACAACGGTTATAGCTAGCAAGTGGAGTATAGTACATTAATTTGGGGAGGATATTACCTAATGGGGTGGTTCCGTGGGAGCACTCGTACCTGTTTATCGTGAACAGATGCTTATTGAGGTTTTGGTGTGGAAAAACCTTAACTTTTCTCACTCTAAATGTTAATAGATGGGCGGATAATCAGAATTTTGGATTGGTTGAGTTAAGAGTCTGATGACTATGGTGGAATTCCACGACTATTTTAGGCGAACAAGAGTGGCCAGATGTTCGTATGGTTTCTCTCAGAATGGGAGTTTTGTGTTTAGATAAATCCTTGTAGTTGTCATGTAGTGAGGTGCAGCCTCCCAATGATGTTGAAATAATGGGAATTAATAATGTATAGGCGTGTCTTATGTGAATGTTGTCGGATAGGAGCACAATGTGCAGTGTCTTTAATGAGAGTGTTAAACAAGCTTGCAGTGTGGCGGGGGCTATAGTGATTGAGCGCCTTACTATGTAGATAGTTAGCGTACTGATAAGGTATCCAGAATTATTTTACCAGATAGGTCTTATTTTTTGAATTTCGGGACGAAATTCCATTAATAGGGGGGAAGTATGTGATAGCCCGTATTTTTATGGCTTTTAAATTTAGGGATTTATTAAATTTAATTGAGATAGATTAATTTAATATTAATTCAAAAATTTATTTTAAATATTTACTAGCGTGACAAAGTTAGTAATTATTGGAAAATTATTGATTTATTAAATATTACTTATTGAGTAGAGTAATATGTAGAATTGAATTTATTAAAATTGTCATGAGGGAATAATATGACAATTATGGAAATTAAGTCAGGAAGCGCCTGTGTCGTGTCGGGACTAAATTATTATTATTATAAGTGAATAAATTATAAATAGCCCGTATAGTCATTTCAAGTACGCCAACATGTCCAGAAGGATTAAGATTGTCAGAAAAGTGTACTCGGGGGTTTAGTTTGGGTCACGGTACGTTTTTAGGCCAAATTGGCATCTCGGGAGGGTATTATAGTCATTTTGTATTTTTGGGTAATTAAACCCACGAATTTCCCTAAGATATATCATCCATTTGAGTTAGGATTTAAGGGTTAACAATCACATAACCTAAGAACGTCCATTAGAGAAGAAGGTAGGAAGCTTTCCAAGCAATCTAAGGCCAAGAACTCATCCGTTTGCACCACCACTACCACCAAAACGTAGATCGCATGACGAGGAAAGCAACCATACCTTTTTCATCCACAAATCAGAACCTTGAATTCCAGGAAAGTATCTATCTTGCTTTGTTTTTATTTAATGTCTCACCCATGTTAGTTTAGGATTGTTAAGAACATGCTTTATGAAAGAAATTGATAATTTAGAGACTTAAAATCGCATGTTTTAGAGAAACTAAATATATCCTGGACATACCCATCATATGTAGAGGATTATCCATGAATTGGTATGAATTTAGAGGCAAGAAATCTAGAAAAGAATTAGAAGAATGAATGTTTCATGTAAAATTAGGGTTCTTGATAATTATGTTAAATTATCCCATAAATTCAATGCCTTTGATGAATTTGGACATGTTTCACGTTGGAAATCATGTATATAGGTATATGTAACTATTAGAAATATTGTTTGGGAGTTTGGGAATCGATAATGGCATTTTGGAGTAATTTGGAAGATGAAACCCGTCGGTTGAAATTGTAGTTTTTGGGCAAGAACTGCTTGATCGATCGATCGACCCCCTTTCATCGATCCCTCCTGGAAAACTGCATATTTTTCTCCTTTTGTTTAATTTAGTTAAAATGCGTAAGAACCCTTGATTATTATTATTAGACCATAATGGGTTATAAAGAAGACCAGTAGGGTCTAGGTAAACTCCGTTGAGAAAATTTAATGTGGGATGAAATTTAAAAAACTATTACTAAAGCCGTTTAATATAAGATTAAACTATTTAAGCAACTCCGAACTGTTTTTTGAAGAAACTCTTTCCTTAAAATCAAATCAAATTAATCACAAGATGTGTTTAACAAAACATGTACGAGATCTGTTCAAGATTGGTTAACAGGTTTAGCAAATCAGTTTAAAAACTTAAACTCAGCACGACCATAAGAATTAGATGAGGAGATGTAGAAAGATTAAGAATTAGGGATTTTTTACGTGGTAAAACCTCAACCAACTGAGGAAACATCCACGACTCCCTATACGGAGTAAACCAAAAAATTCCACTAAAACAAATTGTAACAGTTACAAACTATATAACACACATGCACACAAATCAGACCTATACAAGTTTAGGAATGTACCCACTGGGGTCCTTCTAACTTTTCTGCAGTTCTATTTGTTGATGTTATTCTCCACTTTTCTAACATCCAATTTGTCCCAGTTCATTACGTCGACTCTTGTTCTTGAGATCTTATTACCAAAACTTTTAGTGTGGTAGAGTGATAGTGTTTGTGAAGGTGCTTTCTAACACATGCATGCACACACTCACGCTGATTTATACAAACAGTCCTATCAAATTACATATAAGATCTATATGCTGTGATTTTCAGTTTCTCGCTTTTTAGGAAACTTTGAACCTTATTTGACCTTTAATATTAACCCAGAATCCACGGCTATCTTGCTCAGAAGACGTTTCAAGATCTTAATAAATCTCAGGTTTTGAAAATATTTTTGATATTGAAAATCACCAAGTGCGATTCCAACTAGGTCAAAGTTTTTGTTTCAAAAGAACTAGAAACAGAAAATGTTTTTGTTGATTTTGAAGTTAAAAACATTTACACAAACAAATCAACAAAAGTTTTCTCAGGATGAGAAACTATAGATGCAGATCTATGTGTAATATAACATGCAACGACTAGATCTAAGATTTCTATAAAAGAATAAACACAGATCTAATCAAATGTTTAAGTTGTAAACGAGATCTGAGAACGAAGAGGTTATAGCATCAAACAACTAAAAAACCAACAGTCAAAACTCTCAAACACTCAAGGTTGTGTTTGGTATAAACTGGTTTTTGAAAGAGGTTATAGTTTGAAAAATGTTTAGGACAATTTAGGGTTAGGGTTTGCTAACTCTGGTTTCTCTCTCTCTCTCTCTTCTCTCTTCTCTCTCTCTCTCTCATTTCTCTCTCGAATAAAACGAAGTGGAAAAAGTTCCATTTGGCTGAGGGTAAGGCTCATTATATAGGAGGCTTAGGAGATTCGAGAACGAGGTTTAAAAACAAATGCTACGATTTAGTCTAGGCAGATTGACTTTGATCCAAGGGCTTAAAAGAAGCGGTGGATAAAATGATTGTGATTGGACTGATTGAGGTTCACAGGCATTGTATAAGGACGCATGCAGATCGTCGATTAAAAACAATCCAGGGGCTGGAACTAAGCACGGCTAATGTCTCACAGAGAAAACACAAATTGGTTCGATGACAGCCTGACAGGTGTAGCGCTATGACTGGATACCACACGCACGTCCAAAAGAAATTAGAAACGCACCCTGATGTCTCTAGCGCTTTTCGATTCTACCCAAGTGAACTTTCAACCAATAAAACCAACAATCCAAAATAGCAGAATGACCCCAACACTTTTATAAAACCAATTTTAATTAAGAAAATACTTGTTTTAAAAATAATTAAAATTCCCAAAAAAATATTAAAAATCAATTTGAGGGAAATTAATATACACAAACTATATGCAATCAAATTATGCAATAAAAGACCCATGTAGGCAGTCCTAATTGTGTGTGAGTGTTGGTACATATACCTTTGATTAGACAAACAAGAGGAATTAATTGTAAACAATTCTCTGAGGCTCTTTGGATTCTAGGATAGGACACAATTTTGTCACTATTTCCAAACTAGATGAGCACTTATACAATATAGACTCAAGTGAGTCAAGAGTATAAGGTGCTTCAATCTCCCCCTTTGAAAATATGAGACAAAATCTCCTTTGAGTCATCTAAGACTCGTAGGGCTACAAAAATAAGAATAACCTTATTCCTATAAAATTTCTATCTACCCATTTCCTAGAAAAGAAAATTTCATAACTCAACTAATTACAATTAAATACCCTATTGCAACTGTAACTGTACAGAATCCTTCAAATAATCACTAAGTTCAAGCGCTTCAGAAATATGTAAGAAAAAATGAACTTATAAAGACTCAAATTTCTCCCCCATTTCGTCTCAAATAGACAAAGGGAAAAATATGTAGGCCAAAAGAGTTTAATCAACACAAAATATACCTAATGATTTACGCAAAGAAATAAATCTATTGTAATCCAAAGGTTTGGTAAACATATCTGCGAGTTGCAAATCAGTAGGAAGATAATTAATTTCTAATTCCTTTGTTTCAACCAATTCGCGTATAAAGTGATGTCTTATTTTTATGTGTTTTGTTCGCGAGTGTTGAACATGATTTTTAGAGATATTGATCGCACTTTGATTATCATAATAGAGATGCAATTGTTTTTCTTGAATACCATAATCAGTTAGCATTTGTTTAATCCAAAGTAATTGGGCACAGCAGCTTTCAGCACCTATGTATTCAGATTCAGCTGTTGATAGAGAAGTGCAGTTTTGTTTTTTACTACTCCATCCTACTAGATTATTACCTATATAAAAACATGCTCTTGATGTGATTTTACTATCATCATTAAACCCAACCCAATCAGCATCAGTGTACCCAATTATAGTGCTAGGTGTATCACTAGTGTACTAAAGTCCTAGATTCATAGTGCCTTTTACGTATTTAATAATTCTTTTAATAGAAGTTAGATGGAGCTCTTTAGGATTATTTTGTTAATGAGCACATACACAAACAACATACATTATATCAGGACGCGAGGAAATAAGGTATAGCAAGGTTTCTATCATACTACGATATAGAGTTGGATCTATAGATTTTTCAGTTTCATCTTTAGATAGTTTGACCGTAGTACTCATGGGAGTTTTAGCATCTTTAGCATTCTCGAGGCCGGATTTTTTTACAATCTCTAATGCGTATTTAAATTGCGAAACAAATAATCCTTCTGAATTTTGTTTGACTTTAAGACCCAAGAAAAATTGTAACTCCCCCATGAGAGACATTTGAAATTCTTTATGCATAATTTCAGAAAAAGATTTAACTTCCGAGGTAGAAGTTGATCCAAAGATGATATCGTCAACATAAAGTTGAGCTATAAGGATGTATTTGTCAAAAATGTTTAACAAATAAAGTTTGATCATTTACACCTCTCTTAAAATCTTTATCTAAGAGAAAATTGGAAAGGCACTCATACCAGTCTCTAGGCGCTTGTTTTAGGCCATACAAAGCCTTTTTAAGACGAAACACATGATTTGGATATTGAGGGTCAATGAACCCTCTTGGTTGTTCTACATAGGTCTACTCAGTCAATATTCCATTAAGGAATGTAGATTTAACATCCATTTGGTAAAGTGTAAAGTGCAAGTAGCAAGCTATGGCAAAGAGAAGATGAACAGATTCTAAACGAGTAACAGGAGCAAAAGGCTAGTTAAAATCTATTCCTTCAATTTGGGAATATCCTTGAGCAACTAATCTAGCTTTGTTTCTAATGATTATCCCACTTTCATCAGATTTATTTATAAATATCCAATGAGTAACAATAACCTTTTGTGATTAGGTCTTGGTACAAGATACCAAACATCATGAATGACAAATTGAAGAAGTTCTTCCTACATGGAAGAGATCCAGTGAGAGTCATTCAAAGCCTCATTTACATTCTTTGGTTCCACAAGGGAGACAAAGCATGCATAATGAGCATAATTTCTTAATTGAGATCTTGTACGCACAGGCTCACTAGGATTACCAACAACGTTGTCTATGGTATGGTCTTTAGAAACCCAGTTAGGTACTTCAGGTGTCTCAATTGGTAAGGAATCATCTACTTCTGGAGAGTCATTTTCTAAAGCATTTGCAGGATCTTCCACAATAGTTGATTCCCCAGTTTTACTCTCTACAGTAGTGTCACTTATAATTACATTTATGGATTCCATTGTAGACTTAGTGCGAAGATTATAAACACGGTAAGCTCCACTGTTAGGCGAGTATCCTAGAAAAATATCTTTATCTCCATAACTCTCAAATTTGGATAAGTTTTCTCTGTCTTTGTAGACATAACACGTACTACCAAAAGTTATAAGGTACTTAAGATTGGGTTTTTTCCTATATCAAAGTTCGTAAGGAGTTTGTTTCGAGTTCTTTCTAAGATAGACCCTATTGATAATGTGACGCACAGTACGAATAGATTCTACCCAAAAATATTTAGGTAAACATTTGGCATGTAACATAACACGTGCCATCTCTTGAAGAGTACGATTCTTTCTCTCAGCGATACCATTTTGTTGAGGAGACTTAGGGGCACTAAACTCATGTTTGTAACCATTATAGTCACAATACTCTATTATATCGGTGTCTTTGAATTCTTCACCTCTATCACTATGAATTCTATTTACTTGAGTGTCCTTCTCATTTTCATTCCGAAGAAGTATTTTTAAAAAAGTTTGAAAAGTGTCAGACTTTTGTTTTAAGAAGGCTACCCAAGTAAATCTAGTGAAGTCATCAACCATAACAAGAATGTAACTGTGTCCACAGAGACTAACAGTTTGAGAGGTACCCATTAGGTCTATATGGATGAGCTCCAAGGGGTTAGAGGTAAGGATATCTTTGACTTTCTTATGAGCTGGCTTAATAATTTTTCCTTCCTGACAGGAACCACAGACAATATTAGAAATAGGTTTAATTTTTGGAATACCTCTAACTATTTCTTGAGAAGATAGTCTACTAAGATTATCGTAATTTATGTGACCCATCCTGTTATGCCATATCTCATTATCATCCATTCTAGCAACATTACAGATTTCAAAACTATTCATGATAGTATAGCAATTATCAGGAGTCTTGAATCCTGTAATTATTCATTCAACCTTTTCATTTAAAATTTTGCAATTGTTCTTTGAAAAGGTAATAGTATGATCTGAGTCATAAAATTGCGAGATAATAAGTAGATTAGCCTTAAGACCTTTAACTAGAATAACATTTTCAAGAACAGGTAGTCCTTCTTCTTGGAGGGTTCCTTTACCTATGATTTGAGATGATACTCCATCACCAAAAATAACTTTTCCTCCAACAAAGCTAGTTTTGTTTAAGAGTTTTGTATCATCACCAGTCATGTGTTTTGAACATCCAGAATGTAAATACCAACCAGAAGATGTGTGTTCAGCTTTTCGAGCAGTAATAACAATGTTACACTTCATCGGGGGTAATAGATCATCTTTTATAACCCAAATAACTCTTATTTTCATTTTGCGCTTATTTGCTCTCATTTGATAAAATTTGCGAGCATTCGATTTTTGTTGAAAATTTTTTTGCGCATGATTTTGAATTTTATGAGACACATGAGCATTTGGCTTAGGAAAGTGTTTAGGAATACTTCTAGGAAATGTTCTTTTAGGTTTGGTATTTCTTTTCCTATAGTTAGATTTTTTTTCTGATTATCTAGGCAGAACATAATTGTTACGACTTCTCCTAGAATAGTTAAAGTTTTGATAAACAGGAGGGTTACAGACAGGTTTAACTATCCTTCAAGCATAGCATCCATCAAAAGAATGATCGTATGTATAGAAGTAGGAGCAATACAGATTTCTTGAAGAGGGTATATCCTTAGGAAAGTCTCTAAACATAGGCTTTAAGGAATTTTGGGGTTGAACCCTATTCCTAGGTAGAACAGTTTTGAAGGTAGAGTCACTCTTCCTAATTGGGGGGCAGACATATTTAGCCTTAGGTGAATTTTCATGCTTAGAGTAACTTGGTTCCCCAATATCAAACTTTTGTTGTTTTGTATAAAACTCAGTATTTAGAGAATGAAAGTCTGGGCAAGTTTCTATAGGTCTTTTGCCTCCTGACACAAACTTGATAGTTTCAAAAGATTTTGTTTGTGTCTTTAAATTGGGACAAAACCCTATTCTAGTTCGATCATTAGAATTGGTTTTTGAGTCAGCAACAAAACCATCAAAGCAGTTTGAGTTATTTTTAAATTTTGTAAATTTTTTGAAAACTGTTGTTGTCTTCTCTTTTGTTTGTTCCAATTCTATCAATGTCCCTTTGTATTTTTTCTCCAGAGTTTCATTTGTTTCAGTTAAATCTGTTAGTTTTTGATCAAACATTTTGATTTCATTTTCATGAGTAAGACATTGGGTAGTATATTCCTCAACATTAAGTTTGACCATCAGGCTTAGATCTTTTAGTTTCTTAGTGAGATCTTTCACTATCTTCTCTAGTCTAGTGCTTTTCCTGAGAGTTTTCGCATAAAGTGTATGAATATTAGGGAGGCCTTCAGTGTTCGAGTCACTAAGTGTGGTGTGTGAAGTGACCCCTAAGGATTCATTTCTTGAACTCACACACCCATGGACATCGTCATTATCGCATTCCCTTTGACTCACACACCCCGTGGTTAAACTAATAATATTCTCAGAAAGTAAAGCATCTAAACCAGTAGCAGCATGATTCACAACAGTAGGAGTAGAGATACTATCATCATTCTCATACATAGGCATATCATCATTGTATATTATCTTAGCAAAGAAAGACATGCAAGGATAAAAACATCAGATGACTCAGGTTCCTCATTTTCAGAGTCGCTTGAATCATCCCATGTCTTGCAAATGTTGGCCCTAGTATGTTAATTGTGAGTGTTCAGTTTCACTCTATAGTCTTGTGCTATGTGTCCTAGTTTTCCACATCTAAAGCATTCAACCTTCTTAAGGTCTTTGTTAGGTCTAGTATGAATGTCCTTGTGTTGTTTATCTTGACCTTTCTCAAAAGGTTTATGATTAGAGTGAGTTGGATAATTGGACTTGCCTTGTTTGTTTGCCATGTTATTTCTAAACTTTATAATTTTCTTAAACTATTTTGACATCAAGGCAATCTGATTGTCCAAACTCTCTATGTCAGATTCCGCATCAGAGTCACAATTGGGAATGTTAAGCTCAGGCTTAATCATCTTAGAAGAAAAACTCAGATTGGAACTAGTTTGTTTCCTATGGGACTGGGTCAATTGTTTCTTAAATTCTAATTCCATTTCCATTGTTCTTAGTTTACTACTGAGTAATTCGGGAGTGAGATTTTGGTCACACATTTCCTCAATAGTATATCTTTTGTTGTCAAATTTCTGTGGTAATGATCTTAGAATTTTAGATATAATTTCATGTCTGTCATATGTTATCCCATTAGCATGAAGTTTGGTCACAATATCAGTCAAATTCATATAAAAGTCATCAAATGACTCAGAGTTAGACATAATTAAAGAGTTATACTGTTGAATGAGCATTTGTGTTTTAACAGCCTTAACTCTAGTGTGACCTTCATGAGAAGTAACCAAAGTGTCCCAAGCTTCCTTAAAAGTGGCACAAGCTGAGATCCTTTTGAACTCATGTTCATTTATGGACATAAATATGGAATTCTTTCCTTTGTTATTGTTGCGAGAAACTTCTTTCTCTTCTTGTGTGAACTCACTTAACACTTTCTTAATCCTCTCATTACTTCCTTCGGTGGCTGGTTTAGTAGGATAAATGTAACAATTTTCAACAATGTCCCAGACATCATCTCCCAAGGTTCCTTGAATGAAAGAAATTATCCTTACTTTCCAGTAAGGAAAATTGGTTCCATCAAAGAGAGGAGGTCTGGTCAAGTTACCAAATCTTTCATTTTTCTCGTCCATGTTTCATTTTCAGAAAAAAATTTCAGAAACACGGGATCTTTTAAAAGAAGTTTGCAAGGCTCTGATACCAATTGAAAAACTGTTACTAAAGTCGTTTAATACAAGATTAAACTATTTAAGTAACTCCGAACTGTTTTTTGAAGAAACTCTTTTCTTAAAATCGAATCAAATTAATCACAAGATATGTTTAACAAAATATGTACGAGATATGTTCAAGATTGGTTAACATGTTTAGCAAATCAGTTTAAAAACTTAAACTCAGCACAACCATAAGAATTAGATGAGGAGATGTAGAAAGATTAAGAACAAAGGATTTTTTACGTGGTAAAACCTCAACCAACTGAGGAAACATCCACGACTCCCTCTACGGAGTAAACCAAAAAATTCCACTAAAACAAATTATAACAAGTACAAACTATATAACACACATGCACACAAATCAGACCTATTCAAGTTTAGGAATGTACCCACTGGCATCCTTCTAACTTTTCTACAGTTATGTTTATTGATGTTGTTCTCCAATTTGCTAACATCCAATTTGTTCCAGTTCTTTACGTCGACTCTTGTTCTTGAGATCTTATTACCAACACTTTTAGTGTGGTAGAGTGATAGTGTTTGTGAAGGTGCTTTCTAACACATACATGCACACACTCACGCTGATTTATACAAACAGTCCAATCAAATTACATATAAGATCTATATGCTGTGATTTTCAGTTTCTCTCTTCCTAGGAAACTTTGAACCTTATTTGACCTTTAATATTAACCCAGAATCCACGACTATCTTTCTCGAAAGACGTTTCAAGATCTTAATTAATCTCAGGTTTTGAAAATATTTTTGACATTGAAAATCACCAAGTGCGATTCCAACTAGGTCAAAGGTTTTGTTTCAAAAGAACTAGAAACAAATTTATTTTTTATTGATTTTGAAGTTAAAAACATTTACAGAAACAAATCAACAAAAGTTTTCTCAGGATGAGAAACTATAGATGCAGATCTATGTGTATTATAACATGCAACGACTAGGTCTAAGATTTCAATAAAAGAAGAAACACAGATCTAATCAAATGTTTAAGTTGCAAACAAGATCTGAGAATGAAGAGGTTACAGCATCAAACAACTAGCAAACCAACACTCAAAACTCTCAAACACTCAAGGTTGTGTTTGTTATAAACTGGTTTTTGAAAGAGGTTATGGTTTGAAAAATGTTTAGGACGATTTAGGGTTAGGGTTTCCTAACTCTGGTTTCTCTCTCTATCTCTCCTCTCTCTTGTCTCTCTCTTCTCTCTCTCGAATAAAATGAAGTGAAAAAAGTTCCATTTGGCTGAGGGTAAGGATCCTTATATAGGAGGCTGAGAAGATTCGAGAATGAGGTTTAAAAACAAATGCTACGATTTAGTCTAGGCAGATTGACTTTGATCCAAGGGCTCAAAATAAGCGGTGGATAAAACGAGTGTGATTGGCTTGATAGAGGTTCACATGGATTATATAAGAATGCATGCAGATCATCGATTAAAAACAATCCAAGGGCTGGAACTAAGCACGGCTAATGTCTCACAGAGAAAATAAAAAATGGTTCGATAACATCCTGACAGGTGTAAGGCTATGACTGGATACCACACGCGCATCCAAAAGAAATTACAAATGCACCCTGATGTCTCTAAAGCTTTTATATTCTACCCAAGTGAACTTTCAGCCAATAAAACCAACAATCCAAAATAGCAGAATGACCCCAACACTTTTATAAAACCAATTATAATAAAGAAAATACTTTTTTAAAAATAATTAAAATTCCCCTGAAAATATTAAAAATCAATTTGAGGGAAATTAATACACACAAACTATATGCAATCAATTTATGCAATAAAAGACCCATGTATGCAGTCCTAATTGTGTGTGAGTGTTGGTACATATACTTTTGATTAGACAAACAAGAGGAATTAATTGTAAACAATTCTCTGAGGCTCTTTGGATTTTAGGATAGGACATAAGTTTGTCACTATTTCCAAACTAGATGAGCACTTATACAATACAGACTCAAGTGAGGCAAGAGTATAAGGTTCTTCAAAATTGTGGGTTAACGGAGAGTTATTCACACATAGAAAATTATGCGTATGTTTACTAAAAGTTTGAGACTCGTAAACGATTTAGACCCGAAGGTAAGTGAGAGCATACCTACTGAAATTATACTTAGTGAAATAGAATACTTCGAGAAATGAGAAGTAAGTATGAAATAAATTATATATGAGAATAAAAGAAACGAATCCGTTATGCGAGATAATTGAGTAATATGTGCTAAGAATGGATAATTATAATTATGGGTCATGGGCGCACCTAATTTAGAAAATGTGAATATATATATATATATATATATATATATATATATATATATATATATATATGCCGTGTGATTGTGCATATATTATGTATCTGTATGAAAATTATACCCGCGCTACTTTCTATCACGGAGGTTGCCGCGCTGGGACAGTCTTATCTCAATTGGACCTTTATGGGGGAT